>OZ004328.1:0-610000 GCA_963924455.1 Pelagia noctiluca | reverse complement strand
AGCATCGTTTTCAGGGGGTTGAACTAGGGAGCATTGCAAAATTGAATGCGGAAAAGGGAGAATTTTTAGCGAGAGAAGGGACTTTACACTCTTTTTTTCATAAGAACAATTTTATAAGAACAAGAGCCTCAGATTTTGCCAAATCTTGGGAACAATTTAAGGATAAACCGAAGCTGACCTTTTTTGGCTCAATATAAGAATTAAACGAAATAACCACGAGACTGACAAATAATTACAAAACAAGAAAATTGACAGCACGAAAATATATCAGATGGTGAAGAGAGTCCACATTTGAACAAATTAACACAACTGATAGCGAAAACAGGCTTGCAAATCAATGGTGAAGTAAGAATAATTAAGAACATTTCAGGCTGAAAATAGAGAAATGTTTAAGAACAGCCAGCTTCAAATCAAATTTACTGGTTCTTATAAAAAAGAGTGTATTTCATCACTGAAAACAAAACTGTACCCATTTCAGGTGGCAAGAATAAATTGCCGAATCTTTAAGAAGTATGTAGGCCCTTATTCCAGTCCATCCAAGTACTTTCTGATCACACGAACATTTGATTCAATACATTGATATTCAATACATTGCCTATGCAGGGTTCAAATTCTTTATATCTATTTACATTCATTTTTCAAGGCAATTGTAAACATGCAAGAGCCATTATAAACTTGAGTAAATTGTATGTGTTTATCAATTAAGGTTGTACTGATGGTATCCTACAGTACTGAAGATCCTCCACAACACTGAGCATCCCTCACTTCCTTCACAGTACTGAGCAACTAAATTTCATTCACAGTACTGGACATTCCCCATCACAGTAGCTACTGCACGAACGTTCCACGTGGTGGTGATAAAACCAGATGGCGCAGAAAAATCATCGAAACAAAACATTTACTAACAAAATCGGAGGAGTTTAATAAAGGGGAAGCCGCCCGCGTAGCCACGGTAACCATACACATCTTATACTCATTCATTCGATGGGTTGTAATTCTACTGCGCACTCATTTTTTATAAGAAAAAATGGCAAATCTTGGTATTAGAGCTTTTTAGCTTTCACCCAATTATGGCACGAGAACATTCTTAACTAGTTTCTTAACCTTGAAACCTATTTCTTACCAATTTAGGTGTTCATATGACAAAAGTGAGTCTTTAACCACCTCAATATATCCCTCCATCTGAATTATCCTTCACAAGAACTATGTATAAATAATGAGATGAAATATACGTAGAATCCTGTGCCAATACACAGGGGCGAATCCAGACAGTTGCAGTGGTCGCAGCTGCAACAGCCAGATTTCTGAATTAGACAGTGTTACATAGAAAAACACAAGAAAGTTTTGTTAAAAAAGCAAGTGGAATTCATTTTTGAATTTTCCATAGCGAAGGAAAAAGCAAATTCATTTTTGATCTAAACCCCATGTTTCTCTTCATTCTGCAACAGTCACAACAAAAGCATAATCCGCCCTGATACATCAGACTTATCTGTTTTTCACATATTTTCCTCCTGCAGAGGCGACATAAAAAGTTCCTTACCTATTTTGAATCGTACAAAATATCCTACCAAAGTTTTACCAACATTTGAAAATCTGGCCCTATGGTTTCTTATAAAAAGATGAGTGAATTCCTAATTGGTACCTCTGACTGTTTGCTCGATGAAAGAGAATACGTATTCGAAACTAAATAGGACTTTCATTCGGGCCTACACACGTCATCCTTTTGTTCTGGAGAATGTTGAGGTGAAGAAGAGGTCCAGCCTGGTGACCAGGTTAACCGCCAAAACTGATTCTTCGCCTATTTAAACTGAACGGGCCGTGTTTTTGGACAGAGGGCAGATTTTCGCCAAATGGTGAAGAACGCATAAAAGATCTCCTTCAACGGTCTATTCTGACTGAAGAAATCTACCGATTCAAAAACATCAAAGACACTTCTGGCAGAAGATACCGGGAAAATATACAGCAATTGTGAGTTTTTTTTTACTTTACACGTATATTATTTTTAAGAAACTCCTTATGAGAAACCCAGACTATCGAATGGCCAGAAATTTAAGACACTCCAATACAGGAAAAATATTTGCTAAGAAACTTCTACCTTGTTGGTTTGAATATAATAATGGGCTGCAGGTGTCTGTACTTCATTTAGTGAAATAGTTTTGAGTGTGTCATAGTTATGTTTTAATTCTGATAGGAGAATGTTATTTTCTTCAATATTTAGTAGTTTGAGTATTCAATGTCAAGGCCAAGAGATTGATTTAGACTTTTCTTCCCTATAGCGCGTATCTGTAATGTGAATGTTAGTTCTAGCTTTATCAGTTTTCTTAGTTTTTATGAATCATAAAATAAGAATTTTCACGCTTCAACTTCAAGACATCAAAATCAAAATCATGATTAGAACTCTTAACCAACGCAAGGTTTCAAATAAATTCAATTCAACGTTATCACTTTAGTACTGAATATCCTTCACCCCACAGTACTGGATGGTATCCCCCACAGTATTGAACATCCTCCCCAGTGCTGGATGGTATCCCCCATAGCACTGAAAACCCTTTAATGTAATGATAGTATCCCCCATAGTACTGATGATAACCCCCAAATTACTGAAAATCCTTCACACTTCGGCACAGGTGTTC
The DNA here is from genome assembly GCA_963924455.1 of Pelagia noctiluca. Lineage (NCBI taxonomy): Eukaryota > Metazoa > Cnidaria > Scyphozoa > Semaeostomeae > Pelagiidae > Pelagia > Pelagia noctiluca. Next base: position 607,367 of record OZ004328.1, on the reverse strand, counting down.
CCAAGGATGGTTTTGAACAACAAAACTGTGGTCCTCTAAAATAAGTCTAGCCGCCCTTTGGATTCATCTCCTTCATCTCCTTTAAGTGACCTAAGCTATTTCAAGGAGTTTGGAAGACAAGCCTACGCAATTGAGTGGGTTGCTGTGCTAAACCGCTACAGACATCTTCGAAAATTCAAACGTCACCAACACACTACCCTCCCACCTTAACACAACATTAGTGTCTCCCACATCAACATAACTTGAGTGCTTCCCACCTTAACACAATTATGGTGAATCGTCAGCATTACTGCCTTAAAGAGAGCTTTTACACTCGCATATCTAGTAGTGATTAAATAGCCAAATAATGTCAAATATTTTGTAGCCCTGTGTCTCAAAACTTTTGTTAGTAGCTGTCATTTTGATGTAGAGGATCATATCTTTTTGATGGTCGTTATCTTTTTCTTTCTTCTTTTGTCTGGAATGAACTTTCAGTCATTTTCTAAATAAGCTCTTTGTGACTTAGCTACCTTATCGAAGAGCTATGGCAACTGAGATTATTTTCTACTCAGAGTGGGCGAGGTTTAAAGATATTACTACGCCCATTACATAATTTTCTAGAGGCCTTAGATGATAACAAATTCATTTCTTTCATATTTCTAGATACAGCTTTACATCTGAGAAAACCCTTCAAACAATGTTGGACATATTTTCAGTAATAGTCCTTTGTGGCCTCGTGTCGTTTACGTGGAGTATTGTCAAGACATGCCAAGCTAAGTGGAAAAACGAGCCACCAGGACCCGTGCCACTCCCATTAATCGGAGACCTCCTGATGTTCCTCAGCAAGCCACATCTGAAACTGAAAGAGCTTTCCAAGCGTTACGGCGACGTCGCGACGCTGCACATCGGCAGTCGCACGGTCGTCGTCGTTAACGGCATCAAGGCCCTGAGAGAAGCACTCGTCGGCAAGTCGCACGACTTCGACGGTAGAGCGGACAGCTATATTGGCAATCTAGTATCTGGCGGTGGGAACGATTTAGTGTTTGCCCAATATGGGGAGAAGTGGAAACTGCACCGGCAACTGTGCGTCAGAGGCCTTGCTTTCGCCGCTGGTGAGCGTATGAGCAAGTTCGAGAATGTTATCCGCGAAGAAGCGCAAGATCTTGTTTCGAGACTTCTGACTTCGCAAGCGAAAACCATCGACCCTCAACTTGATATTAGTAAGTGTATTTCTTTCCACTCTGGCTGATAGAACTCATAGATACAACATTCTCTTTTTTACTCTTGTTCCTCATTCATTTTATCTCAAAGAGGCCTTATTTCTAGTAAGGGCATGGTACGTACATCACTACATAAAGTAACTCTGCTGACGTACGAAAGTTCACAAGAGGTCTTAGTTCCAGAAGGCGTACGGTAGCATTCACTACATGTGTTAGTAAATGAGCTCCTTATGCTTAATGCTCCAATTTGTGTAACAGAAATTCGTATTTGGAAACGACTACCCACTAGGCAACCCCTGAGGAGGAGCCACAAACAACGTGTCCAAACTGCTGATGTCAGAATAAATTAGAATAAATTTTGTTTTTCTTTCAGGCCTGGGCGTTGTGAATACAATATGCTACCTGACGTTCGGTTGCCACTACGACAAGAGTGATCCTGAATTCCTTAAAAGCGTGAATTACATTGACATCATAGCAGAAGGGTTCGAGGACAGCCTCGGTCACGCAGTCGACTTCTTCCCCTGGCTCAAAGCCCTGCGGATCGGGTCTTTGGAAAAACTCAGAGCAGGTCTGAAAATACGCGATGACGTCATGGCCTCTCAGCTGGATTCGCATCGAGACGACAAATTGGACCGGAAAGATTTCACCTCCTTCCTTCTGCAAGAGGCTGGAAAGACTGCGAAACGGAGAGAGATTTTGGAAGATAAGAATTTGAAGATGCTGATGTTCGACTTGTTCGGAGCTGGGGTGGACACGACAGTAGTAGCAATACGCTGGGCGATTGCCTACCTCATTCACTGGCCGGAATGCCAGCGCAAAATGGCGGAGGAAATCAGAAAAGTCAAGCCAGACAATCAACCAATCGGCATCTCTGACATCAAGGATTTACCGTACACTCAAGCTGTTGTCAACGAAACGCTCCGTTTGTGCTCCCTGTTTCCGGTCACGCCTCGCAAAGCAACACGGGATACCAGCCTGTGTGGGTACTCGATAAAGAAAGGCACGGACGTCATATTCAACTTATGGGGAGTCAACCACGACGAAGAATACTGGGAACAACCAAACGAGTTCATCCCAGAGCGGTTCATGGAGTCGAACGGCGAGTTGAAGTCAGTCCGTAATCTTAGCTACGCTCCATTCTCAGCCGGCGGCAGAGGTTGTCCTGGTGCTAGCATCGCGCAAAAGGAGATCTTCCTCATCCTGGCGACTTTAGTGCAGTCCTTAGAGATAAAACCCGCAGAGGACCTGCCGTCTCTCGAATGTGTGTCAACGGTTTCTTATAAGCCACCCCCGTATCGTTGTTTATTTACTGCTAGGTTATGATTTGCAGCAACTGCTGACTCAAAGTAAGATCACCTAGATTTTAAAAAAGATGGAGCTTCCTATAATTCCGAGAAACACTGAAATCACCTTGAGGAACATATGTGCAGTACTGTTGAGAATGTTCAGTACTGTGGGGGGAAACCATTAGCTTTGTTGAGAATATTCAGTGCTGCGGAGTGAAACCTCAAGAACTTTGGGTATTCATAGGGCACATTTAGGGCAGGTTAAGAGCTTTCGTGTAGATGAACCCTTATTTCCACAGTGTTAATGGTTTCCCTCAACGCTATTGAATATCCTCAACAGTACTGATGGTATCCCTCTACAGTATCTATGGCAACCGTCTATAGTACTGAAGGTACCCCTTTGAAGTACTGATGATATCCCTCCACAGTGCTGAACATCCTCCACTATACTGCACAGACGTTCTCCGGGTTGATTGTCTATTTCTGATTTTCTAACAAAGATTTAAAAAGCTGCATGTGCTGGGTCCTAAGTCCATTTAATTGAGAAAGCCCATAGATACACACAAACCATTTGCGTAATCAATTTAAATCTAGCAATCCACCTTAAAAGCCTCAAAGGATCGCAGTGACGCACACGACCTATAAATGTGAACGATCTATACGATAAGCAAAAAGTGTGCGGCTTAAATCAAATTGATCAAACAATATTGAAAAAAGATATGAACTAAATATGCTTAACCCCGATATCTGATATAATCTAGCCTCAAAAGGCTGTCCAAGATCTTAGCTCTTAACGTTGTTTTGATGTCTGTCGAATGATGTCATAAAGTGGGCAAACATTTACTCCTTCCTGATTGGCCAATCTCGATCCACATCTGGCTATGATAATTGGTGAGGTTTCATTTCGTTCTTTTTCTGAGGAACTCCTCTGATGAGTGTCAGACGCAAAGATAAAGTAGTTATTTATGTTTCGCTACGTTTTCTTCGCTATCATCGAGTTCTGTATCGATCATGGGTTCGCATGATACCCGCTGGTTTCGGGTTCAAGCCATGGCCAGTATAGCAAAACTGTAGTTCATTTATTTATTCTCGTATTTATTATTGCTTTGCTCTTGGACAATAATTATCTTAACTTATTAGCTCAGCTATGTTCTAATTAGTTTTATGCAGATTCTAGTGAATTGGACACTTAAGTTATTATTAGATATTGCTTTTCAAATTCATTTTAAATGACGTCATTGTATTCTATCATCCAGAACGAGGTTGAGTGCGGATAGTCGCAGGACCCGATGAATCTGCACACCAATCGATTGGACACTCATAACATTTTTACCGGTTGAAAGTAATTTCATATTTCATATATATTACAAAGCAATTTAATTTATTATGCTACTGCAATTAAAACCATTCAATATTTATTTGTATCAATATTTATCATATTATATCAATACCATATTTATGATTTATTCTCAAGTGAAAACACGAGCAATTGTATTTTATATTTGTTTCATCTGAAAAAGAAGTACTTGGGGTTAAAACTATCTTTTATTCCACAGGGAGAATCATTGATTCTAAAGGGATGGTCGTTCTAATTTCCTGGGTTCGAAACTGCTCTATATTCTATTTGTCTGAGAATGATCTTAATGCTACTTACATTTCTGCTGTTTACGGGGTCTTATAGACTCAAAGCTATTTACCAAGGCTTATTTACCAAGGTGAACTTGGGCAGGGGCGTAGCCAGAAGCTCTAAAAGGGGGGGGGGAGCCGTTAAGCACTTTGAGCATTCACTTGTGGATAAAAGCCCATACAAATTGATAACAACACACATTATGTATAGACTTTTCTTCCAAGGAGGGAAGCTGCGGCTCCTCCAACTCCCCCCTCTGGCTACGTCCCTGAACTTGGGTAGCTCTATTTTCTGGGTTCGAATTTTGAAGAGTTTTGGAAAGTCCTTTTTTTCTGGAGTTTGAGTTAAGACACATACTGTATTTTTGGGTAGTCGAAAAGTTTTCTCCGATGATAAACCCTGTAAAAGAAATGTGCGAGGCCCCCCCCCCCCACCAGGGAAATCAGGATCGAAAGCCAAGGGGGCTACTTCAGTATTGCCTTATGTCTGAGTCAATCGAGAATCCTAAAAATCTAGCAGCAGAGATTTTTCTGACACATTTTTCAGAAAATTTACTTAATCGAGATAAATTGTGAGAATGAAAATGACCCGAGTAGTACTCGAACCCACCACCTATAGATTCGCACTCTAGAGCGCTACCACTGCGTAACCAGGGCATCGAGCAACCCAGGCCATTTCATTCACAAATTATCTATATTGATTTTCCGAATCCTACTTCTCCTGCTTCTCCTCTAGAAAATTCACTAAGTGTGTTAATGAAATGGTTCCTTAAATGAGATTTCCTTCAGGGGTAAGGTCGTAGGAATGAAAGACCCAGGAAGTTCTTGAGGGAGGTAAATGATCAAAAGAAGGACAACAATATCTATTTTGCAAAGCTAAAAGAAAATATCAGTAAACCTTAGCTCTTAAATCTCAAATCTCCTACAAAAGCAAGCTGTCCTTCGATGACAAAGTCAATTTTTGAAGATTATTTTCATCGCTATATTCAGAATTAGTTAAACAACTTCAGCTACCCACGTATGACTTGCAATATATCTACATTTTCCATTCACCAACAATTAGCAGCCTGGAGAATGTCTTTGCAGTAGTGCAGAGGGTGTTCAGTACTGTGGGGAATAAGTGCTGTGGAGGAACATCTTCCTGTACTATGAAGGGTGGTCAGCACTGTGGAGGGAAACCAACAGTACTTTGACTAATGGGAGGGATACTTTTAGTACTGTAGAGGATGTTAAGTACTTTGGAGGGATATCATCGGTACTGTGGGGAATACTATCCGTACTGTGGGGGGTTAACATTAGTTCTGTTGAGGATGCTCAATACTGTGGAGAGGAACCTCAAGCACTATGGAGATAATACCCAAAATCATACCAGACGTCGAAAGAACAGGTTTTGAAAATTGGGCTAGGGAATCCCTCAAATACAGTGATCATATCACTAACCTACGCAACCTTCAATCCAACTATCAGAATGTCGACATTGTTCAAAACAAAACAAGCAAACGAAAGGAGTTAGGGATGATCTAAAGACTAAAGAATTTAGGGAGATCCTAATTGATCTCTGGAAAGCATTTAGCAAAATAGACAGATGTCACATTATGAATATATTATGTGAATGTTGCAAAAACAGCATCAGATGAGAGGTGGGATGAAATTTCACATATAAACGGGTGTCGTTTTCCTCTTTTATTTTTTTTTCAACTTTTTTCTTTATTATATCACACCTTCCAGAGTTTATCCCACCTTAAACTGAAGCTGAAAAATACAAAGGTTTGTATCGGAAGGTGAGATCTCACCTCTCAGCTCGAGAGCTGGATGATGGGATGATTTTGTCCATATAAAAAGAAGCTGAAAAATACAAAGTTTTGCATTGGAAGGGGAGATCTCACCTCTCAGCTAGAGGGTTAGAAGATGTGATGATTTTGTGCATTTAAACAGAAGCTGAAAAATACAAAGTTTTGTATTGGAAGGGGAGATCTCACCTCTCAGCTAGAGGGTTAGAAGATGTGATGATTTTGTGCATTTAAACAGAAGCTGAAAAATACAAAGTTTTGTATTGGAAGGGGAGATCTCACCTCTCAGCTAGAGGGTTAGAAGATGTGATGATTTTGTGCATTTAAACAGAAGCTGAAAAATACAAAGGCTTGTATTGGAAGGTGAGATCTCACCTCTCAGCTCGAGGGCTGGATGATGGGATGATTTTGTCCATATAAAAAGAAGCTGAAAAATACAAAGTTTTGCATTGGAAGGGGAGATCTCACCTCTCAGCTAGAGGGTTAGAAGATGTGATGATTTTGTGCATTTAAACAGAAGCTGAAAAATACAAAGTTTTGTATTGGAAGGGGAGATCTCACCTCTCAGCTAGAGGGTTAGAAGATGTGATGATTTTGTGCATTTAAACAGAAGCTGAAAAATACAAAGGCTTGTATTGGAAGGTGAGATCTCACCTCTCAGCTCGAGGGCTGGATGATGGGATGATTTTGTCCATATAAAAAGAAGCTGAAAAATACAAAGTTTTGCATTGGAAGGGGAGATCTCACCTCTCAGCTAGAGGGTTAGAAGATGTGATGATTTTGTGCATTTAAACAGAAGCTGAAAAATACAAAGTTTTGTATTGGAAGGGGAGATCTCACCTCTCAGCTAGAGGGTTAGAAGATGTGATGATTTTGTGCATTTAAACAGAAGCTGAAAAATACAAAGGCTTGTATTGGAAGGTGAGATCTCACCTCTCAGCTCGAGGGCTGGATGATGGGATGATTTTGTCCATATAAAAAGAAGCTGAAAAATACAAAGTTTTGCATTGGAAGGGGAGATCTCACCTCTCAGCTAGAGGGTTAGAAGATGTGATGATTTTGTGCATTTAAACAGAAGCTGAAAAATACAAAGTTTTGTATTGGAAGGGGAGATCTCACCTCTCAGCTAGAGGGTTAGAAGATGTGATGATTTTGTGCATTTAAACAGAAGCTGAAAAATACAAAGTTTTGTATTGGAAGGGGAGATCTCACCTCTCAGCTAGAGGGTTAGAAGATGTGATGATTTTGTGCATTTAAACAGAAGCTGAAAAATACAAAGTTTTGTATTGGAAGGTGAGATCTCACCTCTCAGCTCGAGGGCTGGATGATGGGATGATTTTGTCCATATAAAAAGAAGCTGAAAAATACAAAGTTTTGCATTGGAAGGGGAGATCTCACCTCTCAGCTAGAGGGTTAGAAGATGTGATGATTTTGTGCATTTAAACAGAAGCTGAAAAATACAAAGTTTTGTATTGGAAGGGGAGATCTCACCTCTCAGCTAGAGGGTTAGAAGATGTGATGATTTTGTGCATTTAAACAGAAGCTGAAAAATACAAAGTTTTGTATTGGAAGGTGAGATCTCACCTCTCAGCTCGAGGGCTGGATGATGGGATGATTTTGTCCATATAAAAAGAAGCTGAAAAATACAAAGTTTTGCATTGGAAGGGGAGATCTCACCTCTCAGCTAGAGGGTTAGAAGATGTGATGATTTTGTGCATTTAAACAGAAGCTGAAAAATACAAAGTTTTGTATTGGAAGGGGAGATCTCACCTCTCAGCTAGAGGGTTAGAAGATGTGATGATTTTGTGCATTTAAACAGAAGCTGAAAAATACAAAGGCTTGTATTGGAAGGTGAGATCTCACCTCTCAGCTCGAGGGCTGGATGATGGGATGATTTTGTCCATATAAAAAGAAGCTGAAAAATACAAAGTTTTGCATTGGAAGGGGAGATCTCACCTCTCAGCTAGAGGGTTAGAAGATGTGATGATTTTGTGCATTTAAACAGAAGCTGAAAAATACAAAGTTTTGTATTGGAAGGGGAGATCTCACCTCTCAGCTAGAGGGTTAGAAGATGTGATGATTTTGTGCATTTAAACAGAAGCTGAAAAATACAAAGTTTTGTATTGGAAGGGGAGATCTCACCTCTCAGCTAGAGGGTTAGAAGATGTGATGATTTTGTGCATTTAAACAGAAGCTGAAAAATACAAAGTTTTGTATTGGAAGGGGAGATCTCACCTCTCAGCTAGAGGGTTAGAAGATGTGATGATTTTGTGCATTTAAACAGAAGCTGAAAAATACAAAGTTTTGTATTGGAAGGGGAGATCTCACCTCTCAGCTAGAGGGTTAGAAGATGTGATGATTTTGTGCATTTAAACAGAAGCTGAAAAATACAAAGGCTTGTATTGGAAGGTGAGATCTCACCTCTCAGCTCGAGGGCTGGATGATGGGATGATTTTGTCCATGTAAACAGGTTCTTAAGTCCAAAGGCTATCTCATGAGGATAGTCAGGGTTTCAATTTCAGTTTCATTACTTCAAATTCTACAACATACAAATACGCTTCTCTATGTCAGGCTAGCACCCCAAACAAAAATCAATCAAACACAGATGTGAATTGATAAACAACAATATAAACAAACATCGAAGGAACGGAAAATGATCAACTGAAACATGTACGGTTTTACTTCGTTTTTAAAAAATAAAGATAGTCGTGTGTCGAACCCTTAAGGAATACATGACACTTATTTTTTTTATAGAATATATAAAATTTAAGCTGTTTCTGATAAATTGTAAAAAAAAATTTTGTAATCGGAGCAACATTCAGTTTGTAAATGCCTTTTTAAAAAAAGCAATTGCTGTGATTTTTTGGGTCCAAAAAAAGCGCGGTCAGAATCACGTGATTTTTTATCGTGACGTCAGATTTTTTGCAAGACGACAAACTTGATGAACAGCAACAATGGAGGCCAACGCAAAACAGGACGATGATGGCTCTTCTGAAGATAAAATTACATACCAGCAGCTTTCAAAAGCAGTCTCAGTGTGTATAAGCAGTTATGACTATTATAAAGGGTCCTAAAGGGGTACTGATCCCAATACCCAGCATTGACATAATCAAAATCCCAATCCAAATGAAGAAAATAGAGAAATTCCAATATTGACATGTTTAACAACCCAATCCCTATTTACTTTTCATTCCCAAATCCCAATCCCAAGAAGTTCAATCCTATTTTCTAAATTGAAGATTCAACCCCGCGTGACCCTCTATTATCCCTTTACTGTAATGTGGTGTGTTTCATAAATCATTGCACTGTTTCTATTTCATCTTGTAATCTCTAATGTATAGCTAATAGCTTGTATAGCTTCTGCAACAGAGTAGATTACTATTATTATTATCTAAAGAAGATTAACCAATAATCACGTATGATTACGTAAGGATTGTACACAAATCATTCATACGAATATAGACGATTAATAACGATTTGGGACGATTTCAGAAGGATTTCACGAGCATTGGAGACATTATTAGAGAACTTTTAGAATTCTTTCGTTTAGCAGACCTTCTTAATGCTATCCCTGCCACCTTAGTTAGGGGTATTCTTTTAATTTCATATTTTTGTTTAAAAGTTTTTAATAGCAATCAATCTATGGAATATTTCTAATCGTCTGTATTTCATATTCATAACATTGCAAATAGTTTTTAGTGGAAAATATATACATACATATATACATGCATCCGACGTTTCCTACCGTTTCATTAGGATTATGGAATGCCTTGAATTCGTTTATTTCACTTCCAAAGTCAACACCCTAAGCAAGGGTACATGGCATAAGATTGATACGGGGATGCACCATTCATATAGGGGGTTTTTCATCGAAAAATCTCTTAACATGAATATCATTTTTCTTTCTTCATGTTTGAGAAAAGGAACCAAAAAAATTATTAAGTTTTTACTCCTTCGACGCACTGCAAATCAGATTTAGTCTTTGATTTTCAAGATTCAGCCCTACCGGGCCCTGTTCATAATCAATCTCATTATGAATATTAACTCAAAGTTTGATTATGAATAGGGCCTGGTAGGGCCGAATCTTGAAAATCAAAGACTACATCTGATTTGCAGTGTGTCGAAGATGTAAAAACTCGAGTAATCTTTTGGTTTCTTTCTCAAACATGAAGTTGACCAACTCCTTTATGGCCTAATCAAAAAAATTTGGTATCTTTGCACCGTTTCATTCATAATATTTGAGTATTATTTCCAAAAACTTGGAATTATACTCTCGAGTACCGAATAAACGGGGGATTTGGAAATGGTTCAATATAATAATAATTGGAGGGGCTGGAGCAATAACAATCGGGGGGGGTGTTGAAAATGGTTCAATTTAATAATAATCGGGGGGTTGAAAATGCTTCAATTTATTAAAAGTCGTGGGTTGGAACAATCGGGTGCGAGAGGCTTGACAAATGAAAAATACTTGCCACGTTTTGTTTTCTTGGTTGAAAATCTTAATGATGTGAGTACCTTTGCTTAACAGGAATTTAAACAATAATTTTCACCGTCATTCAAATTTTCCAAGAATTAATAAAAGGGGTGTTTGAATAAAAGCGAATAAAAGGGAAAACTTTCAAAAATCAATAAGCGGGGGGACGATTATTCGGTAGTCGAGGGTAATTGGGTATGCTGACAAACTCCAAGCAGGACACCCCATCTAACGGTAACGGTGTGCCATGTGCCACCTCCCTGGGAACCAACCATCCTGTTCGTTGAATGTGAGGTATAAGCAGACTTACCGAGAGAAGACTGCTTTAGTGAGGTCCAACCTCCACCACCGATGGCTAAAACATCTCCGTTTCTACCGACATGGCTTCTGCATCCGCCAGGTACCTTTCAGCAAAATCGACGATATGACTGGCACGAATATTCGATAATAAATTCCTTACGTTCTTGCTTTTGTCCAAATCTTCGATGGGAGGGTAAAAAGCAGCGCGTTGATGGTCACTCCAGTTGATTATGCAGATGCGGGGGTAGTGGTACAACGCCGGGATTTCCTCCTGGATTTCTGGATGGATGAAGAGTGGGTATTAAAGTAAACATATGCAGTAAGTGAAAGGATTCAAAACAACTTATGAAATATTAGCAAGAACATCTTCAGTGCTAGCAAAATCATGATTAATGAAAAAATGTAGAAATAAATGTAGCCAGAAGGTAAGAAATACTAGCGTCTATGCATTAGTGTAGCGATGAAAGCCAAAGTTTGGTATGAATTCCATGCAAAGCCTGCGATTGCAATAATTCACACATGTATTGTCATTTTCAAGCAGTCACTGAAAGTCTCGCACAGATTTGAAGTTTTTGAAATCCTCAGAAATAGAGTTCCATATCGAGCTTTCTTTGCAGGTTATTGTGTCAGTCCCATGTTTGTTTGTATTGAGCCTGCTCATCTAAAAAATGAAAGTCTTCGTAAAGACTGGGTTCAATTCTTTCATTCTTTTGAAAATCTCAATCAACAGCTTTTGAATATTAGGCTGGTGGATCGCTGTGCTTTGACTTATCTGGCTCTAACAGTTCTGCAAAGCAAGATGATTGGTCTTCGCGCGCTATCCGTAAAGCTCGCTCGTCAATGGAATTAATCATATATGAATTATTATTATTATTATTATGGCGGGGATGGCTCGGATGCTGAGTAGGTAGATCACTCGACCCTTTCCGAAGGGTCCCGGAAGATTTCACCAGCTCTCCGTAATTCCAGGCTAAAGGGTAAAAAGAATCACGAAATGTGGTCACATCGAGAGGAAGGACCAGGGTCACCCAGCTTACTTAGTTTACCTATTCAGTGGGCTTTACACATAAACCAATACCTTAGATAGTAAGTGTATTTGCCCATCCACTCAACAGCAAGAATTGTTGAAGTATAGAAACTAACCATGATTTTTGTAATGGTAATCGCGTGGAACGAATTGACTTGCCCACGAGGGAAACTCGTCTACGTTCAGAGTTGAGAACATCATTTTTGCGTAAAGATTCTTCGCTGCTCTGTTCAGTTCCTAGAGGGAATTGAAACATTCTCAAATGTGAAGACGTTTTTAAAGAATGTATTAGTGTATGTATGTACATATTTGCCAATAAAAATTCTTTAAAATGTTAAAAATATGAAATAAAAATGAATAGAAATATACCATGTTTTCATTGATATTGAAAACTTTTAGAACAAAGGTAGCTATATAATAAAAACAGCAACCCTAACTAATGTGACAGCAGGGATAGCATTAATATTTCCACAATAGTCCCCTCAAAGGGGCGTTAACGAAATATCAAAGGAAAATTGGATTTCTCAAACAAAACTAGAAACGAACAAAAAATTAGAGGAGTACCACAAAGAAGAGTAGCTACGACATTTTGTAAAGAAAATGCTTCGATTCAATTTTCTTAAAAATTGTAACTGCCTTCATCATCCTATATCTCCAAAAGGCATGAGTAAAATCAAAGATATATTTCATGATGGCAATATTAATAAGAAGCAAGAAAGGAGACTGACTCTCTGATATTTAAAAAAGTTTCATGCTGTCACAATTATCAGACAGACTATAATGATTAAAGTCTTCCTGAAATTTGCGAAAGCATGAAACTTTAAGTAACAGAGATCCCGTCTCCTTCTTGTCTCTTATTTACCATCGCTCTGCGCTCCCGTTCAACGAGGACTGTGGTGTAGGTATAGACCTCACAATACTATTGAGATAATGATAATGATAAACTTTTTCTTTCTTTTGATAAACCTTAGGTAACAGAGAGCCAGGCTTGTTCCTAAACTATTATCACTCTGCCCTACCGTACATCGAGCACTGTGTTGCACAGTGCTTGCCAGAATTACTTTGAACAGCTGTTAAGAATCAATGAATGTTGAGAGGAACATAAATACAAGCACCAGTATCCCCCTTCCTCTCCATGATAAACAGTGTTACAATCTGAGGTTGAATTGTTACTTCTTTAATAAACCAAAACAGACAACTTTTTCAGTTACAAATCAACATTGTTTGACATCGGGAGGGAATAATGTTGCTTCGAGTTGGGAATCAATCAAGTGGTCCAACATCCAACAATTTTGGCAAGCATTGCAGATATAGACCAAGTAATCCTTTAATGATAGCGATATAGATATTGTATAGAGCAGTAGCTATCTTGAAACCACTGCACAAGACCTTTCAACATACCTGCAGGAATGAGCTGTTTTCAGAAACATTTGGTTTATGGACCAATGCAATAAGGAGAGGAAATTCTTTCAGAAAGATCGACGAAGACGAGCTGAAACGAAAACACATTTCATCTTCAGTACACTTTTTCAATACGCAACTAGACTTGAAGCCTAAAGATGTTGCTTAACATCCTGTTGCAAATACCAGGCTAGCTATACCACCCCTACCCTCAAAACCCCTTTATTTGCACCTTCATGGCAAGAGGAAGCTGTAATAAAGAAAAATTTATATTCATTCTGTTATGTATGGACAGTGCGGAGGACAGTAATTTTTGTTGTTCTTGTTAATGATTTAGAGGATTGTGGCAAGGTGTGCCTTCTGTTCTAAAACGGCCATGCATGTTCCTCTCTTCGACTTTTCTCAGATATTACTAAGATTAAACCCTCAAGTATATAACAGAAGTTAGTAAAGCAAAATCAGAGTTTTGATGTCTTCATCAAAGGCCTCTTTGCTGAGGAAATCCCTCAATCTAAAACAGATGATTTCAATCGGGTTGAAAGTAATTTCAATATTTGAGATCAAATCTTTTCACCGTTGATGTTTTATAGGCTACCAAATGTACTCGCGGTAAGGGACTGCAAACCTCCAAGTATTCTGCACAAATATTTTGCCCATATCTTATTCAAAGTGGCTGATCCAACGTGCTTACTTTTTACATATACTCCATCCATCTAACGTACTTACTTGGCGCATATAAAGGGTGTTGAAAAATGAAATAGAAATGCAAAAACCAAGATGTCTGACGATAACCTCACCTGTGTGTATGAAAACCTTCTCTTGTGATGTGAGTAATAGGTAGCCTGGAATGATCTTCTACGAATTTCATTAAGATGTGCATGCACAGCGGGTGGTTGTTCTCACATTTGAATCCGCTTGGTATGCTATATCTATAAGAAAACCCCAAAGGATTACCCTAACCCTGATTCCTCATGGGGGATAAATATATTTTGCTTTCTAGGACAATTGTGTTTGGGAAATTTAACAGAATTATAACATATGATGGTGAATGTGATTCAAACAGTACATTTCAAAGGAGTTAAAATTTATTTTTTGCGTGTGGTACTTTTTTGTGCTACTTTTTTCAAACCAGTAAACGGGCCCTAAATGAAGGTCCATAGTTGATATGAATACCTTTTTCTGCCTGGAGGGGTACGTAGAAGTTTTCTGGGATCATTGTAGGCCCAGCGGAACCGGTCTGGCTGGTGCGGCGTTGGCTGGACAAACTTTTGGGCAAAACCACTTCTTTTGTCAAAAATAATATTGTCTTTTTTAAAGCATTAGACTTTTACGGTAACTTTTGGTTGATTTCTACATAAATTACTTTCTAAAATTACACCAAATTGCATCTCTTCGAACCAAAATTTCAAAATTTTCAGGGGGTATTCCTCCGGGTCCCGCAAGTTTAGCTTGAATCGGACCAACTATGGATAGCTTCCACTTGGCCTGCATTGGTCCTATCTTCCGCTAAATTCTCCAGCCATGCTATTACTATCCCTATCCCTAACCCTAAATCCAAATATTCGACCTAACTGGAGTAACTGTAAGAAAATCTTAAGAAAATACAATGAAATGTATATAAAATGTTATACCCAACCTACCTATGTTTTCTGTGAAAATGATGCAGCTCTGTTTCTTTATCTTCTGCCAAACTATTCTCCATCGGGTAGCTCAGCTTGAATATTTTGGATTTTACCCCATCGATCCGTTCGAACACAACCTGAAAATTCAATCGATTATTGCTGGAGTTATCAAACACAATGAGAAAATAGATACTCACAATGAGAATATAGACTCAATGAGAAAATATATACTCACGCCAAAGTAAGATGACAGACGCAATGAGAAAAAAGATACTCACAATCAGAATATAGACGCAATGAGAAAAAAGATACTCACAATCAGAATATAGACTCAATGAGAAAAAAGATACTCACAATCAGAATATAGACTCAATGAGAAAAAAGATACTCACAATCAGAATATAGACGCAATGAGAAAAAAGATACTCACAATCAGAATATAGACGCAATGAGAAAAAAGATACTCACAATCAGAATATAGACTCAATGAGAAAAAAGATACTCACAATCAGAATATAGACGCAATGAGAAAAAAGATACTCACAATCAGAATATAGACGCAATGAGAAAATAGATACTCACAATCAGAATATAGACTCAATGAGAAAAAAGATACTCACAATCAGAATATAGACTCAATGAGAAAATATATACTCACGCCAAAGTAAGATGACAGACGCAATGAGAAAATAGATACTCACAATGAGAATATAGACTCAATGAGAAAATAGATACTCACGCCAAAGTAAGATGACAGACGCAATGAGAAAATAGATACTCACAATCAGAATATAGACTCAATGAGAAAATATATACTCACGCCAAAGTAAGATGACAGACGCAATGAGAAAAAAGATACTCACAATCAGAATATAGACTCAATGAGAAAAAAGATACTCACAATCAGAATATAGACTCAATGAGAAAATAGATACTCACAATCAGAATATAGACTAAATTAGAAAATAGATACTCACAATCAGAATATAGACTCAATGAGAAAATAGATACTCACAATCAGAATAAAGACTCAATGAGAAAATAGATACTCACAATCAGAATATAGACACAATTAGAAAAAGATACTCACGCCAAAGTAAGATGACAGACTCAATGAGAAAATGCTCATAGTTAGGGAGGCAGGGAGTATCTCCAATTCAGACCCGCAGCCAAGCCTTTGAAGCCGGGGGTGGCATCATTACTAAGTCAGTAAAAAAGTTTTTTGGGGGGAGGGGTAAGGCTAAAAAGATAAAAATATGAAAACTATAGAAACGACAGCTTTCAGAATCTAGGCCCATTTATATTTCAATCATGAAATATGCTGTTTTTCACACTTATTCTCATCAATATTTTCTGCTCTTTCATTAATATTCTAAAGGGAGCCATACTGGGCGAGTGGAAAACTATTGCGGTTACTTCCAAACTTTTCTGGGGGTGGCTAAAAGCTCAAATTGCACCAGAGGTGGGTACGGGCCTGCTCCACTTTAGGGGAAGCCACTGAAAGGGCACTTTGTTCAAGCAAGAAGAGCAATTTCTGAAAATAAAGGGGCATTTCATTGTTCTCGAAATATGTTGGGGTGCTCGTGTCCCAAATGCCCCCGGTCCTACGTTCCTGGATACTCCAGCATGATTCTTTACCTCCATGGCACAAAAGTGGAAAATGGAACTGGCAGCTTTTTCAGGTTCACAGAGATTGAGATTATATTGAATCGATCAAAAAGAGTGAATGAGAATTTCATTTACTGCAGGTCAGCCAAAAGTATTTTTACAGACTTTTTCAATGCAAGAAGTAACCATTTTGTAAATACCCCACATGTGAATCATTTCTGGTGCAGTAAGAATTTGCAATTATTTACTAGAAAACCTGAAATAAAGAGCTTAAAACTTATAATAACAAAATTTATCAAATTTAATAACCCATGAGACCTCTACTTGCACCTGTGATGTCTTGTTCCAAAATGATATTTTCAATAAACGCAAAATAAAAACATTTCTAGCCCTTTTGATTCACGTTAAATATCCTAACCAAAGTTTCTTAAGTTTTGAAGATTTGACCCTACGGTTTCTCATCAACAGTTTCTTATCAAAAAGAGTGCACTGTTAAATGAAGAAATAGGAAAAGTGCCATGTTACGCCACGTACCTGTTCAAGAACCAGGTCCGTTTCCTTCACTTGTCCATTCCAATACGTGTCCATCTCCACGTCACTGCTCTCCCTCGCAACACACTCCACAGTGCCAAACAGCTTTTCACATGCCAACTTAAAGCATTGGAACGGTATCAGCTTTTGTTGCAAGGACCTCGATAGGTATTTTCTTGACTGTGCTCGTGTGTACAAATAAGCAGTTAGCCGAACGTCCTTGGTCATCTTCTTCGGTGGGTTTACTTTGATCTGCATATTGACGGCCGACATAGCAGCTTTTGAGAGCCATGCTAATATCGCATCCACCTTGGGAAAAATTTAAATTTTTACCAGAGGAGGCTACTGCAATCGACATATGCCACCACCGGGTCTGGAACCGCTAGCCACTGTCCTAGACCAGGACAATAAGTTAACAAGTAACCTTGACGTGCTCACAACTCCAGGCTTATCCACAGTGAGTGCTTATCCACAATATTTCGTGTTTTGGATTAAATCCATCTTCAGAGCCATGTTATACTTACATGAATTCACAAGGCATGGTCTAACACGGGTTATGAAGTTAAATCAGAGCAGGCTACTGCAATTGGCATTTTCCACCACTTGAACAATAACCTTTGTTGGTAACAATTCAATTTCCCGTGTTAGACCATGAACTAATACTTATAAAAAATCATGGACTAAATGATGGAACATTTTCCAAATTAGTTCCAACATCTCGTTGAAGAGTTCCAGCAGGACAGGAGAAGCATTGTGGAAACAACATAGTGCTAAAGGATAACCATGTCATTTTAGCCCACCCATCCCGATAAAAATCTGTTAAAATTCCCCTAAGAACCTTTTAGGGTAGAACTGGTAGAACTGAAACACGGAGGTTCTCATATGCGAGTTTTGACTGTACTTGAAGGGAGAGAAAAATCAGAGACATGGCAAACCCTTATAGTCTGTAATAGATTATAGTCTGCCTTAAAATTGCGCGAGCATGAAACTTTAAGTTACTGAGAGCCAGTCTTCTTTCTTGTTTCTCTTCTAGCAAACCATATTATATACTCTTTTTATTAGAAAAGGTTACAAGAACACGAGCCTTAAATTTTGCAAAGATTCAAGAACAAGCTAAGATTAAACCGATGTTGGCCATTCTAGGTCGACATTAGCATTTAAAGAAATAACCATAAAAGTGAGAAATAGTTACAAAACAAGCAGATTGACAGCACGCAGCTACAGCAGATGGCAAGAGAGTCCACATTTGTACCAATTATCACAACCATCATCATCAAGTAAGAACAATTCAAGAACATTTCGGGCTGAAAATAGAGGAATATGCAAGAACAGCCAGCTTCAAATCAATTTTACTGGTTCTTATAAAAAAAGAGTGTACCTAGTGAAGATTGAGCCTTCCTCAAGTTTTACACCGATCAATTGAATTGAATTACCTGCAGATCGCCATGGTAATCAAGCCTGACAGACGACGAGGTTGAGTTTCCCAGCAGGCAATTTTGGCTTTCTTCCTCCGATACACTTCGGAATAGGGCGAGAGTCGGGTAGCCGTTCACGCCATTGGCTTTACACTGGACAGGATTCGCAGTGCAGTTCATCATATAAACCGATACTCCATCTGATAAAAACAAAATCTTTGATAAGAGCAGGATATGAAAAATCCATCAAGATAATCACCACAGAACATTTCTGCAGTACTGTGAAGAATGTTCAGTACTGTAGAGGATGCTTAGTAATGTGCAGGATGTTAAGTACTTTGGAGGATGTTCAGTACTTTGGAGGATGTTCAGTACTGTGGAGGATGTTCAGTACTGTGGGAGGATGTTCAGTACTGTGGGAGGATACGATTAGTACTGTGGGGGATAATCAGTACTGTGGAAGTTGTTCAGTACTGTTGAGGATGTTCAGTACTGTGGAGGATATTCAGTACTATGGAGGATACGATTAGTACTGTGGAGGATGTTTAGTACTGTGGAGGATGTGCAGTACTTTGGAGGATGTTCAGTACCAAAGGAGGATGTTCAGTACTATGGAGGATGTTCAGTACTGTGAAGGATGTTCAGAACAGTGGAGGATGTTCAGTGCCAAAGGAGGATGTTCAGCACTATGGAGGATGTTCAGTACTGTGGAGGATGTTCAGTACTATGGAGGATATTCAGTACTGTGGTGGATGTTCAGTACTGTGGAAGATGTTCAGTACTATGGAGGATGGTCAGTACTTGGGAGGATGTTCAGTACTATGGAGAATATTCAGTAATGTTGAGGATGTTCAGTACTGTGGGAGGATACGATTAGTACTGTAGAGGATATTAAGTATTGTGGAGAATGTCCAGTACTGTGGAGTATGTCAGTACTGCAGAGGATGCGCAGTACTGTGGAGGATGTTTAGTAGTTTCGGAGGATACAGTTAGTACTGTGAAAGGATACCATCCAATACTATGAAGCAAGCAAGCAAGCAAGCATATTAATTTGTTATTGCAGATTAGGGTTGTGGCAACTTTACAGCTGACGTGGACCTGCAGCTTGTTGCTCTAAAATTAATATTCTAGTACGAATATCCTTGGTACTCGTTTACCAACCTCGGAAGGATGGACAGCTGAATTAGCTGACTGCTTGTAGTTCATGATTCCGACCGTTCGTGATGAAGGTTACCCTTCAAGGATCAGAAATCCAGGTCCTTAACCACTAGGCTACACCACGGGAAGGGATAACATCAGTATTGGAGGGATACTATCAGTGCTATGAAGGATATCAAGTATTGTGGAGGAAAACCACAACAAGTTCCCAGAGTGATAATTTGTGTGAAAGAAAAGAACCTGAGTAGGACTCTGGCCCACAACCAGATTAAAACTTTAGTGCGCTATGACTACGCAGCCGGGCCTCTTCACAGCCCAAGTAACATTAACAATGATTTGAAAATTGTCATTAAATAAACAAGCGAAATAGTAGCAAAACGAGTGAATGAAGCGAAGTGAAAAGATAAGTTTTATGGAGCATAAGGAAGGAAAAACTCGCAATGAATGGAGTCAATATATCATACTCACGAATGTTTTTTGCAGCCTTCGAAAGTCTTGCGAAACTTGGCATCATAATTTCACAATACCCACAATCAGCCATTATGAAAATCACCTGTGAAATAAATCATCGGTTAGGGGGCGTCGCCTGGCAACATCTGCGCAGTAATGTTGAGGAGGCGCAGTACTGTGGAGGATTTTCAGTACTGGAGAAATATCATCAGTACTATGGGGAATTCCTCCACAGTGCTGATGGTATCCATCTCACATTACTGATGGTATCCCTCCACAGTGCAGAAAACATCCTCCATAGTAGCTACTGAACAGCCACTAAAGTACAGCACCTTCCCCGTGGTCGTTCCGATTGATCGCTACAATTTGATTTTTTTGCTTATATGTTTGATGTGGATTCATAGGACTCTCAAACTGATTTTATGGAACTAATAAAACTGTGAATAATCTTTAAGTTCGAGGCCCTCTACATGAGAAAATTCAACCCGGGTATGGTTTAGCCTCGGGTTGAGTTTCGACTCAGCAGCCGACAAAACCTTGGTTGGTTGAGAAGTTGTTCACATGATAAAATTCGAACCCGTCCCAATTTCAACTCACTTTATCAACTTCGATGGAAATTTTGTCCTGGGGTTAAGAAGTAAAAAGGTTGAACTTACGTATAAAATGAAACTAAATCAATCGCAATCATATAAAAAAACACATAACTTACAGAATAGAGACTTTGGTAACTAAAAGTTATTAAATTCCTCTCGTATATTTGTTTAACCATGACCTTGTTGGCTAAAACAATTAAAAAAGACTCTCAACTTATAAAAACTTGCAGAAAAAAATATAACAATATGTTTCTCAACCATCTCCCTTTA
The DNA here is from genome assembly GCA_963924455.1 of Pelagia noctiluca. NCBI lineage: Eukaryota > Metazoa > Cnidaria > Scyphozoa > Semaeostomeae > Pelagiidae > Pelagia > Pelagia noctiluca. The sequence continues at coordinate 586,617 of OZ004328.1, read as the reverse complement.
TTAAATATTCACTAACCAACTTTAGAGCTTGGATTCGTTCAGCTTTTTTGAAGAAGCTTTCCTCTGCAAATCTATTTATTGATGTCCGCTCAATAACCCTGGCCCAGAGCAAATCAGTCAGAAGAGGAATTCCATTCAGTTTCTTGAAAATTGATTTCTTCACAGGGCGTTTCTAAACAAATAAATACGACAGCGTTAAAACATTGCATGATCACAAAGTCAAGGATATATGGCAAGGATGACCGAGTTTAATGTTCTTTCTCATTCTGACGTACTACTCTGATGAGTGTCAGATGCAAAGCTTTAGTAGTTATTATGTTTCATTTACAATTTGTTAGGTTCCATTTTCGTTCTCTTTCTGACGTACTACTCTGATGAGTGTCAGACGCAATGCTCTAGTAGTTATTATGTTTCATTCACAATTCGTTAGATTTCATTTTCGTTCTCTTTCTGACATACTACTCTGATGAGTGTCAGACACAATGCTTTAGTAGTTATTATGTTTCATTTACAATTCGTTAGGTTTCATTTTCGTTCTCTTTCTGACGTACTAGTCTGATAAGTGTCAGATGCAAAGCTTTAGTAGTTATTATGTTTCATTTACAATTCGTTAGGTTTCATTTTTGTTCTCTTTCTGACTTACTACTCTGATGAGTGTCAGACACAATGCTTTAGTAGTTATTATGTTTCATTTACAATTCGTTAGGTTTCATTTTCGTTCTCTTTCTGACGTACTAGTCTGATAAGTGTCAGATGCAAAGCTTTAGTAGTTATTATGTTTCATTTACAATTCGTTAGGTTTCATTTTCGTTCTCTTTCTGACATACTACTCTGATGAGTGTCAGACACAATTCTTTAGTAGTTATTATGTTTCATTTACAATTCATCAGGTTTCATTTTCGTTCTCTTTCTGACATACTACTCTGATGAGTGTCAGACACAATGCTTTAGTAGTTATTATGTTTCATTTACAATTCGTTAGGTTTCATTTTCGTTCTCTTTCTGACATACTACTCTGATGAGTGTCAGACACAATGCTTTAGTAGTTATTATGTTTCATTTAGAATTGGTTAGGTTTCATTTTCGTTCTCTTTCTGACGTACTACTCTGATGAGTGTCAGATGCAAAGCTTTAGTAGTTATAATGTTTCATTCACAATTCGTTAAGTTTCATTTTCGTTCTCTTTCTGACGTACTACTCTGACGAGTGTCAGACGCAAAACTTTAGTAGTTATTATGTTTCATTTACAATTCGTTAGGTTTCATTTTCGTTCTCTTTCTGACATACTACTCTGATGAGTGTCAGATGCAAAGCTTTAGTAGTTATTATGTTTCATTTACAATTCGTTAGGTTTCATTTTCGTTCTCTTTCTGATGTACTTCTCTGATGAGTGTCAGCACAATGCTTTAGTAGTTATCATGTTTCCTTCACAATTCGTTAGGTTCCATTTTCTTTCTCTTTCTGACATACTACTCTGATGAGTGTCAGACACAAAGCTCTAGTAGTTATTATGTTTCATTTACAATTCGTTAGGTTTCGTTTTCGTTCTCTTTCTGACTTACTACTCTGATGAGTGTCATATGCAAAGCTTTAGTAGTTATAATGTTTCATTTACAATTCGTTAGGTTTCATTTTCGTTCTCTTTCTGACGCACTACTCTGATGAGTGTCAGACGCAAAAGTTTAGTAGTTATTATGTTTCATTTAGAATTGGTTAGGTTTCATTTTCGTTCTCTTTCTGACGTACTACTCTGTTGAGTGTCAGACACAAAGCTTTAGTAGTTATTATGTTTCATTTACAATTCGTTAGGTTTCATTTTCGTTCTCTTTCTGATGTACCACTCTGATGAGTGTCAGATGCAAAGCTTTAGCATTTATTATGTTTCATTTACAATTCGTTAGGTTTCATTTTCGCTCTCTTCCTGATGTACTACTCTGATGAGTGTCAGACGCAAAAGTTTAGTAGTTATTATGTTTCATTTAGAATTCGTTAAGTTTCATTTTCGTTCTCTTTCTGACGTAATACTCCAATAAGTGTCAGACTCAAAGCTTTAGTAGTTATTATATTTCGATATGTTTCCATTCAAGTTTACGTCATTTTATTGTTACAGCTATTTAAAACCAACATTATATCAATTATTATCATTTCAATAGCATTGAATTGAAATATATTCATATAGCTAAGAACCACCTATTTTAAAAAATCTCTACCCAAGGATTTCAGTATTCTAGAGAACTTTCCTTAACATTATCTAAATATGTGCTCTAATGAAATATCAAATGTATCATGGAAGCCAAAGGGTGCTCAAAATGTACAACTGTATCACTTTAGGCCACTCATCCTTATACCTTTATGGTAAGATGTCCCTGATACTTTAAAACCTTACAATAGCCTTTACGCTAACACTGAGATATAGAGACTTTACTGTACTAGTTCAGAATAGAAATTGACGTAATAGGCGTTCGGTGTTTTAGCAATTCGCATACGGCTCCGTCACAGGGCGATTACAATGGCTGTACGCTTTGATCTGTGCACATTAGGACCGAATGCTGGGAAAACACAGTGTTCGCATGTTTTGATTCCCAATTCGAGGTTTTTTAAGCAGACATTGACCAAGAGTGATTGAGCCACATGGAAGAGAAGTCTTTGAAATCTGGTGCCGCATCATCCGCAACCACGAGAAATAGCTCAGGATATGGATATAAATAACAGTACTTGATATGTGATCTGTGCTCATTTCCCATGGCGAATTATTGATAATTCATCCACAGTTGACTGATATATAAAATCTATACTTCAGCTAACTCAAGCCAAATAAAATTGAAGGAAAACCACAAGTACTTTACTGATGGTATTCCTCTAACTGTACTGATAGTATTCCTCTACTGCACTGATGGTATCCCTCTACTGTACTGATGGTATCTCTCTAGTGGACTGATGGCATCCCTCTACAGTACTGATGGTATCCCTCTACTGTACTGATGGCATCCCTCTACTGTACTGATGGTATCCTTCTGATGTACTGATGATATTCCGCTACAGTACTGAGGGTATCCCTTTAACTGTACTGACGGTATCCCTCTACTGTACTGATGGTATCCCTCAACAGTGCTGATGGCATCCCTCTACAGTACTGATGGTATCTCTCTACTGTACTGATGGCATTCCTCTACAGTAATGATGGTTTCCCTCTACTGTACTGATGGCATGCCTCTACTCTACTGATGGTATCCTTCTGATGTACTGATGGTATCCCTCTGCTGTACTGATGGCATCCCTCTACTGTAGTGATGGTATCCCTCTACTGTACTGATGGTATCCCTCCACTGTACTGATGGTATCCCTCTACTGTACTTATGGTATCCCACAGAGTACTGAACATCCTCCACAGTAGTTCACATACGTTCCCTTGGATGATTTTCAGGTATATTAAACACTAGAGGGCTGAATCGAGGTGAAAAGTATTGCCTTGAAAAGAGGCCATGCTTGCACGGAAATAAATCTTGTGCTTGAAGTTATTGGAGAAATTTTGTTTACTTCTCAAAAACTAGAAACCTAAAACGTTTTAGAATTATCGAATGAGCTTCGAAAGGAAAAGTTCCACCTCCTACCTTTGTTTTGTAGTTTGGATCCCATACTGGTCCGTAAAATACCTGAGGGTAATCACCAAGGCTGCAACTCTGGGTGACATTAGCTGAGCAAAACTAAAAACAGATAAAACAGAGTTTATATGAAATTTACATATTTGATCTTATCAAGGATTTTTACGATACAATATTTGACATGATATTCATCACATATCATGAAAGTCTTTTATATTAAGTAGGGCTATGTAAATACATTCGTTCTTGTCAAGGCTTTTTACGACACAATATTTGACATGATAGTCATCATATATCATGAAAGCCTTTGATATTTAGAAGGGCAATGTGAACACATTCGGTCCTATCAAGACTGTTTCTGACACAATATTTAACATGATAGTGACCAATTATCATGAAAAGCCCTTGATATTTGGTATGGCTATGTAAATACATTCGTTCTTATCAAGGCTGTTTCTGATAAAATATTTGACAAGATAGTCATCACTTATCATGAAAAGCCTTTGATATTTAGAAGGGCAATGTGAATGCATTCGGTCCTATCAAGAGTGTTTCTGACACAATATTTAACATGATAGTGACCAATTATCATGAAAAGCCTTTGATATTTGGTAGGGCTATGTAAATACATTCGTTCTTATCAAGGCTGCTTATGACACTGTATTTAACTGATAGTCATCACATATCATGAAAGCCTTTGGTATTTAGTAGGGCTATGTAAATACATTCGTTCTTATCAAGGCTGTCTCTGACACAATATTTGACAAGCTAGTCATCACATATCATGAAAGCCTTTGGTATTTAGTAGGGCTATGTAAATACATTCGTTCTTATCAAGGCTGTCTCTGACACAATATTTGACAAGCTAGTCATCACATATCATGAAAGCCTTTGGTATTTAGTAGGGCTATGTAAATACATTCGTTCTTATCAAGGCTGTCTCTGACACAATATTTGGCAAGCTAGTCATCACATATCATGAAAGCCTTTGGTATTTAGTAGGGCTATGTAAATACATTCGTTCTTATCAAGGCTGTTTCTGACACAATATTTAACATGATAGTCATCACATATCATGACAAGCCTTTGATATTTATTAGGGCAATGTGAATACATTCGGTCTTATCAAGACTGTTTCTGACACAATATTCAACATGATAGTCACCAATTATCATGACAAGCCTTTGATATTTTGTGATATTACTAGGAGATATCAGGTGAGCTCAATATTCATTTCGATACGATCTTTCCATCAAATAGGGAACAATTTACTCTTATCTTTCTCGTTTCCCTGTGTTGAGAGACAAATCACTCCCCAAACCCCATTTTAGTAAATATAAAAAGCCTTTTAATCATAAGCGGTGACTGACCATCATGTCAAATATTGAGAATTTAAGCAAGTCTGAGTTTATCGTATTTTCTGATAGCAGTAAAAGAGCAGTAAGCTTGACATAGACTGTTTGATGTTCCATTCGAATAAATCACAGCAAGAGAAGTGTCGCACGCTATTGGACTGAATTCTCTTCCTAGCGGAAGGACTACCTTAGGTATAGAATCTCTCGCTTCGTTCACACTGCTCCGTATTTGAATGAAAATGGAGCGAAACTTATTCGTTTCGGCCTTGCGTTCACACTGATACGCTTCAGATACGGAGCTGTTCGAATACGCAAACAAATACGCATAATTTCGAATACGGTTTGTATTGAATACGCTCCGTTATCAGTGTGAACACAAAATACGGAGACATTTGAATACGACAGTATCCTTTTAATGAAAATATTTGTCTGGAAAGGGGATCATGAGCATTGTGTTTGCCTGAAGCAGCGTGAACACTTCATCGTATTCATAGCGTATTGGCTTGAGCAGTGTGAACACTTCATCGTATTCATAGCGTATTTGCTTGAACACGGAGCAGTGTGAACAGGCACTATTTCTCGTCTTAAAATACGGAGACAAACAAATACGGAGCTACGTGAACGAAGCGAGAGATTCTATACCTAAGGTAGTCCTTCCGCTAGGAAGAGAATTCAGGCGTTATATTCTGATGAATTCATGCTCTTTCATATGCGTTACATCTTCCGCGACTCCTAAACATAGTATATAATGTACAGCTAATGATACTTCAAAGGTTGATATTTCGAAACTAGGAAACTTACCAAATCAAGTTGGAATTTTCTTGAACATTTAGGGATCTTACTTTGGGGAATATTGAGACGATCGAGAATCACTTCTAGATTCCATGGTGTTGGAATGACGTCATGAATGAGGTCGGTTTTTATCTCAAACCTTGAGAGGCCTAAAGAAAGAAATTCGAAGAGGTGCAAGGAGAGGGAAACAATGCAATCATTAACAAGTAAATTATGATCTCTATAACATCCCCTTGCAAAAGCCTTGCTAGGTATATCAAATACAGCGTGGACAGCTCAAAATTATAAAGCTTTGATAAGCACTACACAAAATATGGTAGGGCAATATGTTTTCTGGGTAGGTCATTGTAATACATCGAAAAAGGAGCTTTTCAGCGGGAACCGTTTCGTTACTGGGGGTTTTTGATTGATTGATTGATTGATTGATTGATTGATTGATTGATAGGCAAATACGCTTACTATCTTCGTAAGGTATTGGTTTATGTGCAAAGTGCGAAGGGCCCAAGGAATAGGTAGACTAATAGAGAGGTGCGACCCTGGTCCTTCCTCTCGATGTTAGCATGATCTCGATGTGACCACACCTCGTGATTTCTTTGACTGGAATTACAAAGAGCTGGCGAATTATTTTCTCGCACTTTTTGACAGGTCTGAAGGTGGTTTGGAACCCAGAGCCCTTCAAACAAGGGTCGAGTGATCTAACCACTTGGTCATCCTGTCTATGTCTCCACCTGGGGTGTCCTAAACGCGTTTTTATGGTGGAATGTGTGACTTCATCAAAAGTATATTTTAGAGCTTCGGGAATTAGATAATATCATCTCTAAAACTTTATACAACTGGTTAAAAGAAAGATAACAAAAATACAGCTTCTGTGCCAATTATGGCGAGAATCGACTCAAGTTTTGGGAGAAGTAAGGTTAAGTAAACGGCAGAGTCATGCTTAACTGATTCCAAAGATTTAGGGGGCACAAGATGGTTCTTTTCATTGCAGAGATTATGCTGGAGAGAGAGCATGCGTTGCTTAGATAACCGCTGACCACCCGAAAAGTCAAAATAATACTATATGGCTTGGATACTGAAATAATAGATAACTGAATCATTGTTATTTCCATTTCGCAATCTTTCGCTTTTCTGGTTATCTCAGAGTAGAAGTACATTCTGAATGCTTAGACAGTATGCCTCATAGGCTGGTTACTTAGGGGAGAAGTGCAGACATGCCAAAACATCGTTGTGTCCCTCTAAGGCTCTTATCCAGGTGAAGCTATTTCAGAATCAACGAAAGGCTGATATGCAATTTTACGTTTAATGTGCTAGTCTGCAAAAAGCCAGGCAAGAGACCTTGTTTCCTGTAATGGCACGTGTACCCTTGTGTAACATCCCCTCCAAAGAATAGTGGGGTTAAGACAACAACTAGAGGGTCACCAAACGAGATGTTGACCTCGAACAACCAATCTTATATTCAGCTGCACATAGCGAACTAGCGGACTGCTTACTGTAAGACGCTTAACCGCTCAACCCACAAGATTATGAATAATAAAATCACCACTCACTCCCAGTATTTGGAGGTACCTGCCAAAACATCACAAGGAAAGGCAACTTCCTTATCTCAGTGACATCAAGATGTCTCGATATTACTGTAAATGAAGAAACAAACAAAGTAAAAACTAAAATATTTCATAAAAATAGGAGAATATTTTGCATGACCCACCATGATAACGCAAAGGTGTGTTAACAATATTAGATAATAAGAATGGTTTACAATATGCCATACATTGATTGATATCAAAAACCTTTGAACACAAATATATAATAAAAATAAGACCTCTAACTACGGTGGTAGGGATAGCATTAAAAGGTCAAAAGAACCTCATTTCCACAATGGTCCCCCCAGAGGTAATTTTCATAATGTTCCCAAATGCTAAAAACTTAAGGAAAATTGTATTTTTGAAACAACTTCAGAAATGAGCGAAAAAAGTGATGGCATCTTCGGCACCTTAATAGAACAGGTAGATGTCATCTTCCTCGTTTTGATGGTTTTGAAGGAATATTTTTTGATCCCATGCTTAAACGCGTTTGTGGTGCTTGCTGATTTCAATGCAGTTGGAAGATTATCCCATGTTGTGTGTTTTTATTTAAGGTGCTAAAAGTAATATATCAAAATGTAATTTGTCTTACAACACACGCCAAATATTGATCATTCCAGTGTTTCGGCCCTATTTATGGTTGGAATTTCACCGCATGTCTGTTTTACGACAGTGTGTCATGAAATTCTCAGTGTTAATTGCCAGGGCTTCAAGCAGAAACTCATAAGTAGTGACAAAACTTACTGTTGCTGCTTCTAGGTTCAGAAATGTCTACCATTCCAAAACGAAGCCTGCTTCGGAGATACCCCTTCTCAGCAAAATGCTGTAAAGATCTTTGAAGACCATACAAATACAAATATGATACTGGGTTCAACGAAGAAAAAAAACACACGACGAGTGGACTTGTTTTGGATCTTGTGTTCAACGCAGTCGATGTAAAATTATCCTGAAAGGAAATAGTCGGAATCTTTTAGTCCAGGAATGCGAAAACCTTCCTTTACAACCTCTTGGGCAAACGATTTGAAATATTATGTCTTACAGGGGCTAATACCTTTGAAATAGCATACCTGATGTGGTAAAAAGTTGTTGATATAGTATCCTCTATTTTAAAACAACAAATAAAAGGGGTAAGGGGATGCCATAAGAATCCCAGTCCAAATGAGGAAAATATAAAAATTCCAAATATTGATGTGTTTAACAAATCCAATCTCCATTTACTTTTTCATTCCCAATCCCAGTCCCTTGTAGTCCTATCCCATTTACCCAGTCAATAAAAAGGCAAATCCCAGTTCCCCATTTCCCCATTTCTGACCCTCTACAAAGAATCTGCATAGTTTGTATTAAGTGGCTACCTTAAGTACCACCTTAAGGTTTATAGCCTTTTGTGTTAACTATTAAATGCTTGCAATTTCAAACAAATTATCATCATGGTAGCTATCATCATAGGTTGTCAAATATCAAAGAAGTTTTGGGGGCACCCAGTATAGCTTGTAAAGCATCATAGTTTATCGAAAAAGATGGTTTAGAAACCTATTGTTGTACGTCTTTGTTTCACAGTTGATGTTGAGCAGTACTTGAACGTGCACAACGAATGTCTTATCCTCTCTGTTTACTGTTGAAATTTTACATGTAAATATTGCCTAATAAATATGATGCTGAATATTATAAAATCTTTTCTAAATAACGAATATTTCTGGCTGGAGAACGAAAAGAAGCGTTTTGGTCTATTTGCTCAACCATGACCTTGTTGGCTAAAAAAATAGCAAAACAAAAGACTGTGCACTTTCAATTTTGAAAAAGTTGCACAAAAAGATACAACAATAGGTTTCCACACCATATTTTTCAATACACTTTGAAAGCATTAAGAGAGAACTTACTGAGGTTAAGGCAATATCTTGCAATTGAATGATTGAGATTTTGAGAAGTATTTCTTCCTTGCTCTGTATCGCGTGGATACCTTCCAATTTCTTCTCCATTATAGGCTTCATTCTTTCCTCTTGAAAAATATATTTTGCTTTAGAAATTAAATTAAATTGACTATAGATCAATGGAGTGATATATCAGGAAGAGCAGAATAATTGAGCTTTTCGCAAACATAGCAATGAAAATAACGCATTTTGGGGTCTGTAACTTACTTCTTCGGTGAAACAGCAAAATTGTTGGGTAAACTTTAACATCAAATTTTTCAGATAGAGTCCTAAAGAGCAATTGGGCATAATATCAAGACAAGAATAACAAAAACCAAAAGAATAAAGATGTTGTGGCATGTATCTATGAGCCAGCTATATATGGTTCTTTTAGAGACTGCGGGGCCCGGGGCCAAACGCCTTGATTAACCGAATTTGACGTTTTCTATGCGGTATTTTTCGTTATTTCGTGGGGCCCTTTTCGTCTGTATGAAGCACAGGGCCTGAGGTCATGGCCCCCTCGTAACCACCTAGCACTGCCACTTGCGTTGGCCTTAAACTACCATACACAAACCTAAAATCAAGGGGTTGTCTGGTGAGCAGTACTTTGAGAATTTGAAGATATCTGCAGCTCAAATAGTAACTAACCCGCCACTCAGAACTGACTCATAAGAAACCAGCCAAGCTAGATAGTAGACACCTATACTGAAAGATTAGATTTTTCAAGTTGAAAATTCATATTCCTTCAGAAAATAATTTTGAAATTGAAAAGGTTTGGTATTTCGTACAAATTCAATGGCTGTCCTGCCGAATGACGATATACTTTAAATTCTTTACCTATTCCTCGTCAACCTATAAGAAACTAGGCAGCCTAGTTTTGTGACATTCAGTTCCTTAGTGGCGGTTAATTACTGTAGACTAGGACATCTTACTAGTAACAGCAAGGCCCTGCATTTAAGAAACTTTTAGGCTCTTTTTCTTAACAGATAGTGTTCACTGATAGTGACTAAATCAGTGTTGTAGGCATATAAATATTTTCAGATTTTTGGATCAAACTTGAGACCATTTTCAATTTCAAGTATACCGACCCACAATTTCATTTTCAAGAATATCAATCTTACTCAGGGCCGTCGAGAGCCTGGCCAGGCCCTAGAGTAAAGGCTAATTCCATCGGCGTAAGTTCCCCTGAAAGTGGGCTTAAAATGAATAAAGAAAGACGACATGGTTTTACGGGACCTTAGAGCCACGAGCTCCCTGGTTACTACCCTGGTTACCCTAACCTCTCGTCGGTACTGACCTTACCTATCAATCTTATCTTAATTGAGATAATTTGTGAGAACGGTGGATGAGCAGTATTCGAAACCACGACCATTAAAGTGTCACGCTATTGGCCTACCAACTATCAACTACCAACAATCAGGGCAGTTGATTTGATCCACCAACCCGAGTTGCATCAATCTAACAAATTACTGACCAAATGAAAAAGTAAACCGATGGATAATCTCAATTAATTTTCCAGATCCTACTTCTTCTGAAATCTTATCTTTCTTCTACTAGGTTAGATTAATTGAGGCTGTAATCTCAATTTAGGAGGGTAAGTAAATAGGGAAAATAACTTGATGATACCAACCTTTCTTGACGAGTTTCAGGGCCAATGATGAAAAGCTTGCAAAATGAAGCACAATATCTTCTGACCTAAAACAAACAGAACCATATCAGGGCATGTTCTATTTCAACCCCTTCAATCCCTCCCCCCCCCCCCAGGCAAGAAGAGCTCTAAAAACTTAACTTGGATTATTTACATCTAGGAGACAAATTTTATCAGACACAAGCCTGGAATTTTGCCAATTTAAGAATAAGCTAAGAAAAAGCAGGGGCTAAAATCTTTAAGCACGATACAGAAATAACCATAAGACCGAGAAATAACTACAAATTAAGCAGATTGATAACACACTAGTATGTCAGAAAATCCAAGAAACACCGTGAAAATTTGCAACAAATAACACAACTGGTGGCAAAAACAGGCTTCCATATCATTATAAAAGTGAGAACAATTTTAGAAGATTTCAGGCTGAAAAAAAGGAATATTCAAGAACAGCCAGCTTCCAACCAATTTTACTTATTAAAAAGGGTGTATGTATCATTTTGATGGTCATGGACCTTGCTCACATCAGATCTCTTCAGATAAAAAGGCACTCTGGCTTGCAGATCTCATCTTTGTTGCATTGTTTCTAGTGAGTTGGTATCATACATCCTTCCAGTCAAATGCTTAAATAAATATTTGTACTTTGATACTTCTTTCACTCCCAATATGTTACAAGACGTTTCTAAACAAGTTTCTTAGCAGCCCCTAAAACCTATTTTTCCTTGACTTCGTGTTGATATGAAAAACAAGAGGTTTGATTTAAACTAACCTCGTGACAATCATTCCAGAAGAAGTAAAAAACGAGATGAGATGAGATACGGTTCTTTGCCAACGAAGGTCATTGAGCGTTGTTTTTGTTATGGACAACCTAAACAGTTTTAAATTCCTTTGATTCATACAAAACCTTCTACCAAAATTTCTTGGTTTTTTTGCAAATCTAGATCTACAGTTTCTTATAAAAGAATGAGTGTAAAAGCTTCAAGATACAATAATAAGAATACCTCGAGTAAAACAGGCTCTATGACTCCGAAGAAATAGTTTCCTGGGAACACCACAATGTATAATTGAGTAGAAGTATTCTTCTGAAATACCAAATCTAGATCACTATTTGTAATGGCACTGAGTCTATCTTCATGCATTTTCTCCTGAAAAGAAAACAATAACATTTCCTACATAGCATGATAAAAAAGGATTAACAATGATATTGTAAATTCAGCCCTATCTTTATGTTCAAGCTTTCATTAGACTTCATATGCATATATATGTGACTCCACAGAAAAATCATAGTACCCATGTTTAGAGATTCTTTGAAGAAAATCCCACCTATATGAGCGGCATATCCATGTAGTAATTTAATACTATGTACCATCCTGGGGGTCCATTTTCCATGATAAAATATCGTACACCAAGCGATAGCATCGTTTATATCGATCTAAAGTGGTTTGGAACCCAAACGGTGTCCAGAACCTCTTGCACCAGGAATCAATGTTCAAGGAAAACACAGTGATTCATAATGATAAACTGTGGTATATGTAAGGTGCATTCCAAGGAGGTACATGCAAGAAAACATTTAAAATCAATGTAAATGGGGTTGTCTTTGCAACGTTTCATTAAAAATGGTGGGTATCATTTCGAAAATATTAGCATTATAGGTGGGTAAGCTTAAAAGTCAAAGCAACATACCCCACAAAACGGTGGGTCGTGTAACCCTATCAACATGAAATGAAAACCATGCTGATAAACTAAACAAATATCTTACCATTTTTTTCAGCCACTTTTTTAATGTAGCTCCATCCTCGTGGTCGATTGGAGAGGCAGTTCCCAGGTAACACCTCAGCATGTTATCAGAGGCTGGTGTGGCAATTTTTGAGCTAGTGTCACCCTGGAGATTAGAGCAAACCCTGCATCAAACCTATTCATGTAATCAATGAGAGTGACATTGAAATGACATACTCTGGTCTCTAATCTGAACATGACATACTCTGGTCTCTAATAGACGTCCCCCCTACCATAAGAATTCTTAGAAAATTTTCCACCAGGCCATTCTTATCCCAACCCCTCCGCTAATTAATTCTGGTAACGAGTTGCAAGCAAAACAAGAGTTACACTACAAACATCTATGATATTAAAAATTTTGAGTTAAAATAGTGAAGTTATTGCACTGTATTTCTAACGTCTCACTGTCGCTATATTCTGTCTCTCACAGAGGTACCCTTTTTATTAATTTCCAGAAAATTTTCCACTCAGGACATTCTTATTCCAGCCCCTCCGCTTATTAATTTTTTGAGATTTCTTCAACCCCCCTACTTTTCCATCCCCCGTCTATAAGAGACCAGAGAGTGTACTAAAGCCCAAACTTAGAATTGAAAAGTTTTTGCATGTAAATAATCATAAATTGTCGAAATGTATTTGGTTGATAAAGAATACATTGCGTATTTCTTATGGTCTACTTAAAGCCCCGGGCCCCCTAGTAACTACCCTGGTTCTCCCCCTCGAGACAGTCCTGCTTGTAACAACAACATGACTCACGCGATTCGTGTAAAACGTCCCGAAAGTCCATCCATTGCATCTTCCACTCTTTTGCAAGGTTCGAACAGTCTTTTCGATCAAACCAGGTTCGAGTACTGAGCTGGGTGATGAATCAGTATTAGCTGAAAAAACAGAAGAAAGATCACAAATCAAATATCATTGGTCTTTACAATCGAAAAAGGCAGTGCATTTATCTTGATCTAGTCAAGCAAATTTTCAGAATTTTCAGAGCATATTTCCAGTAGGGAAAACCTTTAGTAAGAATTGAGAATATCACATTAAGAATAGAGCATTTCATAGATTTTTAATACTTAATGACGTGAGGTAGGTTTTTGAAACTATTTCTTTGCCTTAAAACATCGTCTTCATTTTACAAAGTTTTGTTGGAACCCAGAATGCCAGTGGGGCAAGAACAAAATACAAAAGCCCCCTAGTCACTATCCTCAGCTTACGCCCCCTATTTACCAGCTAACCTTTCGTAAACAACTTACTTTCATTTTTAACGCGAAACAAGATGCAAACAGGTTTTTCCCATTGCCTGTAAAGAATGAGATGCTCGAGCTCTGCGCTCCTCCATACTGGCAGCTTTTCTGCAAAAAACAAAGCGAGTTTTTCATTCATATCAATCGACTGATCAATTCACAGGGGTCAACTCCTAGAGGCAACTCAAAGTCCATACGCTGATGGGAGGGTCAGGAAGAGGTACACTGGGAACTTGGATTAGCCTATTCATTAACTGGGATAATGGCATTGAACTTTTAGGGGACTGGGATTCAGGAATGAAAAAGTAAATTGGGATGGTTTAACACGTCAAAATTGGGAATTTCTCTATCTTCCTCATTGGGGTTGGGAGTTTTGATTATGTATTTCAGTGCTGGGAGTGGGGATCAGTACTCCTTCCCCTTCAGGACCCTCTGAGGGGTCAAAAATCAAAAGAAACAATTATGTAAACTATTAGAAGGTGTTTATTACAATAAATGCAGAGCTTTTCTCCATGATTTAATAGGATTTTCAGCCCTAAAAGTTGCCTAAGAATTGTGTGAGTTTTGGTAAAGAAACGAAATATAGGCATTTCCCTGCATGGCCGTACATAGCGGGGGGCAAGGGGGCTGCTGCCCCCCCAAAAAATTCCAAAAGTATATGCTTTCCTATAGAGGATATCCTCAAAAAGTTCTTCAAAAGGGGTTTGCCCCCCCCCCCCGCTAAAAATGTTCTGCGTACGGCCTTGTTTCCCTGTACCCCAGACAGTTTGAATGGATGGTGTAGAAGTAAGAAAACCTTTAAAATACCAAATATGCTTCTTTTAACAGTGTGTTCAAATCAAGTTAAGAACTTTCAGCATAGTAGTTTAAGGGCTTAGTTGTTTGATTTACACGCATTTTTTTTATAAGCTATTGCTTTATAAGCAAGTCAGTACTCGATAATACAAAAACTTAAGCAAGTACTGGATTGAGGAATGCTAAGCAATTTGAAAATTATTGTTAAGATCCTATTGGCAATGAAAATCGTGCAGCAGCTATAGACAGGTAGGTTTTAGTGGATATTAGTACCCTGGCACACTTTTGTATGCAAAAGACCATTTACATTTGTTGTACAAAAACTTGCGAGATAGTATTCTAAGAAACAAATCTTCAAGTATCAAAAGCTAAGCAATTGCTAAGCAATTTTGAGTACTCCAATTGGCCCTCTAGCTAAGCAATTTTCAGTACTGAGCTCAAGCTGAAATTACTTATAAAAAGATGCGTGTATTTCATCGAGCACTAGAGTTGCTTATTATTTTGCTCCTTCCAGTGCTGGTTGCTCATTGAACAGAGTGTCAACCAATCGTGTGTAATTTCTTGAATCAGTTGATGTAAAAGCCTGAACCGTTGCTATGGAGATCCAAAATGGAATGGGTATTTTACTTAATAAACAAAATTAGCTTTTGAAACACGTAAATGCAAGCAGATTTCAACTCGTTCATGCTCGAAAACACAGATTTTCAAATTCACACAGCTTGAGTCTCACTAGTTGCCACTGAGACGTAGCTTTCGTTGTTTCCACCGCCGCTTGGAACATGTGGTCGATCTCTAGAGCCAGCTAAACCACCCTTCGTATTCAGCATTGCGATTGTGTTTATATTGCCAGAAAAATTAGGGGCATATTGAAGTGAAAACATAGATTACTTAAAGTGATGACTATACAACTGAATCGATTTCTGACGAAGGCAAGATATCAGTCTGAATCTTTTGAAAGATGTTAAGACAGGAGAAGCGGAAATTTTCACACACCAAAATTAACATAATTCGCATAATTATAACGTCATCAGCATAATTATGCATAAAATACCATATTTCTAAGCTTTTAGTATGACACTCAACAGAGTAATTCGCCAGAAAGAAAACGAAAGATCAACCTAACGAATTGTCATACCCAGATGTGAATCGAAATAGGCCAATCAGAAAAGAGGTGGATGATTGGTATAGTTGATATTGTTTCGTTCTCTTTCTGACCTACTTCTCTGTTGAGTGTCAGACCCAAAATCTTGAGTAACCTACATGTTCGCTTCACTTTGCTATTGATTTTTCTGGCTATATTGAAGTTTTGCACCGATCAAAGACTGTTTAATTATGTTCATCATAGTATGGCAGGCAAAGAAAAAGCATGCTGCTATCAACTGAATAGCCAACTATGAAGTAAGAATTCTCTGTATTTAGCATCGCAGTTGTATGCATTAGAGCATGACAAAGAAAGAGCGCGCAACTCTCAAATGAACAGCTAACTTTGAAGTAACAATTCTTTGTATTTAGATAGCAATTGTGTGCATCAGAGAATAGCAAAGAAGAAGCATGCTGCAATCAAACAAATCATGTCTCAACGGACATGCACTGAATCATGATTGCAGTGAAAACAAACCAGCTAGAACGCAGAGTAAAAACCACACTTAACTTGAGTTTCAGCAATGAAACTTTTCACATTGCCTGCTGAGTTGGTCATGCCGAAGGTATTGACTTCGTGGAAGAGCACGGTGGTTATATTGACGCTGGTTCTGAGCAGCATATTTCTGTTGAATATCCGCTCACTTGATAAAACAGGCTTTGTAGGGAAGCTAAATGTGTTCAAACCCACTCATATTGATGTCACTCGTGACGTTGGCAGAAACGCTGCAAAGAGGCCTAAATTGATCCTGTTTTATACAACACTGTGGAACAATAAGTTATGGCCGGGGTTCGAGACCAGCAAGCGGTTCAATAACTGGGGCGGCATCCCTTGTGGAGAACGAAATTGCATGGTTACTTACAATAAAAACCTTTCGAAAAGAGCCGATGTTGTCATTTTCCATGCTTTTGGCAATGATATGGTGGGCGTCAGAGAGTTGAATAGGATGTCAGCACATCGAAACGAAAATCAGGCATGGGTTTATTTCATGCATGAATGTCCGCATAATGCTTGGCCTAGGCCCCAAGGCTTCGATGGGTTTTTCAACTGGACGATGAGCTACAGGCGAGATGCGGACATCCGTGTGAATTATAACTGGGAATGGGGGGCGTGGGAGAGGGTTTCTCAGTGGCAACCAAGAGAGAGGATCAAAGATTATTCGTATGGCAAGGATAAACTGGTGTACGGGATGATCAGTCATTGCGGAGTGCTGCGCGAGAAATACATCAGAAAACTACAGGAATACATTCCTGTTGATATTTACGGGCGCTGCTCCAAGCGTTTTCACCAGAAAGCGAAAGTCTGTCCTCGAAATACCAAATCATGCCGAGACCTCAGGAAGAGGTACAAGTTTTTCCTGGCATTTGAGAATTCGTTTTGCGTCGATTACATCACAGAGAAATTTCACGAGACTTTGATGGATGGGGATGCTGTACCCATCGTGTTGGGGGGTGCCGATTATAAGAGTATTGTGATCAAGGGGTCATATGTAAATGTTCTGGATTTCGACAGCGTAGAAGAACTGGCCAACTTTCTCAAGTTTCTTGACCGCAATGACCGGGCTTACAATGCTTATCAGGAGTGGAGGCGGTCTTATAGGTTAGGGCAGCCGAAATCGTGGTCTTGTGAAATATGTCGCATGGCAAACGAACAGAAACTGCAGAGGAAGACATACCCTGATTTAGGTGCATGGTATGCTGTAGAAAATAACTGCGGCACTGGGGTTGAAAGGCTAAGAAGTATTATGAACAATTCCAACATCTCTAAACCCTATAATGACGAATATTATAAATATTAAAGATTTCAGTATTTGACTTTTTGAGAAATTCTCTTTGTCTCCCCCTTTTAATTGGTTTTGATTTATTCTGCCAGCATTGCAGCACACTTAAATTGATTAGCAGACACTCGAAAAAAATCGAGATATTCTTTAAGAGCCTGGCTATAGCAAACAGAACTCAAAGTTGCTTGAATATTTTGGATTTTCAGCCCTCAAAGTTGCTTAAGATTTTAAAAGCATATAAAGTATAGACATTTCCATGTACCAAAACTTCTTAAATTGATGGTGTATGTGCAAGAAAACCTTGGAAATAACAAATATGCTTCTTTTCACAATGAAAAATAGTGGGATGAAACAAAGTTTTAAGCACTTTCAGCATAGTTCTAAAGTGCTTAGTTGTTTGATTTATTTCATTGAGCCCTGGAGTAGCTTATTGTTTTGGTCAATCCATTTCACTGGTTGCTTATTGAAAAAAGTGCATTCAGCCCAATGTAGCATGAAATTTTCTTCAATATGGTAGCCAATGTCGAATAAACCCTTGTTCAGCCTACAATTAAGCCTACATTTCTTAGCTGGAAGGTACATTTGAGAACTCAAAATTACTCTTTTTTGGAGCATTGATTTTTCTCCATTTCTTTTGATCCAGTATTCTATTTGGGTCAGAATTTTCTCCAAAACTGTTTGAGAAAAACAGAGAATGAGAGCAATAAAGTAAAGCCAGTGCCTTAAAAGCTTACTTTAAAAAACATAGGGGTGGGGTTAAAGCTGTTGAAAAACTGCTTTCAAAAAAGAAATTAGGAGCCAAGTGTTCTTAAAGAAATGTTTATCGAAATAATGTGGCAGGGATGGCCGAGTGGTTAGATCACTTGACCCTTGTTCGAAGGGTCCCGGGTTCGAAACCACCTTCAGACCTGTCACAAAGTGTGAGGACAGAATTAGGCAACTTTCTGTAATTCCAGGCAAAAAGGCAAAAGGAATCACGAGGTGTGGTCACATTGAGAGGAAGGACCAGGGTCGCACTGCTTGATTAGTTTACCTATTCAGTGGGCCCTTTGTGCTTAGCACATAAACCCATATCTTGCGAAGATAAGTAAGCGTATGTGCCTATCAACTATCAACTATGTGTGCATGAAAATGGCTGTAGTAGGACTAAAACCCAGGGCTTCTAGATTGCACTCTGAGTACCACTTTGCCAGTGGGGCCCTCAAGTAACTGATACCATATAAAAATCACACAAAACACACCACCATATAACGCCACTGCTCACCACACCTGATGCAGGCACAAAATATTTCCCGGTTTGCAAAAAGTGGTTGCCCTTCTGAAGGTCCTGATAGTTGTTTAAGAACCTGGATATGTTTGTCTCTTTATCATGTTGGTTGTGCAGTGCTGGTCTAGCTAGGGTCAAACTCACTGCCTGTATCAAACATACCATTCATATCATTATAGATCAGAGGTTGCGGACCAATAGAAAATGAGAGGCTTTAGCTCCCCCCCCATGACACCAATAAGACAACACAATGGGCATGGTAACAATGGGTATGTTAAATCTTTTTTGTTAGCCCCCAGTCGAAAATATGCTCTGCGGGGCATGTCATAGACATCCAATCTGTGTTTCTAATTTTTTTTGCAAAGATTTTTCTGCATCAAAATTTGACTTCAAATTGCGCCAATGTTTTGTATCCGGTACAGTACATCCTCGATTATCCGAACAGGTTGAACTCAAATTTTTGTTGGGCCGTTCGGATACGCAAAAAAATTGGATAATCGAGGAAGAACATTTTACCTACTAAACTTGCTATAAAGGTTATTATCATCGTCCTGAACAGTCACAGGATGCTCAAACTGAATGCGAATTGAAAAGCTTGGCAAACGGAAAGACCAACAACAAAACTAAGGCAACTGTTTCTTGTAAATTTCAACAACGATTTGTAATAATAACAACAATAACAACGAATAAATGTGTTATTTTTGTGCTTCCTTTGGATATGACTTTTATATTGGGCAACAGTTTGAACAGACAACGAATATTTCGATTGGTTTCTCAAGAACTGCTTTGCAAAAAAAATTTTCAATGAAAACTTTTGGCGTTCAGATAATCGAGGTTCAGATAATCGAGGTTCGGATAATCGAGGATGTACTGTACTTAGATACATGCAATTTACTAGAATCTAGCACTTTTGTGCTTCCCTTTGCTTTGGATAAACATAAGAAGGGGATAGAGGTGCATTTTGGCGTACACAGAGTTAGCATGCCAAAAATTGTTTAGCTTAATTTGTTCATCGTTTACTGCCATTGCATTGTCCCACAACCCTAGCCCTAACACTAACACAACCCCTATCCCTTACACCAATTCTACATCGATTCAATTCAATTCTCCTTGGTGAAGTATTTTAAACATGGATGCTGAAGCGACTCCAGTCTAAATGCATTAGCGTTATTGCATAATAAATCAACTAGGTGCTCACTTGAATCACAAAGAAGTACTGTTAAAACAAACAGCAGGATGACGGCTTTCATGTTCATCTTTGAAAACCACACACCAACTATTTATTGTAGGCCTCACTGGCAGCCATTTTGTTTCGATGCCAACAAACATAAATAGACTTTTCCACCAAGAAATGCCAAGAGATGATTGAAGAGAGTGATATGGAGTTTCGAAATGTTGATGTCAGGGAACTCGGCCTTTATCTTGCACTTACACTCAGTAAAGAAGATCTATCTGAGGAAAATGTACAAAGATTCTGCCCAACTAGGTTAGGGAAGGGAAGAGCACCGACTATCACGTCATCGGGAACAAGTAAAAATGAGGAAAAACGCTGGTCTGGATGGAATGAAGCAAGGCAGGAGCCACGTAGTAATTCGGAAATCAAGAAGATGATTGCTCTAGCATTAAGAAACAGTCTACGAGTCACTCTCAAAAACCACACATTCAAGTTTAATGATAAATTTTACCGACAAACGAAGGGAGGAGCGATTGGAGTAGGAATAGCTGGTGATGTTGCGAATCTATTTATGGTGTGGTGGGACAGAATGCTGAAAGAGAAATTGAGCCACACTGAAACTAAGATACAGATGTATTCGAGGTATGTTGACGACATTGACATAGTCTGCACAGCAGTTTCAAATGCAGTTGGTACCGAGATGCCAGACGAATCAACCATGAAGATGGTGCAACATATTGCAAACAGCATACACGAAAGCATTCAAGTCACCATTGATTTTCCAAGCAATCACGAAAATGGAAGAATGCCTGTTCTTGACACAGAGCAGTGGATGGAGAAAGTGAATGTCAATGGTGCAATGAAAAACCAGGTCCTTCACTCACATTATATGAAAAAGATCTCCAGCAAGCATCTCATCAATAAAGGCTCGGCTCTATCGAATGAAATGAAGAGTAATGTATTGGTAGCAGACCTAGTCAGGGTAATGCGAAATGTCTCGTTAAAATGCAGCAAGGAAGAAAGAATGCAGCATATACAACATTTTGTAAATCGGATGCAATTCTCAGGATACACACAACATGATAGAGTGAACACCTACAAACGAGCAAAAGGTATATTCGATAAGATGGTTCAACGTGATCAGGAAGGAGAATGCCCGTTATACAGAGGAAAGTTTTGGCAACGCGAGGAAAGACAAAGTAGGAAAGAGGAAAAGAAACACACCTGGTATCAGAAAAGGGATGATGAAACAGTGGTATTTGTCGATGCTACACCCCACGGACAACTTGCTAAGGAATGCAGACAAGCTCTTAAAGAAAGTCAAATTAAGATCAAGGTAATTGAAAAGGCAGGAAAGTCACTAAAGAGATGCTTGTGCCGCTCCGATCCATTCAGATTTTTGAGTTGTGATAATGAGAAATGTCATCTCTGCAAAATAGGCTCCAACGTCAACTGCAAAAGTAGGGAACTAGTTTATGAGATGAAGTGCCAAGGCTGTCAAAATGAAAAAGGAATGTATATCGGGGAAACAGCGAGAAGCATAGGTGAAAGAGTAAATGAGCATATCACCGGATATGAAAATAAAAGCAAAAACTCTGTCTTCCATAGACATGTAGTTGACGAGCACCAAGGTATCCCACAGGAAATTGAGATTAAAGTTCTGGCTAGTTGCCGTAATGATGCTATGCTCAGACAAGTTACAGAGGCCGTATGTATCAAGGAATTAAAGCCAATGATCAACATGAAAGAAGAATGGGGAAACACGAACAATATTAGAGAAAGACGCAACAAATACTTTGATTCAAAGAACTCAAAAACAAAAGAAAGGATCGATCATCGAATGTCGAACGTCGATGGAACACAACCAACGGAAGAAACGCAACGTTCGGAAACAAACAATTTATCTCACTGATGTAGCTACCGAAGGGAAGCGAAAAATTTTTGAGGAACAATATGAAATGTAAGTACATGTTATGTGTGTTTAATTAAGGTGCCAAAATGAATTTACCAAAATATAATTTGTCCTACAACACACGCGATCTTTTGAAGAAGCTAGCGCTAAATGTTAGTAAAAGATAAATAGACTCATGGTTTGAAATAGCTGATCATAAATACTATTACTTAGAACCACCAACTTTTCGCTACCTAAAAATCGGACCATAGCTCACGTTCGGACGTTTGAAGTTAGACACACCACCTTGCGCCATTAGGAAACAAATTTGTGGTTATATTCATGAATACTTCATTAATAAAATGGTTGGTTACTATGCCCTCCCCCTTTTAAATTCTCCCATTCTATCGTAAAGTTTTTAGCAACTCTGCCCTCTCCCTTCGTAGTACCACTCCTCCAGCTAGACTACACGCATTCTTTTTTATAAGCAATTTCAGCTTGAGCTCAGTATTGAAAATTGCTTAGCTAGAGGGCCAATTTGAGTACTCAAAATTGCTTAGCAATTGCTTAGCTTTTATACTTTAAGATTTTTTTCTTAGAATACCATCTCACAAGTTTTTGTACAACAAACGTAAATGGTATCTTGCATACAAAAGTGTGCCAGAGTACTAATATCCACTAAAACCAGCTTCTCTACAGCTGCTGCACGATTTTCATTGCCAATAGGATCTTAACAATAATTTTCAAATTGCTTAGCATTCCTCAATCCAGTACTGGAATTGCTTAAGTTTTTGTCATGTCGAGTACTGACTTGCTTAAAAAGCAATTAATTATAAAAAAAAATGCGTGTATTACAAGATTGTTAATTCACATTTGAAGCATGCTTTCAGAACTAAAAACAAGACAAACGTGCAATGAATCTACATCATATGCCAAACCATTAATAACTACAAGATACGTGATAACCTAAATAATTTACGAGGTCACAAATTTGCAAGGCAGTAATTAAAATATGTTCATAAGTATTTAAAAAATAAACAACATTGGTGAAATTATAAAGATATCTCAAAAAGGTATCTGAAAATGGCATTCGTAAAGGAAAAGTGGACAAAATCAATTTATGAAACACAGAAAGCCCTCCAGATTACTGCGAAAACATTCCCCAGGGAGGTTATGGTAAAAAAATTAAGGCAGGTTGAAGCAGCAATTTCAGTTTACCTTCATTCTTAAAAAATTGTAGCGGAAATGTTCAGACAAAATACCTTGCCGAAAAGACAGTTGGATATATTTTGGATTCTTTTAATATTTGGGGCTGAAATTTCTTCTACTATGTTCTTTGCCTAAAGAAAATGTTAATCAAGAAAATTGTTGTAAGTTTGACTGAGCCCCCTGTGAATTATTTTGACTTTTTGAATTTATTCACTATTAACTAATCATTTTGAAAATCGGGGGGAGGGGTCTCAAATTCAAATTGGAAAATGCCAGATAGCCCCACCTCACTGCAGTATTTTGTCAAAATTATAGACGGGGGTAGATATAGAGTAACACAAGATCAACAAATGATGATAAACCCTGGAGTATCAAACCCCACCCACACCAATCAAATATAATTGATATCATCTAGTTATATACACAACTGTACGCATGCGTGAGATTAAGAATCAACGGATGTGCGTGAACAGATTCAGTTCCGATTGACTTTCCTAGAAAAAATGACATCAAAAATCAAATCCAAGAATTCAATGCAGAACTGGATACATGTCTGTGTTTGAGTCTTCAGTGTGAGAATCAACCTGGGTCACGTCTGTGCAGTACTTTGGGGGGTATCACCAGTACTGTGGAGGATGTTAAGTGCTGTGGAGGATATACAGTACTTTGGGGGGTACCATCAGTACTGTAGAGGATATTAAGAGCTGTCGAGGATATACAGTACTTTGGGAGGTACCATCAGTACTGTAGAGGATGTTAAGAGCTGTGGAGGATATGCAGTACTTTGGGGGGTACCATCAGTACTGTACAGGATGTTAAGAGCTGTGGAGGATATACAGTACTTTGTGGGGGGGGGGGGGGGGTATCATCAGTACTGTAGAGGATGTTAAGTGCTATGGAGGATATACAGTACCTTGGGGGATACTATCAGCAGTGTGAAAGGTGTTCTAACTATGGATGGTGTTCAGAACTGTGGGAGGGATATCATAAGTACACAAGAGACTGACAGTGCCAACGGAATTGATGGTAAGTACTACTTATAAATTCCCCACAAGGTACTGATGGAATCTCAATACAACACTGATGAATGATGAAAACCCCACACAGTACTAAACGCTCTCCAATGCAATGTATTGATAGTATCCCCAACAGTACTGCTGATAACCCCCACAGTACTGAGCACCCTCTAATGTAATGATGATATCCCCACAGTAGTGAACGAACGTCTTTCACTACTTCTGAACACCCTCTACAGTACTACACAGACGTTCACGAGAGCGATAATAAAAATTCACCTGATCAAGTTCAATCCCCCTATCTTTCGTGTAATTTAGTTGAAGCCAATAAAGATTCTTAATCAGTTAGAAACTAGATATCAATCAATTATGGGACATATCAATGAAAACCATTAGAAGACAAAAATACGATAAATTATTGTGAGCGTTAATAACTTTCAAAATCATTTTGATTTACTTAAAGACCCAGTCAAGATTGTTATCAGTAAAAACCTAGACATAAATCAATTAATGGAGATTAGAAACCATTAGAAAATGGAAAGATGGCAAATCAGGAAATAAAGATTTTGCCTTTCACCTTCTTCATCTAAATTATTATGTAATTGATGTCTATAATAGGTTACAAGTTTTTAATAACTTAATGACCTGAAATCATTTAGAACTACTTTGAAACCAATAAAGACTCTAGCCTGGAATAAGATGCTAGACATCTGGACAATAAAGAATCAGAAGCTAGTAATCTACCAATTGGGTGATTAAGAATTATTAGGGAAAGGGAAAGATGGCAAATTAGTGGATTATTTATATAGCTACCTTTTGAGTGTGTGCTTTGCTGAAAACATTCCAGAACCGAAGGGTTTCATCCCCAGCCCCTGTTACTATTGATTCTCCATCAGGTGACATCGACTGAAAAATGAATGGGGTATTCAAAACTTGAAATCAACCGCAAATAATCATGCTAGCAAATTTATGCACTTGCCGCCAGTGGATAGGCTTACAAAGGGGCAGTATATTCAGTGATCAAGGATTGTAAATAGATTAACAAGTCTTCAAGCAAAACTACCCAAATGGTAGATAGAGGTTATAGCCAGCATATAAACATGTTGCCCACCGATACAAAAGCTGTTATGAACTTCTGTGGCATGAATTGGAGGATTAAACGTATACCAGAACCGCATACTTCTATAAAATGTGATGAAGTGCAAGTTACTGTACCCCATTAGGAAATAGGGCCTGTTGTGGCTTTTTGTTGGCCAGCAAGTTAAACATAAACTCACTCACTTTCAAATAGTAACAATCAAACATACTATGACTGCATACTACTATAAAAAGTTATATAGTGTATGCTACTGTACCCCTTCAGGAAATAGTGCCTCTTGTGGCCTTTCGTGGACTACCATGTTAAACATGAAGCCCCAACTTAGTTGATTGGGGAATACAGCAATCATGTGCCAAATTTGCTACTTGACCCTGAATTCAATGAACTCACCAAATACAACACCCTGCAGGTGTGACCAGTCAGTTTTGCCACTTGCTGTAAATTCGGATACTTCCAAACTAGGATTTGGTTCTGCGAGTAGCCATGAGTACTGACCTGAAAAAAAAGAGAATATTAATGGATCACTTTCCCATAAATTCCCCCGTTTTTATGTATGTAAATTTGTCCCTTGCCAAAAAGAAATCTAGCAAATGTTATCACATAATCCTTGGCAAATTCAAAGACAACACAATGCATGGAGGGGTGTAAGGGGGTAGACTTGGATTAATCAAAGATGGTGCAATTGATTGGGAATGTGCAGAATAAAAGAATGCATCATGATTCCCAATAACGAAGAAAGTTTCTTTAATGGAAGAAACCTAAAGGTCACTTTTGGCAGTGTATTAGAGCCCAAACTCAGACTTCTAATGAAACCGAGTATTTTGAATGCATTGAAATTTAGAACAATAACGAACCGTGAATCTTTATATGTTTTAAAAATATTCCCAAGAACTTGTTCTTGAAATAGGACACGGATAAAAATGAATCCTACCACTTCGTTTGAATGCTTTGACCACGCAAGATTGCAAACCTAGAAATAAATAGAAACACATCTGGTGAAAATGAAGCTAAAATCTAGCCAACGGCTTATGTTATTTATGACACACCCGTTACCCGTATATATTATATATATCATATATTACATGGTCAATCTTTGATAGTCACAGAGCTTCAGGAAAACGTAAATATAATAATCAACTAAAGCTTTTGATCCTACTTTCATCTTCTTTAGGTTTTTATCATCTTCCTCCTTCTAGGTTAGTACTCTCATGAGTGTCTGAAAAAAGTGTTAAGATGGCCTGCTTGGCATCTATATAAACTACAGATAAGTACATCTCCTGATAAGTGAGAAATCACGAAACAGGCCTGTCACCAACGTGTAGTTTCCTGTTTGTTTTCGGCCAATTAGTGTGAACTACAGTTAGTGTATTCAATGCAATATTCGATTCACAGTGGTTAAGTGGCTTTTTGGGATGGACGTGTTGTTGTTGTTTAATTTTAATTCGATATTCACATTGCTAAAAATAACAATACAAACTAATTTTAGTGTGGTCAAGGCAATATTAGATTCATACAAATTGGGTCTGGGTCATCTTTTTCTTGCTTATATATGGGTATATAGCTTATATACTTATAACGATAGCTACCTGTGATCCAGTATCGATGCATTGCATGTTTTGGCCTGTCAGGGTGTTCCAGAATCGTATACATCGATCAACTGTTCCTCCACCCGACGCCAAGAGACCATGCTACAAATAAAGATGAATCAATCACATGTTTTCAACCATCTGATCTAACAGGAAACTTCATTTGATCGACCAACCCGAGCCATACTAGTGCTACAATCGCACCCACACTCACCAAATGTAGGGATGGACCTACCTGGGTTCTTTAGCAACTACACCTGCTGAATTGCAATTACTTTCCTACACCTGGGGGACCCTTGCAGCCGCTTATTTAGAAACCATAGATGGTCGGAAGCATATTTGATTGGAGGAAGCTTCACATGTACACGTAAATGTACACGTAAATGTACCAGTGTAAAAACTATTAAGTTGGGCCATGTAAAGATTGTGAATCCGTTGAAAGACATATCCACTCATTAGGGAGGGCATAGTATATGCTCTTTGGAAGGATTATTTATTCACAAGAGAGATCATAAATATTTTCAAAGTATGCAATATTGGATTTAATTTATTGTATTCCAATTAATAAAGTAATTTTTATAGTAAATAATTATTGTATTCGAATGCATAACCCTCTGTAAATCAGTTGCTTCTAAATTCAAAATATTGGTAAATACAAAAGATAACTTTGAGTTAGCAATTCCTTAGGAAAACAAACCTGATGCGGCGACCATGCAATTGCTTTTACAGCAGCAACGTGGTCGCTGTACTGCTGAATAGGGCTCGTGCTTGCCAGGTTCCACACCATTAGCTGTAAGAGATAACAAGAGAGTCTAAACAACCTGAATCAAACACTATTCTGGATATACACACTTATGGGACAAGTCTTGCTTAGTCGCTAATCGCAGGTTCCGGGATCATCTTTAGATGCATCTATGTATCTTTCCTATCTTTCCAATCTTGTCTTGTCTTTGCTCAATTTGTAACGAACCACTTGATAAGGGATATAATCTCGAAGCGCTATAAAACTTCATCTATGCTATTCTCGATACTAAACTGTTTTATTTTTCATCTATATAGATGTGTTTTGAACGCATTGCCTGGGGAACGGTAAGAAAACAGTGAATAAACGCTCCTTTTTAAACGCCTCCTCCAGTAAATAGCCCCTAAAGAGCGATGGCACAGGGTGTTTTATCCAAGTACACTTATCAATGACTTCTTAAGACACTTGAGCATTGATTTTAGATGACAACTCCTTCTTCAAAAACTCCTTGCTTATATTTTTACCATCACTCAAATCCCTAGTCATAAATAGTTTCTTCCTCAATTCATTATTGCTTATTTTTATGAAATATGTTGTCAGCGAAATTTCCTAAATTTCCATACTGAAATCATGTTTTTGTAAGCTGACAGAAGTTATGAGAATTTAATTTTAGGCCTCACAGCTTTGCAATTTTGTGGCCATTTTGAATCGACCTGTGCAATATTTCTAGTAGGCTAGTGTATTTCGGTACAAGGAGGAAATTCAAATACAGTACCTTGTTGTCGTTCCCACCGGATGCTAGAAACTGTCGGTCTGGTGACCATTTTAGGCCACAAACCTGGGAAAGTAGAAAGAGGGAGATATTATTTTCAATATTTTCTCATCTGAAAGTTTTAACTTGTACAACGGATGAGTGCGGCTCTGCTGAACACATGAATGCCTGCAACCAGTTGGGGACACTTGGGGGGCCAGGAAGTGCGGTCGCCTTCCCCCTGTATAGCTGGAAACCTGCATTCTTACCAAAGAGTCCTGAGTTTGATTCCTACAAACTGCATTATTCTAAAATGTTGCTCTAGGTAAGAATAATCCTGTTCAAAAAAAAATTCCTTTTATTGAAATCATACTCTTTGAGATAAAGCGTGATAAAAGAGTGTTAAATTCAATTGTTCCTGTAAATTATGCAGACAATACATTGCAAACATTTGTAATATACATTGAACAAATCAGTTGTTGATAGTTGATAGACAATTACACTTTACTATCTTCATAAATTATTGGTTAATGTTTAAATCGCAAAGGGCCCACTGAATAGATAGACTAAACAAGCATTGCAACCCTGGTCCTTCCTCTCGATCTGACCACACATCATGATTCCTTTTGCATTTTTTCCTGGAATTACAGAGAGCTAGCGAATTCTCTCCTCGCGCTTTATGTGACAGATCTGATGGTGGTTTCGAGGCTAGGACCCTTTGAACAAGGGTCGAGTGATCTAACCATTCTGCAATATAACGCCAAGTCTTGATTTGCTTTTGAAACATTAAGTTAATTTCATTTTCATTATTTTGTAAAGTTAGTATCAATTAGCAACGCGAGTAGCTTAAATTTCACTGACTATAGATAAAGAAGAAAAAGGTATGAAAACTTTTCTTAATCTCCTTCTCCCTCTCAAACTGGTTTTGATAGTGCGACAGGAGGGATCCTATCGTTGAAATAATGGACAGGATGGGATGGGGATGGACAAGGTATGGATGGACGTGAATTAAAACAGTGGACAGATAAGGGCAAAGGATTAGCATTGGTGATGTTATAAGCCTTGACATAGATATAGCAACATATGATAGCTAGAAGAAAATACTTCAAAAATAGCTAACCTCTTGTCGATGGCCAATAAGCTTTCTCTCTGACGTCGAAGGACACCTGGTGACAAATCATAATGTTTTAGAGATTCAAGTAAAGAAAGGATGATAAGATTCAGTTTTAAGGGCTTATGCAACGATAAAATCGACAACGATTTATTCCCTAATATCAAATTTCAAACTTTCCTGATCATTTTGGTATTGATTTGATTCTTATACTACATTAGGGGGGCTGGGGGCAATACTTAAAGGGTACTTTTTCAGTAAGCTTAAGGTACACTTTCTGAAACTATAAAGGGCACTTTAATATTTTTTACAACACGCGCTTCGAGGGTACCCTGAGTAGCATTTCACACAGTATGAATGTAGCCTTAAAGTTGATACCTAATATCTCTTTGCAGTATAACTCGATCACGGCTACCAGAACACAACAAGTCGTTATTCCAAGCCAGCGAGCCTGAAAATGACAATGCCAAAATAATCAAATTACCTTTTTGAGAATTTTAAAACAATAATCAAACCAGATATCCTGATGAACTATTCAATCGACTGAAGTTGTGAAACTGTAAAACAACGGATTGGTGGTTCAATCTTACCTACTCGAAGTATATGTCCCTCTAATGACGATATCTTTTTGGTGCTTAACGTGTCCCATATCTGGACATAGCCCTTGTGAGTTCCAACTGCTAAATGACTCCCCTATGGACAACAAAGTTAAGAGCCAAAATAACAAACTAAAGAAAGGATGTGTGAAAATAATGTCTTGCGTTTAGCACAGCACTATTTGATTAGATTAGTCCTTTATCGGTACAAAACTTCCAAATTGCTAGAAAAGTTGAAAGCATGGCGAGCGAAAGCATATATTACTTTAGCTTATCGTCTGACACATAATACGTCAGAAAGAGAACGAAACAAAAATCTAACAAACTATCAAACTCAGTAATGGATCGAAATAGGCCAATCACTTGATCTACAACTGGGTATGTAAATCAGTAAAGTTTTTGTTTCGTACTCCTTCTTTCGTATTACTCTGTTGAGTGTCAAACGAAAAGCTTAAGTAATCGATGTTTTCGCTTCGCTATGTTTCCGATATTTCTGCATAAACTGTTAAGTAGTAAGTAAACAAAAATAAAAGCAAATCATTTTGTAATAGGTCAGGGGGGGGGGTAATTTTATAACAAAGCTAAAAGCCACTTGAGATTGTGGTTCATATGAGCCTAATAGGAACTGGCAGGTCATATATAATATGATAACACACTATCCAATCAAATAATTTTTCAAGTGCTGCCTTGAGCTACAACATCTAACGCATTAAAAGTTAAATGTTGAAATACAAGTGATAAGACCCGTAAATAATACCCATGAAAAGAAGTGGAAAACCCTTGCATTACAGTTTCAAATTAAGGAATTAGCCTGGACTAAAAACCTTGTTATATTAGTTGTTTGATGAGCTAAGGTAGGTAGGGAGTTAGAGTCAGCATATCCTATGTTTTACAATGTTCCCTTCATGCTGATAGTTTTGCTAATAGAAAGTGTAAGTCATTGGACTGACATGCACAATGGACTGACATGTATTGATGAACGTTACTATTTATTGCCAGATATTCTGTCAGATATTGCGGATCTTTCCCATGCAAGCATTGGTGGATCTGATTCACTCTGTACAAATCGTCTCTTGTCCACAGTTAGCAGCCCAGCTCGCTGAGGTTATTGTTGACTGAAGTGAAGATGCATTGTTTTCGGGTGAAAAGCAGGTAGGAAAGGGGGAGTTCAAAATACATGTGGTACGTGCTAGCCCATAGCCCAATATCCTGATAACCCTAACCCTAACAATATAGCCCATACCTAAGTAGCCCAGAGCCAAATAGCCTAATCCTAACAAACTAATAGTCAAAAGTCCCATAGCCAAATAGTCCTAACCCAAACCCTAACCTTAAAGCTGACATAATGTGGTATGCGGAATGAATGAGTTTTTAAGTGTTTATTTTGCAGAAGGGGTCACCACATAAAAAGGCTAAAAACCACTAGACACTAGAACGGGTCATTAAGGTTTACAGCTGAGAGGTGATTGTTAACTACAATATATCTAAATGACGATGGATTGTTTTCACAAGAGAGCAGGAAGAAGGGAGAGAGTTGCAAATAAATGTGGAATCATAGTTTATAGGGGTACATGGTTAGGAAGACATCGTTTCGAGTCTTTGTTCAACTTTTGATGTTGGAAAGTACCTGAAAGTGCACAACGTATGCCTTACAGTACTAAACCGCCACTTAAACTGACTTATAAGAAACTCAAAACCTGCATCAGATAGTAGCATCTATTCTTATAGATTAGATTTTTACATACATATTGCAAGCATCGAGTGAAAAAGTTGTTACCTTCTCTGTCCAGGCAACAGAAGTCACTGAGTCATCTTCTGATGTCAAGTCACACAGTTTTGTAACCTATATGAAAAAATCACATATAACAAAAGCAACTATAGGCCTGACAGGAGTTCTAGTCTTTTTGGTCCAACAGGATCATAGAAGAGCCCTGATCCATCTTAAGTAGAGATCAATTCATAGTGTACGGTCCAACACAGGAAATAAAATTTTATCAGAGCAGGCTACTGTAATTGACATATGCCACCACCGAGTCTCAAAAACGGGTTTTGGCCACCTTAATTTGGATAACGAGGAGAGGCAAAACTCCAGGGGCGTTATAGGCTCGTTAATACAATGCTGAAAACAGGATAAATGAGCAGGAAAACAGTACCTGACTGGTGTATGCACTCCATAGATACACACAGGTGCTAAGGCCCACACTTAGAATGTTTTGTGAAGACCAATCCACCAAATTCAAATAAAAGTCATCCTGAAACGTAATAAGATGAAAGAAAATAAGATTAAAGAATGTAGAACAAATTGAACAATCTTCTTTGATCGATAGAGAATTTTAGAATAATTGGAAAGAGAACAATTGGAAAACCATTGAAACAACCTAACAAATCACTATTATACTCAAAGAAATGGATTTATAGTAAAGGTGGCAATGATATACAAGAATATGTCAGGTAAAAGTTACAATCTTATTTCTGGTTCGCTGATTTCAATTTTGGAAGGGAAAATTGAACAGGAAACTAGTAGGAAAATAAAAAGAGAACTAGTACTCTTAATTCTTTTTACGATTCCATATCCCTTATTGAAATAAGGGATTTTGCACAGGGGAGGAATTCCACATTTAATTTAGTTAGTTGCGCATGCGGTTTAGAAGAAAGGCCCATTTTATCATAAATGCTAAACAGAACAACTCAAAAAGAGATCCACTTTGAAGGGAGGAGTTAGTGTTGGCTCTTTCTTGTGTAATGTTATGGCAAACACTTAGAGTTCATCCGGGAATTTGAGTCTGAAAAATGTGGAATTCCTCCCCTGCGTCAAATTTGGAAATAAGGCACCTCGTAGCCCTTTGTAGGCTAACACATAAAAGATAAACTCACTTAATAACAAATGGAAGCATCAAAAATACTAGGACCTCGTACTGCTATATGTAGTGATCTAGTACGTATGCTATTGTGCCCTTCTGGGAATAAGAAATCTTTTGGGTCTTCGTAAGCTAATGCATGGAACAGAATGGAAAAGAATGATTCTCTCACCTGCAGATCTGGAGCATCAAGAACCTTGAAAGGGACTTTGGATATCTTCCTAGTGTCCTGAAAAAGAGAAAAACTTGCAGTTGACTTGCAGAAGGCTGGTAAAAGTCTCCACTAACAACTGAGAATTTCCAAGAATGAGAATTGAAAGTTTCAAATTTCACCAAGATGTGCCTCTCCTACAGAAATGATCATAATCAGAACATATCAGAATTAAATTCCAGATACCACACCGATCGGCTGCCACATCTGGTAGCCAACCTTTCAAACCACCCATGTCTCATCTCAGAAATCAACATAGAAGAACACAGAACAACCCACCTTTCTTGGCGATCTTAGAAGCTGGTGGCTGAAAAAAGATTTGAATAAATTCAGATGCAAGGAATAGTTTCAGCACATTTGAGAAGTAAAATATCTTTTGCCTAAATAAACTGATGTATGACGAGTTTTTATACTTAAGAGTTGAAACATTTTGTACTCTGCCTTCCAGTTGATTTAAAAGCATAAATGAAATAATAATGTGTTTGATACCTTTTTCTTCCGAGCGGAGACAGAGAATAAGGACTAGTCGAGTCGATGGCTTCAGAAGACGCACTTTTTCTTGTCATTTTGTACTACAGAACGAAATATAAACAAATTCAAACAAATATCAGAAAAGTCAGGCATCAGCAAATATATTCAAAATATTACGATACTGATAAGGAGGTTGACAAAGACCTGCCGTGGGCCTCTGCATCATCCTTCTTCGTCTCTCCTTATCCTGAGCATTACGCACAGTTTTGATCATCGAAAGACCGCAAGTTAATCGAATGGTGTCAGCATACTGACTCTTTGGTCGGCCTATTCTCCTCTTAGTCGGTCTATATGTGTGATGTGACCAACGGAACTCAGTTCCTTCCATCAATGGTATCTGACAGTGTTTTCTCTCTTGTCACCCTATCCGTGTCAAACTGATGCGAATCAGTCTTAACTCTACAACATGCAAATATACAAATAACCAAAAAGATATGCATGTCCATTTAAAAGAAATATCTTAGCATTCTACAGCAAGATGCAAAGAAACTTACTTTGAATAGGTTTTTGCTATGCTTCGGTGTTGTTAACGGTTGTCGATTGTCACTCGGGTCCTACAATAAAAGCAATCTCTGTAAATAATCATTTTACAAGTATGTTGTAATTTGTTTTTCGCAGAGGGAGCCTTTAAAATCAGCTTTTCTGCAGAGGGATCCCCAAAATGAAATACTTGAAATATTGAATTATAATGATATCCTCCAAGGAACTATCAAAATTGATCCCTAAAGCCTGGTTCGCATATGTGGCATTTAATCCCCAATGGACAAGAATGCTCGCCAATTGTTGTTGACCTTTGAATTACAACAAGCAACAGCATCAAGTTAGTGCCCACTCTTTGATTTGGCAATGGGCAGTCTTAAAAATGTGGACGGCGACGCAAGCAAGAATGTAATTTATCATTATTACACCAAACATCATTCCGTTAACGTTTTCTCTCCATATTTCCAAAATTATAGAAAGAAATTTCTTCTGCAGCTAGGAAATCGCAGCAAAACACAGATTGTTTCTATCTTAAATAGCAAAATGATAAAGCTTTACCACCAACAGCCTGGTTTAAAGAGTAGTTCCTCAAAAACCAGATTTCGTTCATTTGAAAAGGAGCACATCCATATTCCTCATAGGAACAAAATATGCAAGAGAAACATTCGTTGTTTCATGCCAGAAATCAGAAACAAAGGAAGCTTGACGTTTTATCTGGTGTTGCCGTTCTAATTGCTAAAAGTCCCTGTTAGAGTGTAAATTTTCACTGACAAGGGCAACACCACACCAAAAAGTTATACGGCCACATGGAGCAAAGACGGTTAAATTTGTTTGAGGACAAAATATTCAGAGGGATTTGAAATTGAAATCCAAGCAGCATTGTCCCAATTTGTACACAGGCACAGTGGCCTAGGCCTAAGACATGCAGCACTCATGGAGAGGCACAAGATATCTATTTTGAAAGTGGTTAGCACGCTGGTCTTGTGGGAACTGTCCTGGGTCCTGTTTGAGGCGTGACTTTTAGTAGCCAACTTGCAAGGATTTACCTTTAAAAATGTTATGTCTGCATCCAGCAGCTCATTTTTTAATAAGCTGTTGAACAATAATGAATCTGAAAAAATAATGAAATTATTAGACATAAATACATATATAATTCCGGTAGAGTGTCTTCATTGGCACGAAGAGTGTTCTATACCTTTGAAGGTAGACTGGGATACAAAAGAAATAACACACAAAGGACTCTACATTAATGTTGTTACTTGGAGCTTCACACTATTGCGATCCTCAGACAACGCTAATGATTTCAATAGCGTGAAACTCCAAGTAATAACATTCATGATGTGTTTTTTGTGTGCAACTTCTATTATCACATAAACACATAAAAATCTGGGGTCAAAAATCATCCCCAAATAAAATGTCTTGAGTTTGGCAAAATATGGGGTTTTCTGGATGCGAGTTAAACATCTTAAAGTTGAGGTAACGGTTATGTATGGAGCCTCAAAATTAAAGCTACTCTTAGCAACACAATGATACTGAAAGGCAGGGAGAGACTGGCCATGGGCGGGCCCTGGATTAAAGGCTAAATCAATGGGCCTTGATTCCCATGAGAGAGAGTTTATGGTCAATTAACATAACTTATATTTACGGGTACCTCAGTGCCTCTGGACATCTTGTAACTACCCTGGTTTACCCCCCTTCTTTGGCATGAAAATTATAATGAACCTTGCTCATACTTGAACGCATGTCATTTCAAATAAAGTCTTGAAAACAGCAGAAGACCTTTCTGGGTCATTTGGTATACAGTTTAAAAAGTGAATGAAAAGATGCCTCACCTTTATTTTCGTTGTTCACATTTTGATCTCTAAAGAAAAAAATATATGGATAAAATTTAGGTTGCATAGCAAACAGCTTTACGAGTAGTTTATATCAAGCCAAGCCTACAAGCTGAAAAATCAACGTTGAAATAAAGATCATAGGTAAAATCAGAGATTTCCGAAATCTAATCTACAGATCGACTTAATGGTTTTCATATGTTTTCAGTTTCATACTTCATTTAAGTGTATTTGGCAAAGAATTGCGAGTTTTAAGTGCTTTATAGAAATGAATCAGAAATTTTCATATTAGCGGTGTTTGAAAATATTTTAATTGTAAAGCTCATTGTAATCACTAAAGTCTATAGAAAAATGCTACAGGTTATCTAGATATTCATCAGTAAATAATGAGTATTTTAAACAATGTAATTGACATTATAATAGATTCATTATGGACCGCCAGCTTTTGTCGGCATATATGGTATGCGATTTTCTGTTTATATGTGCACTCCGAGAAATTGAAAGCATTATTATCAAAATTTATTGTAATTATCAGTCTTTGGTCAGTACAAAACTTCAACATAGCCAGAAAAATCAGAGGCATAGCGAAAAAATGGATTACTTTAAGCTTTTCGTCTGACACTAAATAGAGTAATTTGCCAAAGAGAGAATGAGAGAAAAACCTATTAACAAGTTACTTTGCTGCCAATTTTTTCTGGCTAAATTGTAATCATTACCTGTGTACTTTCTGTGTTATTGGATCGCTATTTTCCTAACAATGAAGAAAGGATAATTATTACTTTAGGTGAATAATAGAATATTGTAAAAAATTATATAGAAATTAGAAAACTATTACTGTCCCAATCAAGCTAGCAATTCAAAGGGAATCAACAGCTATACAAAAGTTGCTTCAGGCAGTCTACCAATAACTCACCGACGATGATCATTCTTGTTTTAAAACTCATGTGATCACATTGAAAAGTTGTGAAGATTGTGTTTTCTTTAAGATGGCAGACGGGGAGTGTATCCCCTTACAATTAGGCACAAAGGGTATTGAATCATATTCATCATTTTATGAAAATCATTAACACCATGTTTACACATGACTCTGATCCCAAGTGCGCACATTTAGCTGTTGCATTTACACATCAAGTCTTTGCAGACCTGTTCCCCTTTTGGCACAGATAGTGGGTAGAAACGGGATATTCTCGAAAAAGGTCTTCTATAACGGTTGGGATGGGATCCACAATGGCACAGATGAGAAAAAGACATTTCAGAAATGACATTGGCAGATTTTGAGGTAGCAGGTGCCCACAGGACAATAGTAAAATGTAAAATCCTTAGATAAAGAATAATACTTTTCTTGGTTATGTCTGGTTGAAAATTTTAATCTTTTATTGTTTAGCTGTTTTATGTAACTTTATGGTTTTCATTTTGGAAAACGGGAGCTGGTCCTGTTGTTTATCCAATCTCATGTAGATGCAATGTACAAATCTTGTGTAAATGCTCCTTCAGAAATTGGATTTGAATTTTGTTAAGATCCTAACCCTGTTTGAATATAAACTGGTACTAGTTTAGTCTAAAATTTCAAAAATGAAATAGTTACCTGTGTCATGAGGAGACCAGAGATGTTTCTGATGGTTGATCTACTTGGAATTGCTCTGTGGTGGAATGAAAAGAAATGAATCAATTCATAAGAAATCAATCTAATAAGATCAAATAGTGTCCAGAATCCTGGTAAGCAAGCAGACACATTTGTTAACACAGGTTTGAAGAATGACAGCTAACAGCTGATGTGGATACAATTGGTAGATGTGTGCCACCACACCTGCTAAATGAAAGTTTTCCAAATTAAGCTCACTCCCACCTGTCACTAAGAACATCCATATTAAGCCTTCTTCTTCTCGGGCTTGGACTGCAGATTGTTTTAGGTGACTGAAAAGGGAAAGCAAAGTCAATAAAATATAATATTTTTAAAACGTGATGGCACATTCTAAACTCTGGTTATAGATCAGTTGCCACCCACAGCAATCATTCATGTACGCCTCCCTGTAAGATAGAAATATTTGAAACCTCTTTGATCAGTAAATAACTAGAGGATGGTAATGAAAATTGGAAACATAGCAAAAGATAAAAGTAACTCAGGCCTTTGATCTGAAGCTCATTAGAGTAGTACATAAGAAAATAACAAAAATAAGACCAAACAAAATTTTATCACAGGCCCGGCGGAAGTTGGTCCGATTCTAGCTAAACTTGTGGTGCCAGGGGGGTATACACCATGAAAATTTAAAAATGAAGGCTCTAACAAATGCAATTCGGTTAATTTCTAGAAAGTAATAAACGCAAAAATGAACAGAATGCTTCCGCAAAAATCTAATCCTTTCAAAACCAATATCATTTGTGACAAAAGGAGTGTTTTGGCCCAGAAATTGGTCCGGCCAACTCGGCACCAACTGGACCGGTTCTGCCAGGCCTTCATCATACCCAGAGGTGAATTGAAATAAAATATCTACTTACATTTGGTGACAATGAAACGGGACTTTGTCCATTGAAATATCTACTTACATTTGGTGACAATGAAACGGGACTTTGTCCATTGATCTGATCAATCAGCCTCCTTTCAAATTCTGGATCCATCTTGAGCGCAACAGCAGACACTGATGCTTGATTTTTCAATGATCAAATGATTCTTCAAAGAATGATGACTGATTCATCTAAAGAGATATTGATTTACAGGTCATAGAATAAGGGAAGCTTCTCAGAAACGAATTCTTTAATGCTTAAGGTTGTAATTTGAAGTTTGACGCAATTTCAAGCGGAATTTACTCAAATGATAAATGTTAGAATTCAAAACTTTTCAAATTAAGTAATTATGCCAATCATATTTGGTTTGACGTTGACAGCCTAAACAGCATTGTTATGCCTAATTTGCAGGAATCATTACTTAGAAATTTGCAAAATGGATTCAAGGGTCTGGTGTTGCGGAAATTTTGGTGGACTTGAGCCTTATGCAAACTGAGTGCTAGGCAATTTTCAGTTTCCGTTTCAATAAGGGAAAAATAACCTCACCAAAATATCAGCTTATGTTGGTGAGATATCAGCTGTTAAAAACATTTTCAGGTGAGGCTATATTTTCCTAAAGTGAATCTTAGGGTGTATATCTTAACAAGATTTTTGGCCCAGAAACAGTCTAAGGATTAAATTTGGTGCAAAAGTGCTGGATTTTAGTAAGTCATGATGTATTTTGGTACTAAATAAATACAAAAGATTGGCGCAATTTTACGTCATATCTTGTCACAGAAAAAACTTAGAAGAATAAATCTTTGCCGCAGATGGAAACTTACCCTCCCTCTCCTCCCTGGAAGTTTCACCCTCCCTTCTTCCCTGGCTATTTGCAAAATTTCCTTTTACAAAGGAAAAGCAGTGGTTAGTGAACCTACAACACATGTATCTTGGCTTTAAAAACAACCTCTGCCAGCTGATACTGTCTCCTCCAAATTCTATGAACATTGCCTGTAAGAGCTGAAGTGCAGATTTAGCGTGCAGAGTTTACTAATAAAGCGATAATTGAATTGAATCGTTCTTAGAAGGGGTTAGGGTTAGGCCTCTTTACATAGTTAATGATTTTTGCATTGCTACCGTTCTCATTGTCAAAAAAGAAGGCAGGAGATTAAAGAGCGTAACATACTTACAGACATTAATGTAGTTTTTCATAAACTTTATGAAAAGCAGTAGGCACAGCTTTAATCAGTTTTCATTTTTGGAACGCAATAGAATGGAGCACGAACAACAGCAACAAACAGTGTTCAAGTCGTTTGAAACAAGACTGGTTCCCAGGCCTCTAATTTTCAAATTCTTCGAACTGCAACAACAACAACAAGTCATAAAACAACAAGAAAAATGGCGGCACGACTGCAGTTTTGGAGTGAATTGATTTAGGAAGGAATTGAAAGTTAAAGGTTTTCATGCGATACTTACAGTTATGGAAGACAACGATGATAAGCTAATGATAAGAGGAAGTGACCATCCTCTAACATTGGCGAAAGAACTCGACAATTTGCGTAAAAATGAAGAATTTTGCGATGTCAAAATTCTAGTTGGCTCAAAATCATTTCCAGCCCATCGCTGTGTCTTGTCTTCAGCATGTGCATATTTTCGCTTGATGTTTTCTTCTGGGTTGACAGAATGTCAAAATGATGAAATTCAGATTTTTGGGATAGTAGAGGGGATTTTTGATTTCATATTGACATACATTTACACTGGAAATGTCACTGTTTCGGCAGATGATGTTCAATATCTGTTGATAGCTGCCAACATGCTCCAAATTTCCAACCTGAAAAGCATTTGCTCGGATTTCCTTGAAAGTAGAATTACTAAATCTAACTGCATTAGGCTTTATGCGTTTGCGGAAATGCATGATTGCCAGCAGTTAGAAATGAAGTCAAAATTATTTATGACATCAAATTTTGTTGAAATATTTAAGTTTGAAAACGAGGAATTTCTCCAAATGGATTGCCAGCGATTTTCTCAACTTCTCTCAAGTGAGGATTTGAAGATTGAATCAGAGCGTCAAGTTCTCATCTGCGCTTTACAGTGGATAACTAGACAAACTCCCTTCAGCTCTGAACAAGCTTCGGCGTTGCTGAGCAAAGTTCGCTTTCCTCTCCTTGCATATGCTGACATTGATAGATGCATTCAAGACACAAAGACAAATCTGGCGGAAATATCTGACCAAAAATCAAAGGATTTGGTGAAAATAGAAAAAATATGCAAA
Organism: Pelagia noctiluca; assembly: GCA_963924455.1. NCBI lineage: Eukaryota > Metazoa > Cnidaria > Scyphozoa > Semaeostomeae > Pelagiidae > Pelagia > Pelagia noctiluca. The sequence continues at coordinate 545,902 of OZ004328.1, read as the reverse complement.
AATTATAGAAAGCTGCAGATCACTGTTAAATACAATGGGACGACGAGAAAAGGAGCGATGAAGTTTTTGTACATCATTGGTGGATATCGTTCCCCTCAGAGGCTGTCTTGGTTGGATGGTGACTGGCTCAGTGGAACCGAGAAATTCGATTTTGAAACTGGGAAGAGTAATTCTTCATTGCCCCTCATGAATGAGGCAAAGAGCTCACATGTAGCTGCCGTTGTCGGGGGCAGCATAATGGTTTTTGGGGGGGATTGTGAGTCGTTGCTTTTGGATATAATAGAAGTATACGACCCCAATTTGAACAGTTGGAGTAAATTTGGAAAATTATCAATGCCGAGATGTGGGTTCGGGGTAGCTGTTGTTGAGGAGAACGTATTTCTGATTGGGGGCTGTATTGGGAGTAAATTGACAAAGGACATTGATAGATATGACGTTAAGACAAACACAATGGAGAAGATTGGAGAACTGCTGGAGGAAAGGGCTTATTTTGGGAGCACCGTCTGCAATGGAAATGTCTATGTTTCAGGTAACTTGATAAATTATTCCAACCAAGTGTCCATGGAGTCATTACTAGAAGACTGGACGAGCAAAGGGCCTAAGACACCAGCCGTTATCACCTTTACCCATATTTCTGTTTATAAGGTACTAAATATCTACCCAGTTCTGATAATTTCTTCATTTTTTTACTTTGAGCACTGTGAAAGCTTCTAACAAGTTTTACAGTGCAGTGTGAACTGGTCCATTTTTTCTATCTTGAAAATAGGCCAAACAATACAGGAATAGTGTGAACAGGCTGTGATGTTAACCCATCCCTGACTGTACAAACTAGGTCATAGCCTTTACAAACACATGTTGCGCAATTATTGTTTTCTTGTCCAAATCTGAACACGCTTACACCTGAAATTCAAGAATGAGCCATAGGTGAGAAATATTTTCATATAGCATGGTCTGTTCCAAATTTTGAGTTTAGAAGAGTGTTCAGGTAAAGAAAAGAAAAACAATTGTGCAATATGTATATAATCTCCTGATGAGTGGGAAACCACAAAAAGGCTTGTCGAGATTGAGTGTTTACTTTCTTGGGTTTTCCTTTCACAGTATAATAATTGCGCAACATGTATTTCTGTAGACGATGACCTAATATCTACCGCATCTGACTTCATTGCAGGAGGCATGGACAAATACGATGATTATTTGGCATCTACAGAAATGTTTGACCCCTTTCCTTTTGGCTGCAAGCCAATCAACACAAACCAACCACCAGGAAATCAACCAGAATTCTTACCAATAACAACGAAAGCCAAATCCAAAATGGCAACAGCAAGGGCTAATAACTCGCTAGTTGGCTTCTCTAACAGCTTGTTCTCCATTGGTGGCCAATCGAGTCCAAGGTACACACTACGTCTGGTTGATCGATATGACACCGGCTCTGACGTATGGGAAACAATTGCGTTACTTCCAAACCCAAGATCCAATTTAACTGCTGTTGTTCACGAGGATAGAATCTATGTCATTGGAGGAAGGGATCAAAATGGGAACTCTCTAAAATCTCTGATTTATTTCGACCCGAAAACTCTGCAATGGAGTGAGGAGTCTTTTATGGAAACTGAAAGATGTGACATGGCTGCAGTTGTCCTCTGACTCATCCTGATATGTTTACCATCAAATCTGAACTTTAGAGGTACTTCAATTTCTGCTAGAGACGGTATATGTTACTAAAGATCTATAAATCACAAAAATTGAAATGATCGAAAATGGCTTAGAATCAGCCAAAAAGGTATTGAAATTTGTGTGAATGAAAGTTACCCGAGTAGGACTTGGACCATCAAACTTCTTGATTGGTACTCTAGTGAATTGAGCTAAATTTGTTGCCCCTCAGAGGTCTTGTAGTTGTTAAAGAATCTGGATAGGTTTGTCTCTTTATTCTGTTAGTGGTGGTGCCATTGGTGTAATTGATATGGCTTGCTTGTTAATGGATTGCCCCGGTTGCACAGTGGTTGCGCACCAGACAAACAATTGAAAGTTCATAGGTTTGAGTCGCACCAGTTAATTCTAATTCACACAAATGATATTGATAGCCTACAGCATTGACCTTCATTGGGCATTGATTTCAATTTGATTTCAACTTTGACCTTCATTTTGACATTGCAATTGAATTTCAATGCAATTAGATTTATTTCAATACCAAAATTTGTGGATAAAGTGATGAAGAAAGAGAAAATCTCAATGTGAAACTAAGTCATGTATATAAGCAAGGACATTGAAATACAATAAACTAAAATAGCGGCTAATGCTACAAACAGGCAGACAACCAGAACTTTAGAATTAGGCTCCTTCACCTCTTTTATCCTGTTAGACATGAATTCTTGCGTTTTCACCTGAAATAAAACAAGAAGAAGTCGTCAGATCCAAATAAAGGGGTTTGGGGTATATTTCACTAAAATAAAAATTTACTTTATTTAATTTTGATTACAGTAGAACCATGTAACAACCTAAAATATAAAAGTTTGTCACTATTTTAAAGGTTTAAGTTGGAAATTTAAGGTAAACAGTTTTTTATTAATTTTACCAATAATAAAAATGGGAGTAAAGGAGTGTTTAAAGGGCTATAAACAATCAATAACCATCATTATTGCTGCTGTTAACAAGTAACTACGATGTATTAAGAACCTGTTTAGGCTAACTCCTAAATATGTAGTTTCGTAGTTGCGGGTTTTTACTGTACTCCTAAACCTGTTTTATAGTCAGAGTTTTGTTACAATAGATGTCTACCAAGATCTTATGGACCAAAAAGAATTCCCAAGCTACCATATGTAGTTTAAACGATGTTGGCACAAAAGTAAAATTTTGTCACAAATTTTGGCACAAATCATTAGGACAACACTGGATATAAATACGGTTCAATTAGCAAAGGCTATTGCACCCTGTGTTTGTATTGAACGACAGTCATACTTATTCAATATCTTGTACCACTTTGGCTATATGAACCATAGGCACTTGGAGACACTCATTTCAAAAGAGTTATTCATTGAATTTTATTGATTTCATCATTTAGACATGTCTGCTAAAAAATAAAAGTGCTCGATGCTTTTAAAGCAGAGCGTTTATAGTATATAAATAAATAAAAATAATTGATTTATTTCAAAATTTAGAATCACACCCCTTTGATACTACGTTGTTTGTGTATTTTGGTTTTGAGCTGTATCCTCCCTCCTACCATTTCGTCTTCTTTTTTGTCATCAAGGACCTTTCGTTCAAGTAAGGAGTTTGAAGTTGCAGTAAATACCCAACTTCATGAACATATACTAATTGATAGAAAAGAGACAAGAAACTACTCATTCATCTCGACAAGCCTGTTTCGTGGTTTCCCACTCATCAGGAGATGTGCCAATCTATAATAATAATAGATTAGCACATCTCCTGATGAGTGGGAAACCACGAAACAGGCTTGTCGAGATGAATGAGTAGTTTCTTGTCTCTTTTCTATCAATTAGTATATATCACGCTCTACTCTATGTATTGAGCACTCTCACGGAAAACTGATATACAGACTTCGCAACTTCATAAACATATACACTATTTTGAATATATGAACCAGTATAATTGGTTTAAAGCTAGCTGTTCTTAAATATCGATCTATTTTCTGCCTGAAATATTCTTCAATTTTTCTTGCTTTAAATTTATTTAACGGATTAGTAGCCTGTCTTTGCCATCAGTTGTGCTAACTGTTACAAAATTTTGACTCTCTTGACCATCTGATATATCTTCCTGCTGTCAATCTACTCGTTTTTTAATTATTTGTCAATCTTATGTTTATTTCGTAAAATTATTATATAGAGCCAAAAATGGTCAGCCTCGGTTTGTTTTTAGCTTGTTCTAAAATTTTGGCAAAATTTGAAGCTCATGTTCTTATCAAACTGTTCTTATAGAAAAAAGAGTGTACCTTACAACGTTAGCCTAAAAGGTCCAGGGATATCTCATTGGCTTTGTTGACATTCTAGGGTTGTGGTTCTTAGAAAGAGGTGTGTTTTATTAGCACTGTCTTTCATTACAGAAATTAAAACATCTTACCAATTTATCAAGCTTTTCGCTGAACCGTTCAAACGAGAAGTTCTCCATAACATGTTTGTGTCCAGCAGCTCCGAGAAGATCTTTTGAATCCGGCTTTCCAGCAATATTCTTCATAGCAGTGGAGAACGCCATTGGGTTCGCATCACACAAATAACCAGTCTGGTTATCAATTACCTGGGGTTAAAAGGTTTTAATATTTCATTTTACTTAGATTGACGTATCTGAGAAGATAAATTTGGAAAATCAATCAAGTGTATTTGTGTTGATAATCGAGAGTGAAATATCACGACCTCTATAGCCCCAGCCAAGGAGATTAAGTTATTATTATAGCTTATTTTCCCTGGCCTAAACCATGTCAAACCACTGACTTCTAAAACAAAGACTGGGTCGAGCAACTGTCCTTCTAAAATGAAGCTATTGGCGGCCATATTGGAAGGCTCAATTCGATAAATCAAATTCACTGGGGCGTGCCTCTTCCTTTGATAATTGTTGGAATGTTATGAATGATCAGCACCAGACTGAACAATCCTACAGCTTTTGAAGAATCAAGAAAGAATCAAGTCGTTGTAAGTCCTTTGGCAGCCATATTGGGAGGCTAAGTGCAAGCCAAAGTAATGGCTTCAAATATTTGTCTATAGAAACGAAGGAGTACTCGACCCAGTCTTTTATTGAGATCAGTGTGTCCAACACACTATTGCACCAAATTCAAAAACGAACAATGGCAGTTCTTAAACAAGTACACGCAACAAGGCTGACGACTTTCCCACCACACCAGAGGGTCATTACAGCAACATATCACTGGAAAGGGTAAAGAAGTAAATTCACACAAATCATCTAGATTTCTTGTACGTGTTGTAATCATACCCTACACAATAGGATGGAGGGAAATCCAGAGATATGATCAAATAAATTTCCCTTGACAGCTTGAGCTTTTTGTTTCTACAATTATCATCCTTAAAATCCACAGTAATCTGTGCTCTACTCCTATTTGCCCAATCAACCTTCAAGTCTGAAATAGAGGCACCTTTGAATGCATAGAAAATCCTCAAGTGGTTGATTGAGTTATTTAATGAATGGATGAGTGATTGGAAGTTTGAGAAAACCCATTGTTTTACAGCTTTTTTTGATAGAAACATTCTCTTCACTCGCACACAAGTTGTCCTACAGTCAGGTGATTTCCTTGTTCAAAATATTTCAAGGCTAAACGATAGCTGACATCCAGTCAGTCTTTAAACTAGCACCATTTAAAACCCTCCTGTCATGGATTTGCATCATTAAAGTTTTGATCTGGGGGCCTAACTGAGAATTTAGAGTAAATTGACTAGAGATAACAATTTAGAATTACCGTCTCTAGTGGTCCTCCTGAGTTACAGGCAATAACAGGGCATTTCATGTACATTGCTTCAATTGGCACCAATCCAAAATGCTCTCCACTTGGAGTGTAAAGAAGACAACTGGCGTATTTAAGGAGAGCAACTCTTTCAGTATCACTGAATGATCTTACGAATGTGACATGGTCAGTCAGTCCATTTTTATCCGCAAATTCCCTTAACTCAAGATAATGCTCTTTATTCTCAATAACTCTTTCATCATAGCCACCTGAAAAAATGAAGAAGTTTCACACACAAATTCTTATTTCAAAATGAATAGTTAGTTCTCTGTACCCCTGTGGTTGGGGGTCAGAATTCATCCATCATATTCCTGGGTGTTGTAAGAGGCAACTAAAAGGGTGGACGTCAGAAAGGGCATCTGGAAGAATTTAGTTGAGAATTTATAGTAAGTGGCATTCTAATTTCCGAGCATGACCAGGCCATTCTTCTATTTTGTCTTCTGATGGTTGTATGGTGCGGCAGCAGGCTGGTTAGTCAGTGTGAGGGAAGAATTTAACTCACCTATCGTTCCAAGCAAAGAGGAAAGGGGATGTTGATAGTTGTTGATAGGCAAATACACTTTCTATCTTCATAAGTCATTGGTTATATGCAAATCACAAAGGGCCTACTGAATAGGTAGATTAATCAAGTATTGCAACCCTGGTCCTTCCTCTCGATGTGACCACACCTCCTGATTCCTTTTCCCTTTTGCCTAAAATTATAGAGAGCTGGCCAAATTCTCTCCTTGCACTTTCCGACAGGTCTGAAGATGGTTTCGAACCCAGGAGCATTCTGAACAAAGGTTGAGTGATCTAACCACTTGGCCATCCCAGCCAATGAAAAAATCATATGGTTTGGTCACATTGAAAGAAAGGATGGTAGCTTGAACTGATTTGATTAGTCTACCTATTCGGTAGACTCTTTTTGCTTAACACAAACAAAGATATCATGAAGATAGTTTTAAAAAATTTCCTGATCAACATCAACTTCAACAAGTTATCTATTTGAGAAATCTAAAGACATACAAACCTGCCATGATCATGTGTGTTTCTTTCCAAATTTTCTCGTCAACTTTTATCCTGAATTCTTTCAAAGACTCAAGAGCAAGAGCTAGATTCTTTTTTCTCTCGTATCGATTGATTGACAGAAATACTGTTTTTGCTGTTGGCGGGATGATGTCGTTAAGCAAGCTTCTGTCGGCTGGGATATCGAACCCTTTTATGTTGATAGAGGGGTACATGACTGTGATGGGGGCGTTCTCTAATGACCCAAATGTCTCTTTGAATTTCCGAGCAGTGAATTTACTGTTTACCATAATAAAATCTGCCATGCCTGAAATCGAACAAGACAAACCTAATATTTCATCTGGAGTATCCAATAAACAGGAAAGAAGATTGGGGATCAGAGACAAAAATTGGGGGCGTTTTGATTGAACAAGAGTCAATAAAGTGGTTTATATTAGGTTTGTTTTCAACTTGATTGTCTAGCAAAAAATTGTCAAAAATGCTTAGGAGGCTACCATCATTTTATTTTCTAGAAAATGATGAAAGGTGGGTTGGAATAAGTATGGGGTTGACAAATCGGGCTAGCTAAAGTTTTTTCCAGCCCACAGCCTGTCTTTTCCAGCCCTCTGTCAAATAAAAGGGTGGTTGTATGGACTTAACATGACAAATATTCTAATAGAATTTGTGTGAATGAAATGGCCTGGGTTTCTCGTAGCCCCGGTGGCGCATTGGTAGCGTTCTAGATTACAAATCTAGAGGTCGTGGGTTCGAGTCCTACTCAGGTCATTTTCATTCTCACAAATTATCTCGATTGATTCTAATAGAAATACGCTAAAAAGCCAGATTATGAAAAAACTAAACGTATCAGGCATATGCCTTCCTTAGTCCTCAGTCACTGAGGAAGGGCTATGCCCGACACTTTTAGTTCTTTCATAATTTGGCTATTTTAGCTTATTTTCATTTAAATATTTGTTGTTTTACTACACCTCTCACCATATGTTGCATTACTTATTTTACTACATTGGACTAAACATGGTTAGTAGTATATTTTCAAAACCTAACCCTAAACAACAATAAACAAGTTGCGTTTTCAAAAAGGATTAACTGGATTTTTAAACAAAGAGAAAGATTTTATATATTATTAGACGACTATTAAGTAATTTTTTAATTTTTATCCTTACAATTTGTTTTTTTGTTTTTTTTTGTTTGTTAATTTTTATCTCTTTTAGCCTTTGATTTATAGCAGGTCCACATCAGCTCCTTTGAGTTGCCAGACTTTTAACCTGCTTTATTAGATAAAAAAATGTATGTATGTATGTATGTATGTAACCTAGGGATTTCATGTGAAAATCTTTTAGTGTGTTTAAAACTAGCCTGGATGTCAGCGCTATTTGTATTTTATGGTAAAATTGATAATTGACAGCGGTAATCTATGTGCTTTGGCTGATTGCTTGTTACTGAAAATCGCGTCTGTTTGCTATTGTGTTAGTCAAATGTGTTTGAGGCTTTTGTTGTTGTTGACATAGATGGACATTTTCTTGAATAGCTTATCTTGTCTAGGATCCTTTAAGATTCTTGCATTCAAGTGGCGCAGAGTTTATTGCTAGGTTTTTTAAAATCCCCCCACCATATCTCTCTTCCCATTGGTTTTTTAAGTTTTTGATTTGTTTGGTATTTTGTGTTTCTGGGAGCTTCTCTGTCGAACTAGTGCATTGGCCAGAAATTTGGCTATTAAGGTTTCAATTGCTGGCTCAACAAGCCATAGTTTAGTTCCCAGGCAAAGCCGGGCCAATGTATCAGATGCCCAATTTTTCTGCAGTCTTACTTGGATATGTTTCCATACTAAAGTATTCTGAACTGGAGAATACCCATACAAATATTATATAGTCATAGTATATCATCAGACCTGTTGTTTTCTCTTCCATCCAATCCAGTGGCCTCCGGTACAGTTTCTTCAACCAATTTTTTCTTTGAGTCAGCAACAAATCAGGAAAATGGCAATAAAACATCACTTTTGAATCCCTCTTCAACTTTAAAACTGGAATACATGCCGAGACTTGATCACAGAAAAATATTTCTGCATTATATCTTGAGACAAATGCCACATAAAATGCAACAAAAATCATTCTGAGGTATGCGAATAAGGCATGTAGTCTGCCAAATAAATGTCTCGGCAACCAGTCGGCAACTGCTGTCACTTTTAATGTTCCGTCTCTTGTCTCAATAAAGCAGTGAGATTTGTCATGATGCGAGGTGAAAATGTGAACTTTATGGCCACTGTTCTTCAGAGCCACAGCTGCATCAACGATGAAGCGTTCAGCTCCTCCAATTCCGAGGTCAGGATGAAGGAAGGCCACAGCCACCATTTCTTCTTTCTAGGTAGTGGCCTTAGACTAGAATTGAGTTAGGCCTAAGCTAGGCCACATCAACTTCCTGCTTTAAACAAACTTTCCTTGACGCTTTCTTTGCCAAAACTTTACAAATAGATTTGAGAAAGCTGAACTGTTTAGCTCTATCTTTCAATTTCTAGCAATGAATTTCCTTCCAAATGATCACTCAAATTATCGCATGCATTCAGTGGTATTTGCATTCAGTTTCTCCTTCCTTCACAGCTAAAACCGACGATTGCGTGGCGTCAGATATTTTTAGCATGCACCGAAATCACTATATTATTCAGCTAAAGGTCAACCTTTTTGATCAGCCTCTCTCTAACAAGGCCGAGAAACTCATTAGAGCTCACTCAGAGGAGGGCCTGACCTCTCGACCCCTAAGTCTGTGAGGCAAGCATTCAGCCTGTATGCTATCTAAGCTTGCCAGAGGCTGGTTTGAATTTGATGTCATTCATATTCAAAGTTTAGAAATCGAAACTCTTACCTTTCGAGGATTCGAACCACGGTCCCCCCATCTAAAGCCCTAGGCTAAGACCATCATGCCAAATAAGCTTTGTCAATGAGAGAGGTATTACTTTTGTATCATTTTTACCAAACATTATAAGTCATAAGTTAGAAATGAAAAGTCTTTCCTTACGAGGATTCGAACTGTGGAATGAGAGATGAATTAAATTCATATGACTTTGACCAAACATTATAAATCTTAGAAATCAAAAGTCTTAGCTTACAAGGAGTCGAACTGCAGTCCGAACAACTGATACTGTTGGCTTAGCCAACTTGGCCATCCGAGCTTTCTTGATGAGAGAGGTATAACTTTGGTGTCATTTTTACCAAACATTACAAATCTTAGAAGTCATTTCCAAATTATACTATCCAACTATAAATCTAATTCTTATATACTAACTAACCATCTATCTAGTGCTACATATGTATTTAGGGCGTTATAGTACTAGAAAACGTTAAGAATTAAAAGTGTCCAAAATGGTCAACTTCTGCCAAAGAGTAAAGGTAAAACTGAGTAAGACAAACAGACTGGAATCTTGATCAGGAAATCAGCAAGAATTGAAGGTTTAAAATCACAAGGCAAATGGACTAAAATACAAATTCAAAGCAGAGTAACTCAAAATGCAATGAAATTCGACTCTTGAATTTAGTAAAAGGTAAAGGCATGATATCATATTTAACACTGTAAGAAAAACTGAAATCGAGGAAAGAAACTAAATAAATCACAGAATTATCAATCACAACAGTCTGGGGAATCAGCCTGTCCTCTTCGCTTCCATTTTTGTCATCTCCCCAAGAGAGAATGATTTTTGACAGTATGTCAGTCTAAAATGAAGGAAAAACAACATTTAATTTTATCCAAATAGTTTATGTTAAATTTGCTTTACTTTATCATTTTCTATAGTATGGAGTTTCATCATGGTTTTTCCAAATTTTGATAAATAATGGGGGATTCATATTGATCATAAATTTTCTGGTGCCATAACAGCCTAATATTGTACCCTGAATAGATAAAACCTATAAAGCACATTTGGAACTATCAAATGTTTGGTCAATTTTGACGGAAAAGCATGAACAAAGCACGACCGACTTTTGAATTTCAAATGATTTTTTCGGTGATTTCTTGCGTTTTCTAAGGCTGTAATAGCCAAATATTGATCCCTGAACAGTCTTGAGTAGGTAAAAAGCCTATTAAGAACCATTTATTTTGCGCAAATATTGACCAAAAACCATGGGCTTACCATCAGGCTTCTTTCCAATTTTTGGCTGATTTTGATAATTTGAGACAATATTTCGGTTAATCTATGCGTTTTTTAGAGGCCTCTATTGCCTGATATTGCTTTCTGAACAGTCCTGAGCGGATCCAAAGCCTATTTACGATAATCTATTTCAGGCGTATTTCGACCAAAGACCAATAGCTAACCATAAGGACTTTTTTAAGGAAAAATAAGGAAATTTTTGGCTGATTTGGAAGGACATTTTTTTGGTTATCTTATGCGTTTTTCAACCCTACTATAGCCTAAAATAGCTCTCTGAACAGTCCTGAGCGGATTAAAAGCCTATTCACAACCATTTGCTATTGGTCAATTTTGAACCAAACGTTGGGCTAATCATAATGACTTTTTTCAATTTTTGATTGATTTTGTAAGAAAAGTCTTTTGGTGATTTTATGCATTTCCAAGGCTATAATAGCCTAATATCACTGGACAGTCCTGAGTGGATTAAAAGCCTATTTGGAAATATTTGATTTGGACAAATTTTGACCAAAAACCATGGGCTAACCAGCAGGCATTTTTCACTTTTATGCTGATTTTGGAGGAATTCTTTTGACTGTTTTATGCTTTTTCTATGGCTATCATCGCCTGATATTGCTCGCAGAAAAGTCCTTACAGGAACAAAACCCTATTTAGGTTCATTTAATAAGGCCCATTTCGACCAAAAACCATGCGCTAACCATGAGGTCCTTTTTCAAATGTTTGGCCGATTTTGAAGGAAAAGTTTATGGTGATTTAATGCGTTTATAAAGGCTATAATAGCCTAATGTCCATGAGCAGTCCTGAGTCGATTAAAAGCCTCACCAGAACAATTTATTTTGGGCCAATTTGAGCCAAAAACCCTGGGCTTTCAATCAGGCCTTTTTATAATTTTTGGCTGATCTCGAAAGAAACGTTTTGGTGATTCTACGTGCTTTTGAAAGCCATTATAGAGCCTAACGTTGCTCTCTGAACAGTTCATAATGGATCAAAGCCTTTTGGGAACCATTCAGTTTCCGCTAATCTTGACCAAAACCATTGCCCTCTTTCCAAATTTTCAATTTTCCCAAAACCATCAGGCCTTTTTCCGTTCTTCGGCTAATTTTGAAGGGGGAAAAATTTGGTGATTTTAGGCGTTTTTTCGTGATGTTTTGTGTTTTCTGGTGCTAAAACACCCAAATATTGCTCGCTGGCGGGGACTAACGCTTATTTGGAACCATTTATTTTTGGCCAATTGTGACCAAAAACCATCATGCTTTTTCCAAATTCTGGTCCAATTTCGAGGAAAAATATTTTTAAGACCTAATTTAGAAGCCTACAGTTAGCACCAGCTTCAATAACTACTGAAAATAGCTTGCTGTCATGCATATGTGCTATCCTCGTAGAAGATTCTGAGCTATAGCCATGAGGGAAATCGGCTGTCTCGCGTATTACTCTCCGATTGGATCTAAAGTTTATGTGAAGCCACTTATTTTGCAAATGTTGACCGAAATGCTTTTGCCTAATATTTTGGTCTATTTTCGGTGATTTCATCTGCTCTCTGTTGTTAAGTTCTGAGTGTTTTTTGTGTTGTCACATATCATGCATGTCAACACCAACGGTTTTAAGCCTAGCCCTCGAATCTACCTTCTGACAACTTTGAAGGCATACAATATGCTCCTTGTCAACCACTGCCCAAAGAACGCAGTATCTACAACTGAACGGGTGAAAGTCAATCAGAAAAAAGGATAGTGATCTTGATTGGTTTGTTATTAAAAGAATATTAAGCCACTTTGATCAAAGTTAATAGAAGAGGATGGCCTGGAAACCTATTGTTAAACGTTTTGGCTTCTCATTCTATGTTGAACGGTGCCCGATAGTGCACATCACATGCCTCATCCTCTTTCAAAATTGTTAACATTGTACATGTTCACATTGCTTACATAAATATGATGGTAAATATAATAAAATCTTTCGTACATAACGAAAGTTTTTGAAGAAGGAACCAATGGGAGAGTTTTCGTCTATTTGCTCAACGGTAGCCTTATTAGCTAAAAAAATGGCAAAATAATACAATGTGCTCTCAAGCTAGGACCATTTGCACAAAACGAAACAGCAATAGGTTTCCCAACAATTTCTCTCTATAAACTATGCTTTGTTATAGCCATAAATTATCTTTAAATAATATAAAAGTTGATAAACTTTACTTAGCTCCCGATTATTCCTGTAAGATATTCGTTCCCCATATATTACACTTTATCCTTTTCTGGTCATTTTCTGTTTCTGATAGGTGCTTCTTCAGGAAGCAATTTTCGGAAGTGCACCCCCATCGAATACAACGTGTGTGCAGGGGTGTAAAAGGTGTGTGGGATGTTCCCCTAACGAACTCATGATATCCCTCTACACTACTGATCATCTCTGACACGACTCAGAGATATCCCTATACACTACTCAGAGATATCCATCCATACTTCTAAACATCCCTCGTACTACTCAGAGATAACCCTCACAATACTCAGAGATATCCATCCATACTTCCAAACATCCCTCGTACTACTCAGAGATATCCATCCTCACTTCTAAACATCCCTCGTACTACTCAGAGATAACCCTCACAATACTCAGAGATATCCATCCATACTTCCAAACATCCCTCGTACTACTCAGAGATATCCATCCTCACTTCTAAACATCCCTCGTACTACTCAGAGATAACCCTCACAATACTCAGAGATATCCATCCATACTTCCAAACATCCCTCGTACTACTCAGAGATATCCATCCTCACTTCTAAACATCCCTCGTACTACTCAGAGATAACCCTCACAATACTCAGAGATATCCATCCATACTTCCAAACATCCCTCGTACTACTCAGAGATAACCCTCACAATACTCAGAGATATCCATCCTCACTTCTAAACATCCCTCGTAGCTACTTCTCAGAGATAACCCTGACAATACTCAGAGATATCCATCCATACTTCTAAACATCCCTCGTACTACTCAGAGATGACCCTCACAATACTCAGAGATATCCATCCATACTTCTAAACATCCCTCGTACTACTCAGAGATAACCCTCACAATACTCAGAGATATCCATCCTCACTTCTAAACATCCCTCGTACTACTCAGAGATAACCCTCACAATACTCAGAGATATCCATCCATACTTCTAAACATCCCTCGTACTTCTCAGAGATAACCCTCACAATACTCAGAGATATCCATCCATACTTCTAAACATCCCTCGTACTACTCAGAGATAACCCTCACAATACTCAGAGATATCCATCCATACTTCTAAACATCCCTCGTACTACTCAGAGATATCCATTCTCACTTCTAAACATCCCTCGTACTACTCAGAGATAACCCTCACAATACTCAGAGATATCCATCCATACTTCTAAACATCCCTCGTACTTCTCAGAGATAACCCTCACAATACTCAGAGATATCCATCCATACTTCTAAACATCCCTCGTACTACTCAGAGATAACCCTCACAATACTCAGAGATATCCATCCATACTTCTAAACATCCCTCGTAGCTACTTCTCAGAGATATCCCTCACAATACTCAGAGATATCAATCCTCACTTCTAAACATCCCTCGTACTACTCACAGATATCCCTCTACACTACTCAGAGATATCCATCCATACTTCTAAACATCCCTCGTAGCTACTTCTCAGAGATATCCCTCACAATACTCAGAGATATCCATCCTCACTTTACTGCACACAGGTTGCATGGGATGACTTCATTACAGGCGATACCAACACTAATTTTATTCGGAACTGACAGTTACGAAATTAGTGGAGTTGACAATGGGAACTTATAGCATGATCCTGAAGCCAGCACCGGACAGAACCAGTTCAAACCGGTTCGAACCAACACCAAGATATAATATTGAACAAAATGTTAATTCCACACTCAGAGTTAGATTGATGAGCGTAGCTAGCAAGCTTCAGATGCGGATCCAACTCAGGAAGCGGCTTCACAAGTCAGGCACAGACCGCAATGAATTCCAGCCGGGCCAAGTGGATCAAACTCCCGACTCCACGTATCCTAACTCAATGTCGCTGGAGGCCTCCCGCATAAGTAGATCTGAGTCGTGCCAGAAGTTCTGGCCCAAAAACAAACGACCGCACCTGGAACTTAGGTCGAAGTCACTCTTTGAACACTTCCTAAGCAGCTTCTGCTGTAACAAGACCTTCGGACTATCATAATCAAGAGATGCGTACTGACACAGAGGCTTGTGACGGAGGCCGGATCCATTGGATATAGCCGGTTTCATTTTAGTGGTCGAAACAGAGTCTCTCGATTGCGCATCGGCCTTCAATTGCTGCAGTCTAGGTAACAAGTCGATGGAAAGGTCACTAGCCTTGTCATTAGGGATGCGAATTTCGCTTATATGATAGATGCATGCACTTTGATCGGCTAAATTGCTTGCTATTGAGCTCTGACTACTCGTGTATTTGACGATGCTGGGTTTCATAACAGCTGCGCCCGTGCTCTCCTCATACGAAGATTCTGAGCTATAGCCATTAAGTAAATCGGCATTGCTGTCCAGCATAGGTAATATGCCGCCTCGTCGAGCACCATTGTAATTCTGTATCGTTTTATCTGGACTTCCAGCCTTCTTTTTCTTTTTTTTGTTCTTTTTTCGTTTCGATTTTGGAGTCCTTTTTTCATATTGGACAGACCCGGATGGTATTTCTTTATCTTTGACCAGGTGGGACGGAGACTGAGGCTTCTGACTCGGCATTAGGGCAAACTCCATCAGCTTCATCGAGCTCCTTCTGCTAGTAGGGGTATTAACTGCCGAAGAGTCCTGCCTCAACGAGCCCTGCCGGGAGCTGCATGCGCTAGTGAAGTGGCCCATCACGGAGGAGTCTCTACTCGGGGTGGCATTATTTATCAAGTGGTCATCACAGTCCGTATCCACTTCAGTTTCCCCGTTCAAGAGTTCTTCAGCAGATGTTGCCTTCTCTTGAAAATCATCCCCAGACTGGGGTAGTTCCATTTGTAGAGTAGCCTGTGCCCCTCTGCGTCCCCTCAGTATTGGAACGACTTTATCGGAACGGTTGTCTGAACTGGCCTCGGAGTCTGATTCTGCCTTGTCGAAAATCGAGACAACAGCATGACGTCGATTGTTGGCAGTGTTGGACTTTCGTTGGGGTTTAACTTTATTGACATCAAACTGGATCTCAGAGTCCATGGTACTGTCCCAGTCTAGACAGACCTCGCTGGAATTGAGATCTTTGGCGATTAAAACCTTGCTATCAGAATCTTCAGGGTAAATTCCTGCCTTCATTGCCGTGCGAACAACTCGATCACTCACGCGTTTATTTGGCTCTTTCCTGCGAATCGTCACCAAGTTATTTCGTTTCAAGACCCTTCGATCTCTTTCTCGCGAGCTCAAGCTCAACGGCTGCTTTAGAAGGCCACGCAGATTACCCGCGAGAATTTTGCGATCTTTGCACGGTAATTTAAGCCGCGCTCGCACATGAGCGTAGTACAGCGAGAAATTGCTACCGATTACAGAGATAGGCAGTGCCACGATCAGAACGCCACAAATCGCGCAGATTCCACCAACCATTTTTCCAGCCCAGGTTTCCGGCACCATGTCGCCGTATCCGACGCTGGTCATCGTGATCAGGCACCACCAGAACGTGTGTGGAATCGAGATGAACTTGTTCGGCTCCTTCACCTTGTCGTCGCGTAGATTCTTCTCGACGGCGTGTACCAGGCTAGAGAACAGGACCACCGGAATGAGAAGGATCAAGAGTAGCAGGACCAGTTCGTACGAGCTTGCCTTGAGGGTGTGAAGCAGGACTTGAAGGCCGTAGGACAGTTTGAAGAATCGGAACAGCCGAAGAGGTCGGATGATCACCATGTTGATCAGCCAATCGTTGTTGATTGGGAACAATATCAGATAGGACGGTATCACCGACAGGAAGTCAATCCAGTTCATTGCTGATTGCACGAAGGCTTTTCTGTCTGGGCACACTAAAAGCCGGATCATGAATTCTAATGTAAACCAACACATACACAGCATATCAATCCAGTATCTCGTCGTGTTCCATGTTTTATACTGCCCTAGTCCTGGCATTGTGTTCAGGCAGTAGACGGTGACAGACAGCAATATCATGAAGCAGGACATTATTGAGATGTACTGAAAGAAAAACAATTGAATTAGGTAGATAATTTGTAACCTCGTCCTGGTAAAACCTAGCTCTGGTTGATGGCTTTGATTGCAAAAGGGGGCACAATACATATAAAAGAACATAAGGTCCTCATATGCTTAATTAAACTGAATTTGTGGTACAGAACTCTTTACTTTGAAATTACTGGGACGCCTGCAGTTCAGCGGACAGAGAATTGCAACAAATCAGAAATTGAATTGCAAACCAGTTGAAGTTGTCGAGGTGAACGACAAAAAGATATCATACTGGCAGCAATGGACATACTTCGATGGAGATTTAGATTACTAGACTGTCTATACTTTTACTGTTAGGGGTCTCCGGCGCCCAAATAGCCGTAACATCTGCAGTAGCTTTTCATTAGCATATTTCATATTTAGGCCTTTTCGCATTTTCGTTACTTGACTGTTGTTCTTGTTGCTAGGTTGCAAGTCAATGCGATTCAATTTCTGCCGTTCAGAAAAACTCGGTCCGCTATCCACTAGAAAATTTCTTGATTTCATATTCGAAACATGGCTATCTAAATCCCACAACGTCTAGAATCTCTAAAACCAAACAGCTGGATGATGCCACTGCATCCACGGGGCCCATATCAAGGGTATTAAACTAAACTCCCGTCTCTCTTCCACTCAACTGTACTGATGTTATCCCTCCACTATACTGAACAACCACCTCTGTATTGATGTTATCCCCCACAATCATCATGTTACTCCTCCAGCGTGCTGCACAGATATACCCCAGGTGTTAAGTAGCCAGGTAAAAGACGGTTTAAAAAAGCCAGTCCTGAACATGAGTCCTTATAAAAAACATGCAATGCTGAGAGAAGATGAAAACAAAGCCGTAGTGGAGAAAACCTTTTGTGGCCGAAAGAAAAGCATTGCACTCAGAACTCAACGTGATAACTAATTTAGTAGTTCTCTAAATGACGAGTCATTGAATCAGCGATAAGTCAGAATGATAGGATAGAAAACTCAAAGTAAGATTTTAATTATGCAGTCCTCTATTAGACGATATCAGTCTTTCTCAGCATGCTCGTTCTTTCTTGAACAGTGCTTTTTGTCTGTCTATCATGCCAAGGAAAGCTTACAGCACAACAAGCGGTTCAAATACAAGCAGCTGGTTGATTAATCATCTGAAACTAAAAGTCATTCCTTCGGTTAAACAGACCGTTTCTACAGACATTTGATCAAGTACACTCATTTCGCCAGAGAGTTTGAGTCCAGTAAGGGTGGGATTAGGCCATTAAATACACCTTTTGTGCAAAGTGGCGAACATAAGGGGGATACGAGGGGAGTGAGCACGCTAAATACTTTCACAGTTGTTTCAAAATATTGGCTCAAAAGTAGGCCTAGACGGTTTAGTAGTGGAAGTGAAGTCATTCATTGATAGTCGAATGTTAAAAAGGTGAATGTGTCTTTCGGTTTCAACAGACAAACTCAAAGAATTAAAATAGATTTCCACACGATTCAATATAAGAATAGCAAGCAAAAGATTGCAATTGTTGGTGTCATCACACAGACGTTTTACAACTATATACACAACGTTCTTCGCGCCATAACGTTCCTTCGAACCGAGGTCTGCAGAATATATTACCATAGATGGCGTTCATTTATCATTAGTAAGAGTTGGGTTTTAAGTAGCTACTTAAAATGACTCCAGACCAACAGTTTCCTTGCCATCCAATTCTAAGATCCAGGCCTTGTTTTAAGGAACATCTATCAATGCACATTCAAAGAGCTGCATAGGTTGTATGTCTTTTTAACTTGGCAGGGGTCCAGGAGTTTCCCATCTATGAAGCCTTTAAATGGTTTAATATCCTTTCAGTTATCTGGTTCTATGGTTGTGACAGTACTCAAAACTTTACCTGATCGATTTTTGGTACTCTTAATTATATGATTCCTTTATATCGACAACTGCACCATCGGGACCTCGAGAAACCCGGGCCATTTCATTCACATAAATCGCACCACCACTCACCGAAGCAGCGACGAACCTATCTGGGCCTGGGTTTCTCGAGACCCCGATAGCGCAGTGGATTAGTGCACTAAAGTACCAACCTAGAGGTCGTGGGTTCGAGTCCTGCTCGGTTCATTTTCATTCTCACAAATCATCTCGAGTACTAAACATCCTCCCTAGTACAGAGCATCATCCACAGGACTAAACACCCTCCATGGTATTGAACAACCTCAACAGCACTGCACAGACGTTTCCCAGGGTGAGAATCTCTTACTATACCCATAAGTAAAAACGGGACAAACTTGAAAACACAGCACAATCGAACATTCTCTCCACGTGCTCTCCAATAGCGGTAAAGTGCCATTTGAAGTGTTGTGTTCCCTCCAGTTCCAGAGATACAACGTTCCTGTAGAACAGTGTTGGGAAAGCAGAGAAAAAAGTAAGTGCAGCTGAGGTCTGTTTCAGCAGTCGCAGGTTGCCTAGTTGACGAAACAAAGCCACGTCGAAAGACAATACTGAAATGGTAGTTTATAAATATTTGATTCAGTCTTTGGAAGCGGATTCGCCTTCTCAAAAGAATTTGTTAATAATGCCTGTTCATGCTGCGTTAGGAGAAGCTAGAATTGACGAATCATTTCCGATTACAAGGAGATCCTGCGCGTCGAAGAACACGCGGCTGTTGTTTTATTCGAATCAGAGAGGATGAGTGGGCGAAGGAGACGCCAATCGAATTGCATTGCCTGACGCATGCGACTTCTTCCCAGGGGTCCGAGACGTCGTCCGAGGGAAACATGGTCGGCGTTACATCATAGCCTAAATATCGACATGACGTCATAAAGCTGTGCAATATCTGATTCTATACTTGAGACTTAACCACAATGAACTCGTTCATGCAAGTCAGGAATAAGGAAGCTGCAAGCCGCCCTGGTGAGCGTCCGTAGTGTGGAGAATATTCATTGCTTTTGGTGGATACCGTCAGTTATATGGGGGATATCGAGTACTGCGAGGGGATACAATCAACATCAGAGAATTGGAGTGTGTTCAGTGAAGAGGATATTGTGTACTTTGGGGGGATACCATTAGTCTTGTGGAGAATTTCAAAACTGCGAAGGGAATCCACGAGCACTTTAGGTATTACCTCCACAGTACTGATGATATGCCCCACAGTACTGATGGTATCGTTCACAGTACCAAACAGTACTGATCGTAACCACAATGCTGAAGATCCAAGGTAGTGCTGATGATATCCCCCCACAGTACTGAGTGGTATCCCTCTGCAGTATATTGATGATTTTCCCTAAAGTACTGATAGTATTCCCAACAGAACTAATAGTTATCTGCACAGTACTGAATGAGGCCCCCCATAGTACCCCTGGATAACGGATTCACGCGTCAATTTTTCGTTTATCACGCCATCACGGACCTTAAAACAGAATTTTCACTATCTTTTCCATCTAGTTATGCAAGCAATTTTTTTTAACAACTAGAACGCATCACGCAATCACGCACTTGAAAACTCCTTTTTACGGAATAACGAACTCGTTTTCAACAAATCACGCTGCACGACGGATTCTTTGATCACGGATTCACGAACCGAAAATATCTAAATCACGAGATCACGCGCGAAAATATGCCAAATAACGCTTCACGTACAAATATGGGGGGCCTCCTGAATGGTATCCCTTTACAGAACTGATAGTATCCCTACCCCAGTACAAGACACCCTCCAAAGTACTACACAAACGTTCTCCAGGGTTATAGGGAAGAAACATATGAACAATTCTGGATTCAAATGTTTTCAAGTTGGATGTTCTGAATCTATTCATTAAAATGCTTACTCTTCTGATTCACCAACAACAGGTTTCCTTAAGCCGCAAGTCAAGCTGACATGACGCGACCTGCCAGGGCAAATACATGTGTCTGTTTGTAGACAGGAGCAATTCTTTTAATTAAACGCTTCACAATTAGGCCTCATCAGAAATGACTTTGTAATATCGATGGAGCCAACACTTATTCAAACATTACATGAATAAATCACAACTTCTCAAATTGGGGACCTGTGTTTTCAATCAGAAACATACTGAACAGGCTGTCCAAGTCAAACTCAAACGCAGACCCAAATACAAGTTTCGTAAACCCAGACCAAATTAATAGACTTTGACGAAGACCCAATTTGAAAGCAGTTTTGAGATGTAATAATTAAAACATAGAAAGCAGTTTTGAGACAGACCTGATAGCAATATTCTCCATCATACTCTTTCATCAACGAACTCTTGTGAAAAAACAGGAGAAAGCATGTTCTATGAGCAGTGATAATGACAAATCTGTTAAGAGGTTCGGTCAGTTTTCACACCTTTTCGATCCGACCTTTGCTACAAATAGGGAAGAAACCAAATTCGTAATTGCCCGATGATGAGAGACGGATCTCTCCCGAAACGTTTCCCCAATGATATCAAAGGCTTGTCATGATAAGTGCTGACTATCATATCAGATATTGTGTCCGAAACAGCCTTGATTAGATAAGACCGACTGTATTTATTCAGATGTGTAAAAATTCTCCTTTCAAGCATACCCTAACTTTTTCTAACTGCTAAGAGGGGGGAGGCAATGGACCTAAGGCTGCAGCCTGTTATAAGATCTCGAAGAATACAGCGTTGATTCTGCATGCTGTCATCATGCTGTCATCATGCCTGATTTTAGTGTTCAGATAGAAAATGTATGCAGTGCTAAAATGGTTTTGTGCAGTGATACTTGTAGCAGTCTGTAGTGATGATATCGTTCAATTATAGAGGATCATCTCTTTGCCACTGTAGTGTAAACTTACTTAGGCCCTATTGCTATCCTCAAGTTTTTCTTTAACTCGTAGTTTCCATTCATAGCCCTATAGCCATTCATTTATTTTCTTCCCATTCAATGTTTTACTTCCATACTACGTCACTAACCTTTCCATGGTACGTCACTAACCTTAGCTATTGTTTAGGCCTAACTTTCTGAATAAGTGTTTACTTATTTACCATGCCCTTCCTTTTTATGGTTTATCCAATTTACATCCCTTTTATCTAAATATTATTCCGTTTCCTCCACTGTGGATATAAAAACCTTGTACATAGATTATTTAAGGTTTTATAGTTGGTTAAAACAGTTGGTTTCCAAGCTAGGAATACAGTTGGTCTTCTACATGTAGTTTTGTAGAATCGTTAATGACAGTTTGTGTAAATAGCTTCGTACGAATATATCACAATAGAAAAGCACAACAAAGCCTCTTTGTTGTCCTGCGTCTACAGATCTCGGTGAGAACGTTATTTATTTCATCTTATCAGCATCTTATTCTTAATAGTTTTGGGTATTTGCCTCGAACTATTAAACCACTATACAATTGTATTTTCCAGGTCTGCTTTTCCAAAGGCGCCTTTCAAGAGATGTGGGACTGAATGATTTGAAAATCCCACTTATTAGTGGTGTTGCTTTCTAGGAGAACAAATTTTCCTCTCTGCATTCGCTTTTCATTTCATACTCTACATTTTGATTTTTGATAAGGTATGTAACGCTTTGTAACATATTTCCCCCTTCAAGTTTGTTACTTTATCGTAAAACCTAACCAACGTTTGTGTATGAGACCGTTGTGATTGTGCAACCCAGGCTTGCAAAATGTATCAAATGTGCTGTAATAGATTTTCCTTAAAATTAGGTATGCCAGTCAAATAATTCCTTTACGTTTGTCAATTCTCATAATACAAAGTACGATTTCATCCATACAATCACAGCTTAAGTACGATTTCATTTCTTCTGCGAATCAAAGTCGTATTTCCACTTTTTTCAGTGCGTGTTTCTTTAAAGCTCTTTGGTAAAAAATGAAAATTCCCATGAAACATTAATAACAATTTAGTCCATAAGAGATTTTAAATTTGGAAAAAAGATTATCTTAGAACTTAGGAGATTTGAAGATTCATCAGAATAACAATAGTATTTGTTTAAGGAGGTTTTTGGGCTCGAATTCAATATTTGAAGAGAATAGCTTCTTAATGCCAGGCTCAAAAAAATTTTAAAGTCATTTGCAACGATTAAGGTCATTTTTTCGTGCGTAATGCATAATCATCCTAGGGAACACATGTGCAGCATTGTGGAGTATAGGGGGATACCACTAGTACTTTGAAGGCTGTCTCGCACTGTTGGGGGAATAACGTGAGTACTTTGGAGGATACCATTCATACTGGGATACCACCATGTATTGTTGGAGAAATCATCAATATTGTTGGAGAATGCAATTAGCACAGAGGGGGGGGATATGATCACTGTGGGAGGATATCATCAGTACTATGGAGGCTGTTCGGTACTGTGGGGGGATACCATCAGTACTATGGAGGCTGTTCGGTACTGTGGAGGGATACCATCAGTACTGTGGAGGCTGTTCGGTACTGTGGGGGGATACCATCAGTACTGTGGAGGCTGTTGAGCACTGTTGGGGGAATAACGTTGACTGTGGGGGATACCATCATTACTGTGGGGGAATTCATCTGTACTGCGGCGGTAACACCTAACGTGGTATTAGGAAGTGGATATAATTACAAAATCTCGGCGGTACACTCCCATCCAACGGCAGGTCATGTACCCCCCGGGCATTATTACCATACACAGCGACTGAAAAGCTGGCAGCTGGATTCCTAGGTAGTTAGAATGCAGCAGGAGGTACCTTTGATCTTACGTTTGACCTTAGTACAAAAGATACTAATCTTCTCTGACGGCAACTAGAATGGAATCATGCAGAGGATAAGAATAAATTGACAAGCGAGCCGCAAGCATCTGCTGTTTGCGATAACCACCCCCCTGGATTAAGATTTATTGCAGTTTGATCCTGTTGCAAAGCCCAGGTCAGGCGGAGGTCTGACAATAAGAGGCTGTTTAGAACAGGCAATCTTTTTGCTACATCAAATATAAGTACCTTTTTATAAGAAACTAAAATATTGGCTCTTTGTTGGGTGTTCAGTATTGTAGAGGATCTTCAGTATTGCGGAGGATCTTTAGTACGGTTGACGATATTCAGTACAGTGGATGAGGTTCTGTACATCTGAACGAAGTTTAGTAGCTGCTGCGCAGGATGCTCAACACTTTGGAGGATGTTTAGTACTGAAGGGGCTTTGTTCATGATGGTATCCCTTCACAGTACTGAACATCCTCTACAATACTAAATGCTGAATGGTATCCTTTCACAGTACTGAACATCCTCTACAATACTAAATGCTGTATGGTATCCTTTCACAGTACTAAACATCCTCTACAATACTAAATGCTGAATGGTATCCTTTCACAGTACTAAACATCCTCTACAATACTAAATGCTGTATGGTATCCTTTCACAGTACTAAACATCCTCTACAATACTAAATGCTGAATTGTATCCTTTCACAGTACTGAACATCCTCTACAATACTAAATGCTGTATGGTATCCTTTCACAGTCCTCTACAATATTAAATGCCGAATGGTATCCGTTCACAGTACTGAACATCCTCTACAATACTAAATGCTGAATGGTATCCTTTCACAGTACTAAACATCCTCTACAATACTAAATGCTGAATGGTATCCTTTCACAGTACTGAACATCCTCTACAATACTAAATGCTGTATGGTATCCATTCACAGTCCTCTACAATATTAAATGCCGAATGGTATCCGTTCACAGTACTGAACATCCTCTACAATACTAAATGCTGTATGGTATCCTTTCACAGTACTGAACATCCTCTACAATACTGAATGCTGAATGGTATCCTTTCACAGTACTTAACATCCTCTACAATACTGAATGCTGAATGGTATCCTTTCACCGTACTGAACATCCTCCATACAATACTAAATGCCGAATGGTATCCGTTCACAGTACTGAACATCCTCTACATTACTGAATGCTGAATGGTATCCTTTCACCGTACCAAACATCCTCTATACAGTACTGAGTGCTGAATGGTATCCTTTCACAGTACTGAACTTCCTCTACAATAATAAATGCTGTATGGTATCCTTGTTTTACAGTACTGAACATCCTCTACAGTACTAAATGCTGAATGGTATCCTATCACAGTACTGAGCATTTCCCATACAATACTAAATGCTGTATGGTATCCTTTCACAGTACTAAACATCCTCTACAATACTAAATGCTGAATGGTATCCTTTCACAGTACTGAACATCCTCTACAATACTGAATGCTGAATGGTATCCTTTCACCGTACCGAACATCCTCTATACAGTACTGAGTGCTGAATGGTATCCTTTCACAGTACTGAACTTCCTCTACAATAATAAATGCTGTATGGTATCCTTGTTTCACAGTACTGAACATCCTCTACAGTACTAAATGCTGAATGGTATCCTTTCACAGTACTAAACATCCTCTACAATACTAAATGCTGAATGGTATCCTTTCACAGTACCGAACATCCTCTATACAGTACTGAGTGCTGAATGGTATCCTTTCACAGTACTGAACTTCCTCTACAATAATAAATGCTGTATGGTATCCTTGTTTCACAGTACTGAACATCCTCTACAATACTAAATGCTGAATGGTATCCTTTTACAGTACTGAACATCCTCTACAATACTAAATGCTGAATGGTATCCTTTCACAGTACTGAACATCCTCTACAATACTAAATGCTGAATGGTATCCTTTCACAGTACTAAACATCCTCTACAGTACTAAATACTGAATGGTATCCTTTCACAGTACTGAACATCCTCTACAATATTAAATGCTGTATGGTATCCTTTCACAGTACTAAACATCCTCTACAATACTAAGTGCTGAATGGTATCCTTTCACAGTACTAAACATCCTCTACAATACTAAATGCTGAATGGTATCCTTGTTTCACAGTACTAAACATCTTCTACAATACTAAATGCTGAATGGTATCCTTTCACAGTACTGAACATCCTCTACAATACTAAATGCTGAATGGTATCCTTTCACAGTACTGAACATCCTCTACAATACTAAGTGCTGAATGGTATCCTTTCACAGTACTAAACATCCTCTACAATATTAAATGCTGTATGGTATCCTTTCACAGTACTGAACATCCTCTACAATACTAAATGCTGAATGGTATCCTTTCACAGTACTGAACATCCTCTACAATACTAAATGCTGAATGGTATCCTTTCACAGTACTGAACATCCTCTACAATACTAAATGCTGTATGGTATCCTTTCACAGTACTGAACATCTTCTACAATACTAAATGCTGTATGGTATCCTTTCACAGTACTGAACATCCTCTACAATACTAAATGCTGAATGGTATCCTTTCACAGTACTGAACATCCTCTACAGTGCTCCACACATGTTCCAATGAGTGATTAATAATCGGGATGATATGGCTAAAATCACTGAAAAGGTTGCAAAGAATAAACCAAAAAAAACCCTTTCTTCCCCAATTGACAGTTAGAATGTAGCACTTCTAATGTTATCAAATAACTTTTTTTATAAGCAACTTCAGCTCGAGCTCAGTACTAAAAATTGCTTAGCTGAACGGCAAATTTGAGTCCTCAAAATTGCTTAGCAATTGCTTAGCTTTTTTTACTTAAAGATTGGTTTCTTAGAATACTATCTCAGAATTTGTTGTACAATAAATGTCAGTAGTATCTTGCATAAAAAAGTGTGCCGGGGTACTGATATCCACTATAAGTAACTCCTCTATGGCTGCTGCACGATTTTCATTGCCAATTGGATCAGAACTAAAATTTTCAAATCGCTTTAGCATTCCTCTATCCAGTACAAGAATTGCGTAAGTTGTTGTCATGTCGTGTGCTGCCTTGCTTATAAAGCAATTGATTATAAAAAATGGGTGTAGCATTAGAAAATAGAACTGTATACCCATTGAAGACGCAGTTTAAAGATGAATAAACTTCTATTTTAAGGCATTAAGAATAAGGCAACTAAAAAGCCTCTCAGTCTCCATTAAGATCCATCTTGAATCCTTTCACAAAACACATTTGCATCAAAGTCTTTATACTTTATTTGATTTGCGGTCTTAGCGTTATTAGATTTTCATTTTAAATGGCGAGCTCCTGATTTTTTAATGAATTCTTTAACTTAATTAAATTTAGCATTTGTTTGATAATCATTTCAAATGGTTTAAAATTCAATCTGTTTTCTAATGCCAGTATTAACAAAGGCATCAAACAAGATGCAAGATATTTGTGCCACGCTGTCTGTTCTTGCAATTAATATAAAATATTATAGATTGTACCACCCTGTCTGAAACATTCATAATGGAAGCATTGTAACATTTTATATTATGTAGACAGAAAGAGTTCGTTTTTCCAATGGGAGTCTTTCAGTAACGGTTTATTGTTTGTTTGAAGGCCTCCGGGTGCTGATTGGTTCTTTCTCACTACACCAATCATTCACCCTTACTCATTGGCCAATTTTGACTCCTCTCTGGGTATAAAATTCCTTAGGTTCCGTTTCGTTCTGTTTCTGACATACTTCTCTGACATACTTCTCTTAGTAGTTATTATGTTTCATTTACAATTCATTAGGTTTCATTTTCTTTCCCTTTCTGACATACTACTCTGATGAGTGTCAGACGCAAAGCTTTAGTAATAATGATGTTTCATTTACAATTCATTAGGTTTCATTTTCGTTCTCTTTCTGACGTACTACTCTGATGAGTGTCAGATGTAAAGCTTTAGTAGTTATTATGTTTCATTCACAATTCGTTAGGTTTCATTTTCGTTCTCTTTCTGACGTACTACTCTGATGAGTGTCAGATGCAAAGTTTTATTAGTTATTATGTTTCATTTACAATTCGTGGGGTTTCATTTTCGTTTTCTTTCTGAAGTACTACTCTGATGAGTGTCAGATGAAAAGCTTTAGTAGTTATTATGTTTCATTTACAATTCGTTAGGTTTCATTTTCGTTCTCTTTCTTACGTACGACTCTGATGAGTGTCAGACACAAAGCTTTAGTAGTTATTATGTTTCATTTACAATTCATTAGGTTTCATTTTCTTTCCCTTTCTGACATACTACTCTGATGAGTGTCAGATGAAAAGCTTTAGTAGTTATTATGTTTCATTTACAATTCGTTAGGTTTCATTTTCGTTCTCTTTCTTACGTACGACTCTGATGAGTGTCAGACACAAAGCTTTAGTAGTTATTATGTTTCATTTACAATTCATTAGGTTTCATTTTCTTTCCCTTTCTGACATACTACTCTGATGAGTGTCAGATGAAAAGCTTTAGTAGTTATTATGTTTCATTTACAATTCGTTAGGTTTCATTTTCGTTCTCTTTCTTACGTACGACTCTGATGAGTGTCAGACACAAAGCTTTAGTAGTTATTATGTTTCATTTACAATTCATTAGGTTTCATTTTCTTTCCCTTTCTGACATACTACTCTGATGAGTGTCAGATGAAAAGCTTTAGTAGTTATTATGTTTTATCTACAATTCATTAGGTTTCATTTTCGTTCTCTTTCTGACGTACTACTCTGATGAGTGTCAGATGCAAAGTTTTATTAGTTATTATGTTTCATTTACAATTCGTTAGGTTTCATTTTCGTTCTCTTTCTTACGTACGACTCTGATGAGTGTCAGACACAAAGCTTTAGTAGTTATTATGTTTCATTTACAATTCATTAGGTTTCATTTTCTTTCCCTTTCTGACATACTACTCTGATGAGTGTCAGATGAAAAGCTTTAGTAGTTATTATGTTTTATCTACAATTCATTAGGTTTCATTTTCGTTCTCTTTCTGACATACTACTCTGATGAGTGTCAGATGAAAAGCTTTAGTAGTTATTATGTTTTATCTACAATTCGTTAGGTTTCATTTTCTTTCCCTTTCTGGCATACTACTCTGATGAGTGTCAGATGCAAAGCTTTGGTAGATGATATGTTTCATTTACAATTCCTTAGGTTCCGTTTCGTTCTGTATCTAACATACTTCTCTGATGAACGTCAGATGCAAAACTTTGGTAGTTGATATGTTTCCGTGCCTTTCCAAGTTTGCTCGACCGCCTTAAGCACAGATCAAAGACTGTTGAAATTTTTCAGACATTCTTGATTAGGCAGGACCCTCACCAATAGTGTGCGGTGCAGCGTCATATATAAAATACACTCTTGTTTGTATAGGGCCTCACCAAAAGATTTTTCCAAAAAAAACCTGCCTATCCATAGTACAGTAGGAGATCCTACGAATTATTTGCTTACAAGGGATATCTAAGTACTGATGGCATCCCTCCACAGTACTTAATATCCTCCAAAGAAAATATGGTACCCTCACAGCACTGATGGTATCCCGACACAGTACTAAACATCCTCTACAGAAAAGGAGATAACCCTACAGAATTAATGGCATCCCTCAACAGTACTGCACATATTCGAAAGAACTGATGGTATCCCCCCTACAGTACTGTACTAATGATATCTCCTTGCTGTACTGAACATCCTCTGCAGTATTGACTGAACACACTCCACAGTAATGCACAGATGTTCCCCAGATTGATAAGTGCTTTTTTGCTGCCACTATCATTACCTAGCTAACGGTAACATTACACTCTTTTTTTTATAAGAATATCTAATTTTTCTCTGAGCCTCAATATTCTTAATTTTTTGCTATTTTGAGCCTCGGAATATTCTTAAATTATTCTTACGGCAGAAAACACGGATATAGCAATAAATTGTTATTATTGTCATAAATGCCAAAAAAGCACACCTACAGTATTACAAATATGGTGGATAACAGAACAATATCCTTATTTCCTGTAAAACAGAGCTCATCGATACTTGCATCAAAATTTAGGTGAGTGTATTTAAACCGAGATTTAAACCATTCCCGGTTAAAAGCACACCAATTCAGAAGCAAAGAAACACTCGCTAAAATCTTTTTCCGTAAGATCTGAGCCTCGCAATATTCTTAAAATATTCTTAAATTTCACCGATTTGGAGGCTCTTTATTCTTATAAAAAAAGAGTGTATGAATATGCAAGTGGCAGCCCGACACATACGCAAATATCTAAATAAGCACCCCCGTAAACTGTATACTCCAACAGGTCCTTACGTAGTTAAAGCTTTTTGCGTTTTAAGCGCTGCCGTGTTTCCTAAGTTGATTGATCACTGTTTGTTTAGAGTTTCTCGTGAACGGTTTCTGAGCAGCTAATGACAAAACAAACTGAAACTAATAACACAAACAGATAAGATAAATACATAACTGAACTCACAACGAATAACAGGTCAATATACCTCTTTTTTTATAAGGGCATTACTTCGCATTCACCAAAACTTCTCAAGAAGGCTAAGTATTCAAGCAGGCCTTGATTGATGGAACCTTTTATCACTAAACGTTCAGTTACTACCTCTTCTCAGGCATTTGCGTGTCGTAGAGAGATAAATAGCAAAGAGACTTAGCCGTGGTCTATTGGATGCACCCATACGATTTTGCCATCTCTAAGG
The DNA here is from genome assembly GCA_963924455.1 of Pelagia noctiluca. NCBI lineage: Eukaryota > Metazoa > Cnidaria > Scyphozoa > Semaeostomeae > Pelagiidae > Pelagia > Pelagia noctiluca. The sequence goes on along the minus strand of OZ004328.1, from coordinate 515,692 downwards.
GCTATCAAGCAGGGGGATCCAAGAAAAATTCTGACTATAGCTTAAATTGGTCCAGGAAAAAATGGGCGTGGCCTAACATGCGTGAGCTGTAAGCACCCCCCAACGGGTCCAATGTAGACACCTGGCAGGGGTGCAGGGGGCAGAGAAGGTATGGTTCAAGATGACATAAAATCGTATAAATTCTCATATTCTATATGAAATAAGGCCTGGATTCAACTGCAATGATCAAGGCAAGAAAAGTTTATTCTAGCTGTATCCGCCCCTGCGGTAAGCGAGTGTATTTCTAAGGAGTCATGGGCAGAGAGGAGGTGAATGATTGGTATAGTGAGAGGCAAATCTTCAGTTCTACTGGATCAGTAGTTATCATGTTTTGCTATGATGAATGCTTAGGTTCTTTATATACTACATTTTTAATGTAATGTAATATAATCAACAAAAGCATTTCGTTTTTGATTATTGCACTAAAGATTCTTGATCTTGATTGGAAGTATTAGCTTAATGGCATGCGTAAAGGCACTGGATTTCTTTTTAATCGCTTTCTTTAAAGTTGGTCACTATACTTATAATTTGATAACTTTGTTAAAACCAACTAGATAAACAATCGTACATTTAGATAGTAATAGAATGAAGATGAAAGGCCTGAAGAAGATTGCAGGGAAATATCGGAATGGTTTCTTTTATATAAGTAAATCACGCTCAATTCGATCACAAATGACTATATTAGAATGATTTGGAATTCTATCCCAGACCGAATTAAGGACGCAGAAACGGTACAAAATTTTAAAACAAAATTAAAAGGTGTGCGACAAACAATAAACAAGTTAATTTTCAAAAAGGATTAACCGGAATTTTATAAACAAAGAGAAAGATTTTATATATTATTAGACGACTATTAAGTAATTTTTTAATTTTTATCCTTACAGTTTTTTTTTTGTTTTTTGTTTTTTTTTAATCTCTTTTAGCCTTTGATTTATAGCAGGTCCACATCAGCTCCTTTGAGTTGCCAGACTTTTAACCTGCTTTATTAGATAAAAAAATGTATGTATGTATGTAAAAATTTGTTTATATCAGTAGGCCCTATTGCAAAGACCTACCATTTGTGACTTTGGTGTTTACAGTGATCATATTATTGTAATCACGATCGAAACACTAAAAGCACATTGACTATAAATAGAAAACTTCATATTTACTATAAAAACTGCATATTTACAAAGCTTTTGGGAGCCTTGGTCAGTGCGTTTAAAATATGCAAGATAAGACGGCAGAGTATTTATCTTCAAACTCTAATATTTACGTAATGAAACTAGGCTGTTAGGGTACGAGATTATCGGAGATGTTTAGAGAATTTTCAGGTTTTAGAAAAATCAGAAACACAGTGTACGAGATTTTCTTGAGTGATAAATCACTAGCCCGTCACAAAGAGCCTGAATATTGCAAAACCAGGCTGCGTAATTTCTTATAGGTTGACAAGAAATTAGAGAAGAATTCAAAATACATTAAGCAGGACAGCCACTGAATATTTATGAAATGCCAAATCTTTTAAATCAAAATTATTTTCTGAAATAATTTGAATTTTCAAGTTGAAAATCTAAGCTGTAAGCACAGGGTGCCACAATCTGGCAGGCTGGAGTTTCTTAATGGTGGACTAGTACTGAATACCCTTCGTTCTTCTGAACCCACCTGCATGGCGTAGAGAACTACCAACAATTATGTGAGGACTGGGACTACCCTTGTCCTTGTGTGTTGCCGTTGTTTTCACATAAAAATCTTATTTCAGGGCCGGATCCAGGGGGGGGGGCGCAAGGGGCGTACGCCCCCTCCTATTTTGGTAGAAAAACAATACAATTAGCTTAGTAATACCCTCTTTCTCTTACATTATCCTTTGATATATGTGTTTCGCCCCCCCCCCCTTTCTGTGGGTGCTGGATCCGGTTCTGTATTTGTTGATGTCCACCATTCTGCTCGTTGGTAATAGAATATTGATGTTGAACAACAATGCGTCATTCTTTACCTTAAAATCGTTAACTAAAGGTTTGAATAAATGTAAATTACCGTTTTAGATGATTATCATTATCACCATCTTAAGGTGCCAGTATTAATTTCCAGAACTGAGTTTATCATAAACGAGTTCCTTAAAAAAACCGGGGATATGGAGGCTTAGCAGGAAATTAAGTATTCTCATAAAAAAGAGCGTACTGAACATGAGTTGAGATCGCTAATGCAAAATACATGTCACTAGGCAGATTTAAATTATTCCAATCTTCAAATAGGAAAGCACGCTTTTTTATAAGAGACTAGCTCAAGCTCTAGAACTGGACACTCTCACACCAATTTTTAGTGATAGATAAGAGTTTCATAAAAGTTTTTAAATCATAATTTCTCGATTCGCAGCATTAAGCTATGCACATTTTTAAGTGTGAAGAGGAGAGCTTTAGAAATTGAAGCTGGGGGCTATTGTATGGTTGGGGGGGTCGAAACGATTTATGAAACACAGAAGGGATGAATAAGGAATCACGACGACATGTTTGCAACAACAAGACAAAATGTTTGCTGCCAAAGGGCCATCAAAGTTTGAATTTTGACGCTTCTAGATAGCATTATGATGGCGTTATTCGTACATCAGTTATGTTAGTGTATACATCAGCTATTTACATCAGCTATCTAGTGTTATTTGTACATGCATTTCACAGCCTTGGCTGATGGGGCTAGCGTGTGTAAAGAATATAAAATGAAATGAAAAAAAATGAGAATGAATGAATCAGAATTTTTTTTTCTATCATTTCTACTAAGAATTTAAAACTGCACAATATTTTCTTTAGATTTACAACAACTGTGAATTTCATCACTAGTAGATGGCTTTAGTATTGCCTTTTGGATGTTGTTTCATTATCAGAACCCCCTTTCCATGACTCCTACAAACAAATTTACGAAAGCACAGTATTTCCTTCTGTTAGAGCTGCACTATAAGTGTTTACAACTGAGCATTTTGTGTCTCGAAAACCTTAAATGCTCACCAACGTAGTAAGAAATCATCATGGTTGTATCTACACAAAATTGCACGTTTAAAGTCTCATTGTTCGTCATAAGTCTCGCGCAGAACTGTAATGGAGTCGCATCATGCGTGATAGGTGACATAAGAACGAGCTGTGGAAATTCTGCTCAGAGTAAAACTCGGCCCACGACACCTGTTTGTCTCGACCTTTTGCCATCTCTCACAGAAAATAATTTCTAAACTTTTCTAAACATGAAAATATGTTAAAATTCAGCACTTAACCCTGTTCATTACTATGTGACTTGCGTATTGTACTTTTAAACATGATTCTCAAATAATTCTTACGGAAAAAACACGAGGCGAATTGTAGTTAAATGAGCATTACCGTCTACATCTCCCTTAGCAAGTAGCTAAATCTAACTCGGCCTAATTTTCAAGAAAAACGAAAAATCACTGGAGGAAGCAATAAATAAAGCAAAGTGAATATTTATGAAATCGTTCAATGCAAAAGAGAGAAAAATAGCCTTCTGAAGCGTCAAGATTGAGAGGGCAGTTCAAAAGCCAAGTCAAGTAAGAAGTTAAAACCTCACTAGATCTACACGAAAAGCGCACCGTTCCTAAAGCACTATATTTGTTATCTATAGAACAAGTTAAAGATCAACGATACTAGATTTTGCACAGGAGTCTATCTATAGAGTATTAACGCTGAAAACTATGAAACATCACAACTGTAGTAATAACATTAGTATAGCGTAAATCAACTGAAATGAAAGCGAGCTGAAGTTAATTCATGTACGATGAAAACATGGTACAAGTACTTGCTGTCGCGATGACGAAAGGCTTCGACAAACAATAAAGTTAAAGTCAAGTGTGTGTAATATTTAGCAATAATTAGGAGGATACATATCACTGTGTACCCCGAACACGCATTTTCGCGATATTCCCGACATTAGCTCGGCGAACAAAGATTGGCAAAAACATTAACTTAAAGACTTAGCGATGATGATTTCGCTCATGAAAATTTCATAAATACGATTCATGCCCACGGCGATAAGTGATCAGATAAAATCAAAGCTGTTATCGAAGGTTATAAATTCGTAAATTAATGTATCTTACCTTGGATAGTTTGCAGGAGTGAGGTTGATCCATGATTTGCCACATTTTGTCCATTCTCTTGCGAACAGTGCAGCCGTCCGCACTATTAAACGACGAAAAGTTCCTCTGCTTCACCGATTTCAGGTCCTCGAAGCCGGGTCCCTCGAAGCTCTTCAGATTCAGCTCGGCCTCTCGATGTTTCGTGAAGCTCTCCCAACAACAAGGCTCCATTTGTTTCTCATCAATCCCCCAGAAATTCAGCTCCTCTTCGAATAAGGGTCCACATATATCCGTAGGGGTGTGTAGTTTCCCGGTCCGATAATAATTCAGAATGTGAACAAAAACCCCAGAATGGCGATCGAAAAAGAACTGTTTTCGCAATGCCGGGTCGGGATCAAGGCCTTCCGTGAGCCAAGCCAGGCGAGTGTCTGGGATGTTCTGCAGCGTACTGATGTATGTCTCGAACAGCACTCCTCCAACGTTCAAGACGAGCCGGTCCGATTCCTCTCCCATATTGGTGCAATTACTACAAATGTCAGCGCTCGGCCGTTTAAAAGCCTAAAAGCCCAAATTGCTCGACTAAACCGTCTTATATTTGCACAGAACGCGCTTATGTAGCTTATACATAACAAACAACCGTAAACGTATTTCTTTGCACCTATTATCCAACTCGGGTGCCTGATTGCTGCACTGTTATGATTTTAACAACTTTGAGTTTCGTTTCTTTCAAGGGTTATGATCGATGCAATTAGACGGTAAACATAGCCTTTCTCTTTCAGGACAATTTCGAGCGAACAATACTCTGTAACAGGTGGTTTTCCATAGTGAAATGGCTTGTTATATTATAGTTGATAGCATAGCTGAATGACGCGCTTTTTTATACGCAAGTGCGCTACTCTCTTTTATTTTTATGAGGACCAGTGAATTTCGTTTTACGCTGACTGTTCATATATATTCCTCTTTTCTCAGGCTGAAATGTTCTTAGCTAAATAGCTCTTAATCTTATATAATGATTCTCTTAAATAATGATTTTGAAGTTTATTTTGCAATTCCTTGTTTTAATACAAGAACCTGTGAATTTCGTTTTAGGCTGACTGTTCATAAATATTCCTCTATTATCAGGCTAGAATATATCGTTCTTACACTTGTAAAGATTTGGAAGCCTGATTTTACTATCAGTTGTATTTGTGGTTGCAAATTTTGACTTGACTGGCCCTTGTACTGCCAATTAACTTGTTCTACATTCATTTCTAGGTCTTGTGGCTATTTTAAAAAAGCTTGCTCTTAAGTTTACGCAAAATTCGAGGCTTGTGTTCTCATTAAACTGTTCTTATAAAAAAGAGTGTGCATGCAAAGTAGCAGCCGGTGAGTTCGACGAATAGCGGTGCACCATGCAGAAAAAGAAAGATTTTCAAGGGGGGAGGGGGGTGGGGGAGGAATGAAATCTGCCAAAGCGTCTGAGTTTACAGTGATAGCCACAAATTCACTTATATTCTTTTCATATTCTCTCAGATTGATCCTAATCACGAGAAAGTCCTCGTTGGAGTGGAATAACACTTAAGTCTTAATTTACTTCAGACAAACATGGTTTTAGGATGAAAATAGAGCTACTATATCTATATCAATATAAACAGAATGAAAAGACCTCAAAAGGCTATTTAATTTTTGAACACATCTTAGGCCGTAGGACGTCATGCAACATGCGGAACGGAACTCCTAACAGCAATCTCAAACATGCTTGGAGTGAAATCAGAAAGATCACAGCTAAAATCAGATGAATGCACTTTCTTATCAAACCAGCAACAGGTCAATAAGTTATATACCCTGGATTGAGGGAATCTTTTCCAGCAAAAAGGTATTTAATGAAGGTAATGACTTTCTGGCGTTGCTTTACTGGTTTTTTCTGCCTGGAGCGTGCAAATAAACGGGTTTTGGGGATAGGGAGTGATAGCTGTTATTCTTAGTAAAATGTTCAGCAACATCGATTCTCGGCACCTCGTGTGTAGCTGCTTTTTGAAAAAAGTGTACACTACTCATTCAAACCTTCAGCCCCATCATAGTCTGCTTTTTCAAGCGTACTCTAATTATGTAACAAAGGCGGTTTTACAGCTTGCTGGGCCGAGTCATAAAAGGCGCTGGCCTGGGGCAATGCCTTGGTCCCCCATAAAACCACCAGTGCATGCGAAATCGTAGATGTGAATTCAAAAATGTTATATAATACATACTTCAAAGGCAACCGGACTTGGAATAGGAAACCATATTTCCTCCAGGCGGAGATGTAAAGTATTGCGACATTCGCACCATATTTTCTGGAAGCGTTAACAGGGGGCTAGAGAAAAGAAACAGGGAAAAAATTAGAATTGACTGATGAAGTGTTCCAACATAATCATGAGCAAACTCGACAACTAACCTCGAACTTCAGCCATGACGTCTTTCGAAATCTTTTACGAAATATCCTCCGAACATTTTAAGGAATTAGCAACGTTCGCAAACATCAACTTATCTAGTAGAGCATTGATAGTTGATGGCCAAATACATACTTATCTTAGATGGTATTGGTTTATATGAAAGCTCCCACTGAATATATTGACTAATCGAAGAATTGTAATGATAGTTAATAGGCAAATACACTTACTATCTTCGTAAGGTATTGGTTTATTTGCAAAGCACAAAGGCCCCACTGAATAGATTGAGTAATCGAAAAAGTGTATTGATAGTTTATAGGCAAATATGCTTACTATCTTCGTAAGGTATTGGTTTATGTGCAAAGCACAAACACGAGAAAGGCCCATTGAATAGGTAGACTAATCTAAGCAGCATACTGATAGTAGAAAGCATCACTACTAAGAGCATTACTACACACATTTTTTTATCAGCAATTTCCCCACGAGCTCAGTACTTGAAAATTGCTTAGCTGGAGGGCAAATTTGAGTACTCAAAATTGCTTAGCAATTGCTTAGCTTTTTCTACTTAGAAATATGTTTCTTAGAATACCATCTCAAAAGTTGTTGTACAACAAGTATCTATAGTACCTGGCAAGTTTGGTGGGTTACTAGTATCCACTGTAACCTACTACTCAATAGCTACTGCACGAATTTTCATCGCTAATTGGATCAGAGGTAAAATTTTCAAATTGCTTAGCATTCCTCTATCCAGTACTGGAATTGCTTAAGTTTTTGTCTTGTCGAGTACAGACTTGCTTATAAAGCCATTGCTTATAAAAAAATGCGTGTACTAAGAGATATCTCTTTCCATAACTGAATATCCCCATACTACTCAAAGACACATACTAGATGTGCATACTACTAGATGTACTCCATTCTCTTCATGAAAGCTTTTTCCTAGAAAAGGTTCTTCCTGAGAGTGCTTGTCATTTTCCAGGCGTTATGTTTCTATCGATCATCATAGCTTTATTAGAAGATTAACTAATATTGAACTAGGCAGCCTCTTATTTTGATAGGCCGCCACACGTCACACGTTGATTTAAATCGATTAAGATCTATTAAACATAAGGAAGCGAAGATGTTTGTCAATGTTCTTGAAAATTTTCAAAATATTTTTGCTTGCGACAAGTAAAAATGTTTATGTTGATGAATATTTTAGCGGTGACGAAACTGACAAACATAATGCTTAATGAGTGAGTCTCAAATGTTTGTCACTTTACTCCTACTTGCACAAAATCACCATCTTAATTCTTATTACCAATAAAAACTTTTACCATTAAAATTATGATGAAATTTCTACAGTAGAATCCCGATAACTCGAACTCTCGGTAACTTGAACAGATTTGGCATTCCCCTTGAGCCTTATTCATGTTATCGAGAGCCTCGATAACTCGAACATACGATAACTCCGAACTATTTTGATCGTCCCTTGCTTGTTCGAGTTATCGGGATTCTACTGTACTTTCAAAGGCTACAAGAAATGAAATTCTGGCTAAATTTCAAAATAAAGGCTATAGAACACTGTCGACCGAAATGAACGCATTTGATAAAATGAGAAATAAGTAGGAAATAAGTAGGAAACGATCAGGAAACGATAAGGTAACAAGTAGGAAGTGAGTAGGAAACGATTAAGATACAAGCAGGAAGCGATTAGGATATAAGTAGGAAACGATTAGGATACAAGCAGAAAGCGATTAGGATACAAGTAGGAAACGATTAGGATACAAGCAGAAAGCGATTAGGATATAAGTAGGAAACGATTAGGATACAAGCAGAAAGCGATTAGGATACAAGTAGGAAGCGATTGGGATACAAGCAGGAAACGATCCGGATACAAGTAGGAAGTGAGTAGGAAACGATTAGGATACAAGCAGAAAGCGATTAGGATATAAGTAGGAAACGATTAGGATACAAGCAGAAAGCGATTAGGATACAAGTAGGAAGCGATTGGGATACAAGCAGGAAACGATCCGGATACAAGTAGGAAGTGAGTAGGAAACGATTAGGATACAAGCAGAAAGCGATTAAGATACAAGTAGGAAGCGATTAAGATAAAAGCAGGAAAAGATTAGGATACAAGTAGGAAGCGATTAAGATAAAAGTAGGAAACGATTAGGATACAAGCAGGAAACGATAAGGATACAAGCAGAAAGCGATTAGGATACAAGTAGGAAGCGATTGGGATACAAGCAGGAAACGATCCGGATACAAGTAGGAAGTGAGTAGGAAACGATTAGGATACAAGCAGAAAGCGATTAGGATACAAGTAGGAAGCGATTAAGATAAAAGCAGGAAAAGATTAGGATACAAGCAGGAAGGGATTAAGATAAAAGCAGGAAGCGATTAGGATACAAGTAGGAAGCGATTAGGACACAAGCAGGAAAAGATTAGGATACAAGTAGGAAACAAAAAGGAAACGATTAGAATACTAGCTGAAAACGAGTAGGAAACGAGTAGGAAACGAGTAGGAAACGAGTAGGAAGTGAGTAGGAAACGATTAGGAAACGAGTAGAAAGTAAGAAGGATATGATTAGGAAGTGAGTAGGAAACGAGTTTAAACGATTAGCAAATGGGTTTAAACGATTAGGAAACGAGTGAAAAGGAGTCAGAAACGAGTGGGACACGACTACGAAACGAAATGGAGAAAAGTAGAAACAAGAGACAAGGTCCCCAGTTCAATTGGGAACTTTGAAATATGTCCACATGCGTTTCACTCTGGTTAGTGTTTTATTTATTACTTATCATATTTCATTTAGTACTTGTCATTCTCCGATTTTTCTTGCCTTCCCAGAGTTCTATATCGATTAAAAAACAGTGACAACTTCAACTCCAAAACAGTGACCACTGTAGGTTAGCTGGTTGCACTTTTGGCACATTCTTTGAAAAGTTGCCTCTTTTCGCGTGTCTTTCCTCATTTCAGTACTCCCCTACGCCTCTTCCACTGCAGAAAACCATCGCTGGATTGAATAGGGAAGAAGAAGCAACTTAAGAAGAAGCAGGATGTTACCGTGTAGGTTGAGCCTTTGTTCAGGCACCGCTTGACGTCAACACATCAGGAAATGCATCATAGTGTGCTCCATTGTTGAACAAGTGATTTTCTGTACTGAGCAGCATGTGTTTGTAAAACTGCAGGTATATTTGGTTATTTTCGACCGCTTGTATTAGAACAAACATTCGTATAGAAGTTGTATTTGAAAAACAGGTTGAAACATGTTAAAATTTGATTTATTTATTAAAAACATCAACAAAGAACCGAGACACCCGTATACCAGCAGGCATATGTTGCACATCTAGTACCAAGGTAGTAATCAAAGTGCTTCGAAGATGCTCTTTCTTCATTTGCTTGTATGAAATACTGTAAAACCTCTAAAAGAGGATTTTAGTTGAAGATATTAACATATATGCTGATTAGAAAACAAACTTTAAGGTGAATGTTAATGCAATAAAATTATTTAGATTGCAAATTGCAGCACCGTAGCTTGGGAAAAAGTATTGGGGGGCAACCATTGTTGGGGAACAATAGGAAGACTAGGGACCGTGCTGTGAACAATTGAATTTTGGGATTATTGGGGGGGCCAATAGCCTCTCCCCCAAGCACCAAGAAGGTCTCAGATGATGACTTCACACGACCAAAGATTCGAAACAAATGTGATACGATTTGCACCGACAACTTCTGTAAGATTTCTGTAAGGCTAATTTCAAAACTCGCTTAGGGATATGAAAACAGTTTACGCAGCCTAGAAGTGAAGAAACTTTAAAGAAGATTTAAGCAGTAAAATGGGCATCAAGTTCGAAATATCAAGCAATGCCTTGCAGCTACGTGTCTAATAAAAAAGCGTGCATTACCTGCAAAATAACAAGAATCTGCAAATAATTGAAATGAAGAGAGAGTCTTTGAAAATGAACATAAATGATTGAAATTACTAACGTAATAAAGAAGCGTGAATTACATTATTTAACATAATCTGCACTCTGTTTGGCAAATTTCTATTAATGCCAGCAAATCCATGCAAGACAAAGAATTATTAGGTTGAATAGCAGGTGGATGTGTTCTTGTCATCAACAGTTGCATTGATACCGAACGCTGAAGAATTGCGCATAATTTGAAAGGTTTATACTATAGCTACTTTTCTATACGTACTTCACCGTACTCTTCAACGATGAAGATAGATCATCCATGTATTTCATTTTCAATTTGCTTTTTCTCGATTTTCGTTGATATTTTTGAAAATATCTATTCGGGCAAGGATCTTGATAATCAATAAGATAACCAGAAGATTCATTTTGATTACTTTTGTCTAAATTTTCGATCGTACGATCAAACGATCATTATCAAAATCTTTGATAATGATTGTTTGATCGTACGATCTAAAATTTAGAAAAGAAATCAAAATGAAGCTTCTAGTTATTTTATTCATCGTTAATATTTGAAATACAAGTTTGTAATTACAAACAAGACAGCAACAATATTCACATGCAAACTTCGAGTGAAACCATGTGATCTAAAAAGACAAAAACTAAATGCACACACTTGTGCTGTATGTATAGCATAGAATACAGTGTGATACATGGTAGATCGAATAGAAATTACGGGCATTTATTGGTAAGGATGTAAAGTACTATGGAGGATGTAAAGTACTGAGGAGGAAGTTAAGTATAGTGCAGGATGTTAAAAACTGTGGAGGAAGTTAAGCACTGTGGAGGATGTTCAGTATGGTAGAGGATGTTCAGTATAGTGGAGGATGTTCATTACTATGAAGGATGTTCAGTACTGTGGGGGATGTTCAGTACTGTGGAGGATGTTCAGTACTGTGGAGGGTTTTCAGTACTGTGGAGGATTTTTACTACTGTGAAGGATGTAAAGTACTGCTGATGGTGATAATGATTGTTTGATCGTACGATCTAAAATTTAGAAAAGAAATCAAAATGAAGCTTCTAGTTATTTTATTCATCGTTAATATTTCAAATACAAGTTTGTAATTACAAACAAGACAGCAAAAATATTCACATGCAAACTTCGAGTGAAACCATGTGATCTAAAAAGACAAAAACTAAAGGCATACACTTGTCCTGTTATGTATAGCATAGAATACAGTGTGATACATGGTAGATCGAATAGAAATTACGGGCATTTATTGGTAAGGATGTAAAGTACTATGGAGGATGTAAAGTACTGAGGAGGAAGTTAAGTATAGTGCAGGATGTTAAAAACTGTGGAGGAAGTTAAGCACTGTGGAGGATGTTCAGTATGGTAGAGGATGTTCAGTATAGTGGAGGATGTTCATTACTATGAAGGATGTTCAGTACTGTGGGGGATGTTCAGTACTGTGGAGGATGTTCAGTACTGTGGAGGGTTTTCAGTACTGTGGAGGATTTTTACTACTGTGAAGGATGTAAAGTACTGCTGATGGTGATAATGATTGTTTGATCGTACGATCTAAAATTTAGAAAAGAAATCAAAATGAAGCTTCTAGTTATTTTATTCATCGTTAATATTTCAAATACAAGTTTGTAATTACAAACAAGACAGCAAAAATATTCACATGCAAACTTCGAGTGAAACCATGTGATCTAAAAAGACAAAAACTAAAGGCATACACTTGTCCTGTTATGTATAGCATAGAATACAGTGTGATACATGGTAGATCGAATAGAAATTACGGGCATTTATTGGTAAGGATGTAAAGTACTATGGAGGATGTAAAGTACTGAGGAGGAAGTTAAGTATAGTGCAGGATGTTAAAAACTGTGGAGGAAGTTAAGCACTGTGGAGGATGTTCAGTATGGTAGAGGATGTTCAGTATAGTGGAGGATGTTCATTACTATGAAGGATGTTCAGTACTGTGGGGGATGTTCAGTACTGTGGAGGATGTTCAGTACTGTGGAGGGTTTTCAGTACTGTGGAGGATTTTTACTACTGTGAAGGATGTAAAGTACTGCTGATGGTGATAATGATTGTTTGATCGTACGATCTAAAATTTAGAAAAGAAATCAAAATGAAGCTTCTAGTTATTTTATTCATCGTTAATATTTCAAATACAAGTTTGTAATTACAAACAAGACAGCAAAAATATTCACATGCAAACTTCGAGTGAAACCATGTGATCTAAAAAGACAAAAACTAAATGCATACACTTGTGCTGTATGTATAGCATAGAATACAGTGTGATACATGGTAGATCGAATAGAAATTACGGGCATTTATTGGTAAGGATGTAAAGTACTATGGAGGATGTAAAGTACTGAGGAGGAAGTTAAGTATAGTGCAGGATGTTAAAAACTGTGGAGGAAGTTAAGCACTGTGGAGGATGTTCAGTATGGTAGAGGATGTTCAGTATAGTGGAGGATGTTCATTACTATGAAGGATGTTCAGTACTGTGGGGGATGTTCAGTACTGTGGAGGATGTTCAGTACTGTGGAGGGTTTTCAGTACTGTGGAGGATTTTTACTACTGTGAAGGATGTAAAGTACTGCTGATGGTGATAATGATTGTTTGATCGTACGATCTAAAATTTAGAAAAGAAATCAAAATGAAGCTTCTAGTTATTTTATTCATCGTTAATATTTCAAATACAAGTTTGTAATTACAAACAAGACAGCAAAAATATTCACATGCAAACTTCGAGTGAAACCATGTGATCTAAAAAGACAAAAACTAAAGGCATACACTTGTCCTGTTATGTATAGCATAGAATACAGTGTGATACATGGTAGATCGAATAGAAATTACGGGCATTTATTGGTAAGGATGTAAAGTACTATGGAGGATGTAAAGTACTGAGGAGGAAGTTAAGTATAGTGCAGGATGTTAAAAACTGTGGAGGAAGTTAAGCACTGTGGAGGATGTTCAGTATGGTAGAGGATGTTCAGTATAGTGGAGGATGTTCATTACTATGAAGGATGTTCAGTACTGTGGGGGATGTTCAGTACTGTGGAGGATGTTCAGTACTGTGGAGGGTTTTCAGTACTGTGGAGGATTTTTACTACTGTGAAGGATGTAAAGTACTGCTGATGGTGATAATGATTGTTTGATCGTACGATCTAAAATTTAGAAAAGAAATCAAAATGAAGCTTCTAGTTATTTTATTCATCGTTAATATTTCAAATACAAGTTTGTAATTACAAACAAGACAGCAACAATATTCACATGCAAACTTCGAGTGAAACCATGTGATCTAAAAAGACAAAAACTAAATGCATACACTTGTGCTGTATGTATAGCATAGAATACAGTGTGATACATGGTAGATCGAATAGAAATTACGGGCATTTATTGGTAAGGATGTAAAGTACTATGGAGGATGTAAAGTACTGAGGAGGAAGTTAAGTATAGTGCAGGATGTTAAAAACTGTGGAGGAAGTTAAGCACTGTGGAGGATGTTCAGTATGGTAGAGGATGTTCAGTATATTGGAGGATGTTCATTACTATGAAGGATGTTCAGTACTGTGGAGGATGTTCAGTACTGTGGAGGATGTTCAGTACTGTCGAGGGTTTTCAGTACTGTGGAGGATTTTTACTACTGTGAAGGATGTAAAGTACTGCTGATGGTGTTAAGTACTATGGTAGATGTTCATTACTGTAGAGGGTATTTTTATTTATTACTGTGGAGGGTGTTCAGTAATGTGGAGGGATAAATTCAGTACTGTTGGGGATACCTTAAGAAAATTGGAGGGTGCACCATTTTTAGTGCTGTGGAGGGATATCATCAGTACTGTGGGGGATACCATCAGTACTGTGGAGGATGTTCAGTACTGTGGAGGGATATCATCAGTTTTAAAATTATGCTATTGTAGCGTCATTTGAACAATAGCTGAATTTAAGGTACTAGGCCCGAAAACCATTTCGGTTGCTCCTGGCACTCTAGGCAACTTTGCATTTGCTTAAAAGAAAAAAATTGTAATAGGCAATATACTTTTTCATTCTTTAGATTGTTGTAGTATTGTAAGCTGTAATTTTTGTTGCTGAATATATATGAATTTGAACTGAATATACTCTACAGCACTGATGATATCCCTCCATAGTACTGAACACCCTCCACAGTACTGATGGTATCCTCCACAGCACTGAATGTCCTCCACAGTACTGATGATATCCCTCCCCCCCCCCCCAATACTGAACCCCTCCACAGTACTGAATAAGCTCCACAGTACTGATAGTATCCCCACACAGTACTGAACACCCTCCACATAACTGATGGTATCCCTCCACAGAACTGATGATATTCCTGCATAGTACTGAACACCCTCCACAGTACTGATGGTATCCCCCACAGCACTGAATACCCTCCACAATAAACGCTCTCTACTCAACTGCACAGACGCGCTCCGGAGTGGTATTCTCTCTCCCACAAGTACGAATAAAACTTCAAGTCACTTTCTACAGAGATAATCACAGGTTCTTCTGCATTGTAGATAAAGGACTAAAGATTAGCATTGATATAAAGCAAGAAGTAGAGAAGATGCGGTATTTTCAATGCTTTATTTTTACAATCATACTGAAGATCATTGAGAAAGCCTTGTCTATCTGCAGTTAAGTCGATTAAGCAGCGGAGAAGCCCGCTTAGCCGATTAATCGACATCTTGTTTGTGTACAATAGCAGTATGTCATCATTTGATTGATAACAAATGATATAGATGGTGTTTGAATAATCTGAGCAGTGTTTGATCGGTAGCATACACAACATCACTACACACAAGAGAAAGAGTTCCCAATGTAACAGTTTTTGATCCGTACAAACCTTCAGTATAGCCAGAAAAATCGGAAGCATGGGGAAAACATGGCAATAATCTGAACAAAGCGTGGGTTCCGAAATGAAAGACTTTCAAAAACAGTCTTCGGCGAGAGCTTCAAAATTAATCGAGATAATTTGTGAGAATGGAGAATGACGCGAGTAGGACTCGAACCTACAACCAGTCAGGGGCGGAACTAGGAAAAGTTCTGACTGCTGCTCAATTCGGCCAAAGTGGCAAATTTTTGAGTCTAAATAAGCAGAAAGAAAAAATGCTATGCCTAAAAATCTGACTGCGGGTTGAGCATTAGTGGCTGTAGTATGGGTCCGGCCCTGACCACTGTCTTGGCATGAAATTGCTCCAGCAACTGAGCTATCGAGGAAGATGATTAAATCGACCAACTTTATTCACCTCAATCTCAAAAGGTAAACCAGCCGTCATTTTCCGAATCCTGCTTCTTGTCAAGTTAACTTAAGAAATAATACGCCAGGTCAATCACAGAGCTTAAAGATCATGCAGCAATAAGACATACGCCGCCCGGTCTAAAACCAAGAGGTAGTGCGTTAGAGGCCTGCTAACTATGATTTGACAGGATTTGCTACAATTCACTAAGATTAAGCAGCGGTTTGGAACGATTTTTGGTCCTGTCCTATTGAGGTTTAGTTCGGCGTAGGATCAACAAGGAGTTGTAGCAAGTCCAACCCAAGCGAGATCGTCCACCTAAAAATCCACCACACCCTCCTATACCTTGTTACCAGTCCTTCAGCAATCTGTAAGAGAAGACAGACAAATATACTAATTACGCAAGATAAAAAACGCAGATGAAAACAATAGGGAAGAAAGTAAGAAAGTTGATACATTGAGTTAAGCGTGATTGAGAGGCTACAGGAAGTGGCGTGTAGAGCAGTTAGTCCTACTACAACCTCCATATCATCTGCTGAAATAGCAAACTCGTTGAAAAGATCAACGAAAGTATAGCCAAGAATCAACACCCTCACACCTCCGAATCATCTGCTGAAATAGCAAACTCGTTTAAAAGACCAACGAAAGTATACCCTAAAAAATCCAGCCCGTCCCCTCATCACACCTCCATATCATCTGCTGAAATAGCAAACTCGTTGAAAAGACCAACGAAAGTATAGCAGCCATGATCTGATAACTGATTACGTGGGATGATCAAATATGTTGACGATAATGGTCAGGTGTGTCAGTGTTCGGATGTACACGAACACAATAAAAACACGTCCGGAAAGAAATTATTCATGAACATCATGAATGCCTTAATCAGAAATTAAATTTTAATTTCACTTTGGTTATTTTGTAGAGTGACGCAAGTTTTTAAAAGAAACTACGTTAATATCCTTGGGAACGTCTGTACAGTACTATGGGTGGGTATCTTCAGTAACGTAGGCGGTACCATCAGTGCTGTGGATGAGATACCATCAGTACTGTGAAGGGATACCATCAGTGCTGTGGATGAGATACCATCAGTACTGTGGAGGGATACTATCAGTACTGTGGATGAGATACCATCAGAACTGTGAAGGGATACCATCAGTGCTGTTGATGTGATACAATCAGTACTGTGAAGGGATACCATCAGTACTGTGGAGGGGGATACCATCAGTACTGTGGAGGAGTGAGGGATACCATCTTTATTAGGGAGGATACCATCAGTACTGTGGGGAATACTCAGTGCTGCGGAGGGAAATTCAGTGCTGTGGAGGATATTCAGTATTTTTTTTCTATTAAATGCAGTACTATGGAGGGATATCATCAGCACTGTGGAGGATGTTCAGCACTGTGGGGGTATACCATCAGTACTGTGGGGGATACCCAATGCTGTGGGTGTAACCCCACAGTACTGAGGGTATACCCCCACAGTACTGAATATCCTCCACAGTACTGATGGCATCCCCCCACAGTAATGAGCATTCTCCTCAGTGCTGCCGCCCAGACGTTTCTCAGGAGGATGAGGTACTTTACATGGACAACATCATCCCACTATCGAAACCGAAAGTTGAGAGGTGGAATAAATAATACATGTTTGTATAAAATCGCATCCCATTTTCTAGCTTTGATTAGTCTTTACAGAGGGATGGCCTTCAAACTAACAGTATCAATTTTTTTAATTTTTTGTGCTGAAAATCTTCCGAACTTCCATTCGCTCTACTAGCAAATCAGTCACACGACTTGATGCAATTTTGCATTGTATTATTTTGTTAGTGTGCACTCTCGTTCTGCTCTACTAACAGATCAGTCAAGGACATGATGATATTTCTTATTATTTTCTTTTGTTAGTGTGAATTTTCGTTCTGCTTTTCAAGTTCACTAGCAGGAACAATAGTTTAACCGGCCAAGAACTAGCCAAGCGACAGCCAAACAAGCTAAAAATCTACCAAAAATGAGCCAAGATCATCCGAACCAGCCACGATTCCAACACCTAAAATCTAAAAACGGAATTTAAATGCATGTCTGTTCCTTATACTGGGTTCTTAGCTCACGTGAGTGTTTTAAGGGTGATATTGCCTGACTTTAGGGTGATTTTGGCTGGTTTGGCCATTTATTTGGCTGGTTTGGCTAATCTAATGGCTGACTCGTTCAGGAAAGCACGTAGAGGTCATCATAAATAATCTCATTTTCGTTTAATCTTTCCATCCAGTTGCAAATGTGGATTAATATCAAAGGGATTCTAAATGATTATTTTGAATTGGAGATAAGCGCATTCTCGTACCGGCAATGCTTTTCCCTTTTGGAATATAGTTTAGATGTTGAGTCTAGTAAACGTGCGAAACAGCTTCCTTCTCAGTGCAGCAAAGTGACGATTTCTCCTACCTGCGAGTGTGACCCATCATTCCCATCTCTATATTGGTTTGGAGTATATGGATTTTGATTATCTTAGTCTATTACTAAATCTAAACGTTTTGTTATACCCTATCTTTCACTGTTGACTGACATTAGCATCAAGTCTCGTTTCTGTGTAAACAAGTTTTTTATTTCGAATCAAATTCGTTTTTGATGCAGAGTTTCTGTTTTTATCGAAGATGGCAAATACGCTAGCACAAACGAGTTAAACAAATAACATCAAGTCATGTGATTGATTTGGTAGTAGAGCAGAACGAGAGTGCACACTAACAAAAGGAGACAGTGAAAATAAGGAGACAGCGATTTTCGGCACACAAATATAAAACAATTGGCGTTGGAAGATTCCAGTATCTTGTAATTTTGTGAAAGCAAAGTCTGCCGTAATGTTCGGATTTTATAATTACGTTCTTATTTAGTTCTTGTTCGTAGTCTATACAAGCCGCTAGGTGAGGTAAAACTCATTAAATTTCGCTGATATGAAAACAACTTAATGTAATGAAATCAATGTTTCGGACGTAAGGTAGTAACTACAGTAATGGAACAAAACATCAGTATAACGTGTACAAGCTTTCCTTTATCATTCTCTCTTATTCCGACGGCTTAGAAAGTTTATTAAGATTTCCAGTAAACAAACAGCTCGTCCATTCAATCGAGATCCTTTTAAGTTTTGAATAGAGTGACACATGTTTTTATATCGGGTTTCTAATTTAAAGAAAAACATCTCTATGAACCTATCAATATATGTTGAAATTTCGATTGCTTTTTTCAATTTTCATAACAGTTTTTTTGATCGAGTAGCAGCAATTAAATTTATTTTCAAGTAAGGAGTGATTGGATGTCGGGCTTTATATGTTATTAAACTAATTATTCAAGCGAGTTTTTGACCGATGAAAAACTGTTCTTGGCAACTTGATGGAAAACTCCTAGCTTCCAGTCTACCCACAATCCCATCACTCAAACTGCGAGAAGTGAATCATGGCATTTTTTCATCTTATGAATTATGTATTTATTGACTCTTCAAATATTTTGAAATATAGCAGCAGGCCCTATGTTTCCCTTTCAATGATCACACAATCTCATACAATGATGGCTAAATTAAGTTAGAAGGTCCACCATACATGTTAGTCGATTAAGGTCATCACAAACATGAATTTTCAAAACATTATTTAACTTGAATCCAATGCAGCTTATGCTAAAGTCCTTGCAGTTAATTAGCCTATTCTTAATCAGCTTTTTCATTATTTTCCCTCTCTCAATCGACTCAGATAAGTTTACATTATGTTCACTATGTGTGCATTTGGTGTGTAGAAATAAATTTTCAATGAAGTGAACAAAAAACCTTTCGATTAATTCCACTTAGGTGACTGTCATAAGACTGCTTTGGTTCCATAAAAGATCTCTTTCCTTGCAATGCAGCCATCTTAAGTTGAGGATAAATTACCCCCTGACTATCTCAGATTCCTTTGCGAATCCTTAGGAAACGCAATGCATCAAGGGATTTCCAGAGGGTAAATTTTTATCAATACAAGATGGTAGCCTAAACAAGAATAGGTCTGTTATCTTGCACCCAACAGTGCTTGGTAATCAGAGTGCACAGCAAATCGCTGTTTATATGGAAAAATCATCCAACTTT
Organism: Pelagia noctiluca; assembly: GCA_963924455.1. Taxonomy (NCBI): domain Eukaryota; kingdom Metazoa; phylum Cnidaria; class Scyphozoa; order Semaeostomeae; family Pelagiidae; genus Pelagia; species Pelagia noctiluca. The sequence continues at coordinate 495,933 of OZ004328.1, read as the reverse complement.
CTGATTCTCAAGCTGAGAGGTGAGATGTCACCTTCCAATGCAAAACTTTGTATTTTACATCCTCTTTGGACCTGGGAAAATGTTTCGTTCCGGTCCAGTGAGAGGTGGGATATCACCTGGGTAGGATGAAATTTTCTAAACTCAACGCTGGAAGGTGGAATGAGAGCTGAAGGTGGAACGAGAGCTGATGGGTGGAATGAAAGCTGGAGGTTGGGGTAGAATAGGTAGAAAAACAACATAAGATGAAAACGGCTGTTGTTTATCAGTGAAATCTCATCTAACGTTTCAGAGGCTGAAAGAATGCGATGAATTTCACATACAAACTAGTGCTGTTTTCATCCCACCTCCCAGCTTTCGGCCTAGAAGGTGGGATGACTTTATCCATATAAATAGGTCTTAAGTTTTCATTACTTTATGATATGCCAAGATTGAGCTAAACACCCAATAAAAACCCTTTCAATCCAGATAATTTGTGAGAATGAAAATGACTCGAGTAGGACCCAAACCCACGACCTCTAGATTCGTACTCTAGAGCGCTACTACTGTGAAACCGGGGCTACGAGAAACCCAGGCCATTCAATTCACACACATTTCACCACCACTCACCGAATGCAGATACGAACCTATTCGGGCTCTTTAACAACTACTCTGAACCTGCTGAAGGGCGATGACTTTCTTGATTTTCCAAATCTTGCTTTTTCTCAAAAACCCTTTTGTGCAGTGGCTAAGGACTTCAACGTTGGAAAATTCTGCAGACAAGAAATTGAACTTCGATTTTGGCGTTCGTTCAAAGAGGTCCTGGATGGATATGTGACCTTCGAGGTGTTGTCTTAACCTAATCCACCGTCCTTTGGAAGAGAAATTAAACTAGGGTTCCGTATCCTTGCTAGAAATAAGACATGTGGCCTTTCGCAGGCAAACACCTTAAACATAAAATGAGGAGGATGGCTCATTGGTTGACTCAACCTTTGTTATAAGGGTCACAGGTTCGAATCCACCTTCAGACCTGTCACAAAGTGTGAGGGGAGAATTTGCCAGATCTCTGTAACTCCAGGCAAAAAGGACTAATAATGTCAGATCAAGAGAAAGGACCAGGGTCACGCTGTTCGATTAGTCTACCTATTCAGTGGGCCCTTTGTGCTTTGCGCATTAACGAATACCTTGCGAAGATAGTAAGCGTATTTGCCTATCAACTAGAAGTGCACTGCAAACCAATACCCTACGCAGATAGTAAGCGTTATTTCCTATCAACTATCCATGTACTATGCTTCGAATGGTCTACCTATTCAGTGGGCCCTTCGTGCTTTGCGCATTAACTAATACCTTACGAAGATAGTGAGCGCTATTTCCTATCAACTATCAATGTACTATGCTTCGAATGGTCTACCTATTCAGTGGGCCCTTCGTGCTTTGCGCATTAACTAATACCTTACGAAGATAGTGAGCGCTATTTCCTATCAACTATCAATGTACTATGCTTCGAATGGTCTACCTATTCAGTGGGCCCTTAGTGCTTTGCGCATTAACTAATACCTTACGAAGATAGTAAGCGTATTTCCTATCAACTATCCATGTACTATGCTTCGAATGGTCTACCTATTCAGTGGGCCCTTCGTGCTTTGCGCATTAACTAATACCTTACGAAGATAGTGAGCGCTATTTCCTATCAACTATCCATGTACTATGCTTCGAATGGTCTACCTATTCAGTGGGCCCTTCGTGCTTTGCGCATTAACTAATACCTTACGAAGATAGTGAGCGCTATTTCCTATCAACTATCAATGTACTATGCTTCGAATGGTCTACCTATTCAGTGGGCCCTTCGTGCTTTGCGCATTAACTAATACCTTACGAAGATAGTGAGCGCTATTTCCTATCAACTATCAATATACTATGCTTCGAATGGTCTACCTATTCAGTGGGCCCTTAGTGCTTTGCGCATTAACTAATACCTTACGAAGATAGTAAGCGTATTTCCTATCAACTAGAAGTGCACTGCAAACCAATACCTTACGCAGATAGTAAGCGTTATTTCCTATCAACTATCAATGTACTATGCTTCGAATGGTCTACCTATTCAGTTGGCCCTTTGCACTTTGCACATAAACCAATACCTTACGAAGATAGTAAGCGTATTTGCCTATCAACTATCAATGCACTGCTTGATAAGTGTACCTATTTAGTTGGCCCTTTGCACTTTGCACATAAACCAATACCTTACGAAGATAGTAAGCGTATTTGCCTATCAACTATCGAAAACTTACCTTTTTGTACGGCTCATTTTGACGTTCACGATCTAATCTCGTCAGGTTTCTAACATGAGGACACAGATTGTCACATATCTAATCTCAAACATGATACGAGCAAGAGTAAAACATAGAAGTATATTTCTATATGTTTAGAAGAAAGAACTAACCTTAGGTCTTTAAATGGTCTCCGATTCCTCTTGTAGTAGCCGGTACAAGTCAGCAAGGCTGAAAAATAATGTTGCGTTGACATAAGATTAATCAAACAATTAAGAAATGGGAAAACTTTTGCCCTGCTAAACAACTGGTGCTTGCGCCGAAGCAGGTTAAAGAAATTATCGAGACAGGGATAACACTAAACTACAGGAACAGAAAATGTATACCATGGAATCCAGTTATGATGAACTCTGAAGGGAGCCAGAATACTGTTCGTTACATCGAGACCCAGAAAGGGGCTCAAGACTTTTATAACAGGGGAAGTCAGTCTAAAAAGTTTACAGAGCCCTAAAATATGAAAATCAATTTTAGAGACCCAAAATGTCGCAGAAATTTACATTCAGTTACCCAGAATATCACAAAAATTACTTCAATTCTGCTCAATTTTTCTGCATCCCAAAACTATCAGGCGCTTTTCTATTCTTTCAGCTAAAATATAACTTTGGCCTTCCTGAAATGTCGGACCCAAAAATATCGGCTGTATGGAAATTGACTTACCCAAAAATTACAGACTGACGTACCCGTATATAAGTGCCTTTCTGGGAATCGGGAGATTTTTATACCGAAATAATTATCTTTTAACATTTGTATTTTTACATTCTTGTTCCATTATCTTGAATTTTGTTTATTTCTAGTATCATAAACATTGCTTTTCTTGGGTCGCTTAGTATACAATATTTTGTAACCTTGTATTACGGTTGTATGCTATGAATAAAATTGAATTGAAGTGAATTCAAGAGGCCGAATCTGAGGGACCAGACATTACGTTCGTTATATCCGGGGTTCGTTACATCCGGGGTTCGTTACATCCGGGGTTCGATATATCGAGATTCCACTTAAACGATACCCTTAATAGTTACACAACTGGAAAGTGATGGGTTCGAACCCAAGCCCTTGTAAATTGAGGATAACATCCTTGGGCCATCAACAAAAAAAGACAAATAGAATGAGCCAACAGCGGGGATGATGTTCATCTGATCATTTATAACTGGATTTGAAAATTACCTTCGTTCTTCGTTTTGTAAAGAAATGGCCTAAATCTACCAAACGAAGACCTAACACTTTTTCCGAATTTCAATTTTAATTTTGGTTTAATTTTAGAGTTTGTCTTTGGTCTACAAAATAAATAACCAAGATCAGAGACGACTTTTGGTCTTTGGCCTTCGTTTTGTAGACATCTTTGTAGAGACGTTCTGTATGAAATTAAACTAATAATTTTTCTCCAAAACCACCAGCAGTTCAACAGCCATCACAGTGTTTTGGCTGAAGATATAATCAAGTTAGGCGCTGATAACTAGCTTTAGAAAAATTCCAAAGAGGCCTGAACATTCTAGTTTTCCATGATTTTTCGTCGGTCCTTCGGTGAAGCTCAGAAATATTGATTAAATCATGAAAATGGGAGGAGGAAGGGAGGAGCGTGGAAGGAGGCCACAATGAAGCTAGAGATTGAATTATGCGCTGAAGAACCAAAATATTATTCCAAAACTTTTATTCATTATTTCTTGTTGCAAATATTTTTCAACGATAAGATATTTGGAGCCGCGAGTTTTCATTACAAGAGCTAATGATGTTAAATCTGGGTTTCGGAAATAATAGAGGATTCTTGAAGGATCGTCGACAGTACGGACACCCTGGGGAACGTCTGTGTAGTGGTGTGGAGGGGGTTCAGTACTGTTGGGGCTTTCATCAGTACATCAGAGGGTGTTCAGTACTGTTGGGCATATCACTAGTACATCGGAGGGTGTTCAGTACTGTTGGGAATATCACTAGTAAATCGGAGGGTGTTCAGTACTGTTGGGAATATCACTAGTATATCGGAGGGTGTTCAGTACTGTTGGGCATATCACTAGTACATCGGAGGGTGCTCAGTACTGTTGGGCATATCACTAGTATATCGGAGGGTGTTCAGTACTGTTGGGCATATCACTAGTATATCGGAGGGTGTTCAGTACTGTTGGGCATATCACTAGTACATCGGAGGGTGTTCAGTACTGTTGGGCATATCACTAGTACATCGGAGGGTGTTCAGTACTGTTGGGCATATCACTAGTACATCGGAGGGTGTTCAGTACTGTTGGGCATATCACTAGTACATCGGAGGGTGTTCAGTACTGTTGGGCATATCACTAGTACATCGGAGGGTGTTCAGTACTGTTGGGCATATCACTAGTACATCGGAGGGTGTTCAGTACTGTTGGGCATATCACTAGTACATCGGAGGGTGTTCAGTACTGTTGGGCATATCACTAGTATATCGGAGGGTGTTCAGTACTGTTGGGCATATCACTAGTATATCGGAGGGTGTTCAGTACTGTTGGGCATATCACTAGTACATCGGAGGGTGTTCAGTACTGTTGGGCATATCACTAGTATATCGTAGGGTGTTCAGTACTGTTGGGCATATCACTAGTACATCGGAGGGTGTTCAGTACTGTTGGGCATATCACTAGTATATCGGAGGGTGTTCAGTACTGTTGGGCATATCACTAGTATATCGGAGGGTGTTCAGTACTGTTGGGCATATCACTAGTACATCGGAGGGTGTTCAGTACTGTTGGGCATATCACTAGTACATTGGAGGGTGCTCAGTACTGTTGGGCATATCACTAGTACATCGGAGGGTGCTCAGTACTGTTGGGCATATCATTAGTATATCGGAGGGTGCTCAGTACTGTTGGGCATATCACTAGTACATTGGAGGGTGCTCAGTACTGTTGGGCATATCACTAGTACATCGGAGGGTGCTCAGTACTGTTGGGCATATCACTAGTACATCGGAGGGTGCTCAGTACTGTTGGGCATATCACTAGTACATCGGAGGGTGTTCAGTTGACAGTACTGTAGGGGATTTCATCAGTACATTAAGAGTGTTACGAACTGTGGGGGAAACCATCATTACTGTGAAGGATATTCAGTCCTGTGGAGGGATTGGTTTATGAAGGTATTTGTTAGGGTTCACAATTCAAAATTACCCTTGATCCGTTTTTTAATGCTTCCTTGCTTTTATCGGTGTTCTTATGTCCATCTTTGATTTTCTAGGGTTAAAAATCTGAATTTTCGACTAGCCTCCCTCAAAGTTTGGCATTTCCCCGAAATTTGAGGCTTTTGTTGTTATACATCACCAAAAAAGTGTGGATCGAGGGAGAGAGGCTGGAAAATCTAGTTGAAAATCCCAGAGAGAGGCTGAAAAATCTGGAGCTGGCTGTGGCTTACTTTGTGTTCTTGATAAGATCGAGAAACTTCTGAAATTGTCGGAAAGATGCCTCGATGTTTTCCAAAACAAGTTCGTCTTCGAGTGCGTGTGGATTAGAACGATCTGAAAAACAATTGAAATTATTTCAGTTCTATCATCAATATTTTGGCTAAAAGAATTCAAAGCAATTATTTCAAACGCCTTTTTATCAAGAAAAATTGAATAAGTAGTGCACCTTACCAGCTGCTATAGTTTCAGTTTATGTTAGGGAGGTTCTATAGAATGGCCAGCATGCAGATTGGTTTTGTCTGGCAATAGTGCTGATGATTTAGTAACGTTGCTTCAAGGCTTAGATTCTTACGAGGTGTAGTGGGAACTTAGTAATGCTGTTACTCCTTTCTAGCTTTAAAAAACATTTGAACCTGGGAACAAGTATGTTAGAAAGAAAACGAAAATGAAACCTAACGATTTGTAAATGAAATATAATAACTACTAAAACTTTGCGTCTGACACTCATCAGAGAGGTACGTCAGAAAGAGAACGAAAATGAAACCTAACGAATTGTAAATGAAACATAATAACTAAGAAAACTTTGCGTCTGACACTCATCAGAGAAGTACGTCAGAAAGAGAACGAAAATGAAACCTAACGAATTGTAAATGAAACATAATAACTACTAAAACTTTGCGTCTGACACTCATCAGAGTAGTACGTCAGAAAGAGAATGAAAATGAAACCTAACGAATTGTAAATGAAACATAATAACTACTAAAGCTTTCCATCTGACACTCATCAGAGTAGTACGTCAGAGAGAGAACTAAAATGAAACCTGACAAAGTACTTCCAGATGGAGAGAATATGAGAAATATTGCATATTATAGTAACTTTCTGACGTACTACTCTGATGAGTGTCCTACAAAGAGATTTAAAAGTACTATTTTTCGCGATGTCTTCGCTTTTCTCGACATCCGGTATCATAATTATTCAGAAAAACCTATTACGAACAAAAACGCATATTGGATGAAATACTGCTTGGACTCGATGATCTCAGCAGGGTGTTTTCCATCCAACCCAGTATTCAAATCTCAATAACAAAGGTTGAACAGCCATCATTGGTGGTTGAGCTTGAATTCCTGATCAAATTCGTTGTTCTCGTTAATAACATCACTTACGTGGGAGAAGCGGAGTGTGATTATTAACCAGCTGCTTGGTGGTGCTGGAGAATTCTCAACTGCTTCGGTTTTGAACCGTTATTTATCGATATTGAAATCGTGGGGGGCCTCAAATGCGCATTTCTTAATAGTTTCATTTTCACAAATTATCTCAATTGATTTTCCAAATCCTGCTTCTTCCCAAGTCTAATCCAACAACTCTATTTACTGATACGACTGCGATGGTTCTCCTGGTGTGAGAAAGTTGTCGCCCTTCAGTAGACCCTGTGCAGGTGTCAAAGAGCACAGATAGGTTCGTCTCTGCATTCGGTGAGTGGTGGTGCAATTTGTGTGAATGAGATGGCCTGGATTTCTCGAAGCATCGGTGACGCAGTGGTAGCGCACTAGAGTACGAATCTAGAGGTCGTGGGTTCGAGTCCTACTAGGGTCATTTTCATTCTCACAAATTATCCCATTTATTTTCCAAATCCTGCTTCTTCCCAAATCTACTCTTACAACTCTATTTACTGATGGGACTGCAATGGTCCTCCTGGTGTGAGAAAGTCGTCGTCGATAGGTTCGTCCCTGCATTCAATGAGTGGTGGTGCAATTTGTGTGAATGAGATAACCTAGATTTCTCGAAGCTTCGATGGCCCAATGGAATAGTGCACTTGAGTACCAATCTAGAGGTCGTGGGTTCGTGTCCTACTATGGTCATTTTCATTTCCAAAAATTATCTCGATTGATTTCTTACTAGGTAGATATCTTACAAGATAGAGTGCATTGTCTAAAACGGGGAATATATTCTCTTTTTCTTAAGTATAGAATAAGACCTCGAATTTTGCAACAATAACAAGACTGACACAACCAAGCTTCCAAAACATTATAGAAATAAGAACAATTTAAAAAACTTTTTTCGCCTTGAAATAGAGGATTTTTTAGAGCAGACAGCTAAAAACGAAATTTACTGATTTTTTAAAAAAGAAAAGAATGTGTTCTAAGAAATTGGCTGTCATAAATCTAACATGCCTCCACCGGGACTCGAACCCAGATCCTTCGCCATCAACGACCAGACCTGACTAAAGATAGTCGAAAGCGTACTCGCCTTTGCATACCGTAACAAAAAACACTTAAATCCCAAAGCCGGTGTTACTAAACTCACTGCACATATCTAATTACTGCTGCGGAAAGGAGATTATTTACCATTTATTATTACTTTATTAATTTTTTGTATATCTTTGTATCATTATCAATATTTTGTATGAGATCTAAGAAATGGACTAACCCGATCCAATAAACTCCTAAAGCGACCCTATCTTGCCCTAACATAGCGAAACGAACACATAGATTACTTAAGCTTTTCTTCTGACAATCAACAGAGTAATACATCAGAAAGAGAACGAAATAGAAACCTAACTGATTTATATACCCAGATGTGGATCGAAATAGGCCAATCAGAAAAGAAGTGAATTATTGGTATGGTGTAGAAAAACCAATCAACACCCACGATACAGTGAGCTGACCAATAAGATTACTTTAAGAGTCCTAAGGCAAAAACAAACTCTTTCTGTCTACACAATAAGGAATCCCTGGTTTTTATGTAGACAGATTCCAAATACCTAAGTGAAATGTAGATCTTGCTCTGCCAATTATACGAAAGCAATTCTTACTGTAGGCTTTAGCACAATCTGGGTAGTAATCCATGTGTTCGTTTTGCTATGTTTCCGATATTTTTAGCTATTTTGAAGTTTTTTACCATCCAAAGACTATTCTCTTCAACTTGTAAATATTTATCTTAACTTTAACACTTGTAAATTTTGTATGACCATGAGAAGTTTCCGTTATCAGGGCAAGGCCCCGGGCTCTGTTGAGGCCAATGGTGATAGGCCACTTGTGCCAGATTTGGGCATACACCCGATACAACAAAATCGAATCCTCTGAAGAATAGAATGTCTTACCTTGTCTGCGCTTGTGGGAAAGACTTTCCTAAAGAAAAAAATCATGTCAGAAAACTCAAGAGTAGTTATGGGCCCTTGAAATCAAGATTTAAAATCACAATCAGCACGGCAGCTCAAAAAAAAAATGTTTAAACTCCATGCATGTCACAAGGATCTCAGTTGAGAAATGAAAAATCAAAAATAGTTCATCATATCCAATAGATGAATTCGAGTTCTTCCCAGCATTTTTTTTCAAATTTGAACTTATGCATAATCGGGAGCATTAAACGTACTAGCACCCCTACATTACTAAAAGATACCATGTCCCTTCTGGAAATAATGCCTATCACAGTAAATTCAACTGATTGAGACTTTACATCTCTAAATGCAGTGAAGTAGATAATGCTACCGTGTCCCAACTGAAAACAAACCCTCTTCAGGCCTTTCTTAGGCTAGCACGTTAAACATAAACTCACTCACTTACTAAGACCTCATTTACTAATATATGTAGTCATGTAGTAAAAGCTACTATACCATTCTAAAAATAAGCCCTTTTGAGGCCTTTCATAGGCTAGGACGTTAAACATGACGTCACTCACTCACAAATGGAAGCATTAAACATATCATGACCTCATTTATTACCATATGCAGGGATGTAGTGCATGCTAACATGCCACCAGGGGGCCCTTTTAGTAATAAAGCCTCCAGATTCTTAAGCTAAAAGCTAACAAACATAAACTCGCTCCATGTATTTAAGGTCAACTAACCATTAGGATGTCACTATTAATAATTAAGACCTAGAATAAATCCTTACTTTTTCAGAAGTCTTCATGAATAGAATTTCATCTCTAAGCCTGCGATTCTCCGATTCCAACTCCTTGTTTCGGGAGTCAACTTTTGCTTTTTCTTGAATTTGGCTTTCATACCTCCGCTTGTAATCGATCAACTGAATCCTCAATTCTCGAACTTCATGGTTGCTAGGGTCAGCGATATCCTCCAGCGAAAGTCGATCCATTTCAGTATCAAGGTTCTGGGGAGATCTGCTGCGAGTTTCCCGAGATCTCCTGCGAGATTCTCGAGATTTCCTGCGAGTTTCCCGAGATTTCTCACGCACAATGTCTTCCTGTGAAGAAACGCCTCTATCCAGAGGATTATGTGATTTAAACTTATTGCGTTCCAATCGCGCTGCTGTTCTCCAAGCCGAATATTTTGAGGCTTTCTCTGGAGGAACTTCATTTCCAGGTTTTCTTTCGTTGGTTTTGCATGCTTTTCTTTGCTTGATTGATCTAGTAAGAATAATGAAGACAGTTGCTAAAATATCTCGATCTTCCTCCACACTAGTAGTGTCAACCTTCCTTATTCAAAACAATATACCTGATATAACCAAGCTTTATGAGCCATCTTCTTTGAGGCTTCTTTGGTACTTTTATGGCCTAATTGGTCTTCTACAGGGATTTTTGTCAATTATAGCGAAATTCTTTGAGGCAATATTGGATCCTTTTTAGATATAAAGCTTCCCTAAGAGGAAAATGTCCGTCCTTCATACTCAGTATTATCTTTTTTGAGGGGGTTTAAAATGAATTTCATCTGATATAAAGAAGAAACCAATGCACCAAATGCAATTCTGCTATACATATTAAGTCTTAAGGAACTTCTGGCGATAGTTTACGTTTGTGAAGAAAATGAACTTGAAACTGTCTTGTCAGAAGCTTCCTCCAAACCATGTTTGTAGACGTCCAGTATTTTTACAGCTCTGCTAATAAAGCCATATGAAGTGGCCATGAAATAACCAAGTAAAATAAAGTACTGGATCTGGTATACGACAATTCAACAGCAAACACGAGTGAAAATAGATGTACAATAAAGAAACTGTAGGGGATAAAAGTATGGAAACGATGCACCTATATCTACGACAGCAAAAACGAAAACGAGGATGTGCAATTCTTTGAAAATATTTTCGTGCGAAAAAATAAAAGCTGACGTGACCAAAACAAGAAAACCACCAATCTTTGCTTCTTTTGTTCTGCCTCATTCACATATCCCAACCGCATTTCTATATTGCCTAGGCCCATCTTTTTCATACTTTTTTCCCCCTACAGTAGGTACATATTGGAAATTTTCATTATCAGAAAACGACGTTTAAAGGCACACACGAATGGTTTGGTAGTTGGGTTCCATTGTTTGCACGTTGCATGGTAATTCAGTTCAATTACAATCTTTGAACAACTTGCTGTGGACTGACAAGAGATGTTGAATCTTTGCAAATGGGCTCGGCTTCAAAACATCCTCGCAGACACTAGAGTGAAAGGGAGAGGAAGTAACTAATGAATTCTTCTGGTGAGCTGAGATTTAGGCCTAGCGAGCGCCACATAAGAGATACATGCTCGCGGAGAATGTTTAAAGCTGGTTGAATTGAAAAAGAGCATATCACATGACTCATCCGTGTGCGCCTTTCAACTCTAAAGCATCTGAGATAGTTGTTTAAGACTTACCTGGTCTTCTGTCGCAGTCCCTGCATTTTTGTATTTGACTTGTTGAGAGTGAAACGGATGGGCTTTCTAGACGTCCTTACCCTTGGTTTATCGGGCGAATCTTTAATGCTCATCCACGGGTACTGCAATCATGATAAACTACATATTAGATGGTAAAGTTGGTGAATAAGGCTCAATATACACAAACAATACTAAAACAGTTGATCAGGACACCATATCATTGTTAGTATTCAAGAACCAGAGAGTGCTCACATCCTAATAACAGCAACTAGCGGGAAGTAAAATGGCTGACAAAGGCTCAAGATACACAAGAGTGCTTAAGGTTATCACCACACTGGCTGTGTTGCAACTCATAAACTTTGGGATACGATGTATTGTTTCACATTGTTAGTGCTTAAGAACCAGAGAGTGCTCACATGGCTGTAAGAGCAACCATCGAAGTAAACAGACTGAAAATGGCTCAAGAGGATTTGAGTGATCAGGAGGCCATATGATTGTCAGTGTTCAAGAACTAAAGAGCGCTGACACTACTACAAGAGCAATGAGCGAAAAGTAAAATTGCTGGATATGGCTCAAGATACACAAACAATGCTAGAGGATTTGAGTGATCAGGAGGCCATATCATTATAAGTGTTCAAGAACTAAAGAGCGCTGACACTACTACAAGATCAATGAGCGAAAAGTAAAATTGCTGGATATGGCTCAAGATACACAAACAATGCTAGAGGATTTGAGTGATCAGGAGGCCATATCATTGTCAATGTTCAAGAACTAAAGAGCGCTGACACTACTACAACAGCAATGAGCGAAAAGTAAAATTGCTGGATATGGCTCAAGATACACAAACAATGCTAGAGGATTTGAGTGATCAGGAGGCCGTATCATTGTTAGTGTTCAAGAACTAAAGAGCGCTGACACTACTACAACAGCAATGAGCGAAAAGTAAAATTGCTGGATATGGCTCAAGATACACAAACAATGCTAGAGGATTTGAGTGATCAGGAGGCCATATAATTATAAGTGTTCAAGAACTAAAGAGCGCTGACACTACTACAAGATCAATGTGCGAAAAGTAAAATTGCTGGATATGGCTCAAGATACACAAACAATGCTAGAGGATTTGAGTGATCAGGAGGCCATATAATTATAAGTGTTCAAGAACTAAAGAGCGCTGACACTACTACAAGATCAATGAGCGAAAAGTAAAATTGCTGGATATGGCTCAAGATACACAAACAATGCTAGAGGATTTGAGTGATCAGGAGGCCATATAATTATAAGTGTTCAAGAACTAAAGAGCGCTGACACTACTACAAGATCAATGTGCGAAAAGTAAAATTGCTGGATATGGCTCAAGATACACAAACAATGCTAGAGGATTTGAGTGATCAGTAGGCCATATAATTATAAGTGTTCAAGAACTAAAGAGCGCTGACACTACTACAAGATCAATGAGCGAAAAGTAAAATTGCTGGATATGGCTCAAGAGAAACAAACAATGCTAGAGGATTTGAGTGATCAGTAGGCCATATAATTATAAGTGTTCAAGAACTAAAGAGCGCTGACACTACTACAAGATCAATGTGCGAAAAGTAAAATTGCTGGATATGGCTCAAGATACACAAACAATGCTAGAGGATTTGAGTGATCAGGAGGCCATATGATTATAAGTGTTCAAGAACTAAAGAGCGCTGACACTACTACAAGATCAATGTGCGAAAAGTAAAATTGCTGGATATGGCTCAAGATACACAAACAATGCTAGAGGATTTGAGTGATCAGTAGGCCATATAATTATAAGTGTTCAAGAACTAAAGAGCGCTGACACTACTACAACAGCAATTAGCGAAAAGTAAAATTGCTGGATATGGCTCAAGATACACAAACAATGCTAGAGGATTTGAGTGATCAGTAGGCCATATAATTATAAGTGTTCAAGAACTAAAGAGCGCTGACACTACTACAACAGCAATTAGCGAAAAGTAAAATTGCTGGATATGGCTCAAGATACACAAACAATGCTAGAGGATTTGAGTGATCAGTAGGCCTTATAATTATAAGTGTTCAAGAACTAAAGAGCGCTGACACTACTACAACAGCAATTAGCGAAAAGTAAAATTGCTGGATATGGCTCAAGATACAAAAACAATGCTAGAGGATTTGAGTGATCAGTAGGCCATATACTTATAAGTGTTCAAGAACTAAAGAGCGCTGACACTACTACAAGATCAATGAGCGAAAAGTAAAATTGCTGGATATGGCTCAAGATACACAAACAATGCTAGAGGATTTGAGTGATCAGTAGGCCATATAATTATAAGTGTTCAAGAACTAAAGAGCGCTGACACTACTACAAGATCAATGAGCGAAAAGTAAAATTGCTGGATATGGCTCAAGATACACAAACAATGCTAGAGGATTTGAGTGATCAGGAGGCCATATGATTATAAGTGTTCAAGAACTAAAGAGCGCTGACACTACTACAAGATCAATGAGCGAAAAGTAAAATTGCTGGATATGGCTCAAGATACACAAACAATGCTAGAGGATTTGAGTGATCAGTAGGCCATATAATTATAAGTGTTCAAGAACTAAAGAGCGCTGACACTACTACAACAGCAATTAGCGAAAAGTAAAATTGCTGGATATGGCTCAAGATACACAAACAATGCTAGAGGATTTGAGTGATCAGTAGGCCATATAATTATAAGTGTTCAAGAACTAAAGAGCGCTGACACTACTACAACAGCAATTAGCGAAAAGTAAAATTGCTGGGTATGGCTCAAGATACACAAACAATGCTAGAGGATTTGAGTGATCAGGAGGCCATATCATTGTCAATGTTCAAGAACTAAAGAGCGCTGACACTACTACAACAGCAATTAGCGAAAAGTAAAATTGCTGGATATGGCCCAAGATACACAAACAATGCTAGAGGATTTGAGTGATCAGGAGGCCATATGATTATTAGTGTTCAAGAACTAAAGAGCGCTGACACTACTACAAGATCAATGAGCGAAAAGTAAAATTGCTGGATATGGCTCAAGATACACAAACAATGCTAGAGGATTTGAGTGATCAGTAGGCCATATAATTATAAGTGTTCAAGAACTAAAGAGCGCTGACACTACTACAACAGCAATTAGCGAAAAGTAAAATTGCTGGATATGGCTCAAGATACACAAACAATGCTAGAGGATTTGAGTGATCAGTAGGCCATATAATTATAAGTGTTCAAGAACTAAAGAGCGCTGACACTACTACAACAGCAATTAGCGAAAAGTAAAATTGCTGGGTATGGCTCAAGATACACAAACAATGCTAGAGGATTTGAGTGATCAGGAGGCCATATCATTGTCAATGTTCAAGAACTAAAGAGCGCTGACACTACTACAACAGCAATTAGCGAAAAGTAAAATTGCTGGATATGGCCCAAGATACACAAACAATGCTAGAGGATTTGAGTGATCAGGAGGCCATATGATTATAAGTGTTCAAGAACTAAAGAGCGCTGACACTACTACAACAGCAATTAGCGAAAAGTAAAATTGCTGGATATGGCCCAAGATACACAAACAATACTAGAGGATTTGAGTGATCAGGAGGCCATATAATTATAAGTGTTCAAGAACTAAAGAGCGCTGACACTACTTCAAGAGCAATGAGTGAAAAGTAAAATTGTTGGGTATGGCTCAAGATACACACAGAGTGCCCCTTGAGATACAAGAACAATGAGCTTGATATATGCATGTGATCAAGTAGCCCATGTGTCCTCTAGCTTATCAATAGTTGTGTAGTAACTCGTAACCTTGGGCCTTTGATATATAGTTCTGGGTTACTCTGGTGTTCTGGGTTACTCTGGTGTAGTCTACGCAAGCTGGTTAGGTATGAATCTATATTGCGTGCATTCTTGGGACCCAACGCAAGACGGTCTAAAAATCTTCAAGGACCGAGCTCTTCTCGTCATACAAGCCAGAAGAAATGAGAGTGGAGTGAACTTTATATAAACTATATGAAATAATAAAGGTAAAAACCTACATCTGGATCTTCCCCACCAGCATTTGTCATGATCTTCTCAAGAACAGTTTTTACTGTGTTCCGATCTGCAGATAAAAAGAAACAATAAGATTTCCAATAATGTTTGTGTTCAACACACAGAAAGTTAGTGTTTCATGTAGTTAGTCTTATGTACTAGTTCCTTATTGTATTCATTAGTATTTAGTGTATCATGTACCTTCATATCTAAGTATCTTCACATTATCATCATACTTATATCAATATGCAATTTGTATTTTCAGTTATATTCTTTAACTGGTGTTCTTTGCTGTCTGGTTGTTGCATCAGCACGAAACTATTTGTCATGGCATAAACTTTTTCTTGCCTCTTTTTTTCATTCATTTGTTGCTCTAACACTTTAGTATCGAGTACTGTTCTTCTGCATTCAAGTCAAAGATTATCCTCTAACTTTATAGAACAATAGAAGGCTAAATAACTAATTAACTTCGATGAAGAAATAGCTCCCTTTGTTTATTCTCATCACGCGTGTAAATAAATTTTGTTGTGGAACATGACGTAAATCATCATAGACTTTCTGATATTCACAAAAGTAAAAAGCTTGACATAACAGCAATCTAATCTCCTCTCTTGCTTTTACTGACTCTATAACAGCTCTGCACTGCTTTACATTAAGCATCATGGTGCAAGTTTATACCACTGTAAAGATGCCCATATCCATAGTGCTAAGCTATATCAACATCTATTTTATCCATCTGGTATAATTATCTTAGGAAGATGGCAACGGAAGAATTTTAGATGAATCTCATTTCATCAATTATTGTCCTCTATATAAGGAGGAGAGAAAAATATTTTTGGATATGATTGATGATAAATTTCCAAGCACAGAACTGTTAAATGGTCAAAGTTTACTTATTTGGTGGATGAGTCAGGAAGAGCCTAACACTACTTTGCTGCTGGGATAATTTTGTAAAATTTCAAGAGGATCTAGAATGAAACTGATGAATTCTCCAGATGCAACATCAAAAACCAAAAATAGAACCTCTAATCTTCATCAAACGCGATTCCACTGATTCTGATAAATTCATTCTGCATATTTCCCTTTCATCTAAAACTTTTTATCTAGTAATGAATGGTAGTAGTGAATTAATTACTTCCTTAAAATCTTATTTAGCCACGTATGCATGGTAAACGGTTAACATTAGCCATGTATGCAGAGTAAACGGTTAAGATTAGCCACGTATGCATAGTAAAGGGTTAAGATTAGCCACGTATGCATAATAAAGGGTTAAGATTAGCCACATATGCAAAGTAAACGGTTAAGACTAGCCACGTATGTTTAGTAGACAATTAAGACTAGCTACGTATGCTTAGTAAACAGTTAAGATTAGCCACGTATGCATAGTAAAGGGTTAAAACTAGCCACGTATGCATAGTAAAGAGTTAAGATTAGCCACGTATGCATAGTAAACGGTTAAGACTAGCCACGTATGTTTAGTAGACAGTTAAGACTAGCCACGTATGCTTAGTAAACAGTTAAGATTAGCCACGTATGCATAGTAAAGGGTTAAAACTAGCCACGTATGCATAGTAAAGGGTTAAGATTGGCCACGTATGCATAGTAAAGGGTTAAAACTAGCCACGTATGCATAGTAAACGGTTAAGAGCCACCTCCGCCTCCATGCCTGTTATAAAAGAGAAACAAAAATTCTGATGTCCTGAAACCTGGGGACTAGATTGATCACACTACTGTCCTGTGTTCAGTAATCACACGAGAATTGAGGAGCCTAAAGTCATGTCCATGTCCTTGTTCTCTATCGAACCATTCATAATAGGCTCATGGTTCATAGAAACAAAGCTTTGATAGTAATAATAGTAATGATGTATCTCTATTTGTGTACTTTTGGACATCGAGCGATATCAGGATGTAATTCATTATAGTCTGTCTGATGATTGCGTGAGCATAAAACTTTAAGCTACAGAGAGCCAGTCTCCTTTCTTGTTTCTCTTCTAATATGGATATCAAAACATAAAACCGGCAATCTTAAAGAACAGTCAAAGAGAAATAAAAACACAACTGTTCCGTTAATAGTTAACGGAACAGTTAACGGAATAGTAGTTTTTTTTAAATAATAATGATAATAACATTTTCTTGACACATGGTAATTAAATCAGCTATGAATCTAGCTGCTATCAAGAGAAGCCCCGTTAGACGTGCAGCTACTCGTTTGCCTTGTTTGAACTCACTAAACAAGATGAAAAGTCTTGATTGGTACAAAACTTCAAGAAGGAAGAAAAACTGGAAACATATAGAGTACAATAACCTAATAATCACAAAAGCTTCTTGTCTGAATCTCATCAGAGTAGTACATGGAAAAGAGAACGAAAATGAAACCTAATGAATTGTAAATGAAACATAATAACTACTAAAGCTTTGCATCTGACACTCATCAGAGTAGTACGTCAGAAAGAGAACGAAATGAAACCTAACGAATTATAAATGAAACATAATAACTACTAAAGCTTTGCATCTGACACTCATCAGAGTAGTACGTCAGAAAGAGAAGGAAAACGAAAATTAACGAATTGTAAATGAAACATAATAACTACTAAAGCTTTGTGTCTGACACTCATCAGAGTAGTACGTCGAAAGAGAAGGAAAATGAAACCTAAAGAATTGGAAATGAAACAAAGTGACTTATAAAGCTTCGCGTCTGACACTCATCAGAGGAAGTAGGTTAAAAAGAGAATGAAGTGAAACGTTAAAACAAATCATTGGACACAGAGGTGGATCGAAATTAGCCAATCAGGAATGAGGTGAGTAATTGTTATGGTGAGAAACAACCTATCACAGCAGGAGTCGAGTGAGACGAACAATAAACTGTTATCGAAAGAGTCCTGGGGATAACCCTTTCTGTCTACACTATATACATCAATGATACATCAGTGAACAGACTCCAAAGTGAGATGTGAAAAAAGCCTTCTTAAGTTATTATTGGATCATGTAAAGGCCCAGTCGATCGTAGCTTGACTTCAAGCGCATTTCTTTGACACTTTGTATTCCGGCTATCTGTGGGATTTCAAAACAAATGTGCACACTAAAAAGAGTATATACCACATAATCAAGAAAGAAAAAACCACTCAACTCACTGCTGCGTTTAATAAATTTATCCTTGCGGCGAAGAAATAAATAAAAAGCTAGGAAAGAAACACCCCGACGCAAAAAAACAGACAAATATGTGCTATTATATCTAGTTACTAATATTTCGCCCTATATATATACCACATACCGGAATATCAACTTACCGAGCAACGGATTGATCCGTACATCCAAAACACGAAGAGACCGGTTGAAATCAAGAGCGGAAAGTAAAGCCTCAGCACCCTGTGTTGATACGCCACATTGCTGTAGGTCCAGAGCTGAAAAAGAAACGTGAGAATATCAACACCTAGTTGTCCTGAGGACAGCTCTTGCCAGGTATTCTAAAAACTCAAGATAAAAGAATATTCTTTGAGCGGTAAGAGCTTAGAAAAATAATGCAAACAAGGCAAAACATAACAAACATTTATTGTTTTTCACCCGTGGTGTTAGTTATCAATGGACAATTTTCCTATCACGTCTACCATCTTGGATTTATGCAAAGGAGTCTGGGAAATATCATCCCAGCATCCTTTGCAAATTATAAATCTATGCAGTGCACTATGGGATACTCAGGGGGCAGAAAGGCATCAATCCAAGATGGAGGATGAAGTGGTCCATAATAAGCTGAAGGTGGTTTATTGTGTCAAGATGAAATAGACGAACATGAAAAATGAAAAAATGTTGTCATGTGAAGATACGAGATTGTATTTCATGAAGACAGGACATCCCCAGTAACGTACTACTCGAAGGAGAACTGGGAACGTACGTCGGAGCAGTCTCTGGTTTAGACAGAAGTTGATGATGTGAGGAAAGCCGAAAATAGAGATACATAATGACTGCTTAAGCTTTGCATGTGCATCTGAAACTCATCAGAGTAGCACGTCTGAAAAAGAAAGAAAACTTAACCCAACGAATTATCATACCCAAGGTTTCATGGATATTGTGGGGTTTTATTTTCGTTATATTTCTGACGTAATACTCTGATGAGTAGCAGACGCAAAGCTAAAGCAGTTATCAAATTCTGCTATGTTTCCGATTTTCGCTGCCATCCTCGAGTTGTGTACCGATCAAAGACTATTACTTCATATTTGATGAGTGAAATTTCAGGCTAATCAATCATACTTTTGTCATTTGGCCGCGGCCCTGCCTTTGAAGCAACTACACCCAAGGTCTGGAAAACTCTACCCTGGAGGCAGAAGGCGACCACAAATACGCTTTGACATTATCTGCAGTCCATATTGCCGAGCTAGAAAACCCTAAATTTAGTGGATTAGTTTTTCAGCCCTCTCAAGTGAGCCAGCATACTCTTAAAAAGGCCTGATGGCCGACTGAGAACTCTTAGAAACAGGTTTCAGTGTCGAAGTGGGAGTTTAAGAAGATGATTCGTTGGATTTAGAAACCGAAATTCACAAATGTGGGTTTAATGGCGGCTATCCAGGCTGATACAGCTGCTGCAGAGGTGGTTTATCTGACCAGAAAACTGTAAGAGGATTTCTTGGATAATTATGGCAGATTTATTAGGAGTAAATGCAATATCAATCTGGGGGCTAAACCCAAGACAGGTGTATGTCAGTCTTTGATCTGTACAGAACTTCAGGGTGACGAGGAAAATCGGACACATATCGAAACATAATGACAACTCAAGCTTTGCATCTGACACTCATCAGAGTAGTACGTCAGAAAGGGAACTAAAATGAAACCTAATGAATTGTAAATGAAACATAATAACTACTAAAGCTTTGCATCTGACACTCATCAGAGTAGTACGTCAGAAAGAGAACGAAAATGAAAGCTAACGAATTGTAAATGAAACATAATAACTACTAAAGCTTTGTGTCTGACACTCATCTGAGTAGTACGTCAGAAAGAAAACTGAAATGAAACCTAACGAATTGTAAATGAAACATAATAACTACTAAAGCTTTGCATCTGACACTCATCAGAGTAGTACGTCAGAAAGAGAATGAAAATGAATGCTAACGAATTGTAAATGAAACATAATAACTACTAAAGCTTTGCATCTGACACTCATCAGAGTAGTACGTCAGAGAGAGAACTAAAATGAAACCTAACGAATCGTAAATGAAACATAATAACTACTAAAGCTTTGCATCTGACACTCATCAGAGCAGTACGTCAGAGAGAGAACTAAAATGAAACCTAATGAATTGTAAATGAAACGTAATAACTACTAAAGCTTTGCATCTGACACTCATCAGAGTAGTACGTCAGAGAGAGAACTAAAATGAAACCTAACGAATTGTAAATGAAACATAATAACTACTAAAGCTTTGTGTCTGACACTCATCAGATTAGTATGTCAGAAAGAGAACGAAATGAAACCTAATGAATTATAAATGAAACATAATAACTACTAAAGCTTTGCATCTGACACTCATCAGAGTAGTACGTCAGAAAGAGAATGAAAATGAATGCTAACGAATTGTAAATGAAACATAATAACTACTAAAGCTTTGCATCTGACACTCATCAGAGTAGTACGTCAGAGAGAGAACTAAAATGAAACCTAACGAATCGTAAATGAAACATAATAACTACTAAAGCTTTCCGTCTGACACTCATCAGAGCAGTACGTCAGAGAGAGAACTAAAATGAAACCTAATGAATTGTAAATGAAACATAATAACTACTAAAACTTTGCATCTGACACTCATCAGAGTAGTACGTCAGAGAGAGAACTAAAATGAAACCTAATGAATTGTAAATGAAACATAATAACTACTAAAACTTTGCATCTGACACTCATCAGAGTAGTACGTCAGAAAGAGAACGAAAATGAAACCTAACGAATTGTAAATGAAACATAATAACTACTAAACCTTGCATTATGACACTCATCAGAGTAGTACGTCAGAGAGAGCACGAAAAGGAACGCAGAAAATGTATATGAAAAATGACATTTCTTCATGTTGTCAAATAAAATTGAACAAATTCATTTCATTTTTTCATTATGGTTTTTAGAAACTCATTGCAAAACTAATTTGATAAAAATCTGGGAACTGAATCTAAATCGATCTCATCTGAGAGGAATGACTTATACAACAGATATGTGCAGTGCTGCGGAAAACAGAAGAGAGTATGCAGTGAGATAATGCAGATGATAGCCACCCACTCGATTCCTTCCCAGCCTTGGCATTTGTGCTGTATAACATCTGACTACCTGGACATAACGGCTATCAATTTCGTTCTGTTGATTTACACTGAAGACCGTGGGAAATTCCCATGCAGGTTTCACTTAACGTCAGATATCGAATGATGGCGTAAGCAATCGAGTCATGTCGTAAGCAGTCGAAGGACGTCGTAAGCAATCGAGTCATGTCGTAAGCAGTCGAAGGACGTCGTAAGCAATCGAGTCATGTCGTGAGCAGTCAAAGGACGTCGTATGCAATCGAGTCATGTCGTGAGCAATCGAATGATGGCGTACGCAATCGAGTCATGTCGTAAGCAGTCGAAGGACGTCGTAAGCAATCGAGTCATTTCGTGAGCAATCGAATGATAGCGTATAGTAGAATACCCAGTGGTTTTCGGCAAGTGTTAGCCAAGCGCATTCGAACTTATCCAACGTTCTGCTGAACACTGAAAGGCCTGGTACCAGAAGAGAATATGTAGTGAGATAATACAGGTTGTAGTTATCGAGCTCTGGATCTTAGTTGAAGAATGAAAAATCAAAAATGGTTCATCATACCCAATAGATAAACGCGACTTCTTCCCAGCCTTAGCTGAGCTGTCGTTTTCAAATGGGAACTTATGCACCATTGGGAGCATTAAACATACAACATTACTATTTGTAGTGCATGCTACAACGTTCCTACTAGAAATAAGAGCTCTCGTGGTCTTTCTTAGGCTTAGCACCTTAAACATAAACTCACCCACTCACAAGAACCTTATTTACAACTATATGTAATGATGAATAGAATGCTACCATTCCCTTCTGGAAATGACGCCGCTGGTGGCCTTTCTTTCTTTAGCATACGTAAACCATAGACTCACTCAATGTATTAAAGGTTAATCAACCATTTCGATGTCAATAGCAATAATTAGGACCAAGAACGAATTCTTATTTTTTCAGTAAATGCAGCTGTATTCGTCTCGATCAACAGTTATGTTTCCACGTCATTTTCATCTGGTCTCGTTATTTTTCTAATTGCCGATGTCGTCAATCTAAATCTAACTAACAAGACAGATGTAAAAGTCTCCAAAAAGATTAAGTTTAACTGATCATCTCCTCGCGGTTGCTTTGAACCTATGTATAGCAACTAAACAGCCAAATTAATCGCCCACCTAAGGAAGACATTAACTAAGGAGAGAATCAAGGTAGAAGATTTAGATTTCGTTTCTTGGAAGCGTCCTTACGTTAAAAACACAAAGATCTTAAGAAGCTCAATACCTTCTTAAACAGATTTTCAGAGTTCGGTTGCTACAAATTTGTGCATTAAAAGTGCAGTTATTCTCCAATAGCACAATGCATAAGGAACGTATTGCACTTTTCAGATTTTCTATCTACTTGATAATAATAAAGGTGTACCACCCAGTTATATACCACTCCCTTTCTCGAAAAACCGAAAAGAGCAATGTTCCTCTCTCTCTACGGTGATTGCTAAAAGAGTTTTTTGATTCAGCATTCAAACCTTTAATGGTGCTTTAGGCATGTCGAAACCCAGTTAATTTTTGTTAAATCATTTGCCTCAAGCCCCCCCCCCCCAATAATCCTAAAATTCAATTGTTCACAGCATGGTCCCTACTCTTACTATTGTTCTCGAATAATGTTTGCCCCCCCCCCCTTAATAATGTTTCTCAGGCTACGGTGCTGAACAATCAAGTAGATGAAAAATCTTAAAAGCGCAAAATGTTTCTAACACAATGTGCTATTGGAAACTAACTGCATTGGTGCATTTTAGTGCATGAATTTGAAGCAACAGACCTCATGAAAGACATGGTAAGAAGGGAAATGAGCTCCCTTTATAACCCAGGCAGGCACTAGGTTTCCTATGAGCTATCCCCCTTACTCGTGCATCTTCCAGGACTGAATTTCTGTTCATTCCGTGTAGAAGACAGTTGGAAATCCTTTGTTGAAGGTTTGGCTTCTCAGTCTCACAAACTCTCCTCCCTGCTCTTAAATAGGTCTAATCCCAACCTCAAACCTCTAAAAAGTGGTCTAACTAACGAAGCGTTTATTTAAGAACATGATTAGTTTGATTCAAAAACCGAGATGTTCTCAAACACGAACTCTGCTGCGAGTACCTGAGATAATCGAAACTACAGGGTACTAAGTTTGCTTCACCGCAAAACATCCAGGATTTTTTTGGAAAATTAGAAAAGATTATTTACTTAGCAAAACATCTATCATTGATGCATCTGTTTAGGCCGGGAAGGAGTTAAATCTATTTCTGCAGAACATGCGGAAAGTTTAGATTATCCTTTAAGGTGAACATAAAAAGCTTGGTAAGTTGGTTACGTAGTAATTTAGTTACGTCTGTTTTGGCTATAGTGCAATTTTGCATGCAGAGTTTGCACAGCGAGAATTGAATTAATTGTTGTTAGGGTTAGGATTAGGGTTAGGATCAGGTTTAATGTAAGGGTTAGTTTTAAGACCTGGGTTAGTGTTCGGATCAGGGTTAGGGTTAGTGAAAGAGTCAGGGTTAGCGTTAGGGTTAGTGAAAGGGTTAGGGTTAGCGTTAGGGTTAGTGAAAGGGTTAGGGTTAGCGTTAGCGTTAGGGTTAGTGATAGGGTTAGTGATAGGGTTAGTGTTCGGATTAGGATCAGGGTTAGTGTTAGGGTTAGGACCTTGGTTAGTTTTAGGGTTAGTGATAGTGATAGGGTTAGTGATAGTGATAAGGTTAGTGATAGGGTTAGGGTTAGTGTTAGGGATAGTGTTAGGGTTAGTGAGAGGGTTAGGATTGGGGTTTTGTAAGTAGGGTACCACAATTCTAATACGCCTCCACCGGGTCTCGAGCCGGGGAGCTTGACCCCCATAGGTCAGCAAAGTAACCTTTGTTGTGAATTAGGACAATAACGTAACCCAGTAGCCTTGGGTGTACTCAGCTACAGGCCTGTCCAGAGCAGAAGCATTTATTTTTTTTAACTAAATCCGTCATCAGAGTTCATATTGCAGTCTCAAGTTCAGAAATCTCATTTTGCTGCAAAGGTTTTAAGTTAACATTGTATGTGTGTACATCTTTGTATAGCCTCGCTTTCACTTTTTATGATGTAACAAGGTTGCTTCTCACAGACGATAAATTTCGACAACTTCGTCATCAAAAACTATATCAATGTGATAAGCATCGTTACAACAACGATGATGGTGTGACAAATGCTTTCCTTAAAAACTAAATGGTGTGGTAAGTTGAATCCTTTTTAAAGCCAATGATAATGATCTAACAAGTTCTTGCTCATCAGCGAAATACCTTAACAAAAACGCTGTAACAAGATCATTTTCAACAAAGATAATGATGAAAAAGTTTTGGCTCATCGACGATAAAGTAACACGTTTGTAACTCGCTCGTTCTGAGCAACGATAACGATCCGACAGTTTCAGATAACAAACTACAACCATAACATCTTTTGATTAAGTGTGAGCCTGCTGATGTAACGGTTTTATGAGTACCTTAACTTAATTTGAGAAAAAGTAGGATTTGGAAAAGCAATCAAATTTATTCATTCGTCATTGTTATTCCACAAATGTTATGTTATTTTATTCTTCTCAAAATTCTACTTCTTCTCGAGTCAACCTCTAAACCATATTCAGAGAAGTACTGCCATAAATCTTATAAAGTCTCTTTTGATGACTGATAAAGTATAGTGTATCAGCAAACGTGCTACACTTTGAATGTTCCTTTTTTCCTGTAATTTCTATTGAAACATGTATTACGTAATTTTCATCATTATCATGAATTGAATGTTGTTAAGCTTCGGCCAAACGATAAAAAAATACTTGAAAAACAGCTTTTTGCTTTCCTTTCCATGTTTGATTGTTTGGCCAGATTTCTAGCAGCAATAAAAAATTATCAAACATTACTTGAAAAGCAGGATTTGTTTGCCGATGTTTTAAAAACTTTTCGAAAACATTTCCTTTTTTCTCAATTTTTATCTTACTTATCACAAGCAAAAATGTTTTGTAAGTCAAATGTTCTATATGTGGCCAAAATGACAAACACTCTGCTTGATAAGCAAACATTCAAATGTTTGTCAAACATTGTTTGATCGTTTGACCGGGGTTTTAGAATGGCCCATGCTGGATAGGCTTTTGCTTTTTCTGGGTCTTTCAGGTATTTTAGGTCTATTTATTGTAATTTGTTAAGATTCCAATGAATTAAATTTGAATTGAATTGGTCCTCCTGGTGTAGGAAAGTTCTCGCTCTTCAGCAGCTCGTGTTTAGTTGTCGTAGAGCCCAAGAGGGTTCGTCTCTAAATTCGGCGAATAGTGGTGCAATAAATGTAGTAATATGAAAACAGCATTTGGATTGGACAAAATTCCCAAACAGCCAGAATTACCGGAAAGATAGCGAAACGAACACATACGGCAGAAAGAGAACGAAACAAAAACCTTACGGATTTACATACCCAGATGTGGATCGAAATAGGCCAATAATTAATTCACCTCTTTTCTGATTGGCCTATTTCGATCCACATCTTGGTAAATAAATCAGTAAGGTTTTTGTTTCGTTCTCTTTCTGAAGTATTAGTCTGTTGCGTGTCAGTCGAAAAGCTTAAGTAATCCATGTTTTCGTTTCTCTATGTTTCCAGTATTTTTGGCAATAGTATGGCCTACACAAAACCAACATACCTTTCATCCAAAGGTCATCTTTGAGAGATTCAGCCAATATCTGCATTCCTCTGTCTCCGAGCAGCGTGTTCTGGCACAGGTTGATGCGTCGTATGCCAAACATGCCGTTCAAATCAGGTACGCGGTATCGTAGGCTCTCCTGCCAGGCCTCGCCATGCCTTTTAGTTGCTTGGTGCTGCGAGCAAGAAGAAATCATTATTAGCAAGCAAAGACTTACAGGCAGCGATACTCCACTAAACATCTTTCAAACAAAAGAGGTGGAAGCAATTTGTCTAGACATCTGCTCGAGGTAAGGTGTTGGTTTACATACAATGCACAAAGGGTCCAAAGAAGAATAGGTAGACATATCAAAGAAGTGCATGGGTAGTTGATACTGACATCCAAATACGGCTACATTAGTTTATATGCAATGCACAAAGGGTCCACTGAATAGAATAGGTAGACTAATCCATTTTGTACCAATTACCAATCCAATTACCTAGAAATCGGTCCAAAACTCTCTGCAAAATTTGAAAGCGGTGGACAAAAAATCTTAGAGTAATTACCTATGAGTAATTAAGAGTAACTACCTACGTGCCATCCATAGCAGGAAAGGACTTATAGTCAGCGAGTTCCCACTAGGTGTGACACTTGCAATTGGATTCTGACGTATTCAGATAATGATCATAGCTGTAGGAGAGGCACATCCCAGGACAATTTGCCAAGAAGTTTAACAAGTCCTAAGAGATCATAAACAAGAAACGAGTAGTCTACCTTGATGATGTCACTGATTATTTCAGCTCCTCTCCATGTCAAGCCACATCCACATAAATTCAATGCTTGTAAACTGGTTGACTTTTTCAAGCTACCGCACAAGGCTGTGAAAGATACAGAGATATTATTACAATGGAAGTAAGAGATAGTCACACTTAAATATAACCATAATATCACATATGAATTGTTGCACTGAACACCTTTCCAGCAGCAGGAAAGAACAGTAAATACTTTCCTGAAATTCTGAGAGGAAAACATCAGAGATAAAAACTGAATTCAGGGCAAAGGGATCACAACGTGGAGTCACATCAAAGGGAAAGACAGTGGTTAAAATGGATTTACTACCTATTCAGTGGACCCTTTACGCATTGCATATAAACCAATGCAACCATATTTGGCTATCAACTACTCATGCACTGCTCTGACATGTCTACCTATTCTTCGGACCCTTTTTGCATTGTATATAAACCAATACCTTAGGAAGATAGTAACCGTATATGTTATCAACTATCAATGCACTGCTTTTATAAGTTTACCTATTTATTGGATCCTTTGTGATTTTTGCGTAAAGCCCATTATTTACAAAGATAGTAAGCATATTTATCTGTCAACTATCAATGCACTACTTTGGTTAATCTACCTATTCAGTTAGCTGCTAGTGCTTTCTTTTAGTATAAATCAATAGCTTACGAAGATAGTAAGTGTATTTGCCCATCAATGCACTGCTTTGATTATTGTAACTCTTAAGTGGGCCCTCTGTGCTTTGCATGTAAACAATTACCTTCTGAAGATAGTAATTAAACTAGTTTCGCCATAGACAATTTTGATTCAGGCCTAATGAATATTTATGCAACAGCACAGCAGTGAAGGTGAGCTGTTGGGTAGCACAGTATAGGACGTCAGCCAAACTTCAGCGCAGCTCTAGATACCATCAGTATTGTATTGTTTAACATACAATAATTTGTAACCTTTTTATCAGGATGGATGCATATGAATATGGATAGAATTGAATTGTGGAGAATATCATCAGTATTTCAGAGAATATTCAGTATGAAAATTTTTAGTGATCCTGAATCAAAACAGTGTTGGCAAGACTATCACTCAACCGATTCAAATCAAAAATGTATTCACCTTCAAGACCTCCATCGCCAAGTCTACAGTACTCAAATGAAATATGTTTCAGTGACTTGTTTTTGCTAATCCCCTACAACGAGAAATCAACAATGCTTAGCAATACATATGAAGGACACTCATAACAACTGAAATCTTCAATGTTTACCATTTTTGTTGGTTCTTTTAATCTGTATTGTTCATTCTATATTAGTCTATAGCAAAAAAATGTCACAAAAATACTACAATCAGAAGTTTCTAATCATAGATACAATGATTTTGATGTTTAAAATGAATTAGCAATAAGAACATGTTTTATATAAGAACATGTTGCAAAATTTTAACTTATACAACAGACAAGTGCAGTTCTGCTTAACACAGGAACGCTTGGTAGCAGGAGAGAAGCAGCATTAACATAATGCAATTGGTAAGAATCCAAACTCACAACCGCTTGGTTAGAAACTAAATGCCTTAGAGACTGTGCTATCAGCATAAAAGTTACAAAACCCTGCAAAAGAGTTGAGTTCATCTAGTTGGTATGATAAAACATTCTCTCGGGCATTCCTGTGTTCAGCAGAACCAAACTTGTCTGTTGAACAAGTCAAATAATGGTTTACAATATCGTACCTTCGCCAAGCTCTTTAAGTCTTGTTCTCGGAATGGAATTCCTTGTAAAATAATGCACTCAAGACAGCTTGATGCACTCAAACATTCTTTTAAAGATCTAAAAACAAAGGAAACAACTTTATTTATCCATAAAAGGGTAGAATTAAGACTAAGGAAGATAATGCAATCAATAATACCTTGCCATATAATTACTGACCGACAACTTGGAAATGATTTAGCCACAAATCAAGAAAATACAGACGATTCCCAACGATTGAGATACAATTTGCGAAAATTTCAATTTTATTTGAAATTACTAGACCGTTATGAAATAATTAAGGACAATATTGCAAACCTCTAAATAGAGCTGCAAAAATCTTCACGTTTGTCTATACTTAATCTATTATCTTTTAACCTTCCTAATTTGAAAAAAATACACAACTACTGCCAATAAATGCCATGAGTAAGTATTGTCCTTCTTTGGGACTGTGTTGGCCTAATAGATCACTATCACAATGACGTCTATTCATTTGAAATACTTATAGAAAACATCATTATCCTCGATAGTGTTTTTAATCAAATCTCAAAGGCGTGAACTGTTCTTAAAAACTCATGGATTTGTTTTGTAGTTGTACTTGTAGCATAATGATGTGATGAAGAATTCTTTCTAAGCAGGGCATCACCTCTCTTGACTCACTCTGAAACACATTCTACGTCATTCTGAAAGGGGTCTATTGGGCCTCATTTGGCCTGTTTAGACCAAGTAGAGGCAAGATCAGCCTTTTGAAGTCATTAGTGGATTTCATAGTAGCAGAGCTAACATGGATAATTTTAGGTTCGGTATTAAAACACCCTTCTCAGGTTTTAGAGCAACAACAAATTTGATTTTATGGAGACGACTCTGCGAAAGATGGCGGATCTCATTTAACATGCAATGCATGACAAGAATATGCCTCTTAGAAATATATTACAAAGATTGCAATGGCCCAAACAATGTGTTAAAGTGGCAAGTTTAGGTAGCTATGCATTGCTAAAGGCATATTCCCATCATGCATTGCAAGAAATCAGATCTACCATCTTTAGTAGAAACGTCTATCAATGATTTTTCTTGAACAGTCCTTTCAGTAAAAGACAGGAATATGGAATATGGTTTTGCAACAATTTGACAGTATAATCTGCGAATCAAGACTGGTTAGAGAGAAAATTTACCTGTAGAGGACAGAAAATGTTTAGCGTGTAAGGGGAAGACAATTGAAGATGAGATGCATTTCTTTACAGTCTGTCCAAAGTAGAACAGTCTACGCACTGAGGTTAACGATAAAATTGAAGAATCGGTAACAAATTTTGAGTTTCTCTTGCCAATGCAAAAGTTCATTAATATGCTATCAAGTGAGAATCTGAAAGTAATTAAATGGGTAGCTTGTTTCGTTAAAGGTTCGCTTGAAATATGCTGAAGGCACAAATTTTTATTATTATTATATAGTATATCAAGGGTTTATCTCATTGATAATTGTACCTGCATATCTTTAGTGTTATGTCTCTACTGCGGACAGCTGGAATCCTCTTTTTCAAAATGTAAGCTCGTGGATGAGAAGCACCTAGGAAATGATAGAGGAAATGGAATTAAATTTCATTCACAGATTATATGAAGTAAATCCTTTATGGGATGTTTCCGTCTGACGTCAGCTCTATTCAAATGCATAATCATCCTCTGTGCCTGATATCATGCAATGCCTTTTTTTATAACAAAGCTTTTTAATGCGTTTCTACAAGTTTTGGAATTAGGTCTAATGGATAATTATTCATAATGAATGGAGCTGACGTCAGGGCAAATACATCCCACAGACTCTTTTATTAATCAAAAACAATCTTACATTTGGAATTCAGCTGCAATTGTGTCAAATGCAAAGCATAGTATTTGCTATATATACATAACGTTTCTATATATACATACAAGTCTGTGTTTCGGATTCCAGTTAAAGAGTGCTCAATGCAGTAATGCAGGGAGATGTTGAGTGTTATCTTTAATATCATTCATTTCTCAACTTTAGAGTGTTGGCTAATATCACAGATAACTCCGGTTCTAATAGTGGCAGGACTCACACCTGACTACGAAGTGCCTTAGTGATATGCTATTTAAATTTGGAAAAAAAACTTTGAAAAACAGTAAAAACCCGCATAAGAGTCTTTCCACCAAATACTCTTATCAACACATTCAAGTTGAAGCATACAAATTTTCCTTTACTAGAAATAATTTCCATGTGAATGAAAGTGGTCATGGGTAGAATTTGAACCCGCTACATCTGGGTCTGCACCTAAATCACTCATAAACCAACTAAGCTAATGGTTCTTGAATCAATCTTATCGATTACCCTAAGCAGCTCAGCGAAATCCCTCAATACCACCACTCACCATATGTAGAGACTAACTTGGTTTTCTCAACACTACAAAGGAACTGTCAAAAGGTGATGACATTCCCACATCAACAACTTTCCCATGCATGTAAAATATTGTTATTAGATGTTTGGTGTTAACTTAGAGCCCAAACCAATTACTAAATGTAGGGGTTTGCCTAGGCGTAGCCAACCTAGCCTACGCCCACTAGTAGTCTGACCAGCCTCCAGTCTGCAGAGTGTGACCTTTGCATTGATATCTCGGTGTGCATGGCCAAAATTTCAACTGTGCAAAAGTGCATCTGAAATTTTCTGCACACTTCAAACATGCAACCAGTTTCTCAAATTAGTTTGTGTTTTTAGAAGAGATGACCAAGTGGTAAGATCACTTGACTATTGTTCGAAGCGTCCTGAGTTCGAAACCAGCTTCAGACCTGTTGCAGAAGTGTGAGGAGAGACTTTGCCAGCTCTCTGTAATTCCAGGCAGAAAGGCAAAAGGAAGCACGAGGTCTGGTCACATTTAGGAGAAGGACCAGGGATTGCTGGATTAGTCGATTAGTCCTTCGTGCTTTGCACATAAATCAATACCTTACGAAGATAGTAAGCGTATTTGTCTACCAACTATCAATGCACTATTCAATTAGTCTACCTATTCAGTATGGCCTTTCGTGCCTTGCACATAAACCAATACCTTACGAAGATAGTAAGAGTATTTGCCTATCAACTATTAATGCACTGCTTTGACAAGTCTACCTATTCAGTGGGCCCTTTGTGCTTAGCACATAAACCAATACCTTACGAAGATAGTAAGCGTATTTGTCTATCAACTATCAATTCAATACTCAATTAGTCTACCTATTCAGTATGGCCTTTGTGCTTTGTACATAAACCAATACCTTACGCAATTTGCATATTTGCCTATCAACTAGCAACAGCTATAAACTTTTCAATCTTACAATAAATGAAAATCGAATTTGTTTCTGTTTGCTTGAAAATGTAGTGCAAATCGTATGTGCACCTTTTCTTCACCTTTGATGCACGCTTTCAATTGGAGCTCCTCCACATTCGCTATAATGTACACACATTAGCGGGACAGACCACTTTCAATGTTTACATTTTTGGAGAGGCAAATGAGATTCTTTTGAAATGCAAAATAGGGCCGCAATAAAGTTACACCTTTTGAAATAATTAAATGCCAATTGTTCAGGTCATGCATCATGGCCCCCACCTAAAACCGTAACTGTGCACTGACGAGTATCAAAAATGACAGACGTGCAAGATTTTTACCCATATCCTAATCAGTGGCGTAGCGTGACTTTCAGTAGTGGGTATTCAGTTGAGATTCAAGTTAGGCCCTCAAAATGGCGTAGGATCCTAAAAATCACTCAAAATCTACCTTGTACTTACGTTCTTACTTGTTTTTGTGTAATGAGCTCAGGCCATCTTAGCAAAATATCTATTCAAATATTATACTGCCAAAGCGACGACGAAATTTGGTTTTCATGTTGACCTATTTATATTCATCTGTTGATTTTAATCTGTTCACGATCTCAATACTGTTTTACTTCCGTCTCTTTTGTTTTCTCGATCTGAAAGGTCAATCTAGGGTCAAATACTGGCGAAATGGAGAGTTCTGATTGGTGGAAACTACCGGAAGAGATTCAGTGCGTACCGTAGACCTCTGCTGTGATTAATACAATGAAATTCAATCGTTTACTGTTCTCATAAACAATTACACATAACCGCTAATCCATCTAGGAATGCTTCCTCTGCTCAACCCAGATTGGAAAGTTTGCAGATTGAGCGGCTGAGGTAAAATGAAGGTAAAATTTTGTGCGGCTGGCTGCGGCTGGAGGTTTTGATAGCCATGCGGCCAGGGTCAGCCCTTTGGCACATGGACATGACAAAGCATGGATTGCCCTTTTGTTCATTATTAACCAATGAGAGGGCAATTCATCAAAAACCGCTGTCCACGTGTTTTGTTTCTCATTTGTTTTGCTTTTTGGATCTTGAACCAGCGCGCGAAAGTTTTTGTATGCGGGCATGCGGCTATTGGCAGAAGGCAAAAATGTGCGGCTGTCGCTGCGGACGAGGTAAATTTTGGAAAATATGCGGCTGGGAGTGCGGCTAGAATGATGAAGTAGCGGCTGAGATCTCAGCCGCACACGACAAACTTTCCAATCTGGTGCTCAACTAGAGATCTTTATCAAAAATATGGAAAACGGAATCAAATACAAGGGAATGGAATACATGGAACATATACAAATTGTGTTGGGTTGCGATCAACAACTAGAAATAGAGAAAACACTATGAAGTTTATAACCAAAACGTTAAAAAAGGTCTTCTTGTTTAGCAAAATCTTATATTTAGGCAATTTTTTCTATTTTTTGCTCATAATCCCAGGGTATTCACTGAACACCTTGAATACCCAGACGCTACGCCACTGATCCTAATACCAAACTCTGCGGACAGGGCCATCCTGCATAAAAACAATGAAAAATCAAATGGTGCTGGGCCCTCTGTATCTTACTTAGCAGCTAGTCTAGCCTGCATAAATGTTTTAAACAAGTTAAATGCGCTCATCATCAGCTTTGGTGTGATTTGACAGTTTTGAAGCAAGCAGCACTAGGGTGGAGTAAGCAAACGTATGTAGTAAGCACCTTCTTCGACATTTGCTTGTTGCCAGAAACTTCGGAGAGCAAAAAATCTCAAAGAATTGTTTGACTTCAAAGCTTCTAAAATCGGTGTCCAATCAGCATGGCGGATTCGGTCCGCGTTGCAGTCGATAAAATCCTCTTGCAAATTCGCAGTTACTGCTGCTAAGGGGCAGGTATCTTGCAGGGCACATGACTGTTCGTAAATCTCTTTGAAGTTCTCTCTCATCCTCTGTCTTGATCTTGCAATTTCCATTTCGACTTATCGAATAAATGAAGGCCTAATTAAAAATTGTGCTGCCTGCTTGAGGTGGATGATATTTACGACACACCGCAATCTATTTCTTGGACTAACCGCCAAAATCCAACCTCGTTCTCGTTATTTGAAATATTTTACTCGCTGCGCATGTGCAAACAATGTGTATGTTGGTAGTTTCCAAATTTGCTTCATTGAAATACATATGCCATGGTTCTGATCTGTTAGTAATAATTGGCAAGCAATTAACGTCTTTGAAAAAAGGTTTCATTTTTAGATGAACTGATTTATCAAGGCCTCGTTCTCACTGCTTCGTATTTGTTTGACCCCGTATTTGAAGACGAAAAACAGTGCCTTTTCACACTGCTCTGTTTTCAAGCAAATACGCTATGAATACGTAACAGATAGGTTTTGCTTCGTTTTCATTCAAATACGGAGCAGTGTGAACAGGGTCCTAAGGCTTTTATAGGACCTAAGAACGTACAAAGTTTACGATAATGGTTCCACTTTGCTCTTTAGTTGATAAGAGCTGGGATTCCTTTTCTTTCCTAGATTCTATACCAAATGGTGGAATTTGTTCCCTAGCTCTATCCCTATTTCAACAGGGGCCATGGCCCCCCCACCAATTTGACCAAAAAGATTACTAATCTTTAAAATTCGAGTTATTGAGGCCAGAACAGAGCTTTATCCTCGTAACTGCGAAGAATTAAACGTTTTTGCAGGGGCACAGTGGCTAGGGGGCAGAGAGGATTGCCCCCTAGTGAAACATCTGTTGGGAATTATTGGAAAATTCTTGAGTTTATCGGAAATTTTTTATTGGTTATAAGAATGAAACTTTCAAGATTATGTCGGAAAATGTGCTGACAAGTGTTTCGTTCGATCATTCTTCTATCATTCTGCACAAAAAAGCATCTAAGAGGAATTTTTGGAGACTGCCATGACAGAACTTATCGGTGAATGAGAGAAAATTTCCCTCCCTCATCTATCCTGCAGCTCTAAGGTTAGCATCTCTGAAATCCAGGAAACGTAAACTAAAAACTTTCTTCGCTACGCTCGCTTTCCGTTTTTCTATCTAATATCATTTATATAGAAGACACTTAAGATAGGTTTGAACTTTTCTATTCATAAAAACATGACTATAATTTCTAAAATGTACTGCTTGCTGCTATAATCATTTAAGAATCTACCGTGTTTTAGATTTGCTATAGTTCTCCTAAGAGTTTGCAAAGAAACCTAAAATTCTCGCTCGCTACGCTCGCAAGCATTTTACTACAAAATCACCCATTCAGATCCGTAAAGCTACATTGCTAGTGTTATTAATTTACAAATTAGCAATGTGTGCATTTAGCACCATTTGAACAGCCCCAGTACGAACAATCAGTAAAAATCTTTGTCGGAAATATTTCGATTTTGCCGGAAAATTTTGATCTTTGCATCGCTCTTTTTAGTTGCGTTCAGATATAAATGTAATATTTGTTACACCTATGTATGTCCAGATTTGAGAGTGAATATGAGGATCAAGTGTTCATTATTAGAAAGGAATGTCATTTTCTTGTATCTACGTGGCTTGCACATGAGAGTGCTTTGCATATTCTTCTGCTGTTGCATTGTGTATTCAGGGGCTATAAATTACTTGTATTTGTTTATTATCGAGCAGAAAGAGAATTTTAAGGATTTTAAGCCATTTTAAGGCCTAAAAAGAGGTACGATGTCAGGGGCTCCCGGGGGCTTATAGCGCCCACGAGACCCCTAACTATCAAGGGCAATGACCTTCAGTCATTGTAGTATACCAAAGGAATGCCGTATAATTTTTCATATTTCCATTTTGGCCCCCCCACTACAAAATTCATGGCGTGGGCCCTGTTCAAATGATTTGAAACTAGATTAGATGAAACGAAATGAGTGATTGGAACCCACGGCCTCATGTTACATGAAGTTGCTAGTATTTTTTTTTTATAGTTGCGTTACATGAAGTAACCGTAGTAGTAGTATTTGGTTTATGTTTAGGCAACAGACAGAAATGGCGGTTGTTGTACTCTTCAAAATTGCTTCGAAATCGCAGTTGCTGTTTTGCTGTTAGCTGTGGCGTCTGACTGTGGTAAGAAATATGATATGTCTCCCTGTTTAGAAGGTTGGATCGTTTATTGTTGACAATGCCAATGCTATGGAAAGGGTTGGTCGCTATTTTAGCTAGCTTGTCAAAGAAAAGGGCCTAATTCAATTCAATTCAATATTATTCGCAAATTACATCTGAATACAGGAAAGTGACCTATTCTCGCCCAATTAGCCTCTCCTCCTCTCGAATCAGTAAGAAACCTGAGTGCGAAGGAAGTTCACAATTGAGAGGAATAGTGACTAAGGGACCGTGCACAATGATCGACTTATTTTTCGGCTATCAATATTCGGCTAAATTTGGCTATTTTTCAGTAAATAGCCGAATTTTGTAAAATTGTAGCCAAATTTTTCATAGCCAAATTTTCAAAATGGCCGAATATATGGAATTGAATACAGGATTTTGTTTACTATCGGAGCTTGTGTGAATAAAAAGCTGAAAAACCCATTGGTGCATGCATTTATGTTTAGAAGGTTTACCTTTGAAAAAATAAATCTGCCAAATCAACATACAGCTTTAGTTGCACAGCAAGAAACGTCCATCATGAATTTCCATAAAAAGCAGCGTGTTCAGGGTCTCGATCGAACCTTGAAGCAATGGTTAAACGCGACTATTGTAGATATCGAAAACAAAAACATAAAGCTACGCTTGGGTGGATATGGGTCCAAGTTTGATTTGTGGACAGAGAGAGAGATCGCCCATCGATAGAGTTCTGCTCGATGAATTTGCTTATAACATCTAGAATTTCCGGATGTTTTTCCAGGAGACTTTTCTTTCCACCTTTTCCTCCTATAAGTAAAAAAGGCAAAAATCAGAAATTTGAAGCTTGACCACAAGCCCAATCTATAACGCATAATTAGCGTAGCTGAAAAGGGTTTACACTGGGAAAGGTTGCACACACTCAAACATTTTATAAAAAACCATCTGTAGGCCAATAAGAGACTCCTCTTATAAGAAAGAATTTAGGAGAAAACTCTTAAGGTGAGTGGCTGTGTCGTTTGACCAGAATGCAATTCACTCATTTTTGTTTAAGAAACTATGGTAAATCTTCGTACCAGAGTTTCTTAGCTTTTATGGTAGGAAAAGTTTCTTAGCAAATTTCATAACATAAAAACCTAATTTCCTACATATACTGTAGTTTCTTTATTTTCTATCACTGCATAAAATGAATGGATATAGAGAAGCAAAAATAAATGCAAATTTCATTGCAAACAGCTAAAATATCTTATGAAAAGTAACTAAACTGAGCTAGAAACAAAACCAAATACCTTACAAGCTAATGCTCTCGTGCGATAGCATGTGTGACAGTTCGTTTTCTCGTTAGAAAAGATGTGAAAAGTTTCTTAACTTTTTTTGGTTCACACAAAATCTCTTACCAAAGCTTCTTAAGTTTTGAAAATCAGGCCCCATGGTTTCTTATAAGCAGTTTCTTATAAAAAAATGAGTATATGCAACTGAAGTCAACCTTGGTCTTAGAAGAAAAAGAAATACAATACCAACCTTGTAAGTTAACCAGACTCGATAGGCAGGGCCGCCGAGAGCAAGGGCGGGCCCCGGGGCATTTATCAGATACGGGCCCTATGTCTTGATGTCTGAGGAGTATCTGTGTGCCGAAGGCACATGCAATGACCAAAGGTCATTGCAAAATACAGCTGGGGGTCTGGGGGCGCTGCGAGCCCCCAGCGGGTCCAGGGCAGAGCCCTGGTAGGGGTCCAGGGGGCGAAGCCCCCGGGAAGCTCCTGAGATTTGGGAATTTCTGAAACTTTAAAACGGCTTAGAATTCTTTGATATTTCTTCCTGCTCATAAATGTTTGAAGCATAATTGCCCTTTCTAAAATGAATGCAGCTTTGCAATGAAATGAGACGATATTTCATTTTAAACACAGAATATAACTTTTTTCAAAATCAATATGGATAAATACTATTCTATGAAAGTCACGAGGTAAATATCTATAAATTCACTTTCCTCGCTTTCTTTAATGCAAAGGCATCTATTATGTCACTGAAGTCTATTTTTCGTGTGAGTTCGCTCTCGATGCTCAGAATTGCCAAGTCATTCAATCTGTTTTGTGTCATGGTACTGCGCAAAAAGTTTTTGATTAGCTTTAGCTTACTGAAGGAGCGTTCTGCTGAGGCGACTGTAACCGGCAATGTACAAAATTTACGCAGGGCAATGCAAAAATTTGGAAATATCTCTCCAAGCTTGAATTTGCTGAGTTTGTTCAGGAGGCTGAATGGACCTAAACATTCGTCTCCTAAGTTAGCTGCATGGATTGCTTTCAGATGCAGCATTTCTTCTCTCAGCTCTTCTTGTGAAAGATCATCTTTGTATTTGGTTGCAATTTTAGCACATGCTTCCAAAAGTTGCTGCTCTGTCAAGGCAAGATATTTCCACAGGAAACCAAACATATCATCTAACTGGTATGCAGCGTCGTAACGTGTTGAGAGGCCAGTGATGACAGCATCGACAATAACATAGAAAACATCATGTTTGAATGTTGTTACTTCCGATGATTCTGCTGCATTGGTTTGTGATGAAGTCTCTTCTTGAGCCTCATCAAAGAATGATCTCCTTTTTGTCTTGCGTTTGGCTGGAAGATTTGGGATGACTTGCATTTCATTCGCTACCAACTTCGACTCATTCAAAATAAGAGCCCAATTACCGCGCAGTTCTTTAAGATCTTGCACAAGCGATTTAAGATTGGAGACCTCTACGTCAATTGTGGCTTCCCTTGCTTGTATGATCTGGTTTCGCAGATCGATGGCAACCAGAATCTTCAGCCATATTGCTGACATCAGGATGCAGACAAACGAACTGCAGTACTTTATGGCACCGTTAACTTCAGTGGCAGTCTTAGGAGTAAGATTCACGGTATGAAGTTGCTCCAGTGCTGAACGTATACCTGGAAGATGTGCCACAAATGGTCGTACACTTGCCACACGATCCGTCCACCTTGTACCCGAAAGACCATGCAATGAAGATCCAATGCTCTCTTGCAGAATAGACCATCGCTGTGGACTGCTGGAAAATAGGTTGTACACGGTTTGCACCATTCCAAAAAACGTCACTGCTTCTTTACAGCAAGCTGCAGCGTCTGCTCCACATAGATTCAACGAATGACATGCACACGGTGAATATAGGCACAGGGGGTTTTCAACGAGGATGTGTTGCTGGGCTCCATTGTATTTACCGGACATGTTTGCTGCGTTATCATATCCTTGACCACGACAGTGTGCAACTGGGATACCAAACTTCTTCAAAGTATCCAAGATTAACCTGGCTAATTGAGCACCGGTTTTCTGGCAGCAATCAACGAATGTCAAGAATCGCTCTTTTATGGAATATTCTTCAACCTCTTGTGTCAAATACCGGATGATGAATGTAGTTTGTTCTACATGACTTGAGTCTGGTGTTGCATCAACCATTATCGAGAAGTATTTCCCATCTTCAATTTCATCCAAGACATGACTGCGAACATATTCTGCACAGAGACCGATAAACTCGTTCTGGGATGAAGCTGAAAGGTAATGAGCTTGAAGCCTTTCTCCTCTTTCCTGGGATGCTTGGATCTTAGTTACATGCTCTTGTAGAAGAGGGTCGTAGTGAGAAAGGAGCTCAATGAGACCCAAGAAATTCCCATTGTGAACGTCGCCAATCCTCTGCGAAGATCAACGAAAAGGCAGTCCTCTTTCTCCAAGAAAGATTACCACGTCAATGATTCTTGCAAGAATCTTCTTCCATTTTTGAGCCTCTGACAGAATAAATTTATCATTGAGCATGTCAACGCCAGAAGACTCTCCCAAACGCCTCTCTGTTTCACGCCAGGCAAGGTAGTATTTTTTGTGCGCTGTACTGTGCTCATGTTCAGGAAGCCGGTCAAAAAGTTTTCGCCATTTTTGGG
Source organism: Pelagia noctiluca (assembly GCA_963924455.1). NCBI lineage: Eukaryota > Metazoa > Cnidaria > Scyphozoa > Semaeostomeae > Pelagiidae > Pelagia > Pelagia noctiluca. The sequence continues at coordinate 455,951 of OZ004328.1, read as the reverse complement.
CTGTGCCCCATCCATTTGCTGACGCCAAGATTGACTGGGATGATCCTTGGTCAACTAAATTGGAGAAAAGTCTGCATGGTAAACAGAACACAGCGCTCTTAGCAGGGCTGAACACGAGCCATCGTCTGGAACTCACTTCACCATTCGGTTGTTTACATTTGAGCACAGACGTTGGGAATCTTCTACCGGTGACATCATTGGGAAACTGCTGTGGATGTGGAAGATGGCCTTTGCGTATCATCTGTTCTATTTCCTGTGTTGTAGGAGCTGATGGAGACATCCCTATGTCGAAACCAAAGTGATATGGCTTGGTTGTTTCAAGAGAAGTAGATCCTTCTGAAGATGCTTCCGACATTGGTTCATCGGGTGTTGGTGAAGCTGAACTTGTCGGTGGAGGACTAGCTTGATCTTCGCGTGCGAGGGCAGGGCCAGGATCTTCTGTTTCAGGTTGAGCTCGTTTTTTAACACCGACATCAAATAATGTTAGTGCACCTTTCTTCGCTTCTTTATCTCTTTGCTCCTTTTCTCTTCGTTTCTGAGCACCGGACTTATGTTGGTAAGAGGACATTGCGCTTCGATTTTCTGCCGTGCTGTTCTCGCAACTAGTTTTGTTTTGTACACAATAACTAGTTGTGTACTAGTTATGAATCAAATAATCTGAAGGTATTGACGATCGTGAAGCTTTTATTTGTAAAATAGGCTATTTGTCCATAAGGTATTCGGTAATAGATTATTTGTTATGTAATACTTATTCAAGTGCACCATTTTATTGATTCATCCCTTTTGACAAACAATTAAGGCATTACCTTATTAAAAACGAAACCCAAAGGTACGTCATCACAGAGTAACAGCAAATCATTGCCCACAAGCATGACAACAAAATCGAACAAAATAAGCAAATTATAAAAAAGAAATCTCACGAGTTCAGGACCCAAGGCCAATGAATGACCCTTTCTGTCGATAATTATATAAATTGTCATATCACTGGGGAGGTTTAATGGACATGAATGAAATAGAGGTTTAACGGACGGAAAAATTTTCCCGGGCCCTTTTACAGGCCTAGCTCAAGATTATCAAAACAATATATAATAGAAAAATGGAAGCTTAATTTTTCCGGGCCCCTCCCCCCCCTCTCGGCGGTCCTGTCGATAGGTCTCTTCGAAGAATTCCCAATCCTGATTTCTTTCACTTTTATTTTGCGGTGAAAAAGTCTTTTTCATATAACTTACCATAGCAGCTAGCGGTCAACAAATTGTGCATTAAGTGCGCATGGGAACTGTTTAAAAAGCAAAGCCAGCTTACGCAGGGAATAAGACGTTAAAGCTTTCTTTTCAACACAATATTTTCTAGTCAGTTGTTGTTTGGAAGTGTTGCTCTTTCAAACTTCAGAGCCACGGCAACACAATCGTTAAGATGATTATAAAACAAGACAAACAGTTCAAGCGATCTCATGGGATTTTCTATTCAATTTTTTATTTCAGCCATAGCCGAATTTGTAAAAAATATAGCCGAATTTCATTTTAGCCGAAAAATCAAAACTCATTATGCATGGTCGCTAACGGGCGGCTTCACTTCACTTTTATGCTCACCCTAGGGGGCTGGCTGCATATTTTCCAATTTCGTTTTTTACATTTATATAAGTCTTATGGTATGCTTGAAGATAGTATGTACCCGCATAGTCCCATGGAGGGACCTGCGTGAAAGTGAAGTGGAAGACGCCTAACCGTTGGAAAATTAAACGTTGTCTAGGGAGGAGGCCGGTCAATTTGAAGTATTACAGCTGGTTGCGTAGAAGGAAAGACAGAAAAGCTAAAGGCTACCGTAGGGAAGAAAACATACAAAACGATGCTCTATAAAATTCTCAATAAAATCCTGAAAGGCTACCATAGCAAAGAAAACATGCAAACGGTGTACTAAAAAATTCTGAATAAAATTCTGAAAGGCTACCGTAGCAAAGAAAACATGCAAACGGTGCTCTATAAAATTCTCAATAAAAACTGAAAGGCTACCGTAGCGAAGGAAACAGGCAAACCGTAGAAACATCTACACGACCCAAGAAAAGCAAAGCATATCTAGCGTGGGCCGTAAATTAAAATTAAAAGCTATTACAAGACAAATAAAACAGTACAATTCTAAAACTACAGTACAAAGTATAATTCAACAGTAACCATAAAAACGTCATAAAAACTAGGTAATTGAGGTGTTTGAAGAGTATTTGATGATGAAAGTTGTTGATACAAAGGTTAGAAAATTTTTGAAGAATTTAATAAGAAGTAAGATAATGTAAGTTGATGTTAGACTCAGATAAAATTTATATTTTCAAATTAATATCTCGAAATGAAATATCTTTTAAGACGTTTTGTAAAAGTTAAAGTTTTATTTACGTCTTTTAGAGATTGAGCTAGCTCATTCCAGAGTCGAGCACCTTTGTTTAGTAACATTCTGTCGTCCCATTTTTTATTAGTGCGATGTATTGTGTAATCTTTGATTTTACGGGTGTTGTAGAGCTTTCATTTTTTAGGAAATAGTTTTGAAAAACAACAGGCAGCTTTTCTTGACTATGGTTTATTTGATGCATAAATTTAAGAATTTTTGATTCATAGATATCATTTATTTTTAAGAATTTCAATTCTTTATGCAACGCATTTGTGCTATATCGATTCTCTTTGAAGCTTAGTAATCTGAGAATCCTATTTTGTATGACTTGTAGCTCTTTCAAATATTTCTGAGGGGCCAGTCCATATGCTTCAAGTCCGTAGCTAATTTTTGATAATACTAATGAGTCGTACGCTGCAATTAAGCAATCTTTTGCTAAGGAGTAGCGTATTTTAGAAAATATAGATGTGTATTTGACTATTTCACTTTTTATCTTATGTATGTGGTCTTTCCAACTAAGGTCTTGATCAATTATCAAACCAAGGTATTTGACATGATCGTACTGCTTTAGTTCATCAGTTAGCTTTACTGGAGGATTTGTTTGTTGGATATTATTGGAGCCAGACAGGAAGATGCTGTAATTTGTCTTGTCAGTTTTTACCAGCAGCTTATTTGCTTTGAGCCAATCGCTTATTTTTTCAAGTTCGATGTTAGTTTCGTTTATAAGCATTTCAGTGCTTTTTCCGAAATTGAAAAGGTTAGTGTCATCTGCAAAAAGACGTAGCTCTAAACTCGTTTCAGTTTCCATATCATTTACAAAGAGTGTAAAGAGGATAAGGCCAACAACAGGCCCTTGTGGTACCTCCTTGTTATAAGCTTTTATTGTGACTTTACACCGTTAACCACACTAATAAAGATGCCTACCCTCGAGGGGCATATCACTCGAAAAAATCTCGTATACTTTTTAAAAAAATCATAGCAAAATCACAAAAAAACCACACAAAAAATCAGAAAAATAGAAGAAAAATCACACAAAAATCGCATAAAAATCACCAAAATCACAAAAAATCATTGTGATTTTTGAAATCACAAAAATCTTTTGCACACTTTTTTGTGAATGATATGCCCCTCGCCTACCCTAATAAGCTGCAAAAAGAAGGGAATAGGCCCAACGCTAACAGTATTTAGCTTGTGGGCTAGTGCCTCAGACCTGATTTTTTTTCCTTACTCCTTTTGTAAATGTTATGAAAAGTCTCCTCATTTTCTGAAGAAAAAAAAAGGAATGATAATTTGGCACAATTCGGTTACGCCCCCAGCCCAAAAAGGTGGAATGGACAAAAACAAGCAGGTATCGGTTTTTGAGATTCTGCCATCTAAGAGGCCTTGGTATGGCGTAAATCTTGTAACTTTGAGAAGAGTTGGGACTTGGGTGCACCTGGCCCCCTGTTGCCCATTTTTTGGCACCGCTGCTGGGACTATCTGTTTAATCAAAATTTGATAATCTTGGTTTTAGAAATAAAATTTTATCTTGTAGGGAAAGGTTGAAAAGCTTCTGCTGAAATGGCGTCCAACAAAAGCATACGACTTCTGAAAATGCCAGATCGATGCACCGAAAATGGTTTTTCCCAACCCAGATCTCAACTTAACCGAACTGACCGTCCCTCTGAAAGCATTAAACTCTTATCTTTTGCACAATTGCTGCAGGAACCCGATAAAAAGCCTATTAGACTTGTTCGGATTCCAGTAAGTAATACGCAAGATCATAATGTGTCACTACTTCAGCTCCCAAGAAAATTGGTGGAGAGGAAAGAAGAACTTGATAAACCTGTTTTGATTGATATTAGATGTATCGCAAATAGAGATGCGTCAGAAAAAACGGCACTTCCTTTACTGCAGACGCCTCAGAAACCCCACGGTGTTCAGATGGCCAGAATTCCACTTGCAAGGAATAGTGAGAACAAAGAAGAAACCCCAATGCTCCTAATGGAACTGAGAAATGACCAACATTATTTAGAGAGAAAGCAAAATGTGACAAATGTCATGCATCCTTCAGAAATAAAAGTTGTTTCGAGTGGAGACCTCCAGAATGAAGAGAAACAAGAAAAAGAAAATCTCAAACAACCAAAAAGGTAAGGATTTATTTTCTATTTTTGTTTCAATAATGCATATTTTTATCATTCATTGTTAGTAGTGCAATGCCTACCTTGGCTCTTTCTAGATATACTTATTTCTGGTGTGTGCGCCAAAAAACGCAACATCTTTGACTTAAGGTATGTGAAATAATGTAGGCTAAAGATTGAAATAAGTTTTGGCTGGTTTAATCAATTTGCATTTTCACATTTTCATTCCATTGCAAGGCATTAAATAACATTACGCATTATTCTTCATGGCTTTCTTTAATTCGTAGAAAAAGACGCAGAAAACAAAAGAGAAGCAAAGAAAATTCTGGAAATGTAGTCCCAAAAAACCTTGAGAAATTCAAAACACACAAATCATCCTGCACCACATCTAAAGAAACGCAAACGATTAGCTCCTCATCGAAAAAATCTCAGAAATCACGAAGAAAAGACAATTTGATGAATTTGTTGGAGCAAGCCGCTTTCTTATTTGATTCAGATGTGTCGCAAGACGATATTGGTTTAAGTATGCTGGAAGGAAAATCAAGTCTTGAGCCACAAACGCCTTCTGTAGTATCAAAAAAGCCGTTCCACAAAATACACAATGACCCTAGTGGTAGGAGGAGTCATCCCATGGATTCTGCAGACAAACAGTTATCTACCGAAGAGCTACTTCTGCGTAATTTGCAGGACAGCAACGTAGACACGACGGCTAATTTGCTTGATAACTCAGACCTTGCTCAGTTTCTTGGCAAGTCTACCTCCAAGAATGAGACATCACAACCTCAACCATTATCTGTATCATCGCAAGCAAAGCCCTCATTCCCCGAATCCAATCCGTCCAGGCATGAACCTATTGAATTGAATGTTACAGCTCTTAATCATATAAGACAAGAATCAGAAAGACCATTGTACAGTGCCGGAGTCTCCTGGCGTGAAGCTGTCAGTTTGTCAAGGAATAATACTGATAACGAATTGAAAAGCAAACGTGAGCATATTGTGGTTAAGAATGCAGGTGTTCAAACTGATGATAAAAAAGATCAGACTTCCCAAACTGATTTCAGTTTTGGCAAAGATGTGAATCAGTTGATTTTAGATCACCACAAGGAGCAAACTAAACTGCAAGACAATAACGCAATGAGTCTATTTTCTAAAGCTGACTCCCCAAAGAAGAAAGCCGGCTACCCATGGGAGTATATTAGAAAAGAAGACCCCTCACTCTCAGATTTGGCAGCTAATGTCAAGAGTAGGTATCCATCAAACACTATAGGCGGCCAAACACCACCCGTTGAAGGCATTGCATCAAAACAGCAGCCGCATAATGAAGGGGTAAAACAAACAGCTGTGCGGAATGGCACAAAATCCCCACAAGATGAAATCCTTTCAAGTGGGAGAGAGTTTGAGCACCAAAGTGATTTGGAAAAGAATTCTGAGGCAACATTTTTGGAACAAATAGCTGAAATGCAGGTATGAGTTTTGATGTTGCTAAATTTCAATGATTAGCAAGATTGAGATGATTTAAATATGTACTCTAAAGTTACTGCGAAAGTTATTGCAAAATTGTTGTTAAGATTGTAGGAAATTGAATCGCTGCAAATTGTCTCAAGGTATGGCATAATTGTTGCTCATTGCTACAAATTGTTTCATTTTGCAAGATTAGTAGACAGTCAACCAGTTCCCGAGTAAGGCTTTGATATTTTTTACTATTATACCTTAACACATATTCTTTTTAGCCTGCCAGTGGAGTTAATTTCGCCCCAGACATTCTCTTGGGAATGCAAATTGAAGACCAATGCATCAAAGCGAAGGACAATCAAGTAGACATGAGCACAAAGCTGCTTAACGTCGTTGACATCTCGAGGCCTTCATCGGACGCCATAGTTGGTGACGTAAAAGATTACCATGCTGTGATTAACACGCTTCCTGCTGATCAGCTTTCTGAAAATGTCAAGTTAGCCAACAATCTTGTCTTAGAAGAGAGTCAGAGTTTAAGTGGAGAATCAAAAGATGTTTCAGAAAGAAGTTTGCAAGACACCCCTGCTGAAATTCATGATGACCATATGGACGACACAGTTGTGGAGCGGTAATTATCTCTTATTGCATAAGATTTGCATGTAAAAGTCTGTTTTTTCAATGGTGCTAGAGATCGTGTATTTGAAATATTTTACTTTTGCTTTATGCACCAATACACCACCTTCATTAATTACTCTGTAAGATTTTCAAAGCCTGGAAAGATTGCTTTATTGAAGGGACCAAAGCCATATACAGATATAAATATTTTGCTTGGGGTGAGAGCAAAGTCCAGTTTGGAATGAGCTTTTTTAGGAAATCATTTGTTGAAAAGTATATGGTTTTAGAAATCTCTTATGGAGGGGCAACTGCCTGAGGGGAGCACAGAGAAAATATTTCTGCAATTCCATCAAGCAGATTAGCATAATTGTGTTTTCTCTCTCGGGAACAATAAATGAATCCCTGCTGGTGGATTGAATTCATATTGTTTTTGATGTGTTTGAAGGATTGCTTCTTCGCATATGGGACATCTCTGATTTGTCATGCTATTCCTTCTAAGTTTTTACAGACCAAAACTTTAAAAGATAACAATTCAACAATCTTTCCTTACAGAGCTGAAATGTCTAGGAGGCTTGAGGCACTGCTGGCTAATGACCCCAAAAACAGACTTCACAGCAACTTGAGAAATATTTCTGTGCAGCTTGATGCTTTGGGGGATTTGCATGATAATTTAGAGAGGGAGATGAAACAGTCTGCCTTGGTGAGTAGCCACTATTGATTATCAAATACACACAGACAAACAGAATTCATATTCCAGCCGTTTTCCTTTCTAGCAGGCGTTGACCGGTCCATGGATTTGTCTCCTGACAAAGCTAAGATTTCGATTATGGAGCAAATTTTTCATGGCCATATGGCCTTCCTGATGCCAACTCTTTTAGACGCCTCTCACAACACGTAGGGGTACGGTGGTGAATTCTGAACGACCTTCAACCACTGGGGATTTTGATTATTAAATGTATAACTGTAGTGAAAAGATCCTTAAATCGTCCTTGGATATTGCATTTTAGAAACGTAGATTCACAAGACTTGGTCTAATAAAGGAGAATCAGTTTTTGACGAATAGGCTGCCGAAACTAGGTCTAGAACGGGGAACTTTCCCACCAGCCAGTTGGCTAATCGCTGTCCTAACTGGTACAATATATTAGGGCACCACGAGCAAAGCATCTCTAAATTAAAAAAGAGGGGCACAACATTTTGAGGGTAATTTTTTTCCGGTGGAACAACTTTTAAATACGCTAAAATTGAGATAATGAGGCAAATTTCCAACGGCAAAATTTCCACTTTCTCTTTTTTAGGAAAACTTGAGGCTTGGGCACGTACCCCCTTGGCCCCATGGCTCCTACTTCTTTTTGTAGTGCACTAGTTTTCTTGTAAATTCCGCTGCAGGCCTATCCACAGCTCCGGCATTAATTCGTATTCTGGCTTAAACCCTCTTTCAGAGCAATTGAACTCCTTGGTAATTGAACTGATAACTGATGTAATTCATTATTATTTTTGATTAGCTTATGGAAACCGTTGGGACTCTACATGGTGGATTCTTTGAAACTGATATACCTGTGAAAGAGAAAAAACTAAAATCCTTGTCAAGTATGAAAAGAAAAAGCAGAAAATCGCAGAATTATGAAGAAGTTGAGACGAGTGACTTACCCCCAATTACAGAAGATTTCGCTGCACATCAAAGTCCATCAAATATTATTTCTTCTCCTGTCTTGATTGAAGATACTATGAGTGAAGAGAACAAGAGTGATTATAGAAGTACTCGAGAATCAGTTAAAGAATTCACAGGAAAACGCTCTGGTTCATCTCGGAACACGCCGAGTTTCAAGGGTGAAGGAAATGATGAAGAAAGGGATGAGATTTCAGGAAGTCTGTCAGGTTGGTTCAATTCCATTATAATTCAATAAGTTTTTCTAATTCTGGGTGAATTGAAGTCCTTCTTTATCACAAAAATGAGTTTCATAGTGTGTTCAAAAAGGGGCTTTGCACTATGACTCTTGATTGGCGAATTTCAATTCACCTCTGTGTATAAAAATTCGTTGGATTTATTTTAGTTTTTCTCTTGACGTACTATTTTAGTTCTACTGACGTACTACTCCGATGAGTGTTAGACCAAAAGCCAGGTGTTGATTATATGTCTTGTTGATTATATGTCTTGTTGATTATATATTTGATTATATTGCAGTACAGTAGGGAATATCATCGGTACTGTTGGGGATACCATCAGTACTGTGGATGATGCCACAAGTACTGTGGACATTGTTCAGTACTTTAAGGGGATACCAAAAGTACCACAGTAGAGTAATTCGGGGCAAAATGGGTCATGGGGTAAAATTTGTGATTTGGTTTAAAATGCTTTAGAACTACTGCAGGCTATGCTGGGGAAGCAAAATAGAGTTACCCAACGTTGTTTGTTATTCAACAGTCTAATGGAGGCATTATAGTCTTTCTTCGTGGAGCTGTGTTCTGCAACATTTTATGCAGAATGACCCATTTTACCCCCTGACCCGTTTTGCCCCGAATTACTCTACTACTCGATGATTTTCAGTATCCCTCCACAGTACTGATGATATCCCCACAGTACTGATGGTATCCCCCTAAAAACTTTTGATATCCTCCACAGTGCTAGACATGATCTACTGAACACACTAAAAATTACTGCACAGAAATTTCCCAGAGTGGCTATTCTAGACAAAGCATCTTCCAAACAGATCAATAAATGAATGAGCTGAAAACTATTATTACAATAAGCAAGCATTGATTTGAACATATTTCTAATTCAAAGTGTCTGAAAAAATCTCAGAATTGGAGTCAATGACCGAGTCAGAAGGAAGTACCCATGATGACCGTGACACCAATGTCGGTCTTCTTGCTGAAAAGGATGATGGTGTTGGAGATGACGCAATACATCTCAGTGGTGATGACGCCATTCGACTTCGTGTCTCACAACGGTATCCAACTTTCTCAGAAAGGCAAGTTGAAGAAGACAGAGAACGGAAAGAAAGGTAGAATTATTTTCATTCCCTTGACGGCATATTATGAAACCTTATCAAAGGGCCTACAACTCTTGAATTCTGATAGACTTTACCATGAAAACTGTATCAAGTGCTTAAAAGTTTGCAAGGGAGTCATTATTATTTAAAAAAAGGCTTTTTCAAAAGCCCCCCAATTCATAGACTTGCTCTACGAGTTTCTCTGCTCTCTCCGATATGATGACGTCACTCCGGCAATGAGATTCACCAGATTGGACACAGGGAGACAAGGAGTCGTGGAGTCTACTCAACTCCCCCCGTCAGCCTCCTTGGTTACACCAGGTAAATTATTTCGGCCTAAAAGTTGCCTCAGAGCAACCAAAACGGTTACAGTAGCTTACTTGAGAAGAAGGAGAAGGGAGTTTTCGATAAGAATATCATATTTACATCCTTTATTGAGGCCAAAATATTTTCACGTACTAAAATGATAGCTTTGCAAGGGAAAAACAAAAATGTTCAAAATTTGCATCCAATTCATCCAAAATGGCTTCCATGTGTTTTTCTTCATAATTCTCTATGTAGAAATGCACGTACTAGCAATCTGCAGACCAGGACCATTTGGTATTCAGTTCTGTTCAATGTTTTTAAGTAGCATCGCTGCAGAGAATAAAGGGTTGAAACTACCTCATAGGTGAAAATTGACTAATATTCGAATTGAATTCTTTAAGTGAAATCACGTATTTAAAATACTAAGCTTGGTGGCAATTTCAATGTAATTGCTGAGGGATTAATATAAGTCGTGAATTAAGGGAAATAAAGGACAGTCTTTGAATGGTACAGAACTGCAGTATAGCCAGAAATATCGGAGCCATAATGGAACGAACACATAGATTACTTAACCTTTTCGTCTGACACTCAACAGAGTAATACGTCAGAAAGAGAACTACTTTCGAATAATTGGCAGAACAAGATCTACCTTTCACATGGCTATTTTGGAATCAGTCTACATAAAAACTAGGGATCTCCTATTGTGTAGACAGAAGGAGTTCGTTTTCGCCTTAGGACTCTTGTAGTAATCTTATTGGTCAGCTCACTGTATCTTGGGTGTTTATTGGTTTTCCTACACCATACCAATTTTCACCTCTTTTCTGATTGGCCTATTTCGATCCACATCTGGGTATATAAATCAGTTAGGTTTCTGTTTCGTTCTCTTTCTGACGTATTTTTCTGTTGAGTGTCAGACGAAAAGCTTAAGTAATCTATGTGTTCGTTTCATTATGGTTCCGATATTTCTGGCTATACGGAAATAAAGGAAAAGCTTTAGAGAAAGAGACAAGCAAATAGTATCCCCCACAATACTGATGGCATCCCTCATTGCTTGATTTTGCATTTAAGCCTGCACGGAATTCATTCAATTTTGAAAAAGTAATTCTTCTCATCAGGGAAATAAAGGAGAAGCTTGAGAAAAAGAGACAAGCATTGCTGGGCTGGATGAAGAAAAAGCGATCGGAGCAACATTCGAAATATCAAGCAGAAGTGGGGGAGAAACGACAGAAAGAAGCAAGGCCATTTGTTCCCTTACAAGTAAGCAGTTTTCCTTTTTCTTTCAAAGGATTTGTTAAATGATTATATACCGTAGAAGGAGATACTACTAGATGCTACTAATAGATTCATGTCTATCTTTAATACAATTCTTAGGCAGGTACCAGGGTTCTAGCTAGCTGAGCATTGTCTTAAAGATAGACATGGAACTGCCAGTAGCAGAATAAAAGAGCTTTTTCTTTGTTTATCTGCTATAAACGCTCTGCGGATGCATTAAGCGTTAGATATCTTAGATCTATGAAGAAAAAATATTCAAATATCTATGATAAAAACTCAATTAAGCTTCAATTAGAACTTCTAATAGTTCAGAAATCTTTTACAGAATGATGCCATGACAAAGAGAACAACTGGCAAGCAAAGAGAAAATAAAAAGTAAGAACATATTGCTATCCTAATGCTCTTGACATCGATATACGCTATCTAATCGAAGGGTGGATAAGAAATGTTCTCTTGTTGCACCCCCCCCCCCCCCCCCCCCCCCCTAGTGAATTTGTTTTCAACGTCGAATGAAAGATCTCTTTTGCTAGAAGCAGATTTATTGAGAAAATACTATATTAGATAGTCTGCTTGCATTGCCTTCATGTTATTTCTAAGGATTAGATAAGTTGTCTCAGATGACGAGTAGTTTTAGCTTTCAAAAACATTGGCAATTTTAATCTTTTAGTGAGGGGACTTATCAAGAAGAGGGGGCTAATTTCGAATTCGAAAATTGTAATGAAAATATTACACATTATACATATTTCTCATCAACTCCCTTCTACTGTGAATTCTTCATGTAATGGGTTGGTTCAATATTGTTGACTTTTCATCTTTTGTCGCTTTTCAGAGTTCTGAATGAAGAGCTCTACCAAGACAGAATCAACGATGCCAACGATCTCATGAGAGATATTTTCACCAGGCACTCTGAAGCTCGAAGGATTGAAAAATCTAAACGGCCATTTTCCGTTCCAGCTGACACCAAAAAGCGGAGGAAAACGGACGGATCGCGTTTGCTTCCAGGAAATAAAGCGCGAAGGACAAACTCTGCAAAAACTCAAAGGAACCAGAAAAATATTACTGATAATCAGAGTAGGGCTGCTATTCGTGTAAACGAGGCCAAAGAGAACAATACAACGAGGAAAGAGGCTGATAGGAAATGGTTGATTGATAATTTATCCCCGAGCTGGAAATTTTCTAGTCTAGGTAATGATACAAAACAATGGACTGACCATGATATTGGAGATAGTCGTGAAAATTTCTCAGCCATGGATTCATCATTGCCCCTTACGTCTTCGATGAATAAACCCGCGCTGAAAGAGAATCGATTCCGTCTAGATTTCGGGGAGTTGACAAATAGAGATACATCAGACCTTTGTAGTAGTAGATCGGTTAGTCGTCGCTCGGTCGAAGCCAGAGACTTTGTCACCAGAAAAAGTATGGGTAGATATAAAAAGAAGACTGCGAAACTACTCCAAAAATCTCTCAATGAGTTCTCTGCAGATTCTTCTGGTCTTGATGGTGCTGGTCTGTCCAACTCGTTTAATTGCAGTTTCATGACAACACTGGACATGTCAGGGATGGGTGGTAGAGCCAAGCCCAGTATTCAGAGGAGTGCACCGAAGGACGACAGCGTGCAGATTGAATCTCGAGGGCTGAAGAATCGTTTTGAAAGCAGCAGTGATGCTCAAGATGTCAATGCAATTCTCACTCAATATGGGTTGCTTGATGATGACGTCAACCAACGCAGCAGTTCTGAGACGTCTCAGTTACTGGTAAGATCTCATCTTGATTATTAGGGGTCGTCCGAGTGGACCGCTCAAGCTTTGGCTGGTCCACACTGCACTTAGACTTCTTCCACGAGTAATTGTTTTCTTGCCTTCTCTAATATGCTGACGTTTCTATGGCAATAAGGACTTGTACATGATTGACCAGAATGGGCACAAGGAGACAAGGACTCGCACAGCAAGCAAAAAGACTCCAAATAGCATTCTGTTTTTGAAATTGAGGTTTTTGAGGTTTTTGGCTTTTTCATATAGCCATTCTTAGTGAATTAAAACATACTTCGCGCATGGCTAAGACCAGCGGAACTTCTAGACTAGATCTGAAGGAATAATTGGGACTGTAGGCTTTTAAACCATTCTTCTCTAACGCCTCTATTATTAGCCAGTAGCCTAGTAAGAGTGTTCTGTCTATCGTGTGTGTATATCGTGTGCAAGTAATAACTATCGCGTCTATTCACGACTCTCTCTTTTTACAGGCAGAGGCAAAGCTTATTCTGGAAGATTCTACTGAGGGAGAAACGTCAGCGGTTGGAATGAGTGGCTCTGTCGACTGGAATCAAATTGACATGATTTTGAAACAGAATTGAATCAGGCCAGCTATGCATGAGTATTACTTATAATTCACTGATATTTGGCAGGGTTTCATCTTACACTATTTTTGGGTAAGAACAATTTTGTAAAAACACAAGCATTACATTTTACTAGCATCAAAAACCAGCTAAGAACAAGCTGAGGCTGACCATTTTGAGCTTAATATAAGAATTCTAAGAAATAACCATAAGACTGAGGAACAATTATAAAAATAAGCAGATTGACAGCACACTGGTATGTGCCCCCTCCCCTTGTTTTAAAACATATCTATTCGATATCACTTTTTCTATCAATGGATTGAATTCTCCTTTCAAGAAGCACAGAAAACCATCGAATCCTTTCTTGTAGGATCGCATAAGTGCTTCATAGACATTATTAGGACAGCTGCAGTATAGCGAAAAAGCATTTACGCAAACTTTTCATTTAGTTGAATTTTTGATATTCTAGCGATTAACAAATTTTTCAGTTTAGCCCAAGATTCGTTGACGCAATCCGTTCGAAAACTTTATTCAGCCAATCAAAGTTCATCAAAAATAATGAATTAGCTTTTCATTGGTTAATTTTGCAATTCAACTCAATATCCTTCAATAACCAAACTCTGCCAAAATCACAACAATAAGGGACACATAACAACAATTAGGGACACATAATAACAATGACACGTAACAACAATGAGGGACACATAACAACAATAAGGGACCCATAACAACAATAATGGACCAATAACAACAATAAGGGACACATAACGACAATAAGGGACACATAACAACAAAATAGTGTCACCTTTGGAAATGCGAAGAAAAATGTGAATTTTTGAATGAACTTGTGAAAAAGTAATATGTTAAAAAATTGAATCAGTATTCGAAAGTTATGGTAAACAGTGGAAAAACTTCAAGTAGTTGGAGAGAAAGTAACTGGTGAGTTGAATGTTTTTTTATTTTCAAGCTAAAAACAAACAAAAATTTAACCCTAGGAGCACTAAGTATAATTGATGATGGGTTGGGGTGTGCTGCCCAATGGGAACCCAATGCTATAACGAATTCTAGTACTTTTCTATACCGACTCGATTTAGGAAACATTGAAATCATGATGAAGGTAAGAAACTAGCAAACTTTTCGTTGGATTTAGAAAACCCCAGATGAATTTTATCAAATTCCAAAACTCACGACCTAATAGACATTAAAGCCCCCCCCCCCTTCTTTATAAAAATCTAAAAAAGACGATATTTTGTTCAACTCATTACAGCCTCATTTTCGTTGATATGATGAGCACTTTTGGTGTGAGAAAAATAATTTGTGGAGACATTCCTGCCAGGGTTCTGACTGTGGTTATTCATGGTCATCGTATTCAGTTTTGAAATCAAAGGGACAATCATGACATTTCAATTAAACTCTAGCTTTGTTTTTCGGCTTGTCATTTTACTTGTTTATCAGCTTTTGAGGAGTCACTTGGCCAGGATGGAATTTTTCGTGTGAGAAACATCATTCAGAAAGAGAACGAAAATGAAACCTAACAAATAGACCTCTTTCTAAATGACGTAGAATGTGTTTGAAAGTGAGGCAAGAGATTTGATTCCCTGCTGAGCAAGAATTCTTCATCATATCATTATGCCAAAAAGTAGAACTACAAAAAGACTCTATGCGTTGCTAGTTGATGCAATGCGTTGCGATGCACGCCTTTGAGATTTGGATCAACATGATATTGAGGATAGTTCTTTCAAGTTTTTCAAAAGAATTGACGTCATTCGGAAAGTGTTATATTATCATACCTAGACGTGGACCGGGGTTGGTCAATCAGAAAAGCCATCAATCATCACCGGGAGTCCAGTGAGACGAACAATCAACTGTTGATGGAAAAGCCATATTAGGAAAACGAGCTCTCTCTGTCTTCATAAAATGTTGTCCATGGTCATGGTCTGGTCCTTTTACCCTCATCCGAATTCCAATTAATGATTCATGTTTCATTTACCCAAATCCTATTCCCAAGAAGACTAATCCTATTTTCCCAGTTGATAAAATGCTTAACCGCAGTTCCCTCTATTCATCCTTTTTTTTTTTATCACTTCTGTTCGGCTGACTGTCAATTCTGTGTACACATGCTGTTCGGTTGATGCAACCCTGGTGTTCAAGACAGCTCAATACTTCTACATTTTTAATCACTGGCTAACTGAAAATAGATATTTATGTTCATTAGACACAGGAGAGCGACTAGCACTGTTTCTAGTTTGAAGGTGACCTCAGATAACCGTTATCGCTTGCTTGTACCACAGCAGAGGAAATAGCCTGACTAAAAAGGTATCCTTGGTGGTATTTTCTGCAGGACTGTTCAAAGCAGAGATACAGGCGAGCTGTGTAGAGTAGAGTGGTGAGTTACCAGTTGTTTGGCTATTTGATTTGTGAAGGAGTTGATACCAGAGGCTGGAAAATGCTAATTTCCTCATGGAAATTTTTCCAGTGTGTTCATCCTCACATTAGTTAGGTTATAACAAGGAATGCTAAGTTGTTATTTGCATGTAGAGATATATGAACATTATTTTTATCAAGAAATCCAAAAGGCATTAAAGAAGACTTCAATGCAGCCAGAATTTACATAGATGCTTTTAATGCTATTAAACGGCACTTTCATACCATTTAATTTGAATCTGTTTGAATCCCTCCTCAATTTCTCAGTTTTTTCTCAACCTTTCTCCGGTCAATGACGTCCCACCGTAATGTTTTCCTGACCTGGGTGGAACAGAAGACTGTGGTTTGTGAATTCATGACCAGACCAGAATCTTTTTCATTTCATTTCTCACCATTTTACATCTGCTTTTATATCGTTTTATTTCTCTTGCAGTTCAAGTCGGATCTAGGCCAGACAGGTAAAATTGAGATATAACTTGCCAGATGATAGTTAGCAAGTTTCGAAGAAGGCCGTGATTGCTGAAGATATACATTAAAGAATTCATGATCAGAGCAAAATCTACTGAATCTCCGACCCTCTCTATCTGACTGTGATTCCAAAAAAAACTGGGATTATTTGCTGTTCTCAATTCAAGGTATTTTTCATTTTGTTATTTCATATTTATCCATCAAATTTCCAACGTAACCTTTTTTCGTTAAATCCATCAGACACTTAATGGGATGAAGCTTAAAAGCGTTTTCACCGTTTTCACTTTATTTGGCCTGTGAAATTTTGTAAGTTGCAATGATACCAGTGCTGCTACATACCCTAGTTTCTAGACTTTTTATTTTTAAAGATGGAGTCTACTCTTAAGTATTTTGGTTAGAGTTACGGTAGAGGTGTAAGGTTAGAGTTAGAGTAAGGGTAACGAGAAAGGGTTAGAGTTACAGTTAGTGTTTAGGTTAGGTTTAGGGCTAGAATTAGGGATACAGTTAGGGTAAGGGAACTCCCCTAATGCTTGGAAACAAAGAGTTTTTAGGGGAAAGGGTTGCTGAATAGAATGTTTTTAGGGGCTCAGAACTACCTCCTGATATTTTGTAATGTATCCAAATTGACTGTTCGTTATCATATCAAATTTCAATGCATTCAAATTCAAAACAAGTCATTGAAAATCATTTCATCTCAAAGGGTGACTGTAGGTCCTCATACACTGCAATGAGTCACCTACAGGTTTATTTCGTTATAGATATCGCCACAATGAACTCAACCGTTTATCCGCCTAATGTCACATCACCATTACCTAACACAACAACAACAACACTGCTTTCCAGCCTGGAATCGTTCAATCCTGGCCATGTAAAGTTGATATTTCTATTGCTCTACATAATCATTGCACTCATAGGCTTCACCGGCAACTGCTCTACCGTGTACATAATAGTGAAACAGAAATACATGCGCAAATCAATTCATTTCTACACCCTAAACATGGCTATTGCGGATCTGTTCGTAATCGTCTTTTACGTGCCAGTAGAGATAATCAAGAACCAAAAGGATATGGTATGGACCATGGGAGAGCCGCTGTGTCGCATTACTTATTGCATAATCCCATTGTCATTAGCCGCCTCGATTTCAACCCTGGTGGCAATTACTTTCAACCGACATCGAGGCTTGTCGAAACCGTTGGAATGGAGAAATGACACGAATTCCGTGATAAAAACGTCGATACCCTTGATATGGCTGGCTGGTCTCGTAACGTGTATTCCGTTCATGTACGTAGTCGTGTTGAAGGAACACCCAGTCCACAGTGGGAATTACTACTGCTACGAGCAATGGGGTAGCTTATACAGCGAAAGGGCCTATTGGGTAACAATGTTCTGTCTTCAATTTCTTCTCCCACTTTTCGTTATGACTATCCTCAATGTTCATATGCTGATTATAATGGGTCGCCTAAACACGAGGCACAAAAAGGTACACAAAAGAATCCTGCGAATGGTTATTGTTCTTGTTGTTGTTTACGCTGTTTGCACCTCTCCCCAGCATATTGTTTACTTCTGGTTGTCACACGGGGACCTCTCACGAGTAGATGTCGAGCTCCAACAAATTATTTTCAAAATTGCAAATTTGTTGCTGATTATCCAGATCGCAATGAACCCTGTAATTTACGGAACCATAGGTGAGCTGAGGAAATCATTCTCCAGAATATTGAGGCTTGCAAGGTCTGGCATTGTGCAAAGTCTAAGCTCATGCGAGAAGGATGCATCAGAAGACGAACGGAGTCACAATCTCAGTCCGAAACTTTCTAATCGTCATCCTTCTAAAGAGGCGTTAAAAAAAGACAATTTGCTTCTTGAAAGTGACGTTTGACCCTGGGGTAGTTGGCTTTTTAGAGCTACCATCTATAGGCAGGGGTATTTTTCACCCCCTCTTGCTAAAAGTATGTACTTTACAAATTTATTGCCGCGACTTATTTTATTACAAGGATATAGCACGCTGTTTTCAAAAATTTGGCAAATTTGGTCGTTCTTAATAACTTGAATTCTGACGTAACTTTGACGTCATATATATTTTGCTTGAATCAAGCCATTATTTTCGGAAATGCCATGAGCAGCAAAAAACGTGGACAAATTTGCTGCTTTTGACCATTCTCAAATCATAATTCTTTTATGAAAATCGCTTTAGACTTGGTGGTTTACCTTTTTTATTGTTTTTACTTATGTATATAGGTAGTTCCATGTCGGCTGCCATAACTCGGCTTTCTTCAAAACAGCATTCGATGAATTATACTAATAAACTTTGTGTAGGAGAGTCAGGAGACTCTGCCGCATATCGACGGATCTGTTTCGAGGTTTTTCACTCATCAGAAGATGTACTTATAAAGAATTCCCTTCTTACATCAGCAAGAGAATTCTTTATTAAAAGGTTCATCGCAACGAAATATTTAGGCCATTGCGAAATCGGTAGCTATGCGTTGCTAAGGGGCACATGTGTTCCCATGATGCATTGCGTGAAATGAGACCAATCATTTTTGGCGATTTTTTTTCAAATTCTACAATTTTTTGACAGGTTCTGTTGCTACGAAGATAAACGGATATTAAGTTTTACTAGATTTATTAACGTGGAGGATAACTTAGAGTTACTATTGGCAGAAATTAGGCAAGAATTATTTGACTACTTTGAAGCAAATTTTGGCCAGATATGAAATAATAAGCTTACAAAGAAGAACAGAGTCGTTTCAAACTTTCTTGCCTGTTTCTCATATGGAGGATGTATTTTTGAAGAGTGCAGATTTTCCATGAGAAATGACTCTCCACATAAAAGAGCTCGAAGAGTCACTCTAAAAGCACAAAGGGCAAACTGATTGAATCAGGGCATTGATAGCTGATAGGCAAATGCTTACTATCTTCATAAGAAATTTGTTTATGCTCAAAGGACAAAGGGTCACTTAATAGATATTATTGAGCATCGCATTGATACTTGATAGGAATTATTATCACTGTATAAGGTATTGGTTAATGCAGAAAGCATTAAGCACCCTCCCAAATCAAGTATTGCGACCCTGGTCCTTCCCCCTGATGTGACCACACCTCGTGATTCCTTTTCTCCTGAGAGAGAGACCTTGCAATTGAACCCAGGACTCTTGAACCAGTTGCGAGTTTCCTAACCACTCTGGATTCCTGCCTTACAACTATTGGTCAGACTCAAAGCATTTCTCATTTATTGAGTCCTTCACAGAAAACACAGCAGATAAAACGACTGCTTAGAAACTCAATGATGATTAGGACGGTGATATGGTTCACTGCAAATAACTTTAATGATTAATATACCGCAATAAAACAACGATTAAGGCCCCGTCCACACGTATACGGATATTTTTGAAAACGCATTTTTATTTATCCGTTTTGGCCTTCCGTCCACACGTAGCCGGAGTTTTCGGTGATGAAAACGAAGCTTTTCGAAAACGGTGTCCAGGGTGGAGATTTTTGAAAACTCCGTTTTCATGTTGTCGTGTGGACGGGCGAAAACGTATCTTTTCGAAAACGATGACGTCACCAGCTTACTTTTGCACAGTCAATTCAACAAACAAAAACTTTTTGTTAGTGATTCCTCCGTATCCGTGTGGACGCAGATTTTTTTGAAAACGCTCATCGTGTGGACGCGGATTTTTTCGAAAACGGATAAAAAAATATGCGTTTTCAAAAATATCCGGATACGTGTGGACGAGGCCTAAATGCGTTAAATGAGCGAGCCACAAAGCATATCTAATTGTAAGGAAAAAAATCACTGCGCATTTTGATACATTTTGATACAAGCTTAGGCTAGCTTAGCTCCTACCGGGAATGAAAATTATCGGTAAAATGATACACTGATCTCAAAGTAAAGACTGGATTGAGTATTGTCTCTAGATTCAGGCCCGAGTTACACGACGCCGGATTTGGTTCACTTCGGACTGGGTCTGTCAATCCGAAGCGATTATCACTTCGGTTTCCTTGTATTTACACGACTTCGGATCGACTTTTAACCCGCTTTGCACTCTTTGTTACACGACGCCGGATTGCCATGTGCTGCGCATGAGCGAGCCTCTCTTTCTCGAGTTTAGATCCGTAACGAGGTTTCGGAGTGAAAATCACTTCGGATTCAAGTGATTACACGTGAAGAATGCGAAGCGAAGTGCTGCGGATTGGTTTTCACTTCACCTCCCGAGCGGAGTGACTTTCACTCCGTTTTCGACAACAGAAGTACTTCGGATTGCCTCGGCGTCGTGTAACTGAAACCCATACCCGAAGTGAAAAGCAATCCGCAGTGAACCCAATCCGACGTCGTGTAACTCGGGCCTAAGATGTTGAAGCCAATTGCTTCGGCTTACGTTTGGCCTCCCAATATGGCTGCCAAAGAAACTACATTGACTTGATTCTTTGCTAACAAAAGCTGCACGATTATTTAGTCTCGTGCTCAGCATTCATAACATTCCAAAAATAATCAAAGAAAAAAGCAGTCCCAGGTGGAATCTCAATGTATTGAATTGGACCTACCAATATGGCCGCCAATGACTTCATTTCAGAATGACAGGTGCTAGATCCAGTCTTTATTTTGAGATGATTCAAGAAATGTCTATAAAATTACAAACTTTATAGTCAAGAATAAAGGAATGAAGAAAGAAGAAGGAGTACTATCGATAGCAACCTTAAATAAGCGTGGTTTAAAACTGAATAAACAGAATTTAGCCACAGGTGTTACGAGATATTGTGTTGACGTGTGCCGCGTACAGGAAACGAAAACATTGACAGGCAGCGATGAAAACATCAATAATCATCGACTAATTTACAACTACTGACAACAGCATAGGGACGAGGTTTTATGGTTCACGAAGGATAGAAAAGTAATGTAACTAAGGTATGGAAGGTAAACGAGCGAATATCAGTGATACAACTCAACATACAAATAAAGAAAGATCACATAATCCATATATATTGGCCTCACAGGAATCACAAAAACAAATCCACAGGAGGCAGAAAAGTTTTACGACGAATTAAATGAGATCACGAAGGAACAGCGAAAAACAACTTCCATATTAATAACAACAGAGGATTTCAACTCAGTAATGGGAAAAGAACAGGCGATGATTCATCTGGAATAAGAAATACAAATGGGCAGAATATGATAAATTTTGTGAATTTAACAGCCTACTTGTTGCAGACACCTGCTTCCAACACACCCAAAGACACAAAACTACATGCGAACAAATTTGAATAAACGAATGTAAAACCACTTTCCAAGGGGGTTTTACTGTGTGGGTTCAGCCGGTTCAGCAACAGAACGACGATAATAAATGAAACTCAAATTATAAGAAACTCTAAATCTTAACACTTTCAAAGACAAGATCAGTTCGGCTCTATTCTTAACAAGAGCAGTTCGGCTCTACGAGGTCATACAACGGTTTGTAACATGAAAATACGTCCTTTAAAAAATTTTCAACTTATTCGTTCGACTTTTTGAAAACGACTGACTTGCCAGCGAGGGATGTAATATTTTACCGCACCGATGCTGTGAAATCAGACGTCACGATAGACACAGACACGAATGTTAATAGTCATGGCTACTGTTTTTCACAACACGAAGGCAAAACCAAGTCAATAAAGTCAGAAAAACCTAGATTATATCCTAATGGATGAAAAATATAAACAAATATTACGAAATTCTAGTTCATATGAGGGAGCACTGGTTGAAAGCGATCTTCGAAAGTTTATAACAAGAATGAAAATACAATGGTATATTGTCTATAAGAACAAAAACAAAAAAAACAACACAACAAAGATGAATATAATACGCATTTACTTATCAATGGCATCAAAGAAAGAAAAGAATACGCGAATAGAATAAAAGATCTCATTCAACAGGCACCCAAGGGACAGAGAACATGTGCTCTTTTGAAAAGTAAAATGAAAGAGATTTGGCTGATAAAAAGGTGCAGGCATTCAAGAGAGACAAAAGCATCAAGCCATGGTAAATGGATGAACAAAAAATCAATATCCAAACGAAATTAAAGATCTATAAATCAATGGTAAAACCAGTCCTAACATACACTAGCGCTCACAAGAAATGAAAACAAAGAGCTAGACCGCATCCATCGGAAGTAACTGCGTCAAGTATGGAATGCTAAGAGAATACACAACAAGCAACTATATGAAAAGAGTAGAGAAAAATCAATAAGAGCTGAAATGAAAGAAGCACGATGGAGAACATTCGGTCATATATTACGATTACCAGCAACCACACCATGTCAACAGTCAATGAACGACTACTTTGAATGTCCACCTAAAGCAAAGAAATTTAGTGGGAGAAGAAAAGTTACCCTGCCTGTATTACTCGACAATGACGACACAGAAGCAGCAAAATACCATCAACAATTACATTAAGCCGAATACGAAGTGAGAGAGAGGAAACTTAGGCTGTCTCCTTAGGCAATTTCTGACGAGTGCACCCTCCACATCACATTGGTCTCTCAAACATCAACCGAAATTGGTTGAATTTTGCCTGTGAAAAACAAGGTGACAAAGTAAGCACACTTGGGTTCGAAAGATTATAGCATCTCTTTTAAAAAAATCCAGCACAGCTTCCTACACAATGAAAATGGAATGTTTAGAGAAGGTCTTGTCATTGCAGGGTGATTGTCTGTTGTTTTGTGCTTGAAGAAATAGTCACTCAATGATGGATACTGCAAAAGAAACACGTTCATAAGGCCGTTCTTCGTTGAAAACTTTATCGAGGAAATTGTGTTTCTTCATGAAAAAGAATGGAAGAGGAATGTTTTCTTGTAAGCACTTGTGCAACTTTGAAAATATCGTAGCTGAGGTGATCTCTGATGAATCTCTGCTATTTTTATAACAGTCTTCAATACAGTCAAACAACACAACTTTCAACAGGTATGAAGAGATCAACATTAATTCATCAATACTTAAGTTAATAATTTAGATTCAGTCGCAGGAAATTTAGGCCACCACTTCACTTGCATTGCTGGTACACTCATTTTTTTCTATAAGAAACCATAGGGCCAGAGTTTCTAAACTTAAGAAACTTTGGTAGGAAGTTTTGTGCGAACCAAAAAAATTAAGTGACATTTTATATTTTTTCGATGTGAAAAAGATCCACATGGATGAACTAATAGAAAAATCATGCTAAGGTTAACATCAATTTTTGCTTCTCTACATCCAATTCATGTTTAATACCTAGTGATCAAAATAACGAAAAAAGGTATATGAAAGAAAATTAGGTTTTTATTTTAAGACATTGCTAAGAAACTTTTCATACCAAAATTGGGATGAAAGCTAAGAAACTCTAGAACGAAGATTTAGCAAAGTTTCTTATAAAAAATGAGTGTAACAAATCAGCTGTTATGATCAGATGTTTGTAAAATGCTCCAACCCATAGGGTAAGAAAATAATTTCACAAGTTGTGATTCCAGGATGCAGATCTACTGGTCCTTTACACTCTTTTTTTTTATAAGAACCAGATAATTTTTGCCGAGGCTCGATGTTCTATATTTTTCCATAATTTGAGCCTCGAATGTTCTTAAAAGTGTTCTTATTTTAGGAGCTATTTTTTTCCTAAAATTTATTGGAAACTACATACAGTACAGTGTACAGTATAGTTAAGTATAGCTTTGTTCTTTTATTTTGGCTATAGCTACTTTACTACCACATAATACGTTGTCTTGATTTATGAATGACTTTTGTTTAGGAATTGCATGGTTTTGTTTTGTTAAAGTGAAAAAATTCAAAAATCACCTTCTTTTTTCTTGTTTAATTTCTCATCCGAGGCTGAGTATGTTCTAAATTTGTTCTTATTTTTTTGGGAAATCGAGCCTCAGTGTTCTTATAAAGTGTGTCTTTATAAAAAAAAGAGTGTACTGGTTTTTGAAGTTATGCTATAAACATACAAATTGCCATGCAAATACTTGTAATTCATCATTGATAGTGCTCTCTTGCAAGGGTCAACAAATTTTTTCATCACTTTGTTGCATTTTAGGTTGTCCCCCTCAAAGAAAAAGTCAAATTCACTAATATGTTTGTATGGACGCTTCTTTATTTAAACGGGGGCTTTTAACCTGGCCTTTTCCAGAAAGTTTTCAACTTCTACTTTAAAAACACACATTTTTCCATTAAACTCATGAAATCCAACATGAAAAGTTATTTTTTCCAACAGTCTTACGTTGGGATGTCAGCTTTTAAGACTTAAAAACTAATAACAAATGTTTCTATATTCCAAAAATTTCTATTTTCATTACACCAGCCACGTTTCCATTTATTAGTGGTTTCCATTGATTTCTTTTGTTCTAAAGCCTCGTTTTCGATTTTGGCTTTGGCTTTATTATATTGACCAGGAATGAACAGGGTCAAAATATGACTTTTTACCAACCAATCCTATTTAAGAAAAGAAGAAATCCGTGGCCCAAATGAGGCCAGGCTGCGCCTGGCCTCATTTGGGTCACGGATTTCTTCTTTTATATTCCTTTTTTACAAACATGGCGGCTCACAACAGAAGTAGTGATGATGATGAAGACGATCCGTTGAATTATAGAGAGAGCCTTCGTTCAATACGTGGGCGGCTTGAACTTGACCTTGGTCCTGCAAACTTTTCTGGAGGAGAGACGACACAAATTCGACTATTCAACACAAATGACAGATAGACAGGCTTGCAAAGCAAAGCACTGTGTAAAAGTAAGAAAAATTTAAGAACATCTCAGCCTGAAAATGGAAGAAAATTTAAGAACAGTCAGCTTCAAATCAAATTTACTGGTTCTTATATAAAAAAGAGTGTATATAGAAGAGGCAGTGGACTTGAGGTTTACACACTGCATATCTTTAACGACGAACACAACATTTTACAACTCAAAGATATTCTAAAAAACACTAATATCCTGGTGTTAGAATTTTCTCACTGGTTGAAATATATTGGAAAAGCATAGCCATATTCGGTGTTAGCTCTGCAGGATCTTTTGTTAGAAAATAGTAAGATTGTGGTATAGTCAAAATGTATTTTGTACTTGTTTGTTTGTCAAGGTGTTTGTATATAAGTATCAATGTTATGTTTAATTGTCTTTATGATAATATTTATTGATGCGTTTGACGAAAGTTATGACATTTGTAGCATCCTATTTTAAGCATGTGCAGACAGCTATAACGTATCAAAATACCCTGTATTTGAGAAAATTAACACGCAGGTTAATGAGCAAAAGAACTCAACGCTGAAAGTCCTAAATTCACAACTGTCGCACATGACCGAGGATAACTTTCTCAAACACTGCAAAATATTTATGTGGCAACGCAACAAAGTGACAAAACAACAAGAATGAATACAAATGCTGATAACGAACGAATTATACTCCTTTTTCAGCTTTTACAGCGTATGATTATATTTGTGTTCATCTCTTCATTGTTTAATAGATCTAACAAATTATAATAATTTCCAACATGACATATATTAGTCAGAATTTAAGAACAAAATTCAACAGCAAGCAAAACAAATATACTTCCGAATTCATAAAAAAATCAAATTCTTGTCAGTTATGCACGAAATCCTACCCATCTTGACTTGCAAAAGAAGACAAATGCGATTACAAGTAGAAAAAATCTTTCCTCAAAATATTTTCAGTTAAAATTTGATATGTTATTGGGAAGTTTCATGGTTTATCATCCGTAGGGCTTCGTTCTTCTTTTGAGGAGAATAGAATTGCTACTTCAAACGTCAAACTGGGTAGGTATTGCCTAGATAGCTCGCTCTACATTTCAAAAAGTAATACTGATGCTACAAGAGGGGCAACACAAGTCCCCTCAAGCATTTACAATTCTATAAAAATGGGAGGTGCTAGTTTGTTGTAAAAAGAACCCCGTTAATACATTGTAGCGACTCTGAAGAAAACCCGAAAAATGTTCTTTCAACAGGAAGTTTGTGATTGAGAGTGAGTTGTTTAATAGATAGAATCCAAGAAAAAAATTTTGGTACGCTGGGAAGTTTAAAATAAACGAAATAAGTCGGAGATACCGCAAAACAACACAAAAAGAAGAACCCAGATCAAAATTAAACTTTCCACAAAAAGGTTAGATTTTTCTCCCTGGTTTCTTCGCTTGTTTTGTTCTCGGTTTTCCTTATTTTTTAAAAACAGAATTCAAAGGACCAGACATGTGCAGTTGTTTTCACGAGTTCTTGTTTGTACACGGTAAATACGTGATGGACGTTGATCATACATCTATTTCTTTAAGATAACCCGTCTGGCGTTATCTTAAGAAATCTCATCGAGTTCTGCCATGCTCTGCAGACTGGGGGAAGGGGGGTTAAGGAGTCTTATTCAATTTTCAGAACACGTTTTCTTATGTCAGACATCACAATCTACTACAATCTACACCTTTCAGCTCTATTTTAAAGGGTGTTTCCCCGAGATATGAAGGGCGTGGACCCAGAATTTCTTCCGGGGCTCTGCCCCTGTACCCCCGTCTTCAATCAACTTCCCACTATCTGGTGGCTGCCGCCACCACTGCACTGCACGCCCCAAATGAAATGGTAAGGAAAGGCCTAAAAAAGTCTCAAAACTCTCTCTCTCATTCAATCAGACTACTAATTTTAACGTAGACGTGGTTACCCTTCGTTGATTGGCTCATTGGCTGCAAAGTTGTGCGTTGCCTCTTGCTGTTCATTTGAACCATGATTGTTCTCCATATTTCGTGTTTAGAACTTCGAAAAGTAAAATCTCTAACAAGGAAAATTCGAAATCGAATCAAATATTGGCTAGGCCCAAAAACTTTTCCCGCAACCTGCTTCCCACATTCGGAAAGCCTCGTTTGGAATCCCCACTATTAATGTTTTGCCAGGATTGGTTGGTTGGTAAAAAGTCATATTTTGACCTGATTCATAGCTCATATTGACCGCTGATCAGTTCAGGGTGGTTTCCACCTGCCACCCTCAGATACTTTTATCATTTCAATATGGCCTTTGTGAGCTGGCAGCTGGCAGCACGATGTAGAGATGTCGTCCCGCATCTGTCTCATTTATCAACTGCATTAACATCAGCTCCATGGCTAATCAGAAGTTTTGGATTCTTGTATTACTATGTGCAACTGCATGATGTAATGTATACAGGCTATTTTATCTCCAATATGCCAAGTTGATTTTTTTCTTTGGGTTCGTTACATCACAACAGAGTTTAAGCGGACAAGAAACACGCAACTTGAAAATCTTGGGTTAGTATATCTCATTCAACAAGTGCTGTCTTAAATTATAAAGAGCTCACATCAAAGAATGAAGATGGTTGATGTTTTCCGGATTCTTGATTTAAAGTAAAGCATCGGGCTGCAATATTCATGTTGCCACGGAGTTCTTTCAACTTGCCCGCCCGCGAGCAAGACGAAAAGTTAGGCCCATTGGGCGTAACAAAGGCAAAATGGCGACAAGAAGCGGGCAAGAAACACGCAACTTAAAAATCCTGTTTTCGAACATCTCATTCACCAACTACTGTCTTAAATTAGAAGAGCTAACATTAAACAATGAAGATGGTTGAAGTTTTCTGGATTCTGGAATAAGATAAAGCATCAGGCTGCAATATCGCCACCGAGTTTTCAATTTGCCCGCCCACAAGCAAGACGAAAATTAAGCAAGACGAAAATTTAGGCTCATTGGCGTAACAAAGGCAAAATGGCGACAAGAAACGACAAGAAACATGCAACGAGAGGAGCCCTATTTGGAAGGCGTCAACACAAAGCAAAGGAAAATAAATCTACCTATTAGAAGTTATTATTGGACACCTCCGAGAACAGAATCCAGATATAAAAACAGGTTTGGCTTACTGATGATGCAGCTGCAGGAGGAAAAATTTGATGACTCCTTTCCTGGGATCAATAGCTAATAGGTGAAGGGCCGAAAAATGGCTATTATGGTAACGGTTCAAAAAGTTGACTTGTTGTAAAGTCACAAGGTATGGCAAAGGAGGCAAAAAATGTTTTTGGCAATGACAGTATAAACATTGCTGTTGATGGTAAAATGTAATCTTGGAGCTGTGATTGAATCCAAGGAATATAAAGATGAATATTTTAGCAAAAAGGTTTCGAAATGGATACAGGAGCTAACCACTCTTACAGCCATAGCCAAGTCACAGCCGCATCTTGTCTCTTTGATTCAACAAGCTAAAAACAAAGATGCCAGCTCATGGTTAAACGCAATGCCGGACTTTGATCTTAACAATGAAGAGATTCGAGATGCTCTGAGGCTTAGGTATAATCTAGTTTTAGAAGGATTGCCCTCTCTTTTAAGAAAGGAGGATTAATTGGTTTATTTACAAAATGAGTCTTGGAGTACGTTTCCATGAGACGCGAAATGAAAGTCACACCAACTTGAAATTTCAAGTTTGTTTGAATTTCACCAAGATCTGTTAATTTGCGTTTCGTTTACATGATGGTCTCAGATCGATCTGAACCGAAGTGCACCTGCGTCTTTTGACATGAACTCTCTCTTGAGAACTAAAATAGCGCCCGCAAGGATATATCCTAGTCTGCAGAGCATGGCAGAACTCGACGAGATCTCACGCGTGCAGCGCGAAATTTTCGGCATGAACCGCGTGCAAGTAGGAGTTTAGGCCGAGTATTCCCCTAAAAATGTCTGAAAACACCTGAAAACCCCACAAAAACCTTCGTTTTATGCATATTTGCGCGTGCAAGGCCTAATTTTTTATGCCAAATTGACTCGCGCATGCAGTTGCCATACTCTGCAGACTGGGATATATTCAAATCAAACAAAGATGATAATATTTTTTGTTTCCAACCGTATGTCCAACTGGGTGTGTTGCAATTTTGTCCAACTGCCTGCTTTGCAAATGAATTTTGTGCTGCTATGTAATTCTCCAACATTAGGCCCTGGGAAAATTGAATTTTTATTGGTAAACAGGGACCAATAGATAGTAGAGTGTTTTGAATAGACATTTTCAATACAAATATCTTTTCTTTTTTATTTTTATTTTTTTTCTTTTTTATTTTTTATTTTGGGGGTTCTGAGGAGCATGTGTTTATCTGCAATGACCTTTAAAGATTTTAGGTTTTTAAGTAATTTTGTTGATATGTTTTTATTTATCAAAATATGTAACAAAAAAATATAGGGCTAAATCATAAAGGCAAAGTTTTTTCAAGGGCGATTAGGGACTCTTTGAAGTTCGATTAATTTTTTTCCCTTTGAGTCAATTATGATTTATATTTGAGAAACATTCCAATAGGACTATTAGATTTTTATTTAACTTTACTTTTGGTTCGTTTGAAAAAACAAGTTTATCATATTTAATCGAAAGTTCAGATTGCAAAAGTAATTCACCTAGTTTTTCATTGTTTGTAATTACGACAAAATAAATAGCTGTCTAACCATCTTTATCTTTAAGTGTAAGGTCCCCCCTTTTTAAAACAGTAATGTTTATTTCACATACATAATTGTCATCATATTTGCCATCTGCCAGTACATGAAGTGTTGTATATCCTTTATTAACATCTGAGCCATGCTCAATCAATAATGTTACCAGTTTTGCAGCTTACAAATTAATTGCATTATGTAATGGTATCCATCCCCAATTATCTTTGATCTTTGGGTTTAAGGACAATGAAATTTCAACTAGTTCCAACCATTGTTCTTCTCTTAAATTGAAATCAGAGGACAACCATGTTAAAGACGTGTAATTTCTTGTAGACAGTATTCCCACAATTATCTTGATTCTTGAAGCTAACAGTCTGCAACTGCTTGGAAGAGACAGTTTAAGATATTATTATTTCATTGAAATTCTTTTTGATTAATGCAGTTGAAAGTAACCTTCCCATATTTAATATTCGCGCAAAGATCTCACATTTGAAGTGGTGTAACTCCATGTTTATTTTGGCTGTTCACCTTGGTCTCTTTGATTAACATTTCAGTTATTCCAGACATCAACTCTTTCTAGAGGAAAAATGGCGTCTATAAGAATATATCCAAAACAAACGAAGATGAACTTATTATTTTGTTTCTAATCGTGTGTGAATTGCAAATAAATTTTTTGCTGATAATGTAACTATGTAGTTCTCCCACATTAACCCCTGGAAAAAATTGAATTTTTATTGGTAAACAGGGACCAAGAGACAATAGAAAGTTTTGAAATAAATACTGTTTATACAATTACCTTTCGTATTCTTATTTTTATTTCTTAATTTTTTATTTTAGGGGCTCTGAGTATCTGCAATGACTCTTTAGGATTTTAGGTTTTTAAGAAATTTTGTTGATATGTTTTTATTTATTAAAATATGCGACAAAAAAGAAATTATAGGAACGAATCGTATAGGCAAAGTTTTTTTCAAGGACGATGAGGGACTCTTTGAAGTTAGATTAAATTTTTCTCCTTTTGAGTCAATTACAATTTATATATTTGAGAGACTTGTAAATCGGACTATTAGATTTTTATTTAACTTTACTTTTGGTTCGTTTCAAAAAACAAGTTTATCATATTTAATCGAAAGTTCAGATTGCAAAAGTGATTAAACTAGTTTTTCATTGTTTGTAATTAAGACAAAATAAAGAGATCTCTAACCATCTTTATCTTTAAGTGTAAGGTCTCCCCCCTTTTTAAAACAATAATGTTTATTTCATATACAAAATTGTCATCATATTTGCCATCTGCCAGTATATGAAGTGTTGTATATCCTTCGTTAACATCTGAGCCATGCTCAATCAATAATGTTACCAGTTTTGCTGCTTACAAATTAATTGCATTATATTATGGTATCCATCCTCGAATATCTTTGATATTTGGGTTAGCCTTAAGGACAATGAATTTCAACTAGTTCCAACCATTGTTCTTCCCTTAAATTGAAATTAGAGGACAACCATGTTAAAGTCGTGTAATTTCATGTAGACAGTATTCCCACAATTATCTTGATTCTTGAAGCTAACAGTCTGCAACTGCCTCTAAGAGACAGTTTAGATATTATTATTTCATTGAAATTCTTTTTGATTAATGCAGTTGAAAGTAACCTTCCCATATTTTATACTCGCGGAAAGAGCTCACAAATGAAGTGGTGTAACTCCATGTTTATTTTGGCTGTTCACCTTGGTCTCTGATTAACATTTCAGTTATTTCAGACATAAACTCTTTCTAGAGGAAAAATGGCGTCTATAAGAATATATCCAAAACAAACAAAGATGATCATATTTTTTGTTTCTAATCGTGTGTGCATTGCAAATGAATTTTTTGCTAATAATGTAACTATCTATGTAATTCTCCCACATTAGGCCCTAGAAAAATTGATTTTTTATTGGTAAACAGGGACCAAGAGACAGTAGAGGGTTTTGAAATAAATATTTTTAATACAAATATCTTTTCTTATTATTTTTTTTTTTCATTTTTTATTTTGGGGGTTCTGAGTAGCATGAGTTTATCTGCAATGACCTTTTAGGATTTAAGGTTTTTAAGTAATTTTGTTGATTTGTTTTTATTTATCAAAATATGCGACAAAAAAGAAATTATAGGACCGAATCGTATAGGCAAAGTTTTTATCAAGGACGATGAGGGACTCTTCGAAGTTAGATTAAACTTTTTTCCCTTTGAGTCAATTATGATTTATATTTGAGAAACTTTCCAATAGGACTATTAGATTTTTATTTAACTTTACTTTTGGTTCGTTTGGAAAAACAAGTTTATCACATTTATTTGAAAGTTCAGATTGCAAAGGCAATTCAACTAGCTTTTCATTGTTTGTAATTAAGGCAAAATAAATAGCTGTTCAACCATCTTTATCTTGAAGTGTAAGGTCACCCCCCTTTTTAAACAGTAAAGTTCATTTCACATACATCATTTTCATCATATTTGCCATCTGCCAGTATATGAAGTGTTGTATATCCTTCATTAACATCTGAGCCATGCTCAATCAATAATGTTACCAGTTTTGCAGCTTACAAATTAATTGCATTATGTAATGGTATCCATCCCCAATTATCTTTGATCTTTGGGTTTAAGGACAATGAAATTTCAACTAGTGCCAACCATTGTTCTTCCCTTAAATTGAAATAAGAGGACAACCATGTTAAAGTCGTGTAATTTCATGTAGACAATATTCCCACAATTATATTGATTCTTGAAGCTAACAGGCTGCACCTGCTTCCAGGAGACAGTTTAAGATATTATAATTTCTTTGAAATTCTTTTTTGATTTATGCGGTTGAAAGTAACCTTCCCATATTTAATATTCGCGCAAAGAGCTCACAAATGAAGTGGTGTAACTCCATGTTTATTTTGGCTGTTCACCTTGGTCCCTTTGATTAACATCTCAGTTATTTCAGACATCAACTCTTTCTAGAGGAAAAATGGCGTTATAAGAATATATCCAAAACAAACGAAGATGAACTTATTATTTTGTTTCTAATCGTGTGTGAATTGCAAATAAATTTTTTGCTGATAATGTAACTATGTAATTCTCCCACATTAACCCCTGGAAAAAATTGAATTTTTATTGGTAAACAGGGACCAAGAGACAATAGAAGGTTTTGAAATAAATACTGTTTATACAATTACCTTTCTTATTCTTATTTTTATTTCTTAATTTTTTATTTTAGGGGCTCTGAGTATCTGCAATGACTCTTTAGGATTTTAGGTTTTTAAGAAATTTTGTTGATATGTTTTTATTTATTAAAATATGCGACAAAAAAGAAATTATAGGAACGAATCGTATAGGCAAAGTTTTTTTCAAGGGCGATTAGGGACTCTTTGAAGTTCGATTAATTTTTTTCCCTTTGAGTCAATTATGATTTATATTTGAGAAACTTTCCAATAGGACTATTAGATTTTTATTTAACTTTACTTTTGGTTCGTTTCAAAAAACAAGTTTATCATATTTAATCGAAAGTTCAGATTGCAAAAGTGATTAAACTAGTTTTTCATTGTTTGTAATTAAGGCAAAATAAAGAGATGTCTAACCATCTTTATCTTTAAGTGTAAGGTCTCCCCCCTTTTTAAAACAATAATGTTTATTTCATATACAAAATTGTCATCATATTTGCCATCTGCCAGTATATGAAGTGTTGTATATCCTTCATTAACATCTGAGCCATGCTCAATCAATAATTTTACCAGTTTTGCTGCTTGCAAATTGATTGCATTGTGTAATGGTATCCATCCCCAATTATCTTTGATATTTGGGTTAGCCTTAAGGACAATGAAATTTCAACTAGTGCCAACCATTGTTCTTCCCTTAAATTGAAATCAGAGGACAACCATGTTAAAGTCGTGTAATTTCATGTAGACAGTATTCCCACAATTATTTTGATTCTTGAAGCTAACAGTCTCCACCTGCTTCGAAGAGACAGTTTAAGATATTATAATTTCTTTGAAATTCTTCTTAATTAATGCAGTTGAAAGTAACTTTCCCATATTTAATATTCGCGCAAAGAGCTCACAAATGAAGTGGTGTAACTCCATGTTTATTTTGGCTGTTCACCTTGGTCTCTTTGATTAACATGTTCTTCCCTTAAATTGAAATTAGAGGACAACCATGTTAAAGTCGTGTAATTTCATGTAGACAGTATTCCAACAATTATCTTGATTCTTGAAGCTAACAGTCTGCAACTGCTTCGAAGAGACAGTTTAAGATATTATTATTTCATTGAAATTCTTTTTGATTAATGCAGTTGAAAGTAACCTTCCCATATTTGATATGCGCGCAAAGAGCTCACAAATGAAGTGGTGTAACTCCATGTTTATTTTGGCTGTTCACCTTGGTCTCTTTGATTAACATTTCAGTTATTTCAGACATCAACTCTTTCTAGAGGAAAAATGGCGTCTATAAGAATATATCGAAAACAAACGAAGATGATCTTATTATTTTGTTTCTAATCGTGTGTGCATTGCAAATAAATTTTTTGCTGCTAATGTAACTATGTAATTCTCCCACATTAGGCCCTGGAAAATTTGAATTTTTATTGGTAAATAGGGACCAAGAGACAGTAGCAGGTTTTGAAATAAATATTTTTTATACAAATAGCTTTTCTTATTTTTATTTTAATTTCTTAATTTTTTATTTTGGGGGTTCTTGGTATCTGCAATGACCCTTTAGGATTTTAGGTTTTTAAGTGATTTTGTTGATATGTTTTTATTTATCAAAATATGTAACAAAAAATAATATAGGGCTGAATCATATAGGCAAAGTCTTTTTCAAGGGCGATTAGGGACTCTTTGAAGTTAGATTAAATGTTTTCCTTTTGATTCAA
Organism: Pelagia noctiluca; assembly: GCA_963924455.1. Taxonomy (NCBI): domain Eukaryota; kingdom Metazoa; phylum Cnidaria; class Scyphozoa; order Semaeostomeae; family Pelagiidae; genus Pelagia; species Pelagia noctiluca. Next base: position 421,335 of record OZ004328.1, on the reverse strand, counting down.
TTATAAGTTATATTTTAGGGACTTTCAAATAGGACAAGATTTTTATTTAACTTTACTTTTGGTTTGTTTGAAAAAAACAAGTTTATCACATTTATTTGAAAGTTCAGATTGCAAAAGCAACTCAACTAGCTTTTCATTGTTTGTAATTACGACAAAATAAATAGCTGTCTAACCATCTTTATCTTGAAGTGTAAGGTCTCCCCCTTTTTAAAACAATAATGTTTATTTCACATACAAAATTGTCATCATATTTGCCATCTGCCAGTATATGAAGTGTTGTATATCCTTCATTAACATCTGAGCCATGCTCAATCAATAATGTTACCAGTTTTGCAGCTTGCAAATTAATTGCATTATAATGGTATCCATCCTCAAATATCTTTGATATTTGGGTTAGCCTTAAAGACAATCAAATTTCAACTAGTTCCAACCATTGTTCTTCCCTTAAATTGAAATTAGAGGACAACCATGTTAAAGTCGTGTAATTTCATGTAGACAGTATTCCCACAATTATTTTGATTCTTGAAGCTAACAGTCTCCACCTGCTTCCAGGAGACAGTTTAAGATATTATAATTTCTTTGAAATTCTTTTTGATTAATGCGGTTGAAAGTAACCTGCCCATATTTAATATTCGCGCAAAGAGCTCACAAATGAAGTGGTGTAACTCCATGTTTATTTTGGCTGTTCACCTTGGTCTCTTTGATTAACATTTCTGTTATTCCGCAATTCGCATAAACATGTAAAACGGTTCTTCTATCCTTATCTTTAGATAAACCATGACAAATCTTTTTACAAGCTTTCGAACTTTGCTTGAATTTATTTTAATTACAGCAACATAAACTACTTATTTGAAGGCTTTTTTTGCTTCCGTGTCGCCATTGAAAACGCGACTGTTAAAACAATAAATGAAAAACTGTGTAAGGTCAAATTACTTTTTTGGGTTCGACATATGATGCATATCTAAAGCTACTTCACCTCCTCCGTTGCTGCTCCATCTTCACCTATTTTTCAAACCTTAAAAATGCTAAAGCTTGAAGAGATAATACAATCAAATATTCTGATGTTTGTATACAAAGCTTTAAATAAAGTAAAGCATACTTGCTTTCATAACTATTCTACACGCATTTTTTTTATAAGCAATTTCAGCTTGGGCTCAGTACTCAAAATTGCTTAGCTTGAATGCCAATTTGAGTACTCAAAATTGCTTAGCAATTGCTTAACTTCTTGTTCGTGTTTTTCGAAATAGATTAGAAAAAAGTAAATATAGGGCCGCATACATGTCAGAAGGCACAATCAATTGAAGATGTTGAAGCTAATTAATGATTGATGTTGTTAGCGCTTATTATTCATGAACACCAACTCAACCAAATATAATATCCTTATTCAAGGTATTAGCTCCAAAAATTTTCAAATTGCTTAGCAGTCTTCAATCCAGTACTGAAAATTGCTTAGCTTTTTGGCTTGCCCAGTACTGACTTGCTTATAAAGCAATTGCTATTAAAAAAATTGCGCGTACTCCGAACTCATCAGTTCATAGGATTGGAACCCGTCATGCAACTAGGGGTGACCTCTCTAAGTCCTTCAAAAGCATTACTTTATATGTCTTAAAACGATTAGGTTTTTTGGCTTCAAACTTCGGAACACACTCCCACTTAACATCCGTGTTTCTAGCTCGAATTCAGTATTTCGATCTGGTCTCAAAATATTTTTATTGACTTTTATCTGCAGTGAGATTTTAACTATTAGTCCTCTTCAAAGATTGACCAAAACCCAAGTTGTTACTTGATAGCCACACATCTAGTTGTCTGGTTTTTGTTCTCTTTAATTAAATTCTTTTAGTTTACTTGTTATTATTGGAAAACTCTCTCTCGATTAGTTTATCTATTTAGAGAGTTCCTCCGTATTCAATTGATCTTAAATACACTTTTGAAAAAAATTGCTTGTCTTTTTTCTGTATCTTGTAGTCACTGTTAAATGTAGTATGAAATTAATAATGTTTTATGTAATTAGCTGTAGTGTAATGTAATGATAGATTGTATTTGAGATTAATTAATAAATCGCTGAAAACTGAAACTGGAAACTGAGTAATAATATCAAAATTGGGAACCTATCCATTGTCGTTGAATCTTTTCGTTTCTTTTCTCCTTCTATATTCTCCATGTTTCACTAATCAAGCAGCGAAGGCACGTTAGTCTTTTGCCTTGGATTTGACGAGAATTCTATTGGCTTTTTATCTCTATGAAATGACAGTACTTATATCAAAACTGTTTCTCTCTGTTATTTATTAACATAGAACCACACAAAGTTGTTTTTTATTCAAGGGAAAACAATAACAAAACTTGGTGAATGTTTTCAAAGATTTTGAATTTTCAAATCATAAGCATGATACAGATAGATTCCTTCACAAATTCTGTAAGGCATTTTTTCTAACCATACGAAGACCATATCCACATTTGTTCTCCTTTTGTTGTGTTGCTGCAAAAGCAATATCATCATTACATTAAATATTATTGCACTGCAGAAAGCTTCACAGATGTTTTGCTGCTCTTATCTTAAAAACACTTATAAATACGCTTATAATTGCCAGCAATATCTGAAACATAGCGAAATGAACACATAGGCTACTTAAGCTTGTCAGACAAAAAGCTGAAGTTATCTATGTGTTCGTTTTGCTATGTTTCCGGCTATTTCTGGCTATTTTGAAGTTTTGTACCATCCAAATACTGTTCAAATACGCTTATCTTCGTAAGGTAGTGGTTTATGTGCAAAGCACAAAGGGCCCACTAAATAGGTAAACTAAACGAGCAGTGCGACCCTGGTCCTTCCTCTGGATGTGACCACACCCTGTGTTTCGTTTTGCTTTTCCTTTTACCGTGATTGATTAATGCATGATCAAACTTGTCTCAGCGAACTGCCAGCAAATTTGTAGTTACATTGGGTTAAAAGATAATAATGATCATCCTCTGCATTTAACGCCACCGTATTACTCGCGAATTCTAAGGCCAGTCCTTTATCTTTCGTTATTCCAGGCAATTAGCTGGTTTAAAATGTTTGAAGGGCTCCTTCCTCGCATGAATAATGTACCTCATACCTTATAAGAACCTGAACACCTTTTTTGTCTTCTTTTCTTTTTCACCATCATATTCATACTGCTATTCTGTTCAAAGATTAAATTTAAATCTCTCAAAATAATTTATGTACGAATTCAATCTATTATACGTGTTAAATCTGTTTTAAAGGCCACTAGGCTCGTAAACCATTATGGCTCATCTCAGTGTCCTTGATTATTATCTGTATTACCAGAATCAATAAAGATCTTTCTTTCTATTGACCTTGGTATTACAGAGTCTTAAAGATAGTGGTTCAATTTCTGCTTCAATTTGCCCTCCAAAATTGAAATCCGCCAATCAGAAGAAAGACTATGTAATGGTCATGTGACATATGCCTCATTGAGTTGATTGAGTTGAATCTCCACGTGCCCAGAATAGGCCAGAAATTGTTCGGATGCACTAAAACATTCTAGCCTCGTTGTGGTAAGGGTTTTGGGGCGGGGTAGAAAGAAAGGATTGGGGCTACCATAGGGGGAAATTTAGATTTTGGGTAACGGATAGGGTAATGTTTAGGGTAAGGGAGAGGATCAAAGATCAGGTTAAGGAGTTTTTTAATGGGGTTACAATTAGTTTCCGAGAGAGGCCTCCTGAAGGTTATTTTGATGCATCCTAACATTTGGTGAATGCTGGAATACACTAGGAGGTGAAAATGGCGGCCACCAACACGAAGAAAAAATCTGGCCCAGTTATCTACGAAGGCTGTAACTTTTTACGACAAAGATTGGTTATTTCTACACTTTCTGGTCGTCCTGTGAAAATAAAAAACATAAGAGGGGACGATGATGAACCGGGAATAAAAGGTAGCAACATAAAAAGTTGAATTTGCTAGGCCCATGTTTATCATTTTTAGGCCTATTTATGCCACAGACAGAGGGTTGTTATCTACTGTGTATCAAATCAAATCAAAATTTTGTTTCAGCAGCAAATCAATTAATTACAATATACGTCAGGTTAGTTGTTACGATACAGAATATTGATTAGAAATAAAGGAATATTTCAGTGAACGGCATTTATTAGATATTATGTAGTAGCTGATGATGATGGACACAAAAGAAGTCATAATCATGATGATCCATTGGAGCCATGTGCCCCATTTGACGTGTAATTAGGAAACTCTTATTGTATTTTTATGTTAATTGTAACAATAACAGTAACAGGAGATAAACAAAGCTGATAAAAATTTAAGAAAAGTAAACAAAAAATGATAATAATGATGGTTTCAAAGCCTCTCAAACCCAAATTGGTTTACCATCAGACTCCCTCCTATTACTGACTTAAACCAAAAAATCAGACCCTAACCCTTTAAATATCCTTGGTCTTAAGAAGCGTGTGATTAAGGACATAAAAAGCTAATCCCGAGGAAAAGTTCAAATTCAAGATTAAACCTTTGATGCATAGTAAAGATCACCAAAAGAGATAAGAGAGAACATGAAATTTCAATTGCCAGAAAAATCAGAAGCAAAGCAAAAAAACATAGATTACTTAAGCTTTTTGTCTGACAATGAATAGAGTAATACGTCTGAAAGAAAATGAAACAAAAACCTAACAAATTATTGTACCCAGATGTGGATCAAAATAGGTCAATTAGAAAAAAGGTGAATGATTAGTATAGTTCAGGAAAACCAATTATCACCCGCAATACCGAGAACTGACCAATGAGATTACTGTAAGAGTCCTAAGGCAAAAACAGATTCTTATATAGGATCTAATATAGGATGCCTGGTTTTATGTATACAGAATCCAAAATACCTAAATGAGATGAAGACCATTGTCTGGTCCGCTGATTATTTGAAAACAATCCTTGCTGCATAGGCTTGAGCACATTCTAGGTTGTCGAGCAAAATCTTATTTGCCTTGGGACTCTTGAAGTAATCTGATTGGTCAGCTTGCTGTTTTGCTGGTGATAATTAATTTTCCTACACTTAACTAATCATTCACCTTTTCTCTGATAAGTCTATTTCGATCCACATCTGGGTAAAATCATTCATTAAAATTTTGTTTTATTTTCTTTCAGACATACTCTGCTCAGTGTCAGACAAAAAGCTTAAGTAATCTATGTTTTAACTTAGCTAAGCTTCAGATTTTGCTGGCTACTGATCAAAGACTGTTATATGAAATTTGTGAGATCAGGAGAATCAAGGAGGTACCATGGAAATATTTTGAGAAAACTTTGTTAACTGCAGATCTCATGACTTTCTTATCACAAAGAAATAAAGCTCAAATTCAGAATCAGGGTAAAAGTCTCCAAAGGGGGGTTACTGTTACTTAGAAAAGTAAAATTTCAACATTGGAATTTGTCTTTGTGAAACATATTTGTTTTAATGTATTGACCAATCAGAGCTGTTGATTTACGTAATGATTTTTTCAATCCTGAGAAGACGTAAAAGCAACCTTTTTTAGGTTTTTGACATGTGATAGCTGGTGCACCCTTTTCATCGTTTTTCTTTTATAGAATTCGAAGCAAGTTTTGTCAGGCTCCTGGACAAGCTGACGAATGGTTCAAGAATAGAAATCAATGAAACAGGTGCGACGTGTACTCATTATTTTCAGTCCTAGAAATTCAAGACGCAATGCAACCTAAAGTGTTGTTCCCAGCAATATTTCAAAGAATGTGCTTAATTGTGGATGTGGTTTATTGTTTATTCATTTTCTGCTCAATATTTAGCAAAACATTTTCTTTACAAGGCCTTCATGTACAACTTTCAAAAGAGATTCTCATCTCCCATCAGAAGTAGGCAGTAGAATGCGCAATAGATAATCTCATTCTGGAAATCAAACTCGCATCCTATAGATGATGCAGGATTATCCTGTAGTGTATGGATGCCCCTTGACACCTAGGGCATTATCTGGAATGCACATTTAGAATCCTTTGACGGCTGGAAGCATCTTTGATGGTTGGAAGCTTTTTTGAACATTCATATATATGGCATGTTTTGAAAATATTTCTGACTTCTTGTATGAATGAATAATTCTTTGAAAGAGCCTTTACTATTCTTTTACTAACATGTGGATCTGTGCTTCAATGGGCTCACAATGTGGTAATGGTTCAGCCTAATGTTTATTTTTCAAGTTTTTACTCTTGTCCATTTGTGGGTACGAATTCAGCACAAACAACTTCTGTGCATGTCAAGATGTTTTTGACTATCAATGATGCTGACGATTGTTTCAAGATTTTCTTTCTGGAACACAATGTTCCTATTCAGGATAATAGGTCAGGAGTTGCAGCCCAACCTCATGTAATATGCACCCCACCCTTTTGTGGTCCACTTTTAGATGCTTTTCGCACCAATATTCTTCAAATTAATTATTCATATCCTTCTAGGTACATCGCTGCTGTACAAACCAGGGATTTTGCTTGGTGGAGCAGTGGAACATGACTGCAGTTGTCAAAGGTCTATTGGCTATTATTTAGAAGCTGTAGTTATGCTGGCACCGTTTTGCAAAAAACCGTTGTCTTTGAAGCTGCGGGGAATAACAAATGATCAGATAGACCCATCAGTAAGTGATATGTAGAACTTTTATTTCACATCCCAATCCAATCCATATACCTGGTGATATCAACTACAATTATTCAAAGCAGAACAACAGAATTTGCCAGTCCCTTGTACATTTCATTTTCCAATTTTGAATCAGAAATTTCAAGATTTTTAAGAGCTTAGATGTGTACTAAGATACATATAACAGCGCACTTATTTTAAAAGCCTATTCCCTTGATTTTCAGCATTTTATTGGAGATCTTGCAGAAATTTTTATAGAACTGCTCTGCTGAAATTTGATATACTTTTTTACGAATGGCTAGAGTGCGCAAAAAGCATAAACTTAACATATCATTTCTAGACTCTCAATTATTATTGTTTAAGATATACTGTACCCAGAATGACACTTGCACGACATAAGCATGATGGGGTTGAAGAATAGGATGGCAAGCAATAGGGAAACATGGAGGAGAAAAATTCATGAAACAGTTGACTAGCGCCTGCTGCACTGTGTGAAAGTCATGAATTGCCACAGTTTCATTGTGCTTTTAATTCATTTTTATTTACTAGGTGGACATAATTAAATACGTCACGTTAGCCATCCTCAAGAAATTCATTGTTGATGATGAAGTTGATCTTAAGGTATGATTTATGTTAACTCGGAAATATTGATGCAAAAATTTGAACCATAATTAACAAAATCATTGTTTTCAGGGTTGGGCCCAAACATTTTTTTTCTGTAAGTCAAACTGGGAAGGCTTGGATATTTTTCTACATTATTTTAGTTGTGATTGGTAGGGCTCACTAAGGGGCTCAGTTGCTGTCTACGAAAAGGTTAATACAGCTTGTGGATTTTCCAAATGATTGACGTTAGCTGGTCAACCCTGCCTAGGTAAGGCTCATTTTACAGTTATATATTCAAGGTTTTAAGTGGTATGGTTTCTATCCTTCGTGCATCTTTCATTTGTCTGATGTATTATTTTAAAATCGTTGTAACAGTAGTTTAGTTTTTCTAATCATATTAAGAGGAACATTAATTTAAGAGGAACATCACCAGACTAACAAGTAAAAATGAAATTCTATTGGGTTTAGTGCAATTCTGTAATGGTGAGTAATACTGAGAAGAGCCCATAGGTGTTCAAATGTGCTCAATAGGTAGGACTGTCGAGAGGGGGGGGGGTTGCCAGGGCCTACAAGGGGCCCATTAAATGTCATTTTGATATCAAAGAGCTGGACTTGTTAAAAGGCTGGAGAAAATGATATAATCTTTCTGTCCATTACACATTTCTAGCGATATCCCAATTCATTTCTTTAGCCAATCATTAAGTCCATGATGCACAGAATCCTTAATTTCAAGCTTAGCACCATATTCCCAACGTATGCCCTACCCTATAGATATTTTACAGAATGCCAGGTACAGTCTCTATAGTAGAACGTTCAAGCTCAAGCTCTACCTTATCAAAAACTACGTGCACATTACAATGCAACATTGAACGACTTAGCTATTCTAAGCATCAAGAGCGAACTCACAAAATCCGAGGAAATATGATTCAGTGGAATAATGCATGCCTTTACACTAAAATGGGCTAGTAAAGTGAATCTATTGACACAACTGTCACAAAAGTCTATTCATCCATATCAATAGAGAAATTATCTTCTGGGTTAGAAATTATTCGTCATTTCATTGCAGTCATTTTAGTGGAAGCAAAGGAGTGAAGGATTCTTAGCCATTTTGAGATGTTCAAAATTGCAAAATCTATGAAGCTTCGCCCCCTGGGCCCTGCTGTGCCCTGGACTTGCTGGAGGGCTCTCAGGACCCCCAGACCCCCAACTGTATTTGGCAATGACCTACAGTCATTGCATGTTTACCTATTTCGCCCCAATACCCACCAACCAAACTGACAAAGAGCCCGTATTCAATAATTGCTAGGGGCCCTTCCTCGCTCTCGGCAGCCCTGTCAATAGGATCCTGTCTTATCAAAGAAAGAACCTGTAGGGTTAGACTGCTACCTATCACTTTCTTACATAGTTGGCATGACTATTTTCTTTGCTAGGCTACATCTACATATTAAAAGTTTTAAGGAGTCACACCTATTGAGATAAACACACGTATGCACTCTCATCATATGTCAAAAAGCCAGTGAGAAAGGCTGGAATTCTGTGGGAAGTTAAGCAAGGATGGGCATTCATGCGGGGTGGGAAGATCCCAAGAAAACTGAATTAATTTATTGATTGATTAATTGATTACAAAAAACTGTTTTAAAAACCATTGTATCCATGTTGAAAACTGTTTATATTCTTAATTCGTCTAACTTCAGGCGGAAGTGATTTCATTCTACTATCGTTCTTGGATAAAATGAACTTATAAATATCCCTAACTGCTGAAATTTTAACAAATGTTGGCATGTTTCTGTCTGAACCCCTCGTACTGCATTTTGCAGGCAAACTTAATGTGGTAGTGTAATGTCAACGTGTCTATTCAAAATCTCAAGAAAAAAGGTTACGATTCTTTTGGCCTCAAGTGTCGACCATTCGAGAACTCTGAGGAGTTTAGTCATAGAATCTTCTTCCTATTAACGTTTATCGGCTACAAATGCTAGGCTCTATTTTGATGATACACAGGGTCTTAGGTGTAAAGGTCTACTGTGGGGCTTTTACACTTCACGAGTCTTTGCATTTGTTAGTTCATTCGACATTATTCATCAATGTTTCATATTCCTATTGATTTCAATCATAGATTAATAAAAGAGGAGCATCACCGGATGGAGGAGGAGAAATATTCTTCAAGTGTCCTGTCAGAAGAAATCTTCGGCCTGTACAGTTGCTTGATTCTGGTAAAATCAAACGTATTCGAGGAACAGCGTATCCTTTCAGAACCCTTTTTTAGTTGCTATCCGTTTTCTTCCCTATAACCCTTAAATTTCTACTTTAACTGCCTAGGAAAGTTGAAAACACAAATTTCATTGCTAGTCCACCACTCATGGCCGAAATCTCACTATTTTTTTGTTTGGGAATATTCCCGTTGACTTCGTTGAAAAATGATTTTAAGTGTACAGTGGCAGTGGCAGCATGAGCAAAAGAAATTGTCACTGAATATATTCAGAATAATAAGGTCATGATGAAATTATTGTTAATGCCTCTGATTGATTTGTATCCGCATTGTTTAAATTTGCACCAGTTTGATACTGCACTTGAAATTTTGTTTTTGGTTTGAAATTTTTGAATGACTTCTTTTTTATTACCGGTTTTCCTTGACACATATATTTAAGGTACACAATGAAAGTTTCACCTGGTTTTGCCAATCGAATGGTCGACTCCTGCAGAGGGATTCTGAATAAATTTGTGTCTGATATTTATATATATACTGACCACTGTAAAGGAGTCCAGTCTGGCAAGTATGTTCAGTTCAATTACTTTTTTTATTTTTTATATTTCAAATTTAATTGTATTTAGATTGATAGTGTGTCATTAGAATCTTATCATTTCATCTCAAAAGTTGAATGCAGCAAGTAATTCACCTCTGCAATTCAAATATAGATTTTGTTCATTTACATATACCAGCCTTTATGCATTATTTATAGCTGTTGAACCAGAAGTTCAGTAAAGTGGAGTGAAGGGCTGATTGGCTTAATCAGTTTGCCAAGTGCAACAACTGAAGTCATGTGAGGTCTTGGCTGTGTGAGGTCAACATCTAGATGAATGATGTTGGAGGTGTCGACTAAACAAGTCACTCATGTGTTCTTTTGATGGGGATATTAAACTAGGAGTCCTGTCTCCCTTCTGCAAATAAGTCCTCTGACCTTATATAGTGTAGCATATTAAACATAATCTTGCTTACTTAAGCACGGAAAAGAGGAAATTCAGGAAATATTTTCAAGCTCCGTGATGGGTAGTTTACAATACTACAATGATAACTTTTACCAGAACGTCTTGTATTTCTAAGACGATGCAAGATTCCCAATCTACTATGATCTTAATGATTCTCTCATTCCTAGCTCACCTGGTTTTGGTATATCATTGATGGCTGAATCTACCACTGGTGCAATGCTGAGTGCAGAGGCTGCTTCTGTACCCAAAGGAGAAGGGAACCCGCTAACAGCAGAAGAGGTTGGCAAACAAGGTGCTCTACGCCTCTTGGAGGAAGTGTTTAAGGTGATAGTCTAAAATATTGCTATCTTATCAACTACTTTGCCCCGCTCTTTAATGCGACATCATAGTATGAATTACCCTGGTTTGCGCACTTGCCTGTAGTGGGTAAAGCCCGGGCTCAAGACCCTGTGCGGTGGTGGTATATTAGAATTACTGTAGCCTACTTCGGTAAAATATATTGGTCTGAATTATCCTGTATGATGCGGTTTGCAGAAGATATGAAAGATTGTAGCAATGCTTTGAACAGGGCTAAAAAAATTTTCTAGAATCAAAACGAGTAAAAAAATTGAAAAGATGCAACAAAAAGTCAAAATGTTATGGAAACTGTGATTCTGACAATATTTATCAATGTCGGAAACAGTTACTTGCAGTAATTAGTTGATACACACAAACATGACATGACAAGTTGCAAACAACAAGATGGCTGATATTTTAATGTTGGTTCAGAGCAAAGTATTGGATGGCAATGCTCCACTCTTCTGATCTAAACTCGGTGGAAATTCGAGTCTAATTGAAATAGGGACTTTTTTCTTTCCAGACACCCATATTATTTCTAGGACCATCGGTGGTGTTGTCTACTATATTTTCTATCCCTGGCTTTGAATTTGTTTATTCTAACGATTTGAAACAAGTTTGCAACGACGACATCTTGATGATGCTGAAGAATTCTTATGTAATTGTGTTTTCTTTCTAGGGTGGTTATGTTGACTCTACGCATCAAAGTTTGGTGTTGTTATTCATGGCCCTGGGCCAGATGGATGTTTCTAAAGTCATGTTAGGACCACTTACTAAATACAGGTCAGTGAACCCATCCCTTGCTTATTTTCGCATTCATTCCGTTAAAATAAAGTCTGGAAATAACGGTAAAGAAGAATAAAACATAATTCCTTACTAGAATTTATTTGTGAGAATGAAAAATGATTCGAACCCAAGACTTCTAATTTGACACATCAGTGCTTTTCAATCCGTGCCTTGAAACCGTCTCAAAACTGAATTTCTCCTCAAGAGAAATCATGAATCTAAAAATTTGAGGAGAGGCAGGATTTGGAAAATCAACCGAGACAATTTGTGAGAATGAAAATGACCCGAGTAGGTTTGACTTTTGACAGAGCCCTTTTCCAATCAAGTGAAACAATTTCGCCAAAGAAGGCCGCTACTAGAATATAGGCCTCGTTCTCACTAAACTGGATAGCTGAGTTTTTTATATGGTTTTGCTCTTGCCAAACACTGGAACAATTGATACAAATTAAACAGTTTTATCACTTGTTTCCTTTTTTGCAGCATCCAGCTTCTTCGTCACTTAAAAGACTTTTTCAACATCATGTATAAGATAGAGACTCGTCGTAAAGATGTGGACGATGATAGCAAGACGGGATCAGAAGAAAAATATGTCCTTTCTTGCCGAGGAGTCGGATTCACGAACATCAGTAAAACATCCATTTGAAAAAGTATCTATCGTAAGTTTGTTCTATTTTCTATGATTAAGTAAATACATTAACGGTCTCATCAAGGCTGCTTCTGACGCAATATTTTACACTGTATTCACCATTTATCAGGACAAGCCTTTGATATTTAGTAAGGCAACGTAAATACGTTTGAACATATCAAGGCTGTTTCTGACACAATATTTGAAGCGATAGTCACCACTTATCATGACAAGCCTTTGATATTTAGTATGGTAATGTAAATTTATTTGAACTTATCAAGGCTGTTTCGGAACAATATTTGGCATTAAATTCACTCTTTATCATGACAAACTTTCGGTATTTAGTAGGCAACATATATAAGATTTGGTCATGACAAGCCATTGATATTTAATAGGAAAACATAAATACATTCGACCTTATCAAGGCTGTTTCTGACACAATATTTGACATGATAGTCATGAATATCATGAAAAGCCTTTGATATTTAGTAGGGCAACGTAAATGCATTCGGTCTTATCAAGGCTGTTTCTGACACAATATTTGGCATGGTAGTCACCACTTATCATGACAAGTCTTTGATATTTAGTGGGGTAAACCTTTTCACCTTGGTAGGGTACACCTTTTTGACCCAACCTTTGCAATAATAGTGAAGGAACTACATCTCTCATTGCTCCATGATAGGAGATGGATCTCTACCGAAACGTTGCACTGATAGATATCAAAGGTTTGTCATGATAAGTGGTGACTATCATATCAAATATTTTGTCAGAATTAGCCTTGATATGTTCAAACGTATTTACGTTGCCTTACTAAATATCAGAGGCTTGTCATGATAAGTGGTGACTATCATATCAAATATTGTGTCAGAAACAGCCTTGATACGTTCAACCGTATTTACATTGCCCTACTAGATATCAAAGGCTTGTCTTGATAATTGGTGACCATCATATCAAATATTTTTTGTCATTGAATCGATAATTGTCATCCTGCAGACAGAAGAAATTGAAGTTTGGTAGTAGGTATTAGTCAAGATATGATGGGTATTACACAATAATGTTTGTATCATTCTAACTTAATCACTATTCTAAACATGAAATCTAAGTGAAATCACTATTTCAAAAATGAATTCTAAAATATACCTGAAACAAGGTCAAATGTTATATGGTAATTGTTTGTGTTCTCAGAATTTAAAGGACAGAATAGAGTTGGACTTAGGATTAGAAAACCATTATTTTGCAACATATTCATATCTTATCTACTGAAATTAAACAAAAATTGAGAAGTAGATTTGGCAACTCTTATAGGAGCAGGCGAAGGAGCAAGAGTAGGAGCAAGATGCCAGGAAGGGAAGATGCGAGGAGCAAGAAATAATATGAAATTAATTGTGAAAAAATTCAAATTCTACAATCGCCGCCAAAAGTAGTGGGAACAACCTTATTTTTCTTAACAAATAACTAATGTTTTAGCTTTCGTAGCATTTTTTTCAAAATTAAACACACCACCTCCTCAAAACAATGTAGTTTTTCTCTTACAACACATTGTTGAATGTAGCAATTAGAATATTACTAAAATCTGCAGAATTTAGTATATTTTTGGGTTTTTCAGAAAGAAGCTTTTTCTGAAAAACCGCTCACTTGCTATAGGGTGATCCTCTATGAATATTATGGCATTAACACATTTGAGATTAACAGTAGAACGATAGGATAGAAAAATAGAAAATGGCTCTTGCACACCCGAGATCTCAGCAAAAAGTGCCATAAAGTCCTAAACTCCGCTATACACTACACCCTATTTCTGATATATCTGTAGCTGTGAATCTGTTTGTTTGTGAATGTTATACAGTCGACTCTCGCTTTCTCGAACTCTCACGGGAAATGAAAAATAGTTCGAAATAATGGGGTTTCGGGATAACTGGAGTCGAAATTTTAATCGACCAAAAAGGGGGCTTCTTACTTAAAAACAGTGTATAAACTATGAAAAGATTCTTTGCTTCTAAAAACCAATATCAAAAATCTAAGAACCACTTAAGGTATTAGTTTTAGCTAAGAATAGTTTATTAAAGGCAAAGGGCACCATGTTTATCAGTCAATTGGAAAAAAACTGAAAGCCATGATGGAACCAAACAACGTAGTCGACAAGTGTGCTTTTTGCGTGAAGAAAAAGGAGACAATTATATGATATGACATAATTATATATCTACCAAAAGGACCGAATGGTAGATTTGCAAAGACCATCTTCTTTTTCAGGGCAGACGAGTTTAGTTCCTGTATGGCAGTAGTTAAAGGCAACCGATTAAACTTTTGAGATGGTCAAGGGATCAGAGTTCCTTGCAAAATACTTCTTGTTGGAAAATATTTATTTCTGTTTTAAGAACAGAGTTGTCATTGGCGGAGTTAATCACAGAAGTTACAAGTCTTGTGTCAGTTTGAGAAAAAGCTATTATTGGCGTTTAATGTTACAAAATTGCAACTTATGTGTATTAATGTTCGAGATAACGGGTTTTTTGCTCACGGTAAAGAAATTTTGTTCGAGATACAGTAAAAACCCGCGTATAAGACCCTAGATTTGTTCAATTAGCCTAAGCAGGTTCTTATTTAAATGGAACTTCCTCCTACAGTTTTCTAATAGATTTGTGTTTTTATTTGAAAATTCATATTGAAAAAGCTGTGTAACCATATCAAATCTTTACTTCATGATTATTTTACTTTATGATTGTAGCCTTAATCCAAAATTTGCCTTTATGAAGGATGGAATATTAGCCTAACAGGTTCTTAAAACCCAGGTTCTTATACGCGGGTTTTTACTGTAGCGAAAAGTTCGAGATAACGGTGTTCCAGATAACGGGTCTTATTTGCATTCTTAACTATAAAAACGGTCCTCCTCGGCTAGTTCTTAGCTTGTTCTTAACTATGTCAAAAGTTGAGGCTTGTGTTATCAGAAAATGGTTCTTGTCAAAAAAAGAAATTAATTATATATATTAGAGCTAACAAAGGGAAACAAGAATTCGTTGTTGAATCGGTGACTTCTAAGCCTTGTATCCCTGTGAACTAAAGATGTTCCGTGAAAATGGCCGCTCTGCCCTCATCAAACTCGAGCAGAGCAAGTGGCCTTTTGAACTTTGCGATCTTCAACGATGAATACGGCCAACGAGAAGGCAACGAAGAGGAGAAAATAATGTTGTACATTCCTCAAGAAGAAAATATAGACTTCCAAATCAAGAACATTGGACTGTGCGAAGCCCTCATCCAGTTTGCAAAAACTTTCAAACCTGCAAGTCCATGCGACGTGTTGCATACCCAGAAGACCAGACAAGTATTCTTGAATCCGGAAGGAAGCTTCTTCATGATTTTGACTCTGAGTATTCCGTACAGTGAGAAATTATCGAAAGATGGAAAGAAATCCACTGAATACTACGCTGAAAACGTGCAAGACTTGGTTCTGAAAGCGATCCTGAGACAGGCCTATACCATGTTCAGCTTGTTCAACGGACCGTTTTCAGGCATACTGAAGAAATCTGGCCTAGACGTGCTCAAGGAAAAACTGCAGTATTTTTATACACGCTACTTACAAACATTAAATTTTTCCCAGTTTGATATACTGGATGTTTACCACGGGATATCATTTCTGCCTGTCGATAAATCTATTTTTCTAAAAGTGCAGAGTTTCACAAACATGGTAGAGACAACATTTAGTTGTGTTCAGCACACATGCTTCCTTTATAACGATCAACTAATGTGGACATCTTTGGAGCAAGAAAATATGCGAATCCTCTACAAGTACCTAACATCCAGCCTTTTTCCTGCAACGTTGGATATCGACCCTGATAATCGGCAATTTGGCCAGGCTCCAAATTCACAAACCTCATCAAACCCTGGCCGTTTCCTAACTTCCTCAATCGAAACAATTGACTCACTTCCAAATACGCCTAAGAGAGCACCCAGGCTGTATATCCAATCGAATGATGAGTTAAAAGAATATTACCTTGTAGTATACAAGTCTTATAATGCCGTTATATGCCTCATAGTAAATTTGCAACCCATCCCAACCGTGGAGCTGTACCTCAAACTTCACTCGTTTCTTGGAATACAACTTGGGAATTTGTCACATAGAATAGCAGATCAATTGGCAAAGAGTCAGCCGTCAACTGGCGACCAGCAGTTCAGGTTTCTCTACTTCAACCAAATGAACTTGGCTATAAAATCCAGCATTCACGCAAGAAAACCAAGTCTGGTGACAAGTTTGAATCCCGATATGATGAGGCTGTTAGTTGACATTCACACTGATTTCAATCAGAACGACGGAGATGGGGAAATGATCATGAAAAATCTGGCAGATTGCTGGATTGTTGGGCGTAAATCTGAGAAAAGAGAGTTTTTCGTGATTCTAAACCAGAAGAATGCTAGTCTGGTAGATATTAGTGAGGAAATTAAGAAACTACTTTCTACCAGCTTCAATAGTGTATTTTTCCTTGAATAAAAAATTTGCTCTCGTTGTGCTCTCTGGTCTATAATAGTTGTCCCTCATATACTTAGAAAAATTCTCCAACCAGGACCCCTCCGTGATTATTACCTTCTTTCGGTAAATTATTTCTTGCAAGACAAGAGCTACATCTCAAAAACCATCTTATGTTCAGATTTAAAAGTTAATTTTGCGAATTCATAGCTTTTTGCAAAATCCCTGAAAGCACATGAGTTTATTTAAATATGAGTTGCCTGTTGTACCCATCTGCCATTTCACCCAAAGGGTACAATTTGCATTTGCAACTCAGTTTCCACCTTGTATTGAAATTCACCTTAAAAAGCCTATTATTTCATTTTATTTTAACATCTCACTTCTTTCAAATTATTCACCCAGGACATTTATTCAAACTTCCTGCTAATTGATTCATGAGATCTTTTCAACCACCTCTAGTATTCCAAGCCCCCATCTATTAGAGATCAGAGAGAGTACCTTCCTGGCTTGCAATGCTGCACCTACACAATCAAAATAATGGGATGAACCCAGGCCAAACATGAAATTAGTTTTATTATTAAACTCTTTTTATATAAAAACAGTACCATAATAAAAACCCTAGAGTCTGCTCATTCTGAATAACTACCAAAGGACAGTAGCAGTGGCCATGCAGCTATAAACAAGATGCTTTATTTTAGAGAATCTTGACATCATGGGTTCTAAACACCTTGCTTCAGATTTGGGGGTGTCTTGTCTGCAGTTATTTTCAAATTGAAGATTTCTGTAGCTGTCAAATTAAGTTTGAGGCAGATTCAAAATTTGACATTGTTATAAAAAAGAGTGATCAATATTCGGATGAAAAATTTATTTTTTGGTGTTAAATAGCACAACTTTACAAATATTTTTATGTTTAGTGTAGTTGATCAGCTTAAATTATTCTATCAAGCTAGTAGTTTGATTAATAGCATTGAATTAGACAAAACATTTATTCTATTAAAATTCACCTCTATAATATTGTTTCTTCAATTTCTTCGACGTTACTAAAAGACTGTAAAAACAGACAACCGAAGAACAAAGACCGAACATCATCGAACGAACCAGGATCATACTTAGGGCCTGTTTATATGGGCAAAATTACTTCACCTGCCAGACCCGGGGCTGGCAAGCGATACTTCACCCTCCTATAGAAAACCATTGAAATCTCAGTTTGCGTTTATATGGAAAATAAAACTTCACTCCACACTACCGGTATAGTGAAGTTTCGCCTCTCAGGAGGTGAAGTTTCACTCAGGTGAAGTGAAGTTTCTCCATATAAACACAAAACTACCAGTGAGGTGAAGTAAACTCGGCCTTTTTTCAATGGAAAATCAATGTTGCGTAGACGATTATTGACGCCATGGATTTACCTCGCCTTTCAGACCCGGCATGAAAATCTCTTATAAACAGTGCTTGAAAATTACTTCGCTTGTCAGCCTCGGGTCTGGCAGGTGAAGTAATTTTGCCCATATAAACAGGCCCTTAGAATTGAAAAACGGCTTAAATGGATGGGATAAGGGCTTTTTGGCGTCACCAATCGAACTGTAGCGTCAGCAGTCAAACTGTAGCGTCACCAATCGAACTGCAGCGTCAACATTAGAACTGTAACGTCACCAATCGAACTGCAGCGTCAGCAGTTTAACTGTGACATAAGCAGTCGAACTGTGGCGTCAGGCGTTAAATCTACTTAAGGATGAATGACTTATGCTCCTAGCTATAATGAAGAGAGTTTGGGGAAACAATAGATTAAACTAGACTAGACTTCCTCCTTTCGGAATAAATAATGCTAATATTCAATTGAAATAGCTACATATACAATGAAATTAGTTACATTTCAATGATGAGAGAAATACACTACACAAAGCATTTAAAAAATTACTGTGCTCATGTGCAAGGTGATTTTTAAGGGGGAACTTAAAGTATATACAGAGCCTAATAGAGAAAAGAACCCCCTTTCGATTTAATAAGTGAGATGGCCGACTTAAGGTGAATGATTCCTAATTCAAATCTTTAAGATTGCACATGTAATCCTTATTTATGAAATCTCTGTGATGTTTGTAGGGAAATAAATGCAAATGTTTGATGAATGTAGGAAAGTTCTGTTTCTGTCAATACTTGTTTATATACATGAAGTATCTTGCCTGAAACTTTGACAGAAATATCTGCCATGATTTTGAAATAAACACGTTTGAAGATTACATTACTAACTCAACCAATTTCTATTAGGGTTCATCTACTTCAAGTTCTTCATTTTAAAGGTATAGTCATCAGAAAAAGGTGGTCTGGTAACAAGTGGTGTGCATTGTCTCAAATATCGGTTTTCAATCCTTGTCCTTCTCGACCTCGTCCGACCACCAATCGTAAATATCCTTAGGACTGGAATATCGGTTTGTCACAATTTTTCTGACAGTGTCACCGTCTCTCCATTGTTTGTTTGACTTCTGGATCTGTTCCAGGGGGTATGATGTTGTTTTGGTCAAGGCGATCTTTTCTGGGAAGACACGTGGTACAATCAGGCTTGATCCAACTGACGACGATGAAGCATTTAACTCATCATACTCGGTGACGTCACTGTCCATGCTGATAGAAGAAGCACCAGATGCGACTGGAAGACAATTGTGAGTTTTTAACAAAATGAAGACGATTTACCGACGCTTTTTGTCTCTTTTTGTAATATGACGAATTTTTAGGCTCAAATTCAGTATCCAGCACCATTACAGATTAAAAATACCCCTTTTGAGCATATGGTTAATCTTTTCTAAATCAAGTTGAAACTCAAGTTGAAATTGACTTCTAGAAATCACATGACTATATCCATAGGAGCGGTGCGTAGTTTTCCCAACTCAGCAACTCTCCAACTACCATTGTTTAGGGAGGTTTAGAGTAGATTTTCCAGTTTATGCGATACACTATCACCAATGATAGTTGATAAGTTAGGGAGTTGGTGAGTTGGGAAAATTACGACACCGTCCACAGGAGCTACTTGTCCAGCGACCATTTATTCATACTTGTTTCCACGTTTCACTTTTGTTTCCTGTCTACAAGTATCAAACTGCATTGAACAAGTAGGCCGATTGTAACAGCATAATTCCATATTCCAATTATTGTGATCTCGTTCCAACAGACTTGTAACAACTTTATGTATGGATGATTTCAACTATCAATGATTTTATCTCCTGTTCTGAATCGAGGTACACACTTCACGAGTCGAAAAGTGAATTTAAGAGATCAAACTAACCTGACATTTTCTTCTGCATCCTTTTAGTATTCTCCTTTCTGCTCTCCACCTTCTGCTGCCACATTTTAGCACACCAAGTGCAAATAGTCTGCGCAGCAACCTCCTCCACAATGGAGCGAACCTGATCCTCCCTAGCCAATCTTTCATCCAGCTTCAAATGTCGAGACAACTTAACACGTGCGTCATTATAGGCCAAAACCAGAAGCAAATCATGAAAGGTTATGTCCTTGCCACCGCTGATTTTATCGATTTCCGCGCACATCAACTTGTACATGAATTTATCCATGTGTATGCTGAAGCCTAGTTTGAAAATGCTCAAGTTCAGAGCCAGCTTTGCTCTGTTGCATGACAGCTTCCCGCTCCGGTCGATATCGATTAGATTCCAGACCTCTTGGTAGCTTTTAAGGTCCGAATTCGTCATCAGCATGTCTTCATCCGTTGATGAGAACAGGGAGAAGTTTTCCAGCACGACAGCAATGAACAAGTTCAGGAATATGTAAGTTATGAGCAGGTAGTAACTAGAGAAGAATAATATAGCTGCCGGCTCGTTGCCACAATCGGTCTCCCAGTAATTATCAGAAGACGTTCTGGTGCATCTGGGAGGGGCAACCATGCAGTCGTGCATCAGCTTGTTCCAGTCTTCGCCCGTCGTGATTCTGAACAGCAACAGCATCGCCCTCCAGCTGTTCCGGAAATTGGCATGCCGGTTCAACGCCAGACCGAATTTCACTGAGCCAAATAGGACGACACCGACCACAGCGTAACTCATCATCAATACTACCAAGACCGAGATTGTGAAGAAACTCTTGAACAGACTCATTCCTACAGTTAATACCAGCATTCGTAAAGAATTGACTTTTCCAGCCAGGGTAAAAAGCCGGAATATGATTATCGCAACACCGATACGCAGAATCGCAACTTGTATGAATTCGAACTTGTACGAAAGCATCTGAAACACGGACCAGATCAAGCCCAGAACGGTCAACATCATGTCGAATCTGTTTCGCCAACTAAGCCAGTATCCTGAAAACCGATATGCCTTGAGTTTGAGACCAAAGTCGATCACGTATAGGTACGAGAATATGACAGCAATAGTTGTGAACGAAACGTGCAGTTCTTTCGCATCCTTCTCCCCTTCTTTCACTGCCATGAAACTTGCGGGGTACCATTCTGCATACAGTAGCGTGGAGCCATTGAGAAGTACAGTGCCAATGTACACCCAGCGATAAATCTTCGTTTGCAAGAAATCGTACATTCTTCCACGGCTTTCGTCGTCTTCAGGCCTAGGCGGGATGTGAATCGGCTGCGCTAGTTTCAGCCTCTTTTTCAAGTCTTCCCATCTCCGCTGGTCGACAGTTAAAAGTGCAGTGCCTTTATTTTCATTGAAATTGCTCACGACGACACCGATGAACAAGGATAGGCCAATCAAACAGGCGAAGAATACATAGACGTGCAGATAAACAGCAGCATGCCAGCCGATGCGACTGTTCAGTATATCCCTCACTTCAGTCCAGCCTTCGAGGGACAGCACCTCAAACAAACTAAGAAAGGCACTTTGCACTGTATCAAAGTTGAAATTCCTCGGGTTTCTCCAGACACACGGCACCATTAAAGTTGCTGGGCTGCCACCGAGATTCTTTAAAAGCTTCGGATCTGAAAGAGTAACTTCACAGAGCCCTTTGCACTCTTCCCTAGTTTTCGAGCTGTTTGTACACTGTGCCAGCTTTCCTTTGAACATTTGCACACCATAATTTGCGAAAACGAACATCAGCAACATCTGGAGAATAGCAACAGTCAAGATGTCCTTATACCCTCTGACCAAGATATTCACCACGTTCCTCAACGGTGGAGCAAGGGTAATAATCCGCAGTGGTCTCAGTCCACGCAAAACCAACAAAACCTGAGCCATGGAGCCGGGAGGGATATCTTTCGGCTGTAATGTGACGTACACAAGGCCAACGATGTAAATAAACACGTGAAGAACTCCTCCAAAGTCTCTCACCAAAGCCGTAGGTGTGAAAATCAAGCCATCCGCAAAAATCTTCACACCAATTTCCAACGTTGTAGTGGTAACGAACAGGATCTCAACGTTTCTCGTCAAGGGCTGTTTGAAGGTTCCTTGCTCCGGTGTCTCCAGCATCATCACCCAGCAGGATAAGTGGGTGAGAAATATCATCAGCCAGTCTAGATACGCCTGCGATCCGAGGTACTTCTTGAACCGGTTGAGACTGAATGCCCCGAAAAACCGCTGCCTGTCGCTGCTATCGGAAAATGCCTCGTACCTCTTGTGAACGATTTTGCGCAGGATGCATCTCACTTTGCTGTCATACGGGAGTAGAAGCAACGCCTTGTCAAAGTACGGGTAATTCTCACGCAAGCTCTCTACCATTGTTTGCTTCTTCATCCGGGCTTCTTGTAGTCTTTGACGCACGATGTCTACACTGAGGTTTTTCTCACCGAGTCGCTCAGAAACACTTTGAAATGGTGGCATTTTCGGAGAGTTTATTTGACTATTAGCGAAATTAGTGCTGTTTTCTCGCTTCTTCGCGGATAGGCGTCGCACAGTTCCTCGTTGGCTTATAGAAGAATGGCTATCTACCGTAGGCGAGCGCCTTGTAGCACCCTCGTAAAGATTGGATTTTTGCTCGTGTGAGTCCCTGATTAGCGCTGTTACACTAGACTGCTTTCGCACGGAGATATTTTCACTTTTGTATGGCTGCTGATTAGCCCCACTGACTAAGCTGAATCCAAGACTATTTGCATCGTTTGACATTTCAGAATCCATGTAGATGTCAACATCTTCCACGAAACTCTCGGAGTCTTTAAGCCTATTCAGATAGTTCCCCATGAAACTTTCCCTCACTTTTGGTATACTGCAGCCAATGTTTTCCATCTTGACTATCTTTGGGCGAGCTTTTAATTTCTCAAAGATTCTGAGTCTAACCGGTAACCTATAATTTATGTCAGCCTCTTCTCCACGTTGTTGCTGTTTTATCACCTTCAGCTCTTCATCCAATTCGAGGTTGTCGAGAATCAAAGCAACAAAGACACTGATAAGAATGACAGCTGCTAAAACGTGGAATAGAATGAAGAAGGGCAGTATCAGAACTGAATTTGTCAGCCCACCACTGTGCAGCATGTTGGTCATCACCTCGTTCCAGGCTTCTTGCATGAGAACTTGAAACATGGCTTGCACAGATTCCGGGAAGGTATGGAAAAGACCATCGCTGTGAGAATGGCCCTTGTCCAGCTCGCTATCCAGCTTGATGTTGCAGAAAAGCTGTAAGCTCACACCGGCAGCAGCGCCAAGGAAGATCAGTGTAAACAATATGAGTCCACTGAGCTTTTTGCCATTGCCGAGGATCCTCTTCAAAAACGAAGCAAGCCTAGGCCAAGCAATCATCAACCTAAAGGGCCGCATCACTTGGAAAAGGGCATATGCTTCTTGTTCCATACATAACGGGGCTAAGAATGCCGAACTGCCAACAGCTAGAAAACACTCAAATCGATGCGGAATGCTTGCAAGATATCCCGAGAAGCCAAAGCTGATGATGTTCAAGATTACTTCAATGTCGAACAATGCCGTAAAGACTATTTGTGCAATGATGCGCTTCTGATGGTTCAACAGTGCTTGTAAAAATGCGTCTGCAATGATACAGGCCAGGAAGAACCATGTGAATGGAGTGGATTTCACAACCTTACTTAGGGTACACCGAAATGATCCAACTTTGAGGGCCTCTCTCCCTTCTAATAGCTTAATCCCCGATTCTGATCTCTGTAAGACTTTTGAAGAATCCTTATTGAGTTTCCTTGACGGTGAGCTGTATAAGTTATGAACTTGACTCCTTAGATCAGCAAAAACTTCAGTGACGATGGCGATAAAGATGTTTTTCGCCAACCATGCAATGAAGAATATCAGCAGTATGAAATAAACAACAGCAATTAAGAAGTGGTTGCTGTCCATCGTGTTGTACATGACAAAGCTCCAGCCTTCTTGCGATTGGGCCTCGTAAACAGTTAGAAGCCCACTTGCTGCTTGTTTAAAGTACGTTGTCATTTCCATAAACCCGCCCAGCTTCAATGCCTTGCAGACGAACGGTTTAGGGCAGCGGTAGCCATAACTAGCACTCGCATTAGCCGCGCATCTTGACGTTGGGATCATCAAATCATCATAATTCACTTTCCTGACGTCTGTGCCTGGCTTGACGCAGTATCCCGCTAGCGGACCAAACATCTGAACACCGATAATAGATGCTAGAGTCATGAAATATATCGTAAATAACAAAACGCTTCGAATTTGACGCAGCGGCTTTTTCGAGACCTTCTTCGGAATGCTGATGTTTAGGAGATTCTTCGCAACACGAAATATGATAAGCGGTCGCGGAGAACGCAGCACTGATATCACAAAATACCAACTCGTCTTAAATGGGCCCACAATGCCAACCAATTCGATAATGTGAAATATTATGGAAACCCAAACGAAAATAAGCATGCAGAACTCAAATGCACGGCCAGGGCTGCGTAAATACGACTTTTTAACAGCAACAAATCCTTTGTCCAACACTTTCAGCATCATTTCCAGTGACAATATCAACGCCACAGCAATATCCAGGCCCAGTGTGGTTTTCAAAAGTGAGGGCATGTTTCTAAACGAAGCCGGCGTATTTAGGCACACAGATATAAAGCTGGTCAAACAAGTGAGTGTTATGATTGATTTGAACCAAAAACTTCTACGGAACTCAAATCTGATCTTCCGTTCTTCTGCTTCCAAGGATAGCTTCCGTAGCAACATCGTATGCATGTCTGGGCTCTTTTGTCGGGCTTCAATGTCATGGTCCGTGTTATCAAAACTTGACTCATTACTGAAAGGAGAAAGTTCCCCCATTGGCGACTTGTCTCTGGTTGGAAATAGTGTCTTGTCCCTTTGGTTAGTTGGGGCACTTAGTGGTAAATCCTTTGGTTGACTCATCGTTGGGTTTTAGTTATAGCCTACGATGGAAAATACAACTTGGTTAGATCATGAAAAGGGCCTGGTAGGACCGAATCTTAAAGATCTTTTAAAATTATTTATTAATAGTACGTGAAAGGAATAAAGAGTCATGTCTTTGTGATTCCTATCTTTTATAATGAAGTTTGCAAATTCCTTTGTGGCCTCGTTGAGAAAAGCAACAAAAAATAAGAATCAAGATGGGTAAATATGGATGCAAAAGGGTGGTGAAGAAGTCTAGATGAGTGTCAGAATAATTGAGCTAAACAGAAAACTGCTCTCCCAGTTTTTACCAAGATTGCTTTGAAATAATCACAAACTTATGATGCAACGTTTGATTGAATAAATAGTGAGGATTTTACTTAAGCCCAACATTAGACGCAAGGGGTCAGTTACATTTTTGAAACTAACAAGATCCCTTTTGCTTTTTATCTAAATGATATTTTGGAAAATATCATCTTAATCTGAATTTCTGACAGGAACCCCAACATTTTGGTATTAGAGTCCTGTAAGTATCCTGTAAAGATAGAGCAAACATAGGGAAATCTTTTAGTCAAGGCTCAAGGGTACTTGAAAGTTTGTGGACACACCTGACGAGGGAATTTGCAGGAGTAGGTGATTATGGTCAATTTGGGGGTGCTTATTCCGAATTTTGATGTTATATGGAGAATTAAGGGGGCTAACTGCCTCGTTTTGTTGAAAAACCTCAATTTTAAGCATGATTTAGTTATGCTTTAAAATAAAGCCTTTAATGCCTGATATATGTGCAAATATTAAAAAGCAATTCAAGGGTGCTGATTTCAAATATTCCATGTCTTGGGAGGAAAATTAGGGGGCTACCTGCCTCATTTTGGTATGAATCTGGTTTATTAGATTTTTTCTAAACACTTATAGATTTTTGAAGTATGGTTATAGGTAGTCAATTTGTTCAATTCAAAAGATCTGGGATCATCTATTGATGCTGTACATAGATAATGGGGGTAAAAAGGGGCTTGAAGGTAGATTGCTTGTTTTCAAAAATATTATGTTCTTGTGTAAATTTTCAGAAGTATTTGTTACTGTACTTCCAACAATGTTTGAAAATAGAAACACTACCCCAAATATTGATGCTAATTTGACATATTCGTAGGAATTCCTTGCTACTCAGTGATTTACTTTCTTCTAAATATGAAATGGGACTGTATGAAATCATGTAATATTAGTGTTCACTGCCTTTCTTCAATGAATTCTTCAAATGTAACCATCAAATTCCAAACAGATAAAGTCTTACATACTGCCTAGTTTCATTAAAATTGATTATCTTGTAATTCAGAGTCATCTTTCTTTATTTCCATGTTATCTTATGGAAACTTCTTTATTTCTGATTTCTACATTTATAGGGAAAACCTTCCAAGAATTAGAGTCAACAAAATATTAACAAGACAGGATATAGAATAGAATATAGAAGACCCTGTTTACATGATGTTGTGGTATGACAAATTCGGATATGACCCAACATAAGACCTTTTTCTGGTGCAATTTCATGCTGTTGTATAAGTGCCATCTTGTAAACAGGTCATGGCAGTGTTTGGAAACAATTTCACATTGCTTTTATTTCAAGGAGAAAAATAATCAAATGTTTGTGGTTTCTTTGTTCCCAGCAAAAAGCTTATACAGTAAAAACCCGCACAAAAGAAACTGCAGATTAAGAACCTCCAGACTGATTTTTGACTAACAAATCACCATTATTTATAAGAACCCCTTCAGCCTGGCAAATGCAGTAGATTCTTAAAAAGATCACTGGTAAAAACTCAAATGTTCTTCTGAGAACATTATTTGAAAAAACTGGCTATTAAAAGCTGATATGTCTGATGAT
Source organism: Pelagia noctiluca (assembly GCA_963924455.1). Taxonomy (NCBI): domain Eukaryota; kingdom Metazoa; phylum Cnidaria; class Scyphozoa; order Semaeostomeae; family Pelagiidae; genus Pelagia; species Pelagia noctiluca. The sequence goes on along the minus strand of OZ004328.1, from coordinate 394,604 downwards.
CATAAAATATCTCCTCAAGGACTTGAGAACTACCATGTGTGATATATTATAACAAGCTGTTTCAAAATGATTTTTAAGAACCTCTTGGAGGCTGTTTTCTTGTTATGCATCCTATATTTAAGAACCAGTTCAGCCTGTTCTGATAAGTCAGGGGTTCTTTTATGCGGGTTTTTACTGTATTATTTTGAGATCAACAAAAGGGTTGTTGATCAAATTGAAACCATATCTGTGCTCTTGTAAAGCAATATTGTTTGGATTTTGTAAACGATTGCATAATCTTATTTAATTTTCTATAATTATATTTCTTTCTCGTGGAAGCACTTCTGCAGGTCTGTGTGAAAAATTGTGAATTTGCCTTTTTCGTTTGCCTTTCCTTGTGTTTTGGCACATTTTTCTTTGCTAGTGTGCAATCTTAAGAACAATGTTGTTGTGGCTATGGTCTTCTCTAACCAAAACGATGTCACATTGGCATCTTGTAAACAGGAGGCCAAAAATCACACACCGTCTTGGCTTCACACCGGAGTCAAATCAAACCGTCACTCTACCTTCAATGTGTAAATGGGGTCTAAAATTCTGTGTAGATTTACGAATTGAAAATTTGAACAGAACAAAACACAATATGCAAATTGTAGAATAAAATATGGTATTATAAAAGGAATTATGTAAAATTGGGGAGGGGAGATAGTGGTTCTATTGATTTTCTTTCAAATTAATTCTACATAGTTTATTGATTGTTGATAGGCAAATACGCTTACTATCTTTGCAGGGTATTGGTTTATGTGCTAAGCACAGATGGCCCACGGAATAGGTAGACTAATCGAGCAGTGCGACCCTGGTCCTTCCTCTCGATGTGACCATACTTCGTTATTCCTTTTGCCTTTTTGCCTGGAATTACAGAGAGCTGGCTAATTCTTTTTTCACACTTTGTGACAGGTCTGAAGGTGGTTTCGAACCCGGGAGCCTTTGATCAAGGGTCAAGTAATCTAACCACTCACACATGATCCAAGACAAATCATCATATGAACATCAGAGGAACGACATCATTTATAACTTACCACCGAACAACAACAATGGGATATTCCAAAAGGATTTCTTCAGAATTTTCCCCATAAAGTGTGGGCTAAACCACAAAGAGCCATCTTGATATAATCTTATCAAAGTTTAGGTTGGGCCGTAGGCCTAAACAGTCCTTCGGCTTGCTGGCTTTGTTGTTGTCATGTCGCAGCTGTTATAACGATGAGAATGTAACAGGAATGGAGTCGAAGTTTCTTACTTTTCATGATCTTACTGTTAGAGCAAAGCTGTCAAGAATCGAAATTTGATTCTGATCTAGGGCAATTTCCAGAAAGACGCATGATTTCATGATTTCGTTTATTATCTCCTGTTCTTAAAACAACACAGAAGACGCCATTACGCACGAAGGTGCTTTCACATTACTCCATGTACAATTCCTCAATACGCACGAAATATCCTTAGATTTTGGAAAATTTCATATTCCTTCTTGCCCCGCTAAATATCAAAGGCTTGTCATGATAAGTGGTGACTATCATGTCGAATATTGTGTCAGAAACAGGCTTGATAAGACCAAATATATTTAATCCTTCTTTCTTACTAATGTTGGTAGTGCTCTACCAACTTTCAGTTCAATTTGAGAAACTTTCAGAACAGAGCAGATTTTTTAGTTTCTTATGAAAAGATTAGGGGTACTTAGTTTTAAGAATGATGTGTGTAAAGTACTGTAGTATCTTGAGACACAACAAGCCAGATCTAAAAGAGTATTTTATGAACAAGACCACCTTATATAAGAGGAAAGTTTCTAATATCAACATATGCCACAGCAGAGTCCAATAAATAAAGACAAAAGTTTTAAGCAGCGACTCTTATTCAAGAGAGAGAAAAATATATAAAACAACATGGATGGTGTTGTCTTAGGGTAATGGTTCCAAAAAATGTCTACTAATGAAATGCTACTGTACCAGTCAAGTTGTTTACATGTATCTAAATGCCTGTTATCTGTTCTGCAGATCTTTCATCTCATTGTTTATCATGCTCTCTTTCTGCAGCAAGCCATCGAGTGCTGCTTGAAACCTCTGCTTCAGAAAAGGATTAGAAGCGTTCTCAACCCTAGATTCTTGCTCGGCTCTTTTGGCTTGAACATCCACAAGCAGACCTTGCAGTTCTGACAACCTTTGCACAACTTCTTCTGACTCTTGGGACGCCCCAGTCATCATCAAGTCTGATAAGCTTCCCTTAGAGAGGTGACTGCTGTTAGCGAAATCATCAATCATGTCCATTTCTTCTTCGCTGCTACTTATATCTGGCAAAATAGCATTACTGTCCTCATTTTCAGCATATGATATCGGCGACTGCATGCTTTCTTCGTTGAAGTTTTGCGGTGACATGTTTCCAACGTCAATGTCCGATGCATTACTTCTAGCATCTTCTTGCTTATCTTCGTCCTGCAATACTTCATACGTAACATCAACTGCACTGATATCAGCTCTTAGAAGCCGCTTTACCTCTTTCTCTATCTCTGGGGCCTCTATATACTTCTTTTTGGCAGTCTTCCTGAAGCGTTTCTTCCTGACATTTTTTAATGGAGGTGTTATACCGTGTGGATAAAGAAACTTCTTCATTGTCTGCTGTTTTTTAAAAGGGTCCACGTTTTTAGTCTCTTCTTCTTCAGAGCTGCTTTCATTGCTGTCCTCTTCTTCTTTACACAACAACATTTGTGCTACGTCTGCAGTCTTCCAAAAACTCTTCCTATCCAAAGTCTTCCATGATTCTGTTGCACATGGCAAATTCACAAGCTTTGCTGAGAAAGTGGTATCTCCATATCTAACAGCCCCATATCTGCTATTATCGTGGAGTTCTATTCTAAGTTTGTCTTTCAAAGTGCCACTATCAATGTCATCTTTCACTTTTTGGCCATAGTCTTCGGGGATGCGGAGAATAAATTGATTTTCAAGCTCAAAAATGGCATGGCTAGGCTTGATCTTCACCTTTGTTTTTAAACTTTTTTTGCTGCCTCCAGATTTACTTACAGCTGCATGATGGCTCATACTTATCTTGGTAATTCAGAGCAGGAAAAATGAAGAACTTTCATTAAACTTGAGCCTTCACTCGCGAACATTCTTTTGTAGAGCTGACGAAGATTGAAAACAATACTAAATACAGAATGCCTCCAATTTATCTCGATCGTGATTGGATGATGTGGAAAATCTGTCGAAGTCTTTAAGAATTTCGCGTGTTTTTCGCGTGCACACTCTCTGGAAATACGGATGAAAAATGGCGGACGCAGTGAAACCAAGCTCAGGGAAGAAGCGGAAAAGTAGCACAGCAAATGAGGTAGAAAAGGTTAAGAAGACGAAGAAATTAGACCTTTCTGTCGTCAAGAACAAACTGAAGAGGCAAGAACTTTATAAAACTCAAAAACTTGAGAAAAATAAAGAGAAAAGAGAGCGAAGAAAAAGGATGAAAAAAGATGGCGACCAGGTAGATGGCCTAAATATTACATCTACTCCTGTATATGTGTTGTTAGTCCCCTCCTAGTATGATCAGTTCCCTGTATGGTGTAAAAATTTTCAGAAAAAGCAAACACCAAACAAAATCTACAGTCCTTGCCAAAAAGTCTTGAGACACAATAGCTATTTTAGCATTATCCAGATTGGAAAGTTTGCCATGCGCGGGCAATAACTTGCCCACGCACACGTGAAGAAACAATAGAAAACAACAATGGGCACGTGACTTTTCTTGCCCGCGCAAAATCGCAACTTTCTAGTCTGGAGCATTATCTCAATCATCGAGCGCTATATATCATTAACCTGTAAGATGATGTTGGAGCTCCTCTCCCCCTAAAACAATGTTGATACCAGGTGTGGATGTCATCGGAGGATGTAACAGATGCATTACCACCAGATTGCAAAGTTTGGCTTTTGTGCGTGCGAGATAATTTCGCCGCACGATAATTGCGCGGGTGTGCGCGGGTCAACTCACAATTTAATTATGTTACCAACTGCGTGGCTTGGACAATGTGCGCGGCTAGTGCAGGGTCAGGAAAATTTTACAAACGGAGCTGTGCGGGCCAGATCTCGCCCGTGCAGGCCAAACTTTTCAGTCTGTCATTACCACACCAAAGCAACATCTGAAACAACATTGCCCTTTTTTTTCTCAAAATGTATGGGGCTGCTTGCCCCAAAATACTGTCTAAGCCCAGGGGGTGCATTCCATGTAAAGTCCACGCCAGAGACATTATGCCAATACACCAAAGAACAATAGAAAAAATGTGACCTATTGACTTATCCAAAGTTCACACCAAAGATCTCTAGCATAGACTAAAGATACACAAAATGCACCATGGCCCACTGCTGAAGAGTAGGTAGATATTAGTAAAAACAGATCAAAATTTTCAGGAAAATCGAAAACGTCACTGGTCAAACGAAATTTATTTTTGAATCATTACTCCCAAATACTGATACTTTACATCTAAAAATGTGTAAAAGTATCCTGGGAGCAGCGGCGGCGCGCAGCTTTTTCGAGTTGGTATTCAGAATTTGGAAAAAAAAATAAAAAAAAATTGGTTGGGGGATGGTACAATCCCTCTCTAGAAAGCTTTGGCCATGCGCCGTGCAGCACTGCGCAGGAAATATCAATCAGTTGTTTTAAAGGCTTTGCTGGAAGGTTTCTTACGAAAATTTATAACGCAAATCGCAAATATCAGCGTAAGTTAAAGCCCGATTACAGCAGCAGGGCAGTAGGACAGCGGCCCCTGCTACTCAAATGTCATCCTCAGCTCATATCGGCTCGAGGCCCATCCAGAGGAGCCACCAAAAGGCTGAGGTATTCGAAGTTGAACCTGAATACCTGCCGTCAAATTGAACAATGTAGGCCAAAAAGTGCAATGACAAAATACTTATAACTAGCAGCTTTTTTGCATTTATTCTCATTGATTCAACAGTCTATGGCTTACAATTTTATAAAGTATTTTATCGCACATTTAAGATTTCCGTGTACCTGAAATTGCTTATTTCTATCCCTTCCTATTTCTCAGGCAACTCAATTTCAAAAGTTATATCGCTCAATAATCTAGGCCAAGGCCAACAGAAAGACTTCCCTTCTCCCTCGCGACCATATATTCATGAAAAACCACTCGTAGAGTGGGGACAGAGATTCACCAGTTCTTTTCTGACGTTTTATTTTGAGAAAAGGTATTGCCCTGAGCAAAATTCACGACGAGAGAGGCCACGTGTTGGTCAAGGTATTCAGATCCAATCTGAATAGGTCGAAGCCAAAGTGCCCTTCAAAATGATTATCTGATACAATAGCGGTCTATTGTTGTCGACGTCATTTCTTTTTGAGAAAACAAAGCCGATGTATTCAGAATTTTATCGAATAGGTTGACCCCGGTGACATATCGGATGTCAAAATTTCTTTACCACAGCAATCATCACATCATTAGAATGGATTACAGAGTAAATATTTCTTTGTCTTTGAAAGGAAGCCCAAAAGTTTTTAAGGTGGATGCTGTTAAGGTGGATGTTCGATTTAAAATCAATCGAAAGAAAAGTCTAATTTCCGAAGCAACAAATGTTTTTTTTCATCGCTGGAAAAAACAGGTATTTGTGAATACCTTGAATACCCCCAAGCGCCGCCACTGCCTGGGAGTAAACAGAAGCTGTTCCAACTTAGCTGTATTTGGTGAACTCGGGAGACTCCCAATGGTTGCCAATTGCATTAAAAGAATGCTCTTGTTTTTCCACCGTCTTATAAGCCTAAGCGACGATAGCCTTTTAGCCAATGCAGCTATTGAAAGCATTTCCTTTCACGAAGAGGGAAAATTTAGTTGGATGTCTTCAGCTCTTGGTTTTCTAAAGGCGCTTGGAATTGACCCAGATATTAGTAGAATAAAAAACTTGCGTTTTTCCACCTTCAAGCGCATGGTCAGTGTCTCTTTAAAGAATTGTTATGAACGATATTGGGCTAAGAATATCAAGGATAGTACTGGTACCTCTAATAAAGGAGGAAATAAACTGCGCACTTATGCCATCTTTAAACGTATTTTTCATTGTGAACCTTACACAAAGGTTAAGTGATAAGGAATCAAGAAGATGGCTAGCAAAGTTCCGCTGTAGTGATCATTCACTTAGGATTGAAACTGGAAGACGACAAGGTCTAAAGCCAGAGGAACGGATTTGCCTTATGTGCGACAATATGACTGTTGAAGATGAATTCCATTTTCTTATATCATGCCCCAAATATGATCAGTTGCGACTTAAACTTTTCAAATATATAAGTGAGAAAGTTCCAAATTTTGATAACCTGCCTCAAAGACATAAATTCACATATATTTTATCGTGTGAAAATATGAATATTATTAGGCGGTTAGTGTCCTTTTTAAAAGATGCTTTTGCTTCGCGATCTGCAGCGGAAAAGCCTCCGTAAAGCTTCTGCAGCTTTACCTGATCACATTTAGTACAATTTTTTTATCTTATTGCTGTGTGTAATACTTTATGATTAGTTTTGTTATTGTTTTTACTTTTATGTAGTGTAGTATGATCAAGGGCAGTAGGAAGAGAGTAGAGTAGGCCCACAAAAGTTTGGGCCAAATTACACAACACCGTAGTAGTTAGCGTTAGTCTAGTTGCTAATTCAAACGTAATAAAATAAAAGAATCATTGTCTCATCTCTTGTTGGTAATTCTTCTCTTTTCAAACGAAACAACATCCTTCGACAGACTCTAATAAACCGTTGGCCCAGCTGAGCTTGGCGGCCATTGCTTTTGCATTCTCAAAATTCAAAACAAACGAACGAAAGTGAGGCTGATGCTGGGCTGACCAAACTCAAATTTAAAATATAAATAAATCTATATTTCAAACTGGAGTTTGGTCAGCCCAGCATCAGCCTCACTTTCGTTCGTTTGTTTTGAATTTTGAGAATGCAAAAGCAATGGCTGCCAAGCTCAGCTGGGCCAACGGTTTATTAGAGTCTGTCGAAGGATGTTGTTTCGTTTGAAAAGAGAAGGATTACCAACAAGAGATGAGACAATGATTCTTTTATTTTATTACGGTTGAATTAGCAACTAGACTAACGCTAACTACTACGGTGTTGTGTAATTTGGCCCAAACTTTTGTGGGCCTACTCTACTCTCTTCCTACTGCCCTTGGTATGATGACGCTCCAAAAATTTGTGTAGCAAATCATTATTAATAAAATGAAAAAAAATGAAAAAATGAAATGTAAATGGCTCAATTATTCGACATTCAATTTATGGAATTCAAGAGCCATCATTGAATACCCTAATTCAAGATTCGGATTTCAAGTTCCATAATTAAACACCCTAATTCCGATACTCTAATTCAGACACTCTAATTCACACTCTCTAATTACAAATATATTTTTTCTAAATGCTTTTATAACTGACAATTTAATTCTGGATCTTGAATTTAGGATCTTGGATCTTCCATTCAGGAGTCCCAAAAGTAAGTCCCAATAATTGGAATCAGTCCCCTTTCTGATCTAATGTTTTTCAGAAAAAGCAAACTCCTAAGACAACGGAAAACATGAGAGTTGCAGATGAGACGCTTATCAATCCGCTGGATGAAGAATTACTAAAGGATGATGAAACAGATGAGCTGGCCTCTTATTTCAGGTGCGAAAGAACACCAAAAGTACTCATCACCACAAGCGACAAACCTAAATCTCATGTGAGTCAATGCAATACCTGTCTATAATTATTTCAAATGCCATTTGTGCCAATTTTCCTAATTTTTGCCAGTTTCGTCATTTTGGCAGATTCTTGCGTAATTGCTGAAGCCTTGATCAAAGTATGTGCATAAATTCTTTTTGAAACAATTTGTGTGAATGAGAATCACTTGAGCAAGACCCAACTACAGCTTTGTATGTCAGCAATCTACCACTAAGCAGGGGCGGCGCTTGGGGGTATTCAAGGTATTCACAAATACCTATTTTTTCCAGCGATGAAAAAAAAAACATTTTTTGCTTCGGAAATTTTATTTAAGACTTTTCTTTCGATTGATTTTAAATCGAACATCCACCTTAACAGCATCCACCTTAACAACTTTTGGGCTTTCTTTCAAAGACAAAGAAATATTCACTATGTAATCCATTCTAATGATGTGATTAGTGCTGTGGTAAAGAAATTTCGACATCCGATATGTCACCGGGGTCAACCTATTCGGGAAAATTCTGAATACATCGGCTTCGTTTTCTCAAAAAGAAATGACGTCGACGACAATAGACCGCTATTGTATCAGATTATCATTTTGAAGGGCACTTTGGCTTCGACCTATTCAGATTGGATTTGAATACCCTGACCAGAGCGTGGCCTCTCTTTGTCCTGAATTTTGCTCAGGGCAGTACCTGTTCTCAAAATAAAACGTCAGGAAAGAACTGGTGAATCTCTCTCCCCCTCTACGAGTGGTTTTCCAAGAATATGTGGTGGCGAGGGAGAGGTGGAAAAGGAAAGTCTTTCTGTTGGCCTTTGCCTAGCTTGTATGAGCGATATTGGAATTGAGTTGCCTGAGGAATAGGAAGGGATAGAAATAAGCAATTTTAGACACACGGAAATCTTAAATGTGCGATAAAATTCTTTCAAAGATTGTAAACGAAAGACTGTTGACTCAATGAGGAGTAATGCAAACAAGCTACTAGTCTTAAGTATTTTTTCATTGCACTATTTGGCCTACGTTGTTCAATTTGACGGCAGGTATTCAGGTTAAACTCCGAATACCTCAGCCTTTTGGCGGCTGCTCTGGGTGGACCTGATGCCGATATGAGCTGAGGATGACATTTGAGTAGCACGGGCCGCTGCCCTACTGCTATAATTGGGCTTTAACTTACGCTGATATTTGCGATTTGCGTTACATTTCGTAAGAAACCTTCCAGCAAAGCCTTTTAAACAACCGATTGATATTTTCTGCACAGTGCTGCACAGCGCATGGCCCAAGCTTTCGAGAGAGGGATTGTACACCCCCCCAACCAATTTTTTTATTTTTTTCCAAATTCTGAATACCTATTCGAAAAAGCTGCGTGCCGCCCCTGCCACTAAGGCATGGGGATGCTTCAGCAATCTGAGCCATACAACAAAACCAACCTTCGCTGCAAAGATTGGAAAAGTTGACAAGAGAAGAAGCAGGATTTGAAAAACAAATCTAAATAAATGAATAAGAAAAAATTATCTCAATTGGTTTTCCAAATCCTATCTTCTCAAAAAATATCTGACGCTGATATCTATTATCAATAATTATTCAAGCTTTTCAGGAAGAAAATTGCACTACAGTGGCTAGTCGCTCTGGTCCGTTTGCTTACAAGCTCTAGCGGTTGCTTAACCAGAATGCTGACAAGAGCTAAGTGTGACCGCTTTGGTCGAAAGAAAAGGCCTGATAGTTGTATAAAACATCCCACATTGTCTTTATTCTTCAGACTCCTTTTAAAAGTGTGGTTTGAAATTTATTTTTGCTACATTCTTCTCTACTTTCAATAAAAATTTGCAAACTTTCACCCATCATGTAGCTGCTAGCATTCAGTAAATATCTTGTATTTGATTGTACTTTCAGGAAACCATGAAATTTGTTGATGACCTGGTCACATCATTACCAAACGCAGAGTACCATGAAAGGAAAGGAATCGACATCAAGAAAATCATTCCACAGGCAATAGAAAAAGAGTTCACTGACATCATGGTGGTCAATGAAGACAGAAAGAAAGCCAGTATCCTTTTCATGAATCAAGCTAATTTACTTTAGACTTGAGAAGAAGTTGGATTTGAAAAACCAATCTATTTGTGTGGATAAAACTGACCCAAGTAGAACTCAAACCAACAAGCTCTGGATTACTATTCTAGTGTGCTAGCTGTGCGCACCTGGGGACCTAGAGGAATTCAAGCCATTGTCTCAATTAATTCACTTTAACTAATTACCTTTGATAATATGAACAAGGAATAAGAACAATACTTCTTTCCCCTATCCAGTGCTTTGGTGGTCCTCCTGGTGTGGAAAGTCTTTGTCCTTCGGCAGGTTCATCGTAAATGTTGAATAGCCTGGATAGCTTTGTCTTTACATTTGGTGAATGGTGGTGCAATATGAGAGATTGATATGGCTTGGTTTAGTCAAATAAATCGGTTGCCCTGGTAACTCAGTACGAAGAGTGATTGAGGCCCAGACCCAAAGGTTGTAGGTTCAAATCCTACACGGGTGATTTTCATTCTCACAAATTGTTGAGATTGACTTTCCATTGGCTGCATGTCACAAACTCATTATAAACGAAATAACCAAGAAACATGATCTCCAAGCCAAGGGGGTCAATTCAGCCTGTAAAGCTTCCCAGGCGCTTCTTGCTGGCTTGAATGCGAGCAGGTTTTCCTAATAGGCCAATACAGGGTGCTCTATTTATAAAAGTTTATGTTGAAAAAAATCCTTAATCAGATTCCAGATGCAATTCTAGTTTGTCACCTACCTGATGGACCAACGGCCTATTTCAAGTTATCAAATGTTAGGCGGTCAAAAGCCATCAAAGTAATTATCATGCTATTTATTTATTCAATGCCATTTACAGTATTCATTTCTTCGTATCATGATAAAAATGATGAATGAGTATGGGTCTGTTTAGCCTATTAGCCTAACAAAGGTCTTCTTTCCAGCAGGACCACACTTTACATCATTACATCATTACAGAAGGAGTATGATGTTTAAAGGTTCTCTGGTATTAAACCCTGTCATTCAATGCATCATCAAACATATGTTGGATGGTGTTCAAGAACTAATGTTTCATCGGAGAGATCACTTCATAGAAACTTAAACATAATCAAACATGTTTGACAATAATCAACAATTTTTCTGGATGCAGCAAAAATTTGATGATGTTTGATGATTTTCAAGATATTTTCCAATCAAATTTGCTGATTTTGATGATGTTTTCTAGACAATGTCTTATCCAGTGGTGTAAGCACCTTTACTATCCCACTCAGACAAGCTACAAATATCTCATATTGTCAGATTACTGCACACAAAGCAATGATCGTCTTGAAATGATGGTTTACAACCCATGGCCCAAAATCAGTTGCACCAAATATTATGTAAACGCCCGCAAGGCCCCAAGTGATGGTGATGGCCAAGGTGGGTTTATGGATGTTAGCCCCCATCAGATAGAGAAAGATAATAATGATGATTCAGTAAGAGGAGCTGAATAACGTTGTTACAATCGACTATGCCCAAGGGTTTTCTGAACAATACCATAATTTGGGAGTACCAATTTTGAAGTACCGTATCCTCAAAAATACCCAATTTCAAGAAATACCTGGTATGAGCCACATTTGTGTATGTCAAGTATCTATTTCACATTATTCAAATTCTTCCTAGAACCACGGTTCAGTGTCAAGTCATCGTCCTGAGTTGATCTTAAACAACTTCAATACTCGTCTGGGGCATTCAGTGGGAAGACAATTGGCTGCCTTGTTTCCATACGACCCGCAGTTTCAAGGAAGGCGATGCATCACATTTCACAACCAGCGGGATTTCATATTCTTTAGGCATCACAGGTAAGAAATCATCTGTAATTCATTATTCTGATAGTAAAGTTTGGTATACCTCCATCAGTGGTGCACTCTCAGATGTATTTATGGTATCAACACTACTGATGATATTCAACACTTACTGAATGAACCCCCTCCCCACGGTGCTGAACACTCTCCATCGTACTGATGGTATCAACAGTACTGATGATATCCCCACACAGTACTGAAGGTATCCCCCCATAGTGCTGAACACCCTCCAATATACTTATGATATCCCCGCAAAGTGCTGAGAAAACCCCCAAATTATTGATGGTATCAATAGTACTAACGATATCCCACAAAATACTGATTATATCCTTCGGAGTACTGATGGTATCCCTTACAGTACTAAACATACTCAATAGTACTAAACATCTTCTGACAGTGCTAAACATCCTCCCCTGTACGTAGAATCCTCAACAGTAATGAACATCCTCCACGGTACTAAACATCTTCTGAAAGTCCTCAACAGTACTGAACAGACGTTCACTAGGGTGATATTTCACTCTTGACATTTCCAAGTTGTTAATCTTTTCCAAAGTTACCAAGTTTATCCTACATTAGCAGATGGAGTTTATTGATTTTGCTTTCAGATATATATTTAAAAACGAGAAGAAAGTTGGACTACAGGAGTTAGGACCAAGATTCACGTTAAAACTACGCTGGTTACAGAAAGGAGCATTTGATACGAAATACGGAGAATACGAATGGATCCATAAGGTGAGCTTATTATTATTATTGTTGTTTGTATGATCGGTCTGCAAGATCACAGTCTAGGTATTTGAATAACCATGAAAGGTCATAGCCAAGAAATTTACATTTTTTCCAATAAAGGTTTTCTCACTATTTTCAAAACACAATTTTTCAGTTTAATTCATTTTATAGTGTCTACACATGGTAGACCATCAGCTAGACTGCTTTTCAGCAGGCAAGAGTGTCTGCGCCTCAACTACTCTAGCAACTGAGTACCCAGACAATAAATCTTATTGATCAACCCAACCCATACAACTCTAACAAATTGCACCACCACTCACCAAATACACTTTTTTTATAAGAACAATTTTATAAGAAAACGAGCCTAAAATTTTGGCAAAATCTAAGAAAAAGCTAAGAACAAACCGAAGCTGACCATATTTTGCTCAATATAGGAATTTTAACAAATAACCTTAAGGCTGGCAAATTAAACAAAACAAGCAGATTGACAGCTCACTGACACGTCGGATGGTCAAGAAATCCAAAATTTCAAACAATTATCATAATCAATAGCATTTTAGCCTGAAAATAGAGGAATTTTGAGAACAGTCAGCTTCAAAAGAATTTTACTGGTTCTTTTAAAAAATAAGGATTGAAAGAGAGGAGCCCAACAAATGCACAGGACCTACCGAAGTGTGGCTTTCCCGCACCAGGATTTCATTTTTAGAGATGAGCCATCTAATTTTTAATAAAAAGGCTGAAACTAAAATCACAGTTTTTGAAAGTTTTATAAGATGGATCTTCTGGAAATCAAAGTAGTACGGCCTAAGCCACCTTAACAGAAGAGAACTAAATCTTTCAATCAGAACTTTAGAACCACAAAAACTCCTACAATATTTTTTCATAAGAATCTTCTGAAAGAATACGAGCCTCAAATTCTGCTAAATGTAAAGAGCTGGCTATTTTGTCAAATTAAAGACTATCAGAAATAACCAATAGACTGAGAAATGGATATCAAATAAGCAAATAGGCAGCCTACTGGTATGTCAAATGGGCTAGGAAAGTATGAATTCTCAACAATTAACACAGCTGATAAAAAACAGGTTTTAAAAGCATTATCACTGCAAGAATAATTTAAGAACATTTCATGCTGAAAATGGAGGAATATTTAAGAACAGCCAGCTTCAAACTAATTTTACTAGCTCTTATGAAAAGAAAAGAGTTTATATGAAGTGGCTTAGTGTATGCTACCGTGGTTAGATACAAAACCCAGTCTAAACCAGGTAAGCTTGTTATTAAACAGAAACTCACTGACTGAATGCTTGATATCAATCTTTCTATTTCAGAGGAAAGAAATGGACACAAGTCGAAGAAAATTTCATCTATGAATATAGAAAGGACTGTCAGATTTGGAACTTATGAAATATCTCAAAAAAGACTTCAGCTCCGTCAATAATGGGCATGAAACAAAGATTTTCTTCCTGCGACCGAAAAATCAACTGAATGCCAGTGGTTCATAGTTCAGTAAAAACCTGCATCTAAGAGCCTACATTTTTAGGAGTTAGCCTAATCAGGTTCCTAAATAAATAGTGGTTAACAGCAGTAATAATGATTGTTTATGGTTGTTTGAAGGTATTTGGACACTTCTTTAATACGACTGGTGAAAATTGACAACCTTAAAATCTTTAATTTTTGATTTTTGCTCTAAAAATACGGTCAAAATTTGAAAATTTTAGGCTAAGTGGTTCTTTATTTTTAGGTTCTTAGTTGCGGGATTTTACTGTGTACCATAATATCACTAAATAAAAACATAGAATATAATGCTTTGCTCCTTTGTTTCTTTGGAAAAAGTGAGCAATTTCAAAACATTTCCTGCAGGCATTGCAAGTCAAAACATTGCCTGCGATTACTTTTTCATGCCATGGTCTCTAGACTCTAACCATTCCCTATAAGCATTTTGGTAAATTAGTGGGGACTGTCTTCAAAAAGGACTTCAGCTTCTTCTACAGACTGAGACAGGAGATTTTTAAAGGTTTTTTCACTGGTATAGAAAACATAAAAACGGGCCCCCAGATTTCAATTATTTTGCTTTTCAAAAATTTACGAACCAGGTAAAACAATTGACTTTTACAAGTACAAATACTGAAAGGGCCTAATTTTTACTCGGGTCACTGGGGCCAATGTAGAATTTTTCTTCCACTACTGAGGCAAGCCCAAGGGCCTACTGGGAAAATTAAGCCACCAGTCAGTATCTTAAATACTCCCTGCAGTGAGACTCTTATCATTGTCTGTAGGTATGCCTGGTAAATTAGTATGGACTTTCATCAAGCTAGAATTTGAAATAATGAGCAGCGATAAAGCAATTATCCTATATTATTACCGCATCAAAATGAAAGCCCCGAGCTGCAAAATATATTTGTCTATCAGTGAACCTAGGAGCCGATGAAGACTTTTCAGCGAAGTAAAAGCCTTACGTGTATCAAGTCTTTCTTTCTGTTGAATCTGGTGTAACCTAGATGTCCCTTGAAGGTATTTTTTTATAGCATAGAAGGGGCCTAGTGAAATTTTATCCGGTCTGACAAAAAAGCAAAATTTACAAGGGTTGCAGGGGTAGCATCCTGATTGGTTGCTGCTGAGGGGGAATTCTCCAAATTTATGCCATCACATTGCTGAAAACTGCACAAAATCATATTTTGGCATAAAAATATTTTATATTTGTACCCATGAATCTAAAACTTGCAAATGTCAATGTTTTACCTTAATCGTATTGACAATCCCCTACAAGCCCAAAATAATTTCCGGGAACCTAGTTCCCAAGTTCTGATACTTTTTGCAGATATGTGAAAGTTAAGGCCTTAAGCAAAAACCAACAGATTAATTCAAAATAAACCATGCTTGTAAACGTTTCGATTAAATCTACATCAGTAACTCCATCTCCACTCCAGCCAAAACCAACAGATAGTTTTAGCGTTCAATTTCAAATAATTTCCAATTCAGAGAATAAAATTTGTATTACCTTCAAAAAAGTGCACGATACCAGTGGAGGCACTTATTGACGGGCTGTTGTTCGACTCCTCGTAAGACTTTCGATTTCTAAGGTTTATAATGTTTGGTAAAGACGATACAAAATTAAGACCTCTCTAATCAAGATACCTTGTATGGGCTATAGTTGTTCTGACCGTAGCTCGATTCCTCGTAAGGTAGGACTTTTTATTTCTAAAATTTGTTTTGTAAAAATTATACAAAAAGAAAACCTATCTCGTTAAGAAAGCTCGGATGGCCAAGTTGTCTTTGCCTAGGGCCTTAGATGTTTGGGCCGTAGTTCGAGTCCGCGTAAATTAAGAACTTTGATTTCAAAAATTTATGATATTAGGTATAAATAAATTCAAAGTAAGAATCTCTCATCAAGAAAGCTTGGATGGCCGAATGTACTAAGCTAGGGGCTCAAGACTTTTGTACCGTTGTTCGAGTCCTTTGAAGGTAAGACTTTTCATTTCTAAGACTTAAAATGTTAGTTTGAAATGATACAAAAGTAATATCTCTCTAAACAAGAAAGCTCGATTAGTCTTATTGTGTTGCAAAACTTTATTCCTGCAATTTTTAGGGAGTTTGTGAGCTCCTTATTCCAGCATATTTAAATTAATAATTATATTTCAAATTCCAAACATTTTTCAGGTTCAGAACAGATTCAAGCTACAAGTTGGAACTTATTTCTATGGAATTCACGTCAGGCCTTGAACACCGACATTGTAGGACGATGGTATAAATTCTAAACTTCAATTTTTTATAAACAATGTATAAATATTTACGGCTCTAAAATACATAGACATTAAAAAAGAAGATACTCCGGGAAGCAAAATCCATAACTATCCCACGGCAATGACATTAAGTACTCAAATAGTTTCATGTACAAGGCACCAAATACAAATTTCGGAAACAAAAAAATACAGAAAAAATGACTGGGTAACTGCCTGACGTAAAGCGAATTACAACAAATACATCAGTCTAATCGACCTACTTTGTAAATGAAATCTATAGAAGTTTCAGAATACTGTTATTCACATGAAATAGAGCTTTTCTTCACCATTTGTAAAAACTTGTACAAATCACTTGTTAGAAAGGCTTTCTCTTCTAAGAGAAATGACAAGAAATCACTGTTCACCTCTTTAAAGTTGACCGTGCCTTCCTAGTAAGGTAGGACTTTTGATTTTAAAATTAATGATTTTGGGTAATATGAATTCAAAAGTAATACCTCTCTCATTTCGGATGCTAGGGTAGCTAAGTCGACTGAGCCAAAGACTTAACATGAGCGCACCGCAGTTCGACTACTCGTCAGGTAAGACTTTTGATTTCTAAGATTTAAAATGCTTAGTAAAAATGATAAAAATTAATACCTCTTTACCGTCGAGTGCTTAGGTGGCTAAGTGGTCTACGCCAAAAACTTCACATTGGCGGAACGCAGTTCGACTCCTCGTAAGGTGAGACTTTTAAATTCAAAGATTTATAATGTTTGGTAAAAATGATACAAAATTAATACCTGTTTACCTTCGAGTGCTTGGATGGCCAAGTGGTCTACGCCAAAGACTTCACATGAACAGAACGCAGTTCGACTCCTCGCAAGGTAAGACTTTTAAATTCTAAGATTCATAATGTTTGGTAAAAATGATACAAAAGTAATACCTCTCTCATTGCGAATGCTTGGGTGGCTAAGTGGTCTAAGCCAAAGGTTTCAAATGCTCGGACCGAAGTTCGACTCCTTGCAAGGTAAGAATTTTGATTCCTAAACTCTGAATAAAAATGATATCAACTTCAAACCTCTTCTGTCGGTTGCAGAGATGGCAGAGTGGATAGGTCACTCAATTCTGGATCAAAGGGTCGTTAGGACCGCAGTTCGAATCCCCGCAAGGTAAGAATTTTGATTCCTAAACTCTGAATAAAAATGATATCAACTTCAAACCTCTTCTGTCAGTTGCAGAGATGGCAGAGTGGATAGGTCACTCAACTCTTGATCAAAGGGTCGTTCGGACCGCAGTTCGACTCCACCGAAGGTAAGAATTTTGATTTCTAAACTCTGAATAAAAATGATATCAACTTCAAACCTCTTCTGTCGGCAGCAGAGATGGCAGAGTGGATAGGTCACTCAACTCTGGATCAAAGGGTCGTGGGTTCGGAACCACCTTCAGACCAGGCTAGGATGGTAAGACTGCGGAGCAGTAGTTGGTTAGAAGATGCGAAGCAGCAGTGGTTGGAAGATGCGAAGTAGCAGTATATGGAGGATGCGGAGCAGCAGTGGCTGGAAAATGTGGAGCAGCAGAAGGAGGATGGTAAGCAAGGTAAAGTAATGTAATGGTAAGCAAAGTAGAAAATCAAAAAAAATAAAAGATACAAACGAGGTACGGGAATGCTGATTCCCAAGAGAAAAAAGTAAGGGGGTCTTGCAAAAATTTTTGATTATTCATAGAGCTGTTATTCTTTGCTCAAAAATTTTTGCAAGACCCCCTTACTTTTTTCTCTTGGGAGTCAGCATTCCCGTACCTCGTTTGTATCTTTTATTTTTTTGATTACTTTACTTTGCTTACCATTACATTACTTTACTTTGCTTACCATCCTCCTGCTGCTCCACATCCTGCTAATGCTCCACAGTTTCCAGCCACTGCTGCTCCGCATCCTCCATATACTGCTGCTTCGCATCTCCCAACCGCTGATGCTTCGCATCCTCCAACCAACTACTGCTCCGCAGTCTTACCATCCTAGCCTGGTCTGAAGGTGGTTCCGAACCCACGACCCTTTGATCCAGAGTTGAGTGACCTATCCACTCTGCCATCTCTGCTGCCGACAGAAGAGGTTTGAAGTTGATATCATTTTTATTCAGAGTTTAGAAATCAAAAGTCTTACCTTGTGTGGATTCGAACTGCGGTCCTAACGATCTTTTGTTCCAGAGTTGAGTGACCTATCCACTCTGCCATCTCTGCAACCGACAGAAGAGGTTTGAAGTTGATATCATTTTTATTCAGAGTTTAGAAATCAAAAGTCTTACCTTGTGTGGATTCGAACTGCGGTCCTAACGACCCTTTGTTCCAGAGTTGAGTGACCTATCCACTCTGCCATCTCTGCAACCGACAGAAGAGGTTTGAAGTTGATATCATTTTTATTCAGAGTTTAGAAATCAAAATTCTTACCTCGCAGGGAGTCGAACTGCGGTCTGAACAGCTGAAGCCTTACGCTTTGCCTTCTTGGCCACACTAGCATTTGAAATGAGAGAGGTATTACTTTTGCATTATTTTTACCAAGCATTTTAAATCTTAGAAATCAAAAGTCTTACCTGACGAGGAGTCGAACTGCGGTGCGCTCATGTTAAGTCTTTGGCTCAGTCGACTTAGCTACCCTAACATTCGAAATGAGAGAGGTATTACTTTTGAATTCATTTTACCCAAAATCATTAATTTTAAAATCAAAAGTCTTACCTTACTAGGAAGGCACGGTCAATTTTAAAGAGGTGAACAGTGATTTCTTGTCATTTCTCTTAGAAGAGAAAGCCTTTCTAACAAGTGATTTGTACAAGTTTTTACAAATGGTGAAGGAAAGCTCTCTTTCATGTGAATAACAGTATTCTGAAACTTCTATAGATTTCATTTACAAAGTAGGTCGATTAGACTGATGTATTTGTTGTAATTCGCTTTACGTCAGGCAGTTACCCAGTCATTTTTTCTGTATTTTTTTGTTTCCGAAATTTGTATGTGGTGCCTTGTACATGAATCTATTTGAGTACTTAATGTCATTGCCGTGGGATAGTCATGGGTTTCGCTTCCTAGGATATCTTCTTTGTAATGTCTATGTATGTCTGTGTGTTTTAGTTCTGTAAGTTTTTATAAATCGTTCATAAAAAATTGAAGTTTAGAATTTATACCATCGTCCTACAATGTCGTTTTCCAAGGTCTGACGTGAATTCGATAGAAATAAGTTCCAATTGACAGCTTGAATCTGTTCTGAACCTGAAAAGAAATATGGAATATAATTATTAATTTAAATATGCTGGAATAAGGAGCTCACAAACTCCCTAAAAATTGCAGGAATAAAGTTTTGCAACACAATAAGACTAATCGAGCTTTCTTGTTTAGAGAGGTATTACTTTTGTATCATTCTTACAAAACATAATAAATCTCAGAAATTAAAAGACTTACCTTGCAAGGACTCGATCAACGGTCCAGAAGTCTTGAGCCCTTAGCTTAGTCCACTAGGCCATCCAAGCTATCTTGATGGGATTCTAAGAATCGAGGCTTTCGTTGTACGGACCGCAGTTCGAGTCCTCGTAACGTGAGACTTTTGATTTCTAAAAATTATACAAAAGTAATACCTCTCGCATTAACAAGAAATCTCCTTCAAATTGGAAGCACTTCCATTCCTCTTTAAAAGGACATTTGCTAGTATATCCCCAGAATTTATATTTTAAGAGAAATGACAGTGCTTCCACTTTTAAAGAAAAAAAGATAGTACTTCACTTGGAAGAAAAAAATATTTTTAGTAAGAGGCGTATTACTTTTGTATCATTGTTACCAAACATTATAAATCTAAAAACTCAATAGTCTTACCTTAGGGGAAATCTAACCAAGGTTCATACGACGAAAGCCCTTGCCTTAGTCCACTCACCCACCCAAGCTTTGTACTGACGGGGAGGGGGCTAACCCCCTCCCTAAGAAATTATATTCATCTTGATAAGGAAATCAGTGGTATCTGGTCTTTTCCCTCCAGACTTTGTGAGGATGGACGTAAAGAACCAGAGAGAGAGAGAGCAGTGAGAGAAAACGACAGAGAAAAGGCTAACACGCATTTCCACTTTTGATGAGTTAAGTTCTAACTAGAGATCTATCAAAACTACGTTACATACGCCTTTCAATTCAAATCTGAATAATTAAGTTTTAATAACATGAAGTTTTATAGTTTCACGGGAAACTACTTGTTAGTAACACTGATCGAAATCAAATCATAAGTGTAAACAAACTAAGGTAAAAAGAGAATATTTTTCGCAGCTGGTGCAAGTTAGTGGTTTTCAATGGTGCCGTGAGCCGGGTAAATTCCACTTTTTTTTTTAATGTGCAATTGGACCCTCGCATTTCAGGATATATAAGTACAAGCCCTCACAGTTGCTTGAATTAGTGCTAAAAACAACAGACCTGCTACCACCCGAACCCCAAAATGCATACCCCGGAAAGATTAAGCTAGTGAAGCAACCCAACAGAGTCGTAGCCTTCAATTAATAAACGTTTTGTGTTGCACAAAATACCGTCAATCCAGGGTTTGTTGCTTATCGAACTGTTGCTCATTGACAAAAGTGTAAATTTTGACCATAGAATGTATTCTTGGACTGATAATTAAGTCTAGATAGTTAAGTGAGGTTTTAACCTCCAATTCAGCGCGGTATAAAATTTGACTTTTCCATGACAAGGGCATAAACACGGAGAAGGTTTGGGAAGTAGATGGATGTTGCTTCCATGAGGTGCTTTGAATTCTCATATAAGAAGCCGGGTGTAACCATCAAACAGAATCTCTACCTTCCTACTCATTCTCCATGTCTCGGTACCATAATATAAAACAGGTTTATTGGTCCCCTTGAACATTTTAATCTAAAACATTTCGTTGGGGTTAGAAGACCAGATATGGCGAAGATTAGTTCTCTCGGGGAAAAAGTAAAAAACATAATTGGAATGCCTAGAGGGTGGCCTCTCAAATTTGCTCATTGACAAAAGTGTAAATTTTGACCATAGAATGTATTCTTGGACTGATAATTAAGTCTAGATAGTTAAGTGAGGTTTTAACCTCCAATTCAGCGCGGTATAAAATTTGACTTTTCCATGACAAGGGCATAAACACGGAGAAGGTTTGGGAAGTAGATGGATGTTGCTTCCATGAGGTGCTTTGAATTCTCATATAAGAAGCCGGGTGTAACCATCAAACAGAATCTCTACCTTCCTACTCATTCTCCATGTCTCGGTACCATAATATAAAACAGGTTTATTGGTCCCCTTGAACATTTTAATCTAAAACATTTCGTTGGGGTTAGAAGACCAGATATGGCGAAGATTAGTTCTCTCGGGGAAAAAGTAAAAAACATAATTGGAATGCCTAGAGGGTGGCCTCTCAATTTTGCAGAGATTCGCAGACACATAATATTGCGATGATGTCCCTTTAATCCCAGCGAACAATTTAAGACTAAACTAAATATTCAGACCTCTTTATGCAATAAATATTACGCATACATAATTTATATCAACAATAATAGAGTCGATTTAAACATCTGAATGATATCATAATATCGTAATATAAAAAAGAATCTGTGACACAGAAAGGGCAAGGTCATACCACGTGAGACAGAGACAAGTATGAATAGCTAGTCCTATTAACTTGGTGAAATGTAAGCTGTTTGTATAGCCATACTATATGCTGGTGGTAGGAATCGGACTCATAACCCCCTGGTTTCTTAACGTGTGCTGACTTAATCAAAACATGCGAGTATATCACTGTACTGTTGAAAGTTAAGCATGAATTTCGAAGCATCGCAAATACCCCGTTGACCACACAAAGACGTTACATTTGCTAAGATACCAAAAATCTTGTTCTTTCAAGCAAGAAACTGCAAAATTTTCACCATTCCAGTAAATAATTGGTATCAATATTTTTTCAAACTGAATACGAAAAAGAATCTATGACACTTTTCTTTGGATTCCTGGTATGGAAATTATTTTGAGAATCGTGAAAATGACACCTAAAGCATGACGAATTGCTCTCTTTCAAGCCTATTTTTCACGCCAAAGAGTTCGAATTAAACAGGGATGGCTGTATTCAGTGAGTTATGTTCAGTTAGATACAGCCCGTATTGAACATCAATAAGTTCTTATAATCACAATTTCTTCAACATGAATCAATATAAAGACCCGTCCACACGATAAAACATTGTCCTGCAAAACATCACAAAACATTTGTAGGAATTATCCAAGAGCAATTGTTTAACGTGTAGACCACTTCATCATTCAACCTTAAGCATCATCAAACATGAACCAAACATCACAAAACATTTGTAGAAATTATCCAAGAGCAATTGTTTAACGTGTAGACCACTTCATCATTCAACCTTAAGCATCATCAAACATGAACCAAACATCATCAAACATGTGTTGGAAATTATCCAAGAGCAATTGTTTAACGTGTAGACCACTTCATCATTCAACCTTAAGCATCATCAAACATGAACCAAACATCACAAAACATTTGTAGAAATTATCCAAGAGCAATTGTTTAACGTGTAGACCACTTCATCATTCAACCTTAAGCATCATCAAACATGAACCAAACATCATCAAACATGTGTTGGAAATTATCCAAGAGCAATTGTTTAACGTGTAGACCACTTCATCATTCAACCTTAAGCATCATCAAACATGAACCAAACATCACAAAACATTTGTAGGAATTATCAAAGAGCAAATGTTTAATGTGTACCACTTCATCATACAACCTTAAGCATCATCAAACATGCACCAAACATCGTCAAACATGTGTTGGAAATTATCAAAGAGAAAATGTTTAACGTGTAGACCACTTCATCATTCAACCTTAAGCATCATCAAACATGAACCAAACATCATCAAACATGTGTTGGAAATTATCCAAGAGCAAATGTTTAACATGTAGACCGCTTCATCGAACAACCTTAAGCATCATCAAACATGAACCAAACATCATCAAACATGTGTTGGAAATTATCAAAGAGAAAATGTTTAACGTTTAGACCACTTCATCATTCAACCTTAAGCATCATCAAACATGAACCAAACATCATCAAACATGTGTTGGAAATTATCCAAGAGCAAATGTTTAACATGTAGACCGCTTCATCGAACAACCTTGAACATCATCAAACATGAACCAAACATCACCAAACATGTGTTGGATGCTGCTCAAGAACTAATGCTTTATCGTGTGAACCACTTCATCATACAACCTTGAACGATTTTCAAGATATTGTTGAATGTAGGAAATATCTGACGATGTTTGATGTTTGAGCAATGTTTGATGTTCAAGAAAATGTCTAATCGAAATTGCTGTGATGTATGACTACGTTTGAATACGATTTTTGGATATGTTTTGTGTTCTGTTAACATCATCAAACAGATGTTAGACGACTTTCGCATGACAACGTTTTATCGTGTGGACAGGCCTTGGAGTTATCTAATAAATATTAAATGTCAAATACTGTTTTGAAAGAGGGTTCAGAGATTTCCCGCTTCTTCTTTCACATAAAAGTCTGAAGTGAAACATAAAACCATATATACATCACTTCCCCCAAACACCTGAATACTTGTAGTATAGGCAACCAGCAACCCCCGGATTCGTAGTACAGTAGTACAGTACCTTGTTATCAACATCTAGCTTTCACGAATTCTCTTCACCCCCGTCGGCTCCAGCTGGATGGGGGATTCCTGCTTGAGGGATACATCACTGATAATGCCCCCATTCAGCAGAGTATCATCTGCAAACAAATAATATATCTGAGTGTAAATTCTGCATTGAGGAAATGTTGGTAGTAGATAATTGTCTTTATTGAGGGGTATGAGAGGGAGTTATTGATCCCAATTCCTAACACTGAAATTATAAAAAATCTAAATCCCAATGAGGAAAATAGACGAAATTCCCTATATTTAAGTGTTCAATAATCCCGTAACCATTTTACTATTTCAATCCCGAATCCCAGTGCCACGAAGCTTCAGGGTATCTAAAAATATTCGCAACAGTCATCAGGCGATGGAAAGGAGATAAATGCAACTGCAGAAACTTTCATTTAGTAACTTTCACTTACAAACATAGAGTGCACATAAAACACATTGTAAATTTTAAAGGCATGTTGAAGCAAATCCTCGAGATAAAATGCTTCAGTTGCTTGATTTGATGGAATAATTGGCAGGACCTGGAGTGACCCGATTGCTTAGCTAGCAGGGCGTTTGACGCACAAAGTCAAAAGTGATTGGTTCGAGTCCTACTCGGGTCATTCTCACAAATCATTGTGATTCAAGACATCCTGAACTTAACGAACCTTCTTGAATTTCATCGCCCACTCCACTTCCAAAAGACTCGATTCCAAGAAAATGTCCAAATCCAACAAACTAAAAACAAAAGTCGAAATTTTAACTAAATAAGGAACAGGTTGGAGATCCATAAATTTGAAGGTATTCATGAAAATAGAAGCAAATGCGGTGAACTTAAGATCAACGGCTTGTCATGACAGGTGGTGCTAATCAGGCCTAACACAGTCTCAGAAACAGCCTTGATGATTTCGAGTATAAATAAATTCATAAAGTATGGTCTAACACGGGAACGGGAAATTATATTTCACTAAAGTGGGCTACCTGAATTCTCACATGCAATCACCAGGTCTCCAACCAAAATTAAATTCCAAACACAAATCAATGCCTATGCATGCATGCATGCATGTTTTGTATGTATATATTTGCCACTAAAAAAATATGAAACAAAAAGAACACCCTTAACTTAGGTGGTAGGGATAGCGTTAAAAAGGTCCAAAGTACCTTATTTCCCCTAAGAGGTGTGCCAAACGGAAAAATCGAAGAAAAAGTTTCGATTTTAAAATAATTTCAATAATAAGTGATAAAAGTGATGGCATCTTTGACGTCTCAATAGAATAGATAGATGTCATCTTCCTCGTTTTGATGATTTGGAAGGGATATTTTTTTCTAGTGCCTCAACGTATCATATTGATAAGCCTAAGAGCTGGATGAACCTTAAGGCTACTGCGCTAACTTATCGTGCTGATTTAAGACAGTGATCCTGTTAGCGCTTGAGTCATTCCATGTCAAGTGGGACCAAGCTTTGGACATCAAAGTCTTGGATTTCTTTCAAATTTTGGATTGTGGTACAACTTTGGGTTTCAAGAGCAGAACAAAAAAAATTTTTCATTTCTATCCATTATTACGCTAATTACGCCTATTCAAAATTTCGCTAATTGCGGCCGCGCCCGAATACTCGAATACTTTGTGTGCCCTAACTTTGGCTGTATTTGTCCTACCACTATGTATAATATGTCATTTAAATGCTCTTTTGACACTGATTCCAAATCTCTTATTGAAATTTTCATATTCAGAAAGAAAAGCATTTCAATAGTTTGATGCTTGACCACGCCCAATTGTCAAATCAAGAATCAAAATTTTTTTCACCAAAATATAAATCAGCTATTCATTTATCATTGGTGGAGTTTTCAACTTGGGACACCCATGGGATCATGTAGAAAAATGCATTTAAATCATGGAGGTCATAGGCAAAAAAACATTTTGAGCCATATTTAACGGTCAAAATCAATATTTTTCATAAATGAATATATTTGAATATGAAAAACTGTTTCAATCATGATTTCTCTTGATTCAAATAACCTAAGCTTATTCAATCTCCTTATTTGCAGCTTCAAATTGTACCACTAGTCAATTGAAAATATCATATTTAACATGTAACCAGTTTCTTAGGTAATATGGCCCTTAGAAATCTTTTGCAATCAAGAGGTATTACTGAATGTACAGCAAAGGTACCATTCATGGTCCTAACTTGATAAGCTTTAATATCAGCTCTTGTTATCTAAGGTTTGGGCATAACATGAAATTCAATAAAGTTGTTGGTTAGAACTGGAGCTAGGTTTCTCATAAAGACGTGTTTGATAGAGAAATGTGTTTTCGAACAGAAATCTTTAGTCTTTTATAAACGTAAATTCTGCTCAATCTTTTCATTGGAACTCTAGTAGTGCCACTCTTCATCCTTTGGTATACTATCATAATGTAGGGAAAAATATCCCATATCTCTTATCAAATTGCAGCTATTGATTCAAATAACATAAACTTATTCAATCTCCTTATTTGCAGCTTTTCATACTACCACTAGTCAATTGAAAATATGATATTACATGTATCTAACAGTTACTCGATTGCAAGTTTCAAATTTTTCTTTCTTTTACATTCACCGTATAAGCCTAATTGTATTACACTGCCACGTAACTCTAGATCCGTCCAAAATCTAATATCTCAATAGGAATTTTCATTACTTAAATGACAACGCTTCCTCTGCTATTGACATACCTACTCACTCTCCATTCTATTTTGGTAACTGGAACAAATGAGTGGAGCTTCTGCGTTCCAGGGATGATCTTTGCCATGTCGAAAATATTACAAATTATCGTTTCTTCCTCCCCACTATCAGCTACTGTTACGAACTAAGCCCTAATGACTGGCAACTAGTCATTTATAAAGTTGAAAAGGAAGATATATTTTGATATTTTCAGGTCTTTGTAAACTGGCTTTAGCTGCCTCTCTCTCTCTCTCTACTGTTCCACCAGATTCCATCCCATGGCCTCTTTCCTTGCCTTGGCAAAAAATACCATTATGCAGGTTTGGCAAAATCTTTTTGATATAAAAAAATAAAAAAAGGTTTTATGATTCTTGTAATCCCCTGCAAAGCCATCGAAAAGTAAATCATATGGTGCACTGCATGGAACTTTCCTTTCAGGCGATTAATCTGGTATCGTTCTTGGAAGGAATAAACTGCCACAGTATCACGGGGACTGCAATTTGATAATGGATATTGGATATGTTCCCCTTCATTATGATAATATACCAAAGGGTGAAGAGTGGCACTACTTAGTTGTACTACCGTTCCAATGAAAAGATTGAGCAGAATCTTGACAAACAAACTTGTAGAATCCAAGATGTGAATTACGTTTATAAAAGACTAAAGATTTCTGTTTGAAAACACATTTCTCTATTAAACACGTCTTTATGAGAAACCTAGCTCCAGTTCTAACCAACAACTTTATTGAATTTCATGTTATGCTCAAACCTTAGATAACAAGAGCTGATGTTAAAGCTTATCAAGTTAGGACCATGAATGGCACCTTTGCTGTACATTCAGTAATACCTCTTGATTGCAAAAGATTTCTAAGGGCCATGATACCTAAGAAACTGGTTTTTATCAGTAAGCTTGCATGTGTGAGCATGTTCTACATGAGAAACTGTTACATGTTAAATATGATATTTTCAATTGACTAGTGGTACAATTTGAAGCTGCAAATAAGGAGATTGAATAAGCTTAGGTTACTTGAATCAAGAGAAATCATGATTGAAACAGTTTTTCATATTCAAATATATTCATTTATGAAGAATATTGATTTTGGCCGTTAAATATGGCTCAAAATGTTTTTTTACCTATGACCTCCATGATTTAAATGCATTTTTCTACATGATCCCATGGGTGTCCCAAGTTGAAAACTCCACCAATGATAAATGAATAGCTGATTTATATTTTGGTGAAAAAAATTTTGATTTTTGATTTGACAATTGGGCGTGGTCAAGCATCAAACTATTGAAATGCTTTTCTTTCACTTAAGCAAGCTGGATATGAAAATTTCAATAAGAGATTTGGAATCAGTGTTAAAAGAGCATTTAAATGACATATTATACATAGTGGTAGGACAAATACAGCCACAAAGTTAGGGCACACAAAGTATTCGGGCGCGGCCGCAATTAGCGAAATTTTGAATAGGCGTAATTAGCGTAATAATGGATAGAAATGAAAAAAATTTTTTGTTCTGCTCTCAGAACCCAAAGTTGCACCAGAATCCAAAATTTAAAAGAAATCCAAGACTTTGAGGTCCAAAAATGCATTTTTTTGGTCCCACTTGACATGGAATGACTCGCTTACCTTTAGTGGGTAAAATGGGGTTCAATACCTAGTGATGGAATATGAGAATTGGGGTAGCCCACTTTGGTAAAATACGATTCAAATTCAAAAAGAGCTACAACAAACATGTTTTTTTGAGTTTCGAGAGTTTCGCACATTCATGGATCATCAAATAACATGATTTCAGATGTATACACCTCGATGTTATTATAGAAGTGGAAGCCTACAAATTTAACATAAGAGGAGAAAAAACATTAGATATTCCAAAAGTCAATACCACAAGATATGGAATCAAATCTCTCAGTTATCTTGGACCCAAAATATGAAGTTCACTTCCAGATAACATAAAGATGGCATTGTCTGCCAATCATTTTAAAATGCTAGCGAAAACCTGGTTTTTCAACAACGTAAGCTGCTGCTCTATTCGTCAGAAATGATCTGTCATAGGAGTTGTCAGACTTGATGCAACTCTTTACAGTTTGTAACTTTATGTTGGTTTAAAATAGTCCTCCTGTACTATGTAAATACTAACATTAAATAATTCATATTATCATTATAGAATATATCTCACCTCAGCCATAACTGCCAATGGAGACTTGCCAGTCGCATCCGCCACCTTGTGCTCCACAAGATAGAACATATACTCATCATACAGCAGTCTGATAAGGTGGAACGACCCAAAGCTAGCAGCACTGCGTAAAGTCAAATCCCTGATTATCATCGAGCTATAGAAGGACCACTTCAGCAAAAACTGACGGGCTGCTTTTGAAAAGGTAGCTTGGCCTTTGTGAGGCTGCAGCACTTGGTTCACTACTCTCTCCAGCCATTCTGCCCATTGTTCCAGAGAATGCTGTAAAAAACAGATGAAGTTCATGAGTTGAGGCTGATAACAATCTGGCTACAGTAGAGGCCTGGCTACATGACAGCGAGCCAGCCCCATTCTGCGAGCTGACTCTGTTAAGCAAAATGGCTTTCAGTGTTTACATGGTCAGCCACATTGGTCTTTCTTTAGGGATCTCGCCTACCAGGGCTTCTCATATAAATGCAAGTATTATTTACAATTTTACAGTAATTTGTTTTCGCAGATCTCACCATACCAAGTCAGCTCACCTAGGCCCTTATTCACTGCACATGGAAGACATAGATTTATAAGGAACTGTATCCTGCTAGTGCAAGTATTACGTTCTCCTTTATAATAATCGTCCTATCATAATTACTTCATCACATAACCATTAAAAAGACTTTTTAAAAAGTAGCCACCTTGAATGACATTTTAGCCATTCCCTTGTGTAATGATCAACATATGATGTAAAAATACCATAAATTGCTATTAAAGCGCCGTTTTAAGGGAACTGATGATTTTGAAAATATCTATTCGGGCAAGGATCTTAATAATGAATAAAATAACCAGAATCATCAAAGTGCTTGATGATGATCGTTTGATTGTATGGTCGAAAATTTAGAAAAGTAATCAAAATGAAGCTTCTGGTTATTTTGAACTGATGATTCATTTCAAAGGCTTAATATATCAGAATTCAGATTTGTTTTCCATGCAAAGGAAATAACTAGTTAATAATTACCTGCTCTGCGAGGGTCTGTTTGAAATCTATTTCTAGCTTCTGAACAATAGCTTCATCACATTGACACACCCAGGATGCTTGTTCCTATTATAAACACGTATGTAAATTAGGAAGATGATTTTGAATAAATAGTAAAGATAAAACTTTTAAAGGAAAACTAGAAGTATGTGATCAAGAGACTTAGTGTGCCCCACCCCTGTGTTTGCTGTATTCCCATGTTTACAAGTGGGAAACCACATTGTCATTGGGTCTCTTGATAACATATTTACTTACTTTGCTCATTGTTCTTACAGTTTCTTGGGCAATAATTTTAGACAAGAGCCAAATTCTAACATTTTAAAGAAAACTATGACATTTTCAACAACTATCAAACTCAAATCGTGAGCTCTTTCCAAATTTCTACCAGCTGTAACTTCACATAATTTCATTCATATATCAAAATAAATTAGACCAAATATCACAGCCATTTTTCAAAAAAACTTATCATGAAGAAGCAATATCTCTGTTCATTCTTTTGGAACAGCCTCTCAACACAATGGCAGCCTCGTTCAGATCAAAGGCAACGTGTCATCAACGTGTTCAAGTATGAGATCATCACGCACATCTTACATATTGAATCCTAAAGATATACCAGAACAGTTTTAATAAGGAGATGGGACATGTTCAAAATGTTGGAAAAAAGGTGTCCAAACATGAGAAAAAAGTGTGATGCAATAAGATACCTGCACATTGGTGAAGTCTACTTTGTTCAAGTCGGTCCACATCTGGTTGATCTGGCTGGGGTTTTGCAATACAGCCCTGGCAGCTTGCGCAAGATGATTCAGTGAGGTGTACCTTCTCAGTGTTTGTGAAAACGCACTTACAGCCGCAACCTAAAGTATGAAAACCATAAACATTATAGAACTGCCTTGACTGGCTCAGAGCTTGAAAATGCTGAGAAAAATCAGACCAAGCAGACCTGGCCATCTAAGGCGGGCCATTGCCTGCCCCCCCCCCCCCCAACGCTCTCTCAACCTCTTGAGGAGGGTAATAGAGAAATCCCATATTTGAAAGAAGTTAATTAATTCACCTTAAGGTTGATGATTTCTGTCGGCATTTCTGTCATACTGTTGATCAGCCAATTCTCCAAACTCTTGGCAAAATTTCTGATCATTTGTGTGAGACCACCTGAAACGAACAGAATTTATTTCAGTACTGCTAAATATTGCATAAAACATGTGGCATCTAGAGACCAACTTCACGTTTCAAGCCAATTTACATGTTTTCAAGCCTATCTAAATACATACTGAATAACTTTCACCTAAACATGATGTGCAACTAAATCCCTAGAGTATGTATTGATCTTGAATTCGCTGTGAAATAAAACTTAAAATAGGAATGTTGGTAGGAAATCCAAATTTTGTCAGATACCTAATTAGAAGAATGAAAACGATAAAAATGATTGAGTTTCAGCATATTTAATACAATTAATTTAAGACAATTCCAAGATTATTGTTTATTATAAGACAAGCCCATGTTAAGTATAAAAAGACTAGGCCATTCAACTTTTTCGGAGTAGAGCTATACTCCATCTTCAGAAGTAACAAAATAGATTTTGTTACTCTATTTTGTTTATAAATATAGCCATGAGAACTTTAGAAGATGGGCAGTGATTTGCCCTCCTTCGTAATGTCAGGTGCGCTATTCCTTGTATCAAGTGAACAGTTCTCTTTTGATTTGATAAGAAGAGGGCATCTCATTTTAGGTGGAAAAGGACAATCACAGACCTTGAGTTATAATAATGGTAGTGAACTGTCGCTAAACATTTGTCGCTCCAATTAGTGAAAAATGACTTAATGATTCAATAAGTGACAAATCAAAACCCAGTTTTACATATTAAATTAGGATCTTTGGGAAAATTGATAAAAGTGATCTAATTGATGATTGAAAAAAGTTCCTTACTTGGAACAGCTCTTAGAACATCTGGAACGAGAACTTCCACCAGCCTCTGATACAGAATGTAATCACTCTCTTTGATGAATTCTTGGATGGGTTTGTAATTTGAGAGAGCAACTAACGTTTCTTTCGGTAATCTATCACCAACAACTTCATAGCTTGAATCACTGAAAGATAAATAACATAAAATACAATCAAAATTCCACACACACAAATAGAATTCATATTCGGGTCGCTTTTCCTGCTAGCAGGGTTTGACTGGTTCATGGATTTGTCCTCAGACAAATCATCAATGATTTGGGTAATATAGCAAAGTTTTAAGGCCGGATACCCTTCCTGATGCCAAGTCTTTTAGTTGCCTCTTACAACTCGCAGGAAAACGGTGGATGAATTCTGATCCCCAACCACAGGGAATGAAAATTAAAGTGGGAATTCTTCCTGCAACCTCAATGGAGCAAGAGAGAAATTTCATTGTAGAGTTTGATAATCTGTCTACATTAGAACCAGATCTGGCCATGAAACAAGCACATTGAGGTGGGCATTACCTTGAAATTTCAAAAAAGAAGAGGGAAACTCACCAACCATCCCAAGTAGCTGAGGAGGGCATTGAGGTGTAGCAGGTCAATCACCCACCTCTAATGGCCATGTCTGACTAGAACAATCTCATGTAAACAGAAATGGTTTTCTAAATAAGGACTCTTTTAGCAATCTATTTTTTGTCTCACTGAACTGACGGTGAAAGTTGGTTGATTAAAATTCAATATGCTTTTCTGATTGGCTCATTTTTATCTACCTCTGGGTACAAAAATTCATAAGCGGTTTAAAAGCACTCCTTTTGATGACTACCCTGATGAATGTAAAGCTTTTTAGTTGATGTGTCTGATTTTTCTTCCAATTCAAAACTCAAACTACTTCATAGATTGAATCACTGAAAAATGAATTTTTTGGTGTTGTAGCTGGTTATAGGAGGATTTGGCCAGCTATTGTTTCACAACCGAATCTTTTGGACTGGTTGCTTTTCGGAAAAATAGGGTGACATGCAAAAGTACTTACTCTTTATTAGAGTCTGCCGCAGGACTTTTCCAGAAGGTTTGCCATATCGTTTCAACCAGTGAGAACTGAAGACTTACTATAACCTGTAGTATGGCCTGAAAGGAAAATGGCTTGCATTTATTGCTATGCAGGTGGTAGGGCCTTTCAAAATCATAACTCTAGGGAAATTGCCCCTGTCACATGCTAAATATTCTCTGTGACTTTGAGCAGTCTAAAGAGTAAGAAGTAAAAGACCATTCATGCGACTCGTTGTGAGATACAAAACTGGTTTATCATAACAACATAATTATTGGATTTTACTAAAACCCATACCATGGTTGGTATGGTTACATAAATCATCATCATAAATCATAGTAAGGAATAATCTGGTGTCCAGTCCTACTACACAGCCCTTTGGCGAGGGCTATGTAGAGAGTCTACGGTTAATAAAAAAGAGAGAATGTAGGCAAAAAAGAGGAAATATAAGCTCACCTCACAATGGTCTCGGTACATCATCGCAAAGTCACTGATATCATCATCTGTAATGTTATTTTCCATTTTGAATTTCAGGTCCATACTCTCTGGTGATAAACAGCAAAATAATAAATACACCACATATTGCAAATTATGGATTCGACCCTGCAACTCAAGTACCACAGAAGAAAAAGTGCCTCGTTAAAATGTGCCATCAGGAGGGTGCAAAAACATGTAGATTATTTAAGCTTTTGTCTGACACTTAACAGAGTAGTAATCGTCAGAAAGAGAACAAAACAAAAAACTAACAAATCATTTTATTTGTTTTTTCTATGCTCCAGATTTTTCTGACTATATTTAATCAATAGTAAACTAAAAACACCAATCTTTCTGACAGCTTGAAAAAAACCCACACAAGGGCAGATTAAGCCAAACGGTGACTGCGTGCTGCAATAAGCAACCCCCTGACTTTTTATTTCTTGTGGATCCTGATATATAACCTCAAGACAGCTATCAGTTATTATTTTTGTGTGGAATTTCACAAACTTGGATTTACAGCCTAAAATTAGAAATCTAGTTGCAGCAGTGAGAAAATCAGCTAAAGAGTTAAGTAGTGTTACCTTGCGACTCATCGATCTCAACATCGGGTAGCTCTGGTAACCCTGCAGCAATATCACCAAGATACTGTTGGTGCTGCTGCATTTGCTGGGACACCGCAGAATTGTCTGATCCTCGTATACTGGATGCACCTTCAGGGCCTTGGTCATCATCATAACGACTCGTGATCTTGAACCGGCTACAAAACAAGGATTTTGATGTTACCCTACTATCTTAAGTGTATGTACACGATACAAAAAGGTGCACACCCCTTCATTTAAGGTGCATGAACTGACAACTCGACCACTAAATGGGGAGCAGATAATTTGGCAGGTAATGGAGACAGGTAAAGAGGGGCAATGAAGGGTTTAAACCAGGGTGAAAACAGAAAAACAGATTTTTACATTTTTTAATGTTTTGTCAAATAACACATATTATGGCTTAAGAGGCGTCCCAAAACATAGAAATTTTGATATTTCCATTGTCTTTGGCAGGTCTTCATTAAAGAAAATTTAGGTCGGTAGAAGGGGGAAAGTGCTAAAAATCATAATTGAAAATGGAGATGAAAGGGCCTGATATTTTCACATCATGTTTCTAAGCACTTTAATTCATAAGAGAATTGCAAGCACATGGGCCTATAGTATCCAAAAAGATAAAATATGGAGAGATTTGCTAGCATTTGATTTCTTCAGAGCTTCCCAGTAGAATTCCAGGCACGGCTGTTATGGCAAGCTTTGAAGTTTATTTCATGCATGCAATTTTTGGCTGAAAAAAGTACAGACTTTCCTGTGCCCTACTGGAGCGTTAACTTGAACATTATAATAGTTAAGACAACAAAGGATACTCACCACTTTTGGGGGTTTGGCTGCTGTCGCATAGCAACTTGGGTATCATCTGTTAGCCTTGCTAGTGGGGAGTTTGGTTTGACCCGAATTCCATAATAATGATACTTGGAGTTTCCCCTGAAATATCACAAAAGAGATTACAGTTATACCTAACTTTATAAAAACTTAAAGAAAGTATTACTGAATGGAATCAAAGAACAGGAAATTAATCCTTTTTGGTCAGGCTACTACAATTGACATGTTACTATCGGATCCTGATGTAGGTTTTGGACAGTGATTAGCACAATTCCCTTTGCTTGCCAAAGCCCGTGTTTGAGGCGTGTTGATGGCACATGTCAATTGCAGTAGCCTGCTCTGGTAAGATTAAATTTCCAATGTTATACAATGCCTTATGAATTAATTTTTTCTGGTCATATAGATAGAAAAAAGCAATAGAAGAATTGATTACAAGGAAAAATTGAAAGCACAAGAGACAAAGGGAGACAGAACAAATTAGCTTGAGGACATCAGAGATTGGGTACAACTTGAAAATAGCTGCAAAGTGATTTACAGTTGCCGTAATAGAGGGCAATGGAGGTCAATGTCATTGCCACCCAAAATAACTACGAGAAATGTAGTTGGAATGAAGTCTACCTTGTTCCGAGTCTCCTTGTCTTCAATCCAAGGAACACAGATCTGATGAGCTTGCCAAAACTTGCAGCATTAACAGCATCAATCTTATTTTCAGCACAATGCCTCAAATAGTGATTGTAGAGCGTGCTTCTTGGCAAGCTTACACCCTCGGCAGTTTCATAGTTTTCCAATAACCATTGCACCTGAAATAACAGAATGTCATGGGGAATGGATTAAAAATATTAACATTGTTTAACACAAATTGTCTAAACAAATTAATATTTCATGCAAGATTAGATACAAAACAATCATCTCAATGCTTTCATGTTTAGACATGCTTGCTTGCATGCTTACTTTTAATTGGCAGGCAGTAAAAGCGACAAAAATGAAAAACTCAGGTCTGCCACAATAGAAATTGAAGGTGAAGCAGGCTTGTAACAACACCAAAAACTAACTTGTGTCCACCCCAGTTTTGTTATCACGCTGCATTTTCAAAAAACCAAACATTTTGTAAGTGCCTAAATAATTCTCATCCTGAAGTTATTTTGCAAAAGATAGAATGAGCGCAGGTAAGGTGCATTTTTATAACTATTAATAATCAAACCAAAGATTTCTATAGCTGGAAGGAGTTTTTTAGTTGAGTTGCTGACAAGAAATGGTCACATCTCACAAATCATTTTCATAGTATTGTTAATGATTCATTGGATTAACCATCTTCAAAGCATTGACGGAAATTTTCTACAAATACTTAGCCCACCATTTTAATCTAGTCTTGCTCCTAGTAGGAAAGTCAAATTTTTAACATTAAGGCTTATAAGGAAAGTAATTTCTGTATGGTCTTCATGGTCTTCTGAACAAAGACCCGTTGCTGATGCATGCTTGTACGCTCTCTTTGTTATCATCACTGATGATGATTCAATTTCCATAATCAGAAACAAGATTCAATCTGATCCATACACTTACTGTTGCAGGAGATGCCCTTGTCGTGTGTGAGATAGGAACCCGCTGATGAGCAGCTTGACCGGGAGTGAGGTACGCTTGCTGGGCAACTCCTATTGCCTGCGGGTTCACACCAACACCTTGAGCAGGGATCTGTTGACCACTTTGTCCTTGGTAAGCCTGGTACATGGCTGCACTCTGCGGAGGAACATGATGGCCAACTGCATCTATGTATGCTGGCACACTCTGCGCTTGAGAATACATTCCATTTTCATTGTACGTATAGCTGTTGGATCTACAAAGCAAAAAATAGTACTCCTTTAACATCTATTCCACTACTCCCATGGATTGTAACCAAGTTAACGGCACTTTCGTTTAGGGGCTGTCCCAGTAAATTGCTTCGTATTTCTGGGTATGAATCCCTTATTTGTAAGTTTAAAGAATTAAAGAGACCTTAGATAAGGGATTGATTTATACTGAACAATAAAACATTTAATATTTTCAATTAATTCAAGCGATTGTATTTTCGGCGATTAAACACAGTCGTTTATAGCGTCAGGGATAAATTTTGAAGCCCCATTGAAAGGTCGAAAACTTATAAAAAATCAGGGCCAACGCAAGGTGATAATAACATCTCTAAAGCATAGCCGATGTTTTGTACGGCAACCATTTTCGCATTTGAGTTTTATCAAATCCATTGGACATATGTTGTTGTTTTCACTTCGAATCGTATTAGGTTTTCATCAAATGAGCCTCAAAGGAAAAGTCTGATAACACTAATCATCGAGGGTGGGGAGGAAAATGGGAAAATAGCAAAACATAATAACTACTAAAGTTTTGCGTCTGACACTCATCAGAGTAGTACGTCAGAAAGAGAACGAAAATCAAACCTAACGAATTGTAAATGAAACATAATAACTACTAAAGCTTTGCATCTGACACTCATCAGAGTAGTACGTCAGAAAGAGAACGAAAATGAAACCTAACGAATTGTAAATGAAACATGATAACTACTAAAGCTTTGTATCTGACACTCATCAGAGTAGTACGTCAGAAAGAGAACGAAAATGAAACCTAACGAATTGTAAATGAAACATGATAACTACTAAAGCTTTGCGTCTGACACTCATCAGAGTAGTACGTCAGAAAGAGAACGAAAATGAAACCTAACGAATTGTAAATGAAACATAATAACTACTAAAGCTTTGTATCTGACACTCATCAGAGTAGTACGTCAGAAAGAGAACGAAAATCAAACCTGACGAATTGTAAATGAAACATAATAACTACTAAAGCTTTGCGTCTGACGCTCATCAGAGTAGCACATCAGAAAGAGAACGAAAATCAAACCTGACGAATTGTAAATGAAACATAATAACTACTAAAGCTTTGCGTCTGACGCTCATCAGAGTAGCACATCAGAAAGAGAACGAAAATCAAACCTGACGAATTGTAAATGAAACATAATAACTACTAAAGCTTTGCGTCTGACACTCATCAGAGTAGTACGTCAGAAAGAGAACGAAAATGAAACCTAACGAATTGTAAATGAAACATAATAACTACTAAAGCTTTGTATCTGACACTCATCAGAGTAGTACGTCAGAAAGAGAACGAAAATGAAACCTAACGAATTGTAAATGAAACATAATAACTACTAAAGCTTTGCGTCTGACACTCATCAGAGTAGTACGTCAAAATGTGAATGAAAAGGAAACCTGACGAATTGTAAATGAAACATAATAACTACTAAAGCTTTGCGTCTGACACTCATCAGAGTAGTACGTCAGAAAGAGAACGAAAATGAAACTTAACAAATCGTAAATGAAACATAACAACTACTAAACTTTTGCATCTGACACTCATCAGAGTAGTACGTCAGAAAGAGAACGAAAATCAATCCTAATGAATTGTAAATGAAACATAATAACTACTAAAGCTTTGCATCTGACACTCATCAGAGTAGTACGTCAAAATGTGAATGAAAAGGAAACCTGACGAATTGTAAATGAAACATAATAACTACTAAAGCTTTGCGTCTGACACTCATCAGAGTAGTACGTCAGAAAGAGAAAGGAAGTGAAACTTAACAAATCGTAAATGAAACATAATAACTACTAAACTTTTGCATCTGACACTCATCAGAGTAGTACGTCAGAAAGAGAACGAAAATCAATCCTAATGAATTGTAAATGAAACATAATAACTACTGCAGCTTTGTGTCTGACACTCTTCAGAGTAGCAACCGGGCGTTTTTCGTGCCATTTCCTTTCTCTTTCTAACGTATTACTCTGATGAATGTCAGGCGCAAAGCTTCAGAAGTTATCATGTTTCCCTGTGCTTCCGATTTGCCTCGCCATCCTTAAGTTGAATACCGATCTTGGATCATTTCGGATAAGAGTTTTAGTATGCAGAATCTTCTTTGCCGCACAAAGGCTTAGCTTCATATTATCTTCGAATAACGCCCTATGCCTAGCGTTTATATACCTCTTTGGCTGACCTAGCTCTAGCGTTCCCTCACTCTCAAGGTCAACATATCATATATTTACAAAACATGGATTGGAAGCGCGGCGAAATTTCAATAGAACAGAGATAAAATGTACAAATTAATTCGGATAAAAAGAAATGCTCTTTTGATTAAGAAAGAACAGGCATGGTACGAATTAAATAACACTAGTGTCATTAATAATAGCGGATTTTGCTCACCGCAATCTCGCGGGATCAATCAGAAGTAACTGATACATTGTAGTATAGGAACCTATCGCCATGCCAACCCATCACAGAGTCACCAATGGCCTCACTGGGATTATCACCGCTGTTGCCGGTGCAAGAATGAAAATGAAACCATGACAATGCGAACGCGTTTTTCGCGAGAAAAAACAAAGCTGTGAAGACGAGGCTTCGACCTCCCATGGAGGGGAGCTGTCTATGGATAAAGCAACCTTTGCTGTGGTTAACATGTTCGCTTCTTCTACCCGCCACATACTTGTGCATGTCACTGCTCGATCAAAGCACGCAGATGGAAAGATTATCGCCTTCTGTTTCAATCCTGAATATCAATGATTAGAGCTTTTATGAGAGCTGAAAATCGTAATGATTGGTTAATACGTCCGGTGGGTTTGTTGAAGAAATGGAGGTTTTAGGAGGCGTCTATGCAAAGCAGCGTTTAATGAAACCCTCTCGTTATTCTTAGACCATATATGTTCAAAAAACATCTAATGATGGTTGCAATTATAGTGTGAAACACTGAGTAACAACTAAATTAGTATGCTGAGCAAATCAGAAAGATCATGATGACTTAAGCTTGCGCCCGACACCCATCAGAGTAGTAAGTCAGAAAGAGAATGAAAACGAAACCTTACGAATTGTAAATGAAACATAATAACTACTAAAGCTTTACGTCTGACACTCATCAGAGAAATACGCCAGAGGGAGAAAATAACGAAACCTAACGATTTGAAAACGAAACATAATAACTACTAAATTATTGCTTCTGACACTCATCAGAGTAGTACGTCAGAAAGAGAACTAAAATGAAACCTAACGAATTGCACATGAAACATAGTAACTACTAAAGCTTTACGTCCAACACTCATCAGAATAGTACGTTAGAAAGAAAACAAAAGTGAAACCTAGCGAATACTAATACCCAGATGTGGATCAAAATTGACCAGTAAACTTTTTACCAATCAAAGACTGTCCAATTTTGAAGACTTACATCGTAAATATTCTTATCTCTTCATAAAACAAAGCTACAAATCTCAAAGATTTACTAAAATCAGAGATATTACATCGAGCAGGGCTAGAAGCAACGACCTCTTACTTAGCAGGACAACTTTCCCCTCTAAGTCAGTTGTGAAACAAAGCTGGGTTTCATATGCTCGTGCAACTTGCAGAGTACTTTGTGTATAACGAGGAATGTTCAGCCGTTTTAATATCTTATCTGACGTATATCTATGGTGGTAGAATCTTGTGGCCTAAAAACGCCTTTTGTATATCTGCACAAAGGGCTACTAAGTTTCCATAGTTCTACAGAAATACTACCATCGGCTTGAAATACTACCAAAAGCCTCTTGTATATCCGCACAAAGGGCTACTAAGTTTCCATAGTTCTACAGAAATACTACCATCGGCTTGAAATACTACCAAAAGCCTCTTGTATATCCGCACAAAGGGCTACTAAGTTTCCATAGTTCTACAGGAATACTAGCATAAGCTTAAAATACTACCAAAGCCAATTTCTACATCTGCGTCCAGAGCTATTAAGTTCAACGGTTCCATAATTAAGTTCAACAGTTACATAATTCAACGGGAATACTACCATCGGCTCAAAATACTGAAAAAAGGCCTTTTCAATGTCTGCACCAAAGGCTATTGAATTTCCATAATTCTACAGAAATACTACTATCGGCTTAAAATACTACCATGGGCCTCTTCTATATCTGCACCCAAAGCTACTGAATTTGAGCTCATTAGGCAATTGACTGAGTGGAGAAGGTGTCAGTGGATCTCGTCAACGGTTTAGAGAAAGTTTATCTGTGTGTTATGGAAACAATAGAATATCGTCCACGAATCTGCTCCAACACAAGCCATTTGTGCAGAAGTTCGAAAGAGAAAAGAAGAAGATCATAGATCTCAGCATCCTACCACCATGTAAAGAAAACCACAGGCTTCATATTTGCGTGCAAACTATGTCACTGTGTTTTTCAGGCAAGCTAATGGCTTGATGCTTCAGTTGGACGCCCCAGTAGATGATGGTTGGAATGAAGCTGATCGGTTAGTCGGAGTGATACTTGTTACCCTGAAGACATCCCTGAGCTTTTCCTGAATAAAGTTGAAGTCAACAAAGAACTAGAATCTGAGAGTGTCAAATGCAGTGACTGGGGAGACGATTTTGAAGTACTGTCAAATGTTGCGACTCTGTTTAGATGATCCGCTTGCATTTCCATCAGTGTTATTGATTAATAAGCAATTACCAGTAGCTATTAAAGCAGTTTTTATCGGTAGTATTAGTATTAGCATTGGTATTAGCATTGGTTTTAGTATCAATCGGCAGTATTAGTATTGCTATTAGTATTGGTATTTATCGGTGATGTTAGTATTGGTATCGGTATAAAAACATAAAACTGGCAATCTTAAAGAAACAGTTAAAGAGAAACAAAAACACAACCGTTCTCTGTACACAATGCTCTCGATATGAAATCTTTTCCAACGTAAGCTTTTCAATCACAGCCAAATGATTTATACTAAAACATTTTTTATTGGTAGTGGTATAACTAATAAGATCAGTATTAGTATTAGTATTTGTAGCAGCGATAGTATGAATTAGTTAACAGCGCTGCATAGCTCTATAGTATTAGCTTTGTGTTTTAAGTCCTGTTCTCTTTGCTCTATATTTAAATGACCTTAACTCTCACATAAAAGCAGCTTCTCAAGGGGTCGTTGTAAATGATATTCGTATTCACACTCTGTTGTATGCTGATGACCTTGTTTTGGTAGCAAAGGACCAAGATGACCTTCAAACTCAATTAAATACCCTGGATTCATTTTCTAAGGCAGTGAAAATGGAAGTAAACATTGACAAAACTAAGGTCATGGTCATACGAAAAAATAAACAGCAATCACGTGCGAAAAATGGAAATAAAAGACTCTGGAAAGTAGGTAATAAGGATATTAAAGAATGCGACACGTATAAATACCTAGGGGTTACGCTAAAATCGAATGGTTCGTTTTCTGAGCATATAGATATTGTTAAAGAAAAAGCACAAAAAGCTTTCTATTCTTTGATTTCTAAAAGTAAAGAATGGGGCGGTTTTCAACCTCGTCTTTTTCTGTATCTTTGGGACCATACTATTCTACCAATCTTAAGCTACGCTTCCGAGGTATGGGGTGTCGATGAATGGCCTAAATTAGAAACATTGCATCTTAAAGCGTGTAAATACGCATTAGGGGTACGGACAAATACAACTACTGATGGTGTGTATGCAGAATTAGGCAGAATGAGTTTGCAATGTCACAGGCATATAAGAATTTTGAAATTCTACTCCAGACTTTCCAAATTGGAATCGGAACGGTATGCTAGTCAGGCCTTGTTAATGCTGGTTAATGATGCAGACGCAGATCGATCAAATTGGATAACTAAAACACGTAATCTTCGGACACGTTACGAAATTTCTAGTTTGGATAACAATGAAACAATAAAAATGAAAGTTAGAAACACGTTTGCATCTGAACTAAAAGATAAAATTCATGATCATATCATTCAGGATAAGAAACTAAAACTATATGCTTCCTTTAAATCATCCTTTAAATTTGAGTCTTATCTTGACGTAATTTCAAACTACAGTACTCGGAGCATCTTGGCAAAATTACGGCTTAGTGCTCACAATTTACAAATAGAAGCTGGCAGATTTGGTATTAAAAAAACTCCTCGAAATGAAAGATTTTGTTTATATTGTAAGAAATTCAATGACTTTAAGGTTGAAGATGAAACTCATTTTATTACTTATTGTCCTTTATATAACGAAGAGAGAAAAAGAATGCTGGATGTCATTCATAATAAATTTCCCAGCACAGAACAATTAAATGGTCAAAGTTTACTTATCTGGTTGATGAGTCAGGAAGAACCTAATATTATTTTGTTACTGGGAAAATTTTGTAAAATCTCAATAGAATCTAGAATGAAATTTATAAATTCTCGAGATGCAACATCAAATACCCAAAATAGAACCTTTAACCTGCCCCAAACGTGATTCTGTTGATTCTGATAAAATTGTTCCGTTTACAGTATTTAGTAACCTTTATCTGTTTCTTGTAGCTGCTTATTTAATTTGGTTTTGCTATTTTTGATTTACCTAAAGCTTTGTATCTAGTAAGACATTATAGTAGTTAATTATTTTCTTAAAATTTGTATTTAGCCAAGTATGCATTGTAAACGGTTAAGGGCCATCTCGGCCTACATGCCTGTGAAAAAAAAAAAAAAAAAAAAAAAATAGTGGATAACCGTAACTACTGTAGGTTTTTAAGTGCTTTGGCCTGTTGAGATGCCCCTCGAAAGATAGAAATTGTAGGATTACGCAAATTCGTCATTATGAAAACGAGGCTATGGCCCACCTTAACAGTTCTAAATTCAATTTTCCACATTCACGCCCACCAGAGATGCTTAATCTGCTTTTAGATGTTTGTTATCTCCACTTAAAACTGTTTTCTCGTTGGTTTGGTTCAGATACATGAAAACGAGACTTTAAACACGAAAATGAGGCAGATAGCCCCAATAAATCTCCGTATAACATCGATTTTCGAAATCAGCACCCTCGAATTGACCAAATGCACTTCATCTCATAAATTTCCCCCTCGAGTGACCATTCCCCTATTCTCCGTGTTCAACATGAACGTAGGAGACAGGGGGAGTCAGCACCCTAGTACATTGGGGTATATTTCGTAGATAAGGTCCATCCAGGCAAAATTTGCCCTTTGCAATGTAAAAATGTTAGGAAACAATGAGTATTTTTTAAGGCAGCCCCTTAAAATTTCAAGTGCCCCTACGCCGATGGCTTTCAAAGGTAGAGTACGAATATAGGCAGGAAACAAATGCAATCATCTACAATCCTCCCCATATACCTTTAGAGTGATTGGTAAAAGCTATGCATGACTTCCCCCAGCCTCATGATTAAATATTGTTAGCAGTAAATCCTTGCTTCCAGGTCGACACCTAGTGAAACAATCAACATTGATAAGGGGAAAATAGGAATTCTACCAATATTTCACTCAGAAACGTAAATCAGTGAAATGAAGTGATTTCTCTGATCTCTGTCCTACCACGTTGTGAGGATTGTAGTTGATA
This sequence comes from Pelagia noctiluca, assembly GCA_963924455.1. NCBI lineage: Eukaryota > Metazoa > Cnidaria > Scyphozoa > Semaeostomeae > Pelagiidae > Pelagia > Pelagia noctiluca. Next base: position 350,760 of record OZ004328.1, on the reverse strand, counting down.
CAGTGGATATGCTATAAGAGGGTCATGAAGGGGTACATTGGCAAATGGGGTTTGCCTTTTCGTTAACTGGGGACTGGAATTCGGCAATGAAAAGTAGATTGGGATGGTTTAACCGATTCAAAATTGGGAATTTCTCTGTTTTCCTCATTGAAATTGGAATTTTGATCATTTCAATGCTGGGAATGCTGGAAAATCTTATAAGCGCTTTAAGAGAACGAAAACACAGCTCAATTTCTTCCAAATGTACAGGTTACGAATAGAGCTTGGAAACCACGCAATTGCATTATTCGCAAAGACGAATCTAGAAAACACTAGAAGTGGGTGGGGGTGGGTAGACCTATAAAATCAGCTGCTTTGACAGAAGAGATTCTGCATGGTGCGGGTTCTGAAGCATCGTGCGTTCAACAACTTCAAATCGAGTGGGTGGTCCGGTCATTTGGTTGTCCGGTTGTCCGGTCATTTGGTTGTCCATTCATTAGGTTATCTCGTAAAGTCGACTGTGATTTTCAAGTACAGTATTGACCTGCCAATTAGAAACGGACTTATAAGAAACCCTCAGCCTGCCAGATTGTAGCGCATCTATACTTAATGCTGAATCTCCACTAGGCGAGAAAAGTCGCGCGATTAGATATTTTCCACTGCGACGTTTTGCGAGAAGGCGATTCTGCAAAATGTAGGAATGGTTTCTTCTTTGAAGCGCTCGACTTTTCCATCGTGTTTTATCAAACATCAACTGCGCATGCTAAAAAGCGATACAAGTAGAATCGCTCGACTTTCTACGGCTAGTGGAGATTCATCATTTAAAGGTTAGATTTTTTAGCTTGAACATTCATATTGCTTCAGAAATTCTTTGATTGAAAAGATCTGGTATTTTATGCATTAAGTGGCGGTTGATTGGTTGATTGGTTGATTTAATTTCTTTAAGGAGGGTAGCCCATACAGCAGATGGTGATTTGCAAGGGGCCCTCCGAAAAAAAGTAAAATCTAACCTAAACCTGATACAATAGAAGAATACTTTTATCTAAAACGAAATTGAAACATTACATCAAATTAAGTAATTAAAATAGAATAATAAATGGATTTTTGTTCTGTCTCAGATAGTTTGTTTGAAGGTTTTCAGAGAGGATGCCCTTTTGGACTCAGCTTGAGAGGCCGTTTCACAGTTTTGTGCCCCGGAATTTCTGTCCTGCTGAATTTATTCTAAATACTCAACACCTATTTCTCCTAACTAATATGAAACCAGGCAGCCTGGTTTTGCAACATTCGGTTTCTTACAGTTGGGTTTGTACTATTTAAGATCTTTTTAAGATCTCTTGGCGCAAATTGGCGCATTGAACACACTAAGATCTCATGCTAATATATTCAGTGCCATACAAAGTGTAAAAAATAACCATAAGACTAAGTAATTAATACAAAAAGAAGGAAATTGGCAACACAAACAATGTTACAGGAGTCAGGATAGTTAAATTTGCAACCATCAACACATCAGATAGCAAAAACAGGCTTACCAAGCTATAGAAGTAAGAGGAATTAAAGAAGAATGTTTCCGCGTGAAATTAGAGGAATATCTAGAAACTATCATAGTTCAAAATCAAAAACTTTCGGTGCTGGTCGTATATTAACTCTCTTATGAAAAACACACTCATATATTTTAAATCAGAACCAAAGTTAAGTATTCGCATCGTAGTTTCAAAACTTTCAGCCAAATTTCAAGTTCCTTAACCCCAAAAGCCTATTCTTCCTTGTTCATAAGAAAAACGCGGGGTTCACTCTATAAAATCACCCGGCGTGAATTACTGAAGAAAAATCACCAATTTAAGTTGATCACTTGAGTTACACTAATATGCTATTGAAGAGCACCGAGCATTGAGCAAATCCCTTTTTGTGAAAACAACATAACAAGTTTCACACACCTTCTATCAAAGTTTCATAAGGTTTGAAATCTGACCCTACGTGTTCTAATAAAAATTAAGCTGAATTTAAGTACCAAATTTTCTTAGCTTCACCCCAATTATGGTACGAAATGTTTCTTGGCAAGTTCTTCGCCAATGATACACGTAGGATTTCCTAAAAAGTCTCTTTAGTTTTAGAAATCTGGCCCAACGTTTTAATTTAGAATAACAAAGAATAATACATCTGGTGTAATAATAGCTTTCGGAGCGCATTTCGTGATTAACACAGCCCCCTAACCCCAAATTATGTAAAGAATTATTTCGATCATCTAAAACCATTTCAAATTTCAGAAACTCTAAGAAACTTCTCGAAATCAAAAATAACTCTTCCCTTCCATATAAAATTCCTGCAGCTTTGGAAGTCTGGCGCCTCGTAATTCGTTTCTTATAAAAAATATGCGTATCGATTAATCAAAATTATCAAATTCAAACATTCATTCAAACTTTAAATAAACAACCGATTCAAACCTTCGCGCTTGCTTTAAACCTCGAACTAATTCTACACGATAGCAAATGGTCATCCCTTGACATCAATTACAGCGAATTTCAAACTCCTACTATCTAACAAATGATCACATCTCAATTACATGTGATTATTCAAGATACGAAGAAAGGAATATGTGAAGAGGAACAGTTACTATAGCACTGCCATAGCCGTCATTGTTATCAGAAACACAGATGAATACAACTTTGATTGTGAAACGCGGACAATAGTGTTAGATACGAACCTCAGCGCGTTAAGGTGGTATCCCGAGGACCATTTGTACTGCAGCGAGTACTCGGGCATCATTTCTCTACACGGCTCGCAACAGCACAAGTCTAGATTGTCGTGAAGTTGTGAGGAACTACGTTCTCTTCAGGCTGCCCAGCGGAGCGCTTCGAAATCGCTCAACAATGCTTTGAAAATGAAACTCGCTATAATGAGTGTGGTTTTCGTTTAAATAGGACACCAACAGCTGATAAATATTCATGCTTGTACTCAATAGCAATGGTCGTCAAGAGCGCAACTGCTAGCGGATAAGGATCCTATTGATTGCACCTGTATAGATGTGAAGTACGGCAGATAACAGGAAATCGCAGTGGCTTAGCGCACGTAATGCACATTACAAGACCGTCCTGAAGGGGGTACTCATCCCTATTTTCAGCACTGAAATAATCAAAAATCCCAATCCCAATGGGGAAAATAGAGAAATCCCCAATTTTGAAATGTGTTAAAATAGTCTCAATTTACTTCCCAAATCCTAGTCCCAAGAAGTCCAATCCCGTTTTCCGAGTCAATAAAAAGGTAAGTCCCAGTTCCCGATTTAACCCTTCATGACCCCATTTCGACACACAGCTAAAGGGACCCAAACAATTTAACGTGAAATAGGCCCTCTGATCTGGGCTGAGATTCAGCATCCTTAGAAGTGGCTCATGAAGGGGTAAGTGGGGACTGGGATTTGCCCCTTTTCTAACGAGGAAGATGGCATACACGGGACTGGGATTTGAAAAGGGAAATTTGTTGTTTCACAAATAACGTTCATCTATTTAATTGAGCCTTGGAATCGTTAATTATTTCAGCTTATTCCAGTTCTAGTTGCTTGTTGACTTGTTGCTTATCGATAATATTATAAAACCACCATGGTAGTATTTGTAAGGGGATACCATCCGTAGTGTGAGAGGACATTCAGTACCATCAGTACTGTGGAGGGTGTTCAGTACTATGGAGGGATACCATCAGTATCAGTACTGTGGAGGACATTCAGTACTGTTGAGGCATACCATCCGTAGTGTGAGAGGACATTCAGTGCTATGAAGGGATACCACCAGTACAATGGGAGATACCATCAGTGCTATGGAAGACATTCAGTACTGTGGAGGACATTCAGTACAGTGGAGGGATACCATCAGTATAATGGAGGGATACCATCAGTGCTGTGGAAGACATCCAGTACTGTTGAGGGATACCATCAGTACTGTGGAGGACATTCAGTACTGTGGAGGACATTCCGTACTGTGGAGGACATTCAGTACTGTGGAGGACATTCCATACTGTGGAGGGATACCATCAGTATAATGGAGGGATACCATCAGTGCTGTGGAAGACATCCAGTACTGTTGAGGGATACCATCAGTACTGTGGAGGACATTCAGTACTGTGGAGGACATTCCGTACTGTGGAGGGATACCATCAGTATAATGGAGGGATACCATCAGTGCTGTGGAAGACATCCAGTACTGTTGAGGGATACCATCAGTACTGTGGAGGACATTCAGTACTGTGGAGGACATTCCGTACTGTGGAGGGATACCATCAGTATGATGGAGGGATACCATCAGTGCTGTGGAAGACATCCAGTACTGTTGAGGGATACCATCAGTACTGTGGAGGACATTCAGTACTGTGGAGGACATTCCGTACTGTGGAGGGATACCATCAGTATAATGGAGGGATACCATCAGTGCTGTGGAAGACATCCAGTACTGTTGAGGGATACCATCAGTACTGTGGAGGACATTCAGTACTGTGGAGGACATTCCGTACTGTGGAGGGATACCATCAGTATGATGGAGGGATACCATCAGTGCTGTGGAAGACATCCAGTACTGTTGAGGGATACCATCAGTACTGTGGAGGACATTCAGTACTGTGGAGGACATTCCGTACTGTGGAGGACATTCCGTACTGTGGAGGACATTCAGTACTGTGGAGGACATTCAGTACTGTGGAGTCCACAGTACTGAATGTGGAGGGATACCATTCGTAGTGTGAGAGGATACAATGTGAACATTTGAGGGTACTCGATACAGTGGGGAATAACTTCAGTACCTTGGTTAACGATACAACCAGTACTGTGGAGGATATTCAGTGCCATGGAGGGAGACCACAAGCGCTGTTGGTATTACCATAATAATGATGATATTTCCCACAGTACTCAACACCCTCCACAGCACTGTTCAAACGTTCCCTAGGATGATAATTGTAAAATAATTCACAAATTTCCTTTTCTAGCTAGCCCCCTTGTTTGCAGTTCCTCCAAATCCTAGTTTCAATGAAATTCTTAGTCATTTTAAGTAACTGAAAATCATTTACAAATAAGTTAAGGTGAGGTCTGAGAAACAAAAGCAATGTTTGCAGAAAAATTTGAATAGGTTTTATTTAGACTCGGTTGTACGGAAATGCGAGTTGTTCAAAGTCACAAATAGCTACTTAAGTCACAAAGAGAAGGGAAGCCTTCTAACTGTGATGTGGAATGCTTTGATAACATCATTTCATGTGCATTCTTACGTATAAAATACACGACTAAAGAAAAACACTTTCAATACTAATACGAGATTTCACCATGGGCAACGCCTGTGCAGTATCGTGGAGGATATTAATAGCTTTGGGGGATATAAACAGTACTGTGAGGGATATTCATTACTATTGTGGGATATCATCAGTATTGTGGGGGGGGGGTGAAACTATCATTACATAGGAGGGTGGTCAGTACTTTGGGGGGATACAATCAGTGCTGGGAAATACCATCAGTACTGTGGAGGATGTTCAGTGCTGTGGAGGGATATTATTAGTTATGTTGGAGGATATTCAGCATGTAGGTAATAGTACTGTGGAGTGATACCATAAATACTGTAGAGGTTATTCGGTTATGTAGGTAATACCATCAGTACTGTAGAGGTTGTTCGGTTATGGGGGGGGGAGGGGGGGGGGGGTGAGGGAACAATCAGTACTATAGAGAAATATCATCAGTACTGTTGTGGATATTCAGTGCTATGAGGGGAAGAAAACCTTCAATATTGTAGAGGCTGTTCAGTTATGTGAGTAATACAATTAGTACTGTTGAGGATATTTAGGAATTTTGGGGAACCAACAGTACCGTGGAGAAATATCATCAGTACTGTAGAGGATATTCAGTGCTGTTAGGAGATACCATCAATACTAAAGAGGATTTTCAGTATAATGTAGAGGGGTACCAACAATTCAGTAGAAAATGCTCAGTTATATGGGTAATACCATCAGTACTGTTTAGGATATTCAGGAATTTGGGGGAACCAACAGTACCGTGGAGAAATATCATCAGTACTGTGGAGGATATTCAGTACTGTGGACGATACCATCAATACTAAAGAGGATGTTCAGTATAATGTAGAGGGATACCATTAATACAGTACAGTATGTTCAGTCATGTGGGTATTACCATCAATACTGCTGAGGATATTCAGGAATTTGGGGGAACCAACAGTACCGTGGAGAAATATCATCAGTACTGTGGAGGATATTGAGTTCTGTGGACGATACCATCAGTGCCAAAACTTCTAAGGTTCTAAGTAATGAAAGTAATACCTTTATTTGTTAAGAGAAGCCCAGACTCTTGAATAGCCCAAATTATAGAAACTCCAGTGCTGCAGAGCATTTCTAACTCAAAACCCAAAAAATATAGAAAAACCATCTTTGCTGAACAAACCTCTTAGTTGCTTATCAAAACTAGGTGAAGCTATGAATTTAAAGAAATGATTTAGAGTTCTTAATAGTTTTATATACATGTTATCATTTTAGGTTAGCACTTCTATTACTTGTGATATTAGGGTTTTCTATTTCATATTTCATTCAAATGTAATGAATATATCAAAAATATTATTGGGGTTTCTAGGCAATGACTGTATAAAGGGTTTTGTAAATAGGATTTTCGAATAATGTTTGACGAATGAATTTAAAAAATTCATAACAATGTTGAAATTAAGATTTCAATTCACCTTTGTAGTTTTGCTATACTTTAGTTTCAGACCAGCATTTTGCTGAATGGGCTAAACGAAAATCCAACGCAAATCACAACAAGTTAAAAAGCTATCGTTGGTAGACAGACATTGTGTACGAGGGGGCAGGGATGGCGTGGGCAATTATATATATTAGTCGTATACGCGGCATTGGGACCTGGGCATATTAAAAGGAGGTCGTTTTCATCGTGACGTCTTAAACCAGAGAACAAAAACAGCCTAAATTCTCTTAATAATACTAATCGAACGAATAACAACCTAAGACATAATACTGTTCCGTTCTTCCGTTCAAAATCACGCATACATTCAAAGGTGGTTTCATTAAACTGAGGTTTTATCTAATGAATAAATTAGAATATGTTTAAATGACAGCTTCTTGCCATATGAATGGTGAATCCTCCATCAAGCGCACTTCGTGAATTATTTATGGGGTGCTGAGTAACGGTAACATGAGAAGGTCAAATAAAATCAGGGCTAGCGTGCATTCTGGGCAGTACTCACCTGAGCAGGTGCAGTACCTCCAACCCATCTATGGCTACAGAAATACAATCGGTCTCGTTTTCGTTCTCTTCTGACGTAGACAACTCTGGTGTAGGTCTGGCCAAAAACTTTAGTAGTTATTATGTTTCATTTACAATTAGTTTGGTTCCATTTTCGTTCTCTTTCTGACACACTATTCTGATGATTGTCAGATGCAAAGCTTTAGTAGTTATTATGTTTCATTTACAATTCGTTAGGTTTCATTTTCGTTCTCTTTCTGACGTACTACTCTGATGAGTGTCAGAAGCAAAGCTTTAGTAGTTAATATGTTTCATTTACAATTCGTTAGGTTTCATTTTCGTTCTCTTTCTGACGTACTACTCTGATGAGTGTCAGATGCAAAGCTTTAGTAGTTATTATGTTTCATTTACAATTCGTCAGGTTTGATTTTCGTTCTCTTTCTAACGTACTACTCTGATGAGTGTCAGATGCAAAGCTTTAGTAGTTAATATGTTTCATTTACAATTCGTTAGGTTTCATTTTCGTTCTCTTTCTGACGTACTACTCTGATGAGTGTCAGATGCAAAGCTTTAGTAGTTATTATGTTTCATTTACAATTCGTCAGGTTTGATTTTCGTTCTCTTTCTCACGTACTTCTCTGATGAGTGTCAGATGCAAAGCTTTAGTAGTTATTATGTTTCATTTACAATTCTTTAGGTTTTATTTTCATTCTCTTTCTGACGTACTACTCTGATGAGTGTCAGACGCAAAGTTTTAGTAGTTATTATGTTTCATTTACAATTCGTTAGGTTTCATTTTCGTTCTTTTTCTAATGTACTACTCTGATGAGTGTAAGATGCAAAGCTTTAGTGGTTATTATGTTTCATTTTTAATTCTTTAGGTTTCATTATAGTTCCCTTTATGACGTACTACTGGGACGAGAGTCAGATGCAAAGCTTACCTAGCTGTTATGTGGCTATGAATCTAAGATATTCAAGTTTTCCGGTTAAGGGTTGACAGATTGCGCCCTTACTAGAAATTAGCCCTGGTCTTAGCCAGGCTAGCCTGTTATATAAAAGCCTATTGGTTAATAGTGTGGATGTGTGCAAATGTGAGGGCACACATATAAAGAAATAGGTGGCAAAACATGACACATCTCTAAAGGGATCATTATCGAAATAAGGTAACTTTGACTTTTTTAACGATATCCCTTCCACAATAGTTAGGGTGGTTGCTTACTTTCCTCCTTTCATAAATCATCATCTTTGTGCTATTTATTTACATTCCAAGTTTAACCAATGGATTTGCGTAAGGCTTTTATGTAACATAAAACACTGTAAGTAATCGTTTGATAATTCTATCTGGCAAAAATATGCATAGACACATACTTCCACCAGTGGCAACTGCAAATCAAGTAACATGAATAAAAACTTACATTGCAGAGTGAGGCAACATCGAGGTCTGATGGTTGTCAGCTGATGTTGATGATGACGTCATTTCGTGGTGCTGGTAATGCTCATTGCCACTTTGATATCCTGCAAGAGAAACATAATTATAAATAAAGATACAGGCCAGGCGTTTCATAAGTTGAAAGGCCCACCAACAATAGCTGGGGAATCCACTTTCCATTTACCCCATATCCCTGCAGCAACATCACTTCTCCTCAAAACAGTGCACCCCCCCCCCAATAGGCTGTCACCCCCTAGAAGGATATCTGGGAGGCTGAGATAAGTCAAGACATTTCTTTTCACCTAGAGATCAGGAATGGTCAAATATTTGCTAACAGGAATTGCAAATTGGCACCAGCTTTCGCAAGGCGCAATTTGACCTGACTTACTGTAAATAAGTCTACTTCTGCCTCCTATAAGATTTATTTGCTGTAAAGCCCAACATAAAGTTTAGGATCTGTAGTAAAAAACCCAAAATGGAAGAAATTGAAAAGTATAATAAGACACATATTGAGAGCCTTAGAGGGCTCACCTCTTTCCTCCCATAACAGTTTCAAAAATTATTGATTTAGGGTTATATACACGCTTCTTGGCAAATTATGTAAAACAATTGTCAGAAGTGGGGATGGGGCTAAAACGTGGCAGGATTTCAGGAATCATGGGGACTATGAGGTGCTCTAGGATATAACCTGTTGATCTTAACTCGAAAATTATTCTGATCTAAGGTTAGAAACGCATTATTGTGCAGCATGTATCTTATAATCAAAAGTGCCCTCGTCAAATAAACACATCCCCCTCTCTGAGGCAACAAGACATCAAAATCATCAGCTTAGGTAAAGTAGGCTTGGTCTGATAGAAATAGCTGGTTCACTCCTAATTAAGATCTGCTTAAATAATTATAACTAACAAATAAAAGCTAAGTTTTCGATGCATCCAAATACCAACATATTTAGTAGATTAAAACAAGATAAAACAGAGAAAAGTTTATTGTTTCACGAAACCAAACTTGTTGAATGTTAAATGTATGTTTGCAAAGGCGGCAGTTGCATTGATCACTTTCCCAGTCATTGAATGAAAAATCTACCAGGTTTGCTGGTGCTGATAAAATGGTTGACTTTGAGTAAGTTACTACCATGTCTTTTGAGCTCAAAGGCAAGCACTTAAGGTACCAAAATGGGCACGTAAAAGTGAAGTGGGAGTTAAGCAGATATTGAAAAGGTGTTACCTTACTGAGTTTGAGAGCCAGAGTTTTCAAGTCACAAGAAGAAATTGCAATTACAAGGCAGAGGCAGAAATTTCACTTGATAAATGTGATTCCTTAATGTCCAGAATATGAAGAGGACCTTTCAACATCAATAAAGGATTTCATTGATTTCATTATATCAGGAATATTTCATAAATTTTTCTGTATTGTATCAATGATGTATCAAGTACTGCAAATTCTAATCCAATTATCCCCCTCTCCCAACCTCCCCTCACTCGAAACCTCAATATTTGAATGTGCCCTTTTGGGTTCTTCCGAATAATAACGTTTCATGTTACTTTGAACTGTGTATCAACGGGGTTATTGGGTTGTAATCAAAATGAATATGTAATGATGACGTCATCATGAAATTCAATATCATCACAAAGTTGAAAAATAGATATCATTCAAAAGCTCGCAATGCACTGAGCTCAGCAATGTTGGTAAGTTAAGGTATGAGTGCGTAATTACTCCTAAAATGTCATCTTTTGGAATTTTGTGACGTCATAAATCACATAACTTGTGGGCGTTTCCCAGAAAGTCACCTGATAGATTCTGAAAGCCCATATCTTATTTTATAAGGATCGGTTGAGAAAACATAAATTTGTTAAGATGCGAGATTGTTTGGCTATATGCCCTGCCTAATCAATAATAATGAAATACAACAAACAGAACTGTAGATGTATAGATACATGTTACATATTTCCAGGAGGCCTCACCCCTAACCTTTTGCAAATTCGAAAGTTTTGAAATTAAAATTTATTGGCATAGCTGGCCCTCCCCTGATAAAGTCCATCCTGCAAGAAAACATGTATTTATCTTGGCAAGCTATTATTGACGTTCTCGGATGTCCTGTCAAAACCAGACATGCCGAAAGAAACAAGGTGTTTCCATAATAACAATGGCAAGACCAGGATGTGATGGAAAACCTAGCTGTCCCTTACTCTGTGAAATCACTTGACTTTGAGCTTGTGCTTGTAGCTTGAGTTGCTGCTGGCCAACATTGCTACCCACTCTGTTTGAGGGATCTGACTTTGGTGATCTCTGCCCAGGAGGAGGGTGAGGGGACTTTGGCTTGGACATCTCCACAAGGTTTTGAGTTTCAGCTGCCGGTGGCTGTTTGTTGGTTATATCATTTTGCTGTAGCTGCTGCGTTGTCCCAGGAGTGACAAAATCCATGGCTGAAATCGCATTCAATAACTTTGAAATATTTCAGTGCTCTACCCTGTGAAAAAAAGAATTGATTTGAATTCTTATTTAATTTGGCTTTATAAAATAGAAAATAGACCAAATCAATAATTTAAATAAACATTTAAAAAAATTGGCATGAACCGGGCATTTGGTTCGATCCCCTCCCAGGATATTTAAGGGGGGCCAGCCCCCTTTGGGAAATGAAGGAAACAATCAAATATCACTGATTGTAAAGCTTTTGATGTTATTTCAATGTCTCCAACAGATTTTTTCATGGTCTACGTAAACAAATTTGACAACTCTTAAGTTACTATAGTCTGAATGCATGTTTTTTATAAGGAACTGCTTGATATGAGACTCACTATAGAAATTTGGGAACAGGACAATAGATTCTTTTGTTGATTTGTTTTCATTAACAATAAAGTACAAAAGAACATTTATGGAACTCTCCACTAGTAGAGATTGAGCAGGGGTTCCTATAAAAAAACTTGTATCTGTCTTTATAAAGATCCATGTCCCATTATCATAGGGGCCCGCAAAAGAATTAACCAAAATTAAATTGTACAGCATCTTCATCATGGATGATATTTTTTGAGATCCTCCAGCTCACATCCCACAATGCTTTGAAATACCCAAGTGCCCATGCTGACTGTTGCTCGACAGCCATGCAAGAGTCCCCATTGATTTAGGGGGCAATGGTGGTTTTTGAGACTGCGGTCCAATGGCCTAACACTTTGATTTGACCAAATTGTTTGTGTTTCCATACCATATTTTGCATTCTTTAATTTTACAGGGGTCTTTTCACCTATATGAAGCACTGGCCCCGGGGCCACGGTGCCCCCTTGCCCCCACCTTAATCTACCATTTTCAAGATGAGGGGATTGCATGACATGAATGAAAAGCCTTATCCTTCCTCATGGTCTTTAAATAAATCTCTCCTATTTTATGCATACCCTTTTAAAGAAAAGGAAATTTGAAATATTCAGATAAAAAGCTTTTTGATTTTGTAAAATAATTGCAGCAAATTTCCTAGAAAACCTGGCTTCCCTTTTTGGTTGTCATGGCAAGGAACAGCTAACTAGGCAATGTTTATCCGCCATTTTCTTTCCACAACATGAGGACGGGCTTCGATCCGATCTCCTTCCCTTCGGTTGTCGGTGCGAGCGACGTGAAATTTGTAAACAATTTTTAGAATGAAACATGTCTCGATATTTCAGAAATAAACAATTTATTCATTACTCTTATTCTTATAGCTATCACCCACAAAGGATAATTGCTACGTTATTCCTTGTGTTATGTTATATTTATTAACAATATTATTCAGTTTCGGTTTTAGGTAGTGCGTTTAAATTAGCTGATTAACAGCTACGCAATGGCGTTACCAACTTTAGAGAAAATGATAAAAAAGTATAAATCTTCCTATCACAAAATCTTCTTATCAACAAACAACTGTCCATCACTTGTCAGACTCAAATCTGTGATCGAACCGAACCTCGGTGAAACGCGAAGAAAAACCGGCAATTGATTCGTAAAACAAGCGGTTATTTACCTCCATTTTGAATACCGATCGCTTCGTTATAGCTCGATCCAAAATAAGCGAAACGAATTCAGAAATTTAACATTGATCTAACAGGGTTGGAAAACTTTGAAACTAATAGTTAACAGGACAGTGGTTTCACGTACCGATCTGCGATGGATTTGTACAAATCGTGAGTTCTGTCTGGCAGTTGTCGTCACGGCTACCTTGTCGCCTTGGAGAAGTTCTTCTTGCTTTCGTTGCGAAGACAGAGAGAGAGAAGTTCTTGACGACGCACCAAAATCTGTTCAACGTCACAGGCGCGGTGATCACAAAATCCAACCATTAGAAGTAGGTGGTTTGGTCCGGTTTTTTTGCTATGATTCAAAGGAATTTTCAAAAATAACCCCTAAATTCAAGCCTATTCCAACCCTAACACCTAAATTAAAACTCCAACCACAAACTTTAGCTCCAGCCTAAGCCCCCAGATCTTACCCCAAACTTTAACCCTAACCTCTATTTTACGTTTATTATAAAAACCGGAACACTAGATCTACTTCTAACGGGTAGAATTTCGTGCTCACCCACAGGCGCAGGGCGCGCTTTCAGACAAAGAGCCTCGCTATCGGGAACAATGAGCGCTTTAACATTTTCTTTTGAGCTTTCGCATTTTTCAAATAAAGGCTTCGATCATGTACACATTTTTTTATAAGAAACTATGTTCATCTTGGAACCATAGTTTCATAGCTTTTTCAAAAACCTGTATTTTTTCTTAGTCTCTTGTTTAATCTTAACTGTTGGTTTGCTGTTGTAGCATCTCATCCAAAACCAATTATTCTAGAACAGACAATACACGCATTTTTATAAGTAATTTCAGCTCGAGCACTGAAAATTGCTTAGCTGAAGGGCAAATTTGAGTACACAAAACTGCTTAGCTTTTTAAACTTAAAATTTTTTTCTTAGAATTCTATCTCACAACTTCTTGTTGCATAACAAATGTCGATGGTATCCTGCATACAAAAGTGTGCTGGGGTACTAATATCCACTGTAACTAACTCCTTTATAGCTGCTACACGATTTTCATCGCAACTGGATCAAAAATAAATTTTTAAATTGCTTAGTATTCCTCTATCTAGTACCAGAATTGCTTAGTTTTTGTCTTGTCGAGTACTTACTTACTTAGAAATACGTGTAGATAAAACGTTACCATACTGTGCCAATGAAGGGCATTGGGCATCTTTATACGTTTTAGAATTTTTGTAAAGACAACATAAAAAGTTTCTTAATCCCTTTGATCAATTCGTAAACTCCTATAAAATCTGGCTTATGGTCCTTGTCATAAAGAGTTATCATAAGGAGATCTATTCGACGTTTTTCATTTTGTTTGCACTTTCTTTGTCATATTGTGCCCTTATAGCTAATGCCTTACACCCTTAAACAAGGGGGCTTATTTTAGGCGAACCCAAAACCACACCCAGTGAAACCAGCTATAACCCAACTATAACTATGGGATTTAAATGCTATGAAATTAGTAAAGGCAAACAAAAAACGCACTGAAAGAATACGAGGGGCTGGGCTCTAACCAGTCTTTGTTCTAAATCCCTTGCTCGACTGCGTTCTGGAATGAAGACTGGGGAGGAGCAATAAGAACTTGAAATGTAGACGGGGATACACGCTTTTTCCATAAGGAACCTAGTTCAGGGTATACTGCTTTAAGTTACTTATTTTGATACCTCTTTTGACCACTTTGTAGTTCTAAAAGCTCCTTAATAGTTCCTTAATTTTTAGTGTTCAGTTAGTGGATGGGAATTAGCACCAACACAAGAAAAACATTAAAATTCAACAACAACAAACCTAGGCTTAGGCAAAACAAGGCCATTGGAAGCAATGAACCAATTTTTATAAACCAGCAATACATCAATTTTTATAAATGTGAATATCCAGGCCCATGGCCATGGGTTGGAGCGAGGTGGCATTGCCATCCCTGGTGCGATTTGAGTAATTTCTTTGCCACCCCTGGTCAATTTCTAAAGTAATAACAATGGTTTTTATAGATTGCCCAGTGTTGTACCCTCTAGAATATAATTGAAATAGAAGAAAATGATAATAAGGGTGGGCAACATAACATTTTATAGTTGGAATATAAATGGGCCTAAATTCTAATGGGCCTAAGTTCATTTAGCCCTTAGAGTTACTTCGATCATTCAAATTTTCAGCCCTTAAAGTTGCTCAACAATTGCCAACATTTGGGAAAGCAAACAAAGCATTTTTAGTTAGCCCTTGTATCACAAACTACTCCATTCATGGTCAACGAGAAAAACTTATGATACCTAACATGCCCCTTTTAAAAGTTGAACCTTACACAATGGAATAAGGTCTGATTGACTAAACTGCATGCTGCTTATTTCATTTAATCGTGCCCTGAAGTTACTTATTGTTTTGCTTGTTCCAGCCCTCGTTCCTTATTGACTTGTTCCTTATAAAAAAAGAAGTGAATCTTAATATTACCTTGAGCATTGTACATCGTCTCGTGACCATGGTACGGGGGTGGAGGCTCATCCTCATCTCTCTTCACGTGAAAATCACAACGAATTGCAAGTGGCGATGGTACAACAAAATCCAGCATTATACTCCTTCGTTATTTGAATATTTTTGTTCAAAAGTTGGTCCATACATCTATTTTGATGTAATTTGTCTTTTTTCGTTCAATAGCTGCTCCTTATATCAATTTGATGTTACAAACTGCACATATTCTTCCGATAAATATCCAGGACCTCGTGTTTATAGAAGCAATCCAAGTCGATTAGATGACGAATCACAAGGCCAACCACACAGAGCTCCTTATCACTAATCTAACCAGTTGCTTAGCAATTATACCAATAACTTCCCCATAGGAACAGTAACACCTAACAACGGAGCTATGAATAGGGCCTCCCACACTTTAAAATTTAATGTAAAACATATTATCTTATCCACAGTGACGTATGACAATATGGTTGAATTATTTATAATCTGGGAGTTTCCTAATATGACTTACGATTGAAATTAAAAACAATTACGGTCACGTGTTGTTTTAACACGGAACAGTAAAAAGGATTAGTGAAAGAGTGAACTTAGAATGGGAGATTGCCTTATCAGATAAGTACGTCAGAAAGAGAAAGGAAATGAAACTTAATGAATTGTAAATGAAACATAATAACTACTAAAGCTTTGCATCTGACACTCATCAGAGTAGTACGTCAGAAAGAGAACGAAAATCAAACCTAATGAATTGTAAATGAAACATGATAACTACTAAAGCTTGCATTATGACACTCATCAGAGTAGTACGTGAAAAAGAGAAGGAAAATGAAATCTAACGAATTGTAAATGAAACATAATAACTACTAAAGCTTTGCATCTGACACTCATCAGAGTAGTAGCTACGTTAGAAAGAGAAAGAAAATGAAACCTAACGAATTGTAAATGAAACATAATAACTACTAAAGCTTTGCATCTGACATCCATCAGAGAAGTACGTCAGAAAGAGAACGAAAATGAAACCTAACGAATTGTAAATGAAACATAATAACTACTACAGCTTTGCGTCTGACACTCATCAGAGTAGTATGTCAGAAAGAGAACTAAAATGAAGCCTAATGAATTGTAAATGAAACATAATAACTACTAAAGCTTTGCATCTGACACTCATCAGAGTAGTATGTCAGAAAGAGAACTAAAATGAAACCTAATGAATTGTAAATGAAACATAATAACTACTACAGCTTTGCGTCTGACACTCATCAGAGTAGTATGTCAGAAAGAGAACTAAAATGAAGCCTAATGAATTGTAAATGAAACATAATAACTACTAAAGCTTTGCATCTGGCACTCATCAGAGTAGTATGTCAGAAAGAGAACTAAAATGAAACCTAACGAATTGTAAATGAAACATAATAACTACTACAGCTTTGCATCTGACACTCATCAGAGTAGTATGTCAGAAAGAGAACTAAAATGAAGCCTAATGAATTGTAAATGAAACATAATAACTACTAAAGCTTTGCATCTGACACTCATCAGAGTAGTATGTCAGAAAGAGAACTAAAATGAAACCTAATGAATTGTAAATGAAACATAATAACTACTACAGCTTTGCGTCTGACACTCATCAGAGTAGTATGTCAGAAAGAGAACTAAAATGAAGCCTAATGAATTGTAAATGAAACATAATAACTACTTAAGCTTTGCATCTGACATCCATCAGAGAAGTACGTCAGAAAAGAGAAGAAAATAAAATATAATAACTACTAAAGCTTTGCGTCTGACACTCATCAGAGGAGTACATCAGAAAAAAATAAAATACAACCTAGCCAAACAGTCCTCAAACTTCTTCAATTTACAGACACATAACTGAAAGCCAAAACATCGATAGACCCAAAAATTGTTAATTTTAGATCCAGAGTACTTGAAAGACCCAAGTCGAAAGTTCAATTTATCTGACAATTGAAAACCTATTTAAAGCAGCTTACCTGTTTCCATGCTATCATCACAAGATATATCCATGATTTGAGGAAGGAAAACATCTTTATTTCTGACCAATACACTTTCTCCATTTCCATTCTCCTTTGCTTTTGTATCACTTTGGTTGTCTGGCGTATTAATTATCACCACGCATCTGGCTCCGTTTGTGGTTGTGACCAGGAATGGCGTTATGGAATGACCAGATTTCAGGTTGAGGCTTGTCACTGTAGAAGGAGGCAATACAGGCAATAACTGAAGAATGTTCATCACTACACAAATGACAAAGTAAGTGGCTGCACTTAGAAGAAGGGAGCGTAGGAAACAAGTTTCAGAAATATCGTTCAGAGTGACATCTAAGCTTCATTTCCTTTAACATAGGGAAGGGTAGTGAAAAGAAGCCTAAATGATATTTATGCTTAATGCCTTGAATAATGTTATCTTTTTATTTTACGTATATCTTTTGCTTGATGAGCTATTCATCCCTGCACAGATTCTGATTCAACACTGCTTATCTTAAAATCGTTACTGCAACTTAGATTATTGCCTGCTCGAAAGTAAATAATTCTAAACTAAGACAAAGAAGATTAATGCAGAGAAGTGCAATGAGGAGCTGAGAAGAGATGTAAGAAGAAGAACAAAGCAGAGAAGTGAAGAATAGGGCCGAGAAGAACAGCGAGAACAGAGCTGGGAAGAGAAGTGAGGTAAATAGCAGAGCAGCGAAGAACAAAGCAGAGAAGTGAAGAATAGGGCAGACAAGAGAATCGAAAAGAGTTCGAGTGGTGAAGATCACAGCAGTGCATAAAAATGGAGAACTGAGAAAAGTATTGATTGGCAAAGAGCAGCAGGAAAGAGCAGGATAGAGAAGTGGAGAGGAAGGCAGAGTACTGAAGAGCAAGGTACAGCAGTAGAATGCAGGTAGCAACAAAGTAGCAAAGTACTTTGGCTGATTAAACACTTGTCCACTGAGTTTAGATGACAACTCCTTCTTCAAAAACTACTCGCTGATATTTTAACCATCACTCAAATCCCAAGTCCTAAATAATTTCTCCCTAAATTTATTATTGCTTATTGTTATGGAATATGGTGTCATCAAAATTTCTTAAATTTTTCCACCAAAATTATGTTCTTGTGAGCAAAGTTATGGTAATTTTAGTTTAGGCCTAGCCCTCATAGCTTTACAATTTTGCCGCCATTTTGAATCGACCTGTGCAATATTTTCAATAGGCTAGTGTAGTGAAAAGCCAAGAAGAGTGGTGAAGAGCTAATCAGAGCAGTGACGATCAGGGCAGGGTAGTAAAGGGCAGGGTAGTAAAGGGCAGTGCAGAGTATTGCAGAGCGGATTGGGCAAGTGGAGAGCAGGGTAAATCACTTTAGATCAAAGCAAAGCAGTGAAGAGCAAAGCAGGGATGTGAAAACAGTGCAATGAACAGCCTTTGAATGATTACCTTTTCCTTTTACATTTGTAATTGAACTCTTGTTTGTCAGGTCGATTGATATTTTAGGGTCTGCAACTTCAGAGCTTTGTTCATCATCTAGAAATCGAAGTTGAAAACATGTGCAAATTCTTATGCAGTATTCGCCTAGGAAGGTACCTGAACTATCGTCTCTTGGGGGTATGTTGCTGAGATTTCGTAAACATACCGACTCGTGGTCTAGCTATATATATAATTCTAGTTGCTAGATGTGATACCTACTCAAAGCTCTGCTTAGATTTGATATCCACTCATATGGGATTTCACAAAAAAGTCGTACCATTATTTCAAGATTTCTCCATACGAAACCCACCTAGTATATGAGAAGTGCATTCCTGAACTAATATTATGCATTATAGCTAGCCACACAGTCTGGAGTCTCGTACCCCATCCAGTGGCAGCACCAGGGGAATGGGGGGCTAATCCCCTCACTTTTTGCAAAGTTTTTCCTCGATTATCGACCAAATCCAATGAGCAATTGTTTTGAGGGGGGTAAGGGCGTGGTCATAGGCCTTAAAGTATTGACCACACCCTATCCCCATTCACTTTTTGAAGGCTGTCGTCGCCACTGACCCTATCATATGGTTTGTTCGTGTGAGAAGCACTTATTGCCCACTGAATCCGATAGAGAAAAGCACAATTTCCAAAAGATAACACAATTGGCGTGGCAATTATCGAATAAAATGGGTGCGGTCAATTGTTTGTTTGATGTAGCCCCCCCCCCGAAAGGGAATATAAAATGAACTATAATATTATTTTTGAAGCAAATTTACTGCGTAGAATTTTCCGATGGGGTACTCATTCGTCTTTAGGATAGGGAAGCTAGGGTTATATTTTGGGTTGAGAATTGCAGTGAAATTCATTTTTTGGGTCAGTAATGCCACGATTAATTTTTGGGGTTCATTGAATTCAAAATTATTTCTTTGGGTTTCCTAATATAATTATTCAGTTCCGATATAATTACACACGATCTATACATCTACTGATAAGTGGGTAACCACGAGACAGGCTTGTCGAGATGGAGAGTTTTGTCTTCTGAGTTTTTTTCTTCTTAGTGTAATTATTCAGTTCGGCTATTCATAGATAAGACAGTAGAATTTATAACATATCATATCATAGGTTACAATGTTGGCCTATTACCTTTTTGGGTTTTTTGGTTTTTACAGAAATATTATCTTTTTGGGTTTTCAAAGCAATTATTTGCTTTGCAATCATTTTTTGGGTCAAATTTTGTTGCTTGAAAATATTTTTGGGGTTCATGGTCGGTACTTCCATGTAAGCACTCCCTATCCTAAAGACATAGGAGTTACCCCCGAGGGAGAATGTTGTATTTGACTCAACTAACCTGGCTCTTTCGAACTCTTCTCCTCCGATGGTGAGAAGGGCAGGGGCCTATCGACTGGCATTACCACAACATTACCATTCCCCTCTTCCTCACTAATATTTCTAGACATCTGAAAAGTGACATAAACATGTTTATCTTCTGAAATTCAGATTGATAGATAAGTATGTATTGTGCGTTGTGGTTGCTGATTTATCAAGATGAAAAACTCATATTTTCACACGTCTGCCTGCTAGCACCTTGGCTTAATTGAGCTGGTGCAATATTTTTAAAGTATGATTTTCATTTTGTCATATAAAAAATGATAAAATATATAGCACAATGTAAACATAATACAATACAATTATCGTAATTATTTTCATTAGTCCATCTCTTTTTATTGAAAGAATAAATCTAATTTTAATTCATAAAAGTTATAATTTATAAAGTATATAACACAATATATAAACTTGATGCAGATAACGTAATTATTTTCATAATTTCTCGTTTAATTGGACGAGTAAACCTAATTTCTATTTCAAAGTCATATAAAGTATACAACACAATCTATACTTGATGCAATTAGGGTAATTATTTTTAATTTTTAATTTACTTTTAATTGTGTGGTCACCCCATTGTAATTGATTGCTGAAAACTTGAACGAGATCTGAAAATTGAATTCTAAATTAGTCTATTTTCATTGTAATACATATCATTTTTTCCTATGAGAAGCAGCCTTAACAAGTAGAAATATAAAAAATTTAGATTTCCATTGACCAATTTATCCCCATTTATTTCATCCCCGTTTAATGTTTTCCAATTTGATTAACATTTGAATGAAAATGTCCTACTTCAGAGACCCTTCAGTTTATTCAGCACAAAGAGAGGGGTAATGTTTGTTTTGTTTGTTTACTAAAGCCCCTTTCAAGAAGAAAGATGTAGCAAAATTGTTTCATAATTCCAAAAGCTCATTGCTCTGAAAAATATTAATTATAATCGAATTTAGGATAAAAGTTCTAAGGTTTTGTTCTAAAAGTATTTCTACAAAGTCATAAATCATTTCCAATTTAGGAAATTATTTTCAGGAAGTTCGAATAAGAGGCAGAATTTCATACAGAAATGTAAACTTACCATCAATATCTTGCACGATGCAAATAAATTGTATGAAAGAATACTTTATTGAGTTGAAACATCTGATAACTCGTTCCATTTTGAATAGATACCCTCGACTCAATATTAGGTAAATCTTTCAATTTGTCACAAGGTACGCTAGTCTTGCATATATTTTGGATGACAGACAAACAAGAGACGAAGTTTGCCTGGGTAGACCCCTACCATCTTTGGTCTTTCTGAAATACAGTCTACCGCCTTTTAAAACTGCTCAATCTATTAGCTTAGGCCATGCTTCTTGCTCCCCCCTAAACAACGACTTTGTACCCCCATGCATGCAAATAGTTCAAGGAATATAAAACAACAAATAACTCTTGTCTATTCTGAATAAAGTCTAGTCTAGATGTTGGCAACAAAACCTGGATTAACGAATAATAAGTAAAAAGCCAAAGCTAATGTTATGGAACTGTCATGGAGACGAATAAAAGCCGCTGGTTACCTAGGAATTTGTAGCGATGCCAACATCGTTTTTCACTTACCTTTTCTTAGAGCAGGAAAGAACAGCCTTCTTTCTTCAAAAAGACGTTAAAACAAGGTCAAAAGTCTAAAGTTTTAATTATAAAAGCAAGAGAGCAGGAGTTTAGCTGGCGTTTATATCTAAGCGCTAAAAAAATTGCAGCGAACTTTCCGTTGCCAGAATGGCAGTTGCAGCTACTCGCAACGACATTTGGGTGATTAAATGAATGGCTAAAGTCACGTGACATTGCCTTCAATGACAGAGAATGGCTTTTCCTGCGTCCTTCGCATTTCTTTCAAACATGGCACCAAGTCCTATATTTATCAATATCAAAAGTCCTTTATCTATGGGGATCCGAATGGGTTAAAAATCAAGTATTTATCAAAAGTTTACTTGTATTAGTAAATAGAATTGCAGTAATTAACAGAGTGAAATATTATCAAAGCATATACTGTCGATTAATTGGATATACACTAAAACAATTATTTAGAGAGTTAACTTTTGCTATTTGTTATATGTACACTATGATACATAATAAAACACCTTTCGGAATTAATTATATACCTATCCAATCCACTGCTAGAATTCATGCCGAATTAATTGAGTGGTATCCCGTGTTGGTAATTCCATTGCATCTTGGGATACTACACAATTGATTCGACAAGTAGACTAAAGATAGTATCATTAACTGAACTGATAATATTTCACTGTTAATAATCAATTACTGCAATTCTTTCTTTTAATACAAATAATATTTTGATTAATACCAGAGCTGTAACTAGAGATCAGTTACTTATTAAAAAAAATGTAGATACATTGTTTTACGTTTTTAGCTATTGCAAGGCCCTTTTCACTCAAATAAAGTGCGGGGCCTGGGGCTCCATATAAACCCCAACCATCTCCCTTAGAATCGCCACTAGTGAAAAGGAAAAAGAGATAGCTACAAGATAAAGATTTTTAAAAAAATCATAGAATACACTACTATCTAGTATTAAACTATTTTCTAGCATTAGGGACATACAATAAAGTACCTATCGCCTACAATTAGAATTATTCCGAGGGGCATAAATTCAAGGGGCAAATCACTCAAAATAATTTCGTATATTACACTAAAAACTCTTAAAATCTCTTACAATCTCTTACAATATCTAGAACCTCTAAAAAAATTGGCCTAGAAAATTACAAAATTATGATAAGAAATCCCTGAATATCCCAGTTCGCACAAAATCCCTAAAATCTCATACAGTTTTCTCAAAGTGATTCACCCCTCCATTTCACACAGAGACCATAACAAAATTATAAAAACGTTTTTGGACTTAGCCTCGTTTTCATACCTCTCAATTTAAGCGAGGCAATTGCTGCAAGCTTCAAATTCATGCTGTCAAGGCTTCTTCAAAAGCAACACGTTGTCTGATGAACAATATTATCAAAAAAATAAACTTTCACGTTGCTGCAGTTGTCATTAGTATTACGTAAACTCCCTTAAGTTAAATAGCTAACTATCAACCGTTTTTCACAGGCCTTATTTCTGTGTGTAGCTATCAACATTTAGATTGAAAAAGTTATAACAACTTAAGACTAACAAATATTTTGGGGCTGAATGACGCAACTATCAACATTAAATTTGAAAATAAATCTTACAAAGTTTGACAAGGTTACTTTCGTTGAGGTAGCTGAGGCCAGTTTGGATACAGACCATTCAGGATATACCTTAGGATATCATCTCATATACTTCTTCACCTTCGTTGCCTGTGGAAAAAGAAGAAAATAAATGAAAGATGTCAGGTAATGTAAAGATCGAAACAACCCCTCTACCCCTAGATTAAGCACACCTGAACCAGGAGTTTAAGTCTTAAATAAACACCAACATAGATATCCGAACAAAGACAAACAAGTATATACCGTCTATATACTTATATACACGGTATATACTTGTTTGTCTTTGTTTCTTTGTTCGGATATCTATCCTGCTCTGTCTATGGCATTGAGCACTCTTCTTGTACAACGACACACTAGAGAATATAAACACCAACATAATAATTTCTGATTGATGAATTAGATTCACCTAATTTGTTAGGGACATACTCTGATGAGTGTTAGACGCAAAGCTTTAGTTGTAATCATGTTTCATTTACAATTCGTTAGGTTTCATTTTCGTTTTCTTTCTAAAGTACTACTCTTATGAGTGTCAGATACAAAGCTTTCCACCCGACACTCAAAATTTCCTCGCCATCGGCAAGTTCGTACTGATAATGGACTGTACTAACACGACCCTCAATAATTAACACCGGACAGAAAATACTTGACATTGATTGTGCCTGGGGGGTGGAAAATCGTCATTTTGCAGACGAAATAGGGCACGGCTCACTTGAAAGACGTGGCCATGAAATTTTGGCTGTTAGAAGTAGAATTGCAAACTCACCATCCCCAGACGCTGGCTCAGGCGAAGATGTTGTCTGCTGCTTGAAATGCGATAAATTTGATGTCGAGATGATTAGAGAATCTAGAAGAATAAAAATCAATTAAGGTGCACCTGAAAACCAGCTGATTTGTGCTGAAGATTCTCGACGGCTTGGATTTTGCATTAAACTTTAAACAAGTGGTTGTTAGTAGGCATTCATTTTCAATCTAAAACTTCTGTAGTACGAATGGGTGCTATAAACAAAACAGGATCCTATGCTACTATACAGGGCCTTTTTTAACATACTAACTGGGGGGGCAATTGCCCCTCCAGGCCTTTTGCCTTCTCATTGTTCTTAACAATAGCCTATTGTCCCTTTTTTTAAAAGACAATAGATTGCCCCCCCAGTGATGTTCCCTTCAAAAAGGCACTGCTACTATATGTAGTTATGTAGGCCATGTATTTGCTGGAAACAACACCCAGCCTTATTCAGGGTTGTACGCTAGACAGTAAGTAATTCCCTCGTATGCAGTGACGTAATGTACACAAATTTTCCCTACTGGTGACAAGGCTCGGCGTCAGACAGGCTAGAACGTGAAAAATAAACTCACTCACTTAGAAATGTGCAAATATATACTACAAATTCTCTATAACAAATAAAGGAGTAGGGTAATGATAAGAATAAGAAATTCTGCACTACTATGCTTCATATTTGTATCATGAAAATCAAGGGGTACTTACGGTCATGGCTGGATGATGAAATTGGTAAAATTGAACGCTCTGATTCACCGTTTGCCTCTTCATATAGTTCATCTCCAAACGCAACTCTGAAAAGTCAAAATCAATCAATTATAGACAGGTAAGATTTAAAACATACATAGATACATACAAATGCAATGGAAGGCCTCGTGGCAAATTTACGGTGCTGGAAGCTTTTTCCCAATATTTCCCGATTAACATTTTCCCCATAATTCCTTGAATACATTCTCCTTAATATTGTGCAGGTATTTCTATAGTTCTGGAAAAATAAATGCCCCCCATATTTTCCCCTGAACAATAGTACTGTTCAGGTATATAGTCTAACACGTTGGAAATATATTCTCATCTGTAAGCCAACCCGACTGTTGCTGTGGGCAAAATGAATTTACTTTCGTTACTACGTTGAATTGAATCGAATTGCGTTGAAAAGAATCGAACTACGGGCGGAAAAGAGGCTGTTGCAAGATGCTATAGGTAGAGACGCTACTTGAGTAAAAACACGAGCTTTTGTAAGTCAAGAAGAGTAAACAGTAATACTTGGAGAGGTGAAAATGAGCTTTTATTTGGAATTAATGAATGTTCAAAATAGATAAAACGAATATCTTTGTACTAACTCTGCTAGGCGATATTCATGATTAATAAAGTTGCTTGTATGCGCCGGCAGGCAACATTAAATCTCTCAGATAAGTATCAAATCTGCGATATCGCGCTAACTTCCTAAATTCCCTAAAAAAAGGCTCAAAGCTGTTTTGGTTCGGCAGGTATTTAGCTAGCTGGGTAGTCATCTATGACGGATCCCTAGGGAAATTTCTCATTGCCCCACCAGTCCAATAAATAATCAGATAATTCAAAAAGAAAATATATTGCTGTTTATGAAAGACCAGCTATTAACTACATATGACACCCGATTGCTATAGTATGCGAGGATCAATTCAATTCAATTCAATTCAATTCAAAGCAATGAAATTCAATGCATATGAATTTTTGTTATATATCTTTTACTCACCCAAGTGCAATCGGGCTGCTTGCTCCCAAAAGTGACTAAAAGAGATAAACATAAGTAACTTAAGAACTATTATGGTCTGACATATCAGAGGGAAATAGCAAAAAGGAAATAAGTGCGTACAGCCGCTGGCCAACTACCTAATAAACCAACGACTTTGTATTAGAGATTCAGGATGGAATGGGTTTTACAAGAAAATATAGAAACGATAGAAGTTGAACTTGATCCTTGTTCGAAGGGTTACGGGTTTCGAAACCACCTTCAGACCTATCTCAAAGTGTGAGAAGAGAATAAGCCAGCTCTCTGTAATTCCAG
The DNA here is from genome assembly GCA_963924455.1 of Pelagia noctiluca. Classification (NCBI taxonomy): domain Eukaryota; kingdom Metazoa; phylum Cnidaria; class Scyphozoa; order Semaeostomeae; family Pelagiidae; genus Pelagia; species Pelagia noctiluca. The sequence continues at coordinate 324,774 of OZ004328.1, read as the reverse complement.
GCAAAAGGGCAAATGGAATCATGAGGTGTGGTCACATCGAGAGGAAGGACCAGGGTCGCACAGCTCAATTAATTAACCTATACCTTAGCACATTAACCAATACCTTACGAAGATGGGAAGCGTATTTGCCTATCAGCATCAACATCAACATTAAAAAAGGTAGGCCTCAATTAGCTCATGGCCAAAAACAACAGCCTAATGTGATTTCAATAAAATAAGCAACAACACAGCGAAAGCAGCTTAACGAGTCGTGTTCACCATGTTAGAATTATGTAACAGTTGTACTAACCATTCGCTTGTCGATTCCGAGATCTTTCATGGACACATATCCAACTACAAAAAACATAACAACAAGTTAACGAAATAAACCATAAGATTATCTTTAACAATGCATCCTCAACTCCCAGGAGGTCCTTGGAACGTAGGCGAATAGGGGGTCAATAATTGAACAAATTGTAGTAAGTAGCACCATGTAATTCATAGGAGGTTCCCACTGACGTTTCAGGCGTTTGCCCGTTATCAAAGTGATAGGAAAGACAGTTGAGTAGAAGGAAAGTATCCCAATGATGGAAGTTGGAGTTGACGAAACGATGTGGCGTAGCATAATAATTGAATGAGTAGGGCAAAGCGTGGAAAAGAATGCTAAAAGAGTTACACAGCATGTTTACTTTAAATATGAGAATTTCTTATCAAATCCATTAGAGTAGAGTGTTTTTATGTTGAACATCAAACACTTTTCTAGTGTTTTTCTGTTCTTGTTGTGGTGAGGTGTGTAGAGAAGTCCAAGAACCGACATGTCAGCAAAAGAGTGAAAGGGTGAGTTTCGCTTGGTTTGCATCCTCATGTACCTTGTTTTTTACATTACGTATTTTTACATTACGTAGATGCTCACCAAGACAGTTGTTTATTTGATGAGATGTCTAACCAATGCATAAAGCTTATGGAATCGGGTACATTTGTGAGACATCTCGTTTTAAGTTTCATACACGTGGGGTTAAAGTTTGTTGATATTCATACTCCTATGGTTCTTGAAAATCCGGACATGCAAATTCTAGTCAAGCTCACATTGAAGCCCCCAATCCCAGGGGACACAAAGAAAACTTACGTTTGCCAAAACTATTCTGGGCCAGCACTTTGCCTTTAGGGCAGTTATTCTTGCTGATGATATCAATATATTCTCCTTTTGAAAATCCCAAGTCTTTCCCTTTGGCTTTGACTTCAATCTTTGCCATATGTCTTTCAATTGGCACTGGGTCTTCGTCAGGCTTCAACTAAAAACAGAAATTCATACAAGCATATACCAAGCTAGAATAATATTCCCTTTTTGGTTGTTCTAAATAGACATTTCGAAAAATGAAAAAGTGCATACCTTCATTTTTTCGAAATCAATGTTGCGCGTTTTTTAATTCAATACTGCACATATTGTGTAATACCACACAATAAAATATAATCTGCTACCACGATATTTAAGTTATCTAGCTTTCAAAGCTTACACATCTAATATTACCCATCTAGCACCAGTGCAATAAAATGCGTGGTTATCTCAAGGTCAGATTGCCAACAAAAAAAGTAAAAATCAATTATGATAAGAAGCTACAGCCTGTGCAGGCCTTTGACCAGAGGGAGACCAGGTACATTTTGATACATCAAATATCTAGTGATTTTAAAACTTTGACTTCAATGATTGAATAATTTTCCCTCCTTGGATGTTCTATACAGACATTTTAACAAATCCAAAAGTGCAAGAATGCATTTTTCGAAATAAATTATGGACATTTTTAATTCAATACTGTACAAAGTGCGTCATACTAAAAATCAAAATAGGCCGTGAAACCGTTCACAGTTAACAGTATTTTTACGAGCGTAAAAACCCTACGCTGTGGAGAGGAAGTCAGAGGTCGTTTTTCAGAGCAGAAAGGTGTTGATCCCTTTAACTAAGTTTGCACTGCAGTTTGTTGCTGGTTTCTACTGTATATATACTGGTATGTCCGACCCATCGAGATGAGTGTCTAGAAATCCTGATGAAAATGAACTTACGTTGAATAATTTCCTTTCTTTTTCAATTTTCTTTCTCTCCTCCTTCTCCCTTCGTTTTCTTTCTTCTTCTTCTTTTTTCAACTTCTTTTCTGCTTCCTCTTTTCTCTTCTTCTCCAATTTCTCCCTTTCTTTTCTTTCTCTCTCTTCCTTCTTCCTGCTTGCCTTGTCCAGGCTTAGACTTGACTGGCCACTGTTGCTTTTCGTTGCGACATTTCTAGAACAAAGATTCAATTCAAATTAATAACTCTTTATTTACAGTTAGCCAGAAGGAGATAGCTATACTGAAGCTAATTAAAGCCAACTAAGATTTTGCAAATTTACAAGTTAAAAGTACTATATCGATCAATTAACAACATTTAACATTATATACAGCCCAGAAAGTGAAGTGATTGGCATTATTGTCTATCCAATCTTTTATAATGATGGGAGGGTTCTACCAAAAAGTCATTGGTTACTAAAGCAGAAACACAGAGAATAATGATAATCGCTAAAAAGCTTTTGTCTGACATCATCATTTTAAAAAAGAAGCTTGATAAAAATGATAATCTTTGATATAAATGATTGATGTAAATGCTGTCAAAATTTTAAACAATCAGGGAAGGGAACCAGAGAGAATTTCATGTTAGTATCGACAATAAAGGTGGCTACTCTTTGAAAGACTCTGCAACATTGACGATAGCAGAAGCAATCGTAATAGAGGAAAGGCTTTTTAAGGTGTCTCAGGCTGAAGGTTCTTATATGCGGAGATTAACTGCATTTACTGTGCACACACTAAAATTCTCATAACCAGGTCTGTCTGTGGCGGTTCCAGTCTTCCCAGTCTTCAAAAGACGGGGAGAATAAGATGTGGTCCAGTATTTTAGGAACATGACCACATCCCTAACCCCCCCAAAATTTTCTCAATAGATTTAGTCGATAATCAGGGACCGTCCTTGGCAAAATAGGGGGTAAATTTCCCCCTCCTTTCCCCGTTGCGCCGCCACTTGGTCTTGTGAATAATCAGTAGTGACTTCATAATGTAAATAAATACTTACACATTAGGGGCGTTTGTTGGAACATATGTGGAAATGGTCTCGACGGGCTCGTATATACCTTCACCATCTTCCATTGCATCAATCTAAAAAGTTTTGATTAGTTTAAAAAAATCATCGATTTCTATTTATACATGAATGTTACTTCGGAAATTCGGGCTCCTGTGGTAGCTGAGGTAATTGCCATAGCATCTTTAACAAATAACTGGTCTAAATATGGGTATCTATTTCATGAGTTTGGTATGAATTAGAATTATGAAGACGAAATTTCAATTCAAAATGGAGCCAAATAGAAACCAGCTTTATGGTGGTATATGTTTGGGTGTTCTTTTAAGATTTTGCTGTTTGTTATGAAATTTTTTGTTATGAAAATATTATTTCTATACATTTTCATAAATTTGGTATAAGTATGGGTATGCATTTTCAGAAATTTGGTATAAATATTGAGTTTAAGTTTTCCTTTTTAGGGCTAACCTCCCTATCCAAAATTTGATGGAATAACATCCCTCAGCTCATATCAAACTATTGCTTTATTGGCATTCCATAAAATGAAATAAGTTACAAACCTCATCAAATCCCATTTCATTTGATGGATAGCTAGAAGGAGAATTGAACTTATTGAAATTTCTTTAAAAAAAACTTAATCTCTATGGGTTCATTTTTCAGGCCTATCAATTTGAGGCAGCGATATTAGGGGGGGGGGTTTGGGCGATCTATTAGCTATGTACTTAGTATTGGTCTCTGCTAACACATTCTCCACTGCTAACTTCCTTTGATACAAGACTATGCGAGATTTTATGGACCACAAAAAAGAGTAACGAGTACCACTTCAGGAAATTGATCCTTAAACAATCTGGAATTATCTACTTGCAAAGATCAATACAGAGAAACGCTGCTCACATTTTCACCTACATGATGCAGGTCTATTATAATTCATTGATAATGCAGTCCCGGTGAAGAGGTTTATTGCACCGATTATTATTCTAACTTAGATGAGAAGATATAACTCACCCTGTTGGCTGGCTGCTTTCAACGTCATCATAAACTTCCTCTGTAGCTGGGTTATTAGCATCTTGTGCATTTACATCGTCATAAATCTCTTCTGAAATGAGAAGGAAAATTCAGATTATAACATTTCAAAAAAAATGTTAGATTTTTCAACATCTTTATTCCAGTGGCATAGTCGACGGTGGTTACCTTAAGGGCGAACCACTAAGGGCCCCTAACTGAAAAAACTTACTGGCAAGAGGCTCCAGACCTCCTACTTCACTAAGGGCCCCACAAACCTTAGCTATGCCACTGCTTTCTTCTCATTCCAAAATAGACTAAGATGATTTGCTAGGTTTTAATTTATGAAACATTTAACTCTTGATATAAGTCATATTGTAACCTTCTGATCTAATGGATGAACACTTAACAGCATTACTTACCTTCAATATTTCCAGAAGCATTGTTCACATCATCATATAACTCCTCTTCGACAATAGCCTCTGTGGGAGCCGGGGCTGAATGAACAAATAGGATACATTTTGATTAGTGAGTATTGCAATAGATGATTGATTATATATATTGCACTCTTATATCATACAATATTCTGCAGGCACAGAATTGATAAAAATTGCATTATGAAGATAATTGATAAATAATTTTCAACATAGACCAAAAAGTCAACTAATAGCTTGTAATGACATCCAATCAAAAAATTGAGCAAACGATTCAGACAATTCTAAATTTCGTGAAAATTGGTTTTTAATTTGAGTGATGGCATCTCCAATCATTGAAAATATCTCTTAAACCTTCGAAGACTGTGGGTCGGTTAAACCTACTGTTTTTAATTTCCAGTTTTTTTCAATGCTGCAACACTGTAATATGAAAAATGGTAATACCTTCCTGATGCCAAACCAATTGTTTGAATAAATCTGATAAATAAAATATAACTCAAAACAAAAATAAATCAAATCTGATAATACAAATTTGTGAAAATTGTCAGTAAAAATTACCTGAATCATTTGTGGTTGCAGGTTGGTCTCCATTTTGGGGTTTGGCAGTTTCAACATCATCATATATTTCTTCTTCAGTTTCAGCTGGAATTTCTTTTGCTGCAACATCATTAATATTAGCAGCAGTCTTCAATTCTCTTAAGACAGGAGGTGGCTTATCCTCTTCGTCTAACTTTCTCAATTTGTTGTTATTGTTTGCAAATATTCTCATCCATTCAATCAAATTGTCAGGAACACCAGGAAGCTCAAAACCCATGGGCTTAGGCCATGTGTCTTGCTTTTCTTCCATATCATTTTTTGCTTCATCATCAGGAACTGAAACCTCATGCTGATCGTTTTGACCAGGCTCTTCTGTTTCTTTTGGTGTGTTTGGCTCAGCATCATCCCTTCCAGTAATAATCTCAGCTCCCTGGTCTTTGTCAATGTCCTGTTTTTTCTCAAGTTCTTTGTCATCAACTTGCTCTTTCTCTATACTTTCCTTTCTTGGAAGACTACTTTGGCCTAAGGAAGTTTTTGACCATGATCTGGGTTTCGGGGCTACAGGTGGGGTAGCTTTTTGCTCAAAAATCAATTTACTGTTCCTAAAATTGGATTTCTCTTCTCTAATTTCTTTATTTTCATTGCTGTCTTTTTTTTCCTTATCCTGTTCAGAACCAGTGAGCACTTTCCCAGTGGGCTTTAGTTTCTTCCTGAGAAATTCTGGGGTGGTACCCGCATTCTTTTTATCACCACTAGGTGGTGGTGGAGGAGGGGCCTTATGCATGGAGTCTCTTCGATTTATGATATCCTTTTGGGTAACTATGGGGGCCATAGCTGGGGCAGCAGTATACACATTATTGGTGCTGCTAGATTTCTTTTCTGGTCGTTTAGGTGATGATTTATCTTGCATTGTTTTCAGTCTCTGTTTTAAGATATCTCCAGATAAAGGCATACTGGAGGGAAGGGTGGATGCCTTTTCCTTCACTTCCCTATTCTGGAAGCCTTTGAAACTAGCCTTGGTTGAACTGAATGGTTTTGCAGCCAATGGATCCATATTTTTCAGCTGACTTCTAGAACTCCTGAAATTCAATGATGGTCATTCAAGAAAATTACAGGAAGGCTATTGAAAATAGCGACAGCACTTGTTAGGTCACAGGTGTAATGAGTGGTTGTGGTTAGACAATTCAACCATTTTTCAGAGTTTTTGGTTGAAACCTACACTCAAATTTTTCAAATAAAGGGCATCCTTAAATGGCACTACACACAATACAACATTGCTTTTATTCACCCCAGATCTTGTTCAAATGTTCCATATTTTTTCTATACTTGTATGTGGTATGAGTGCCAGTCTACCCCCTTGAGGGATTCATAGCTTGGGTACACATAGTTTAAAGGGGGATAATCTTTGCTGCGCTCATGTAACTTTTTGATACTTTTATACACTAATTGGCAGAAAAGGAACAGGAAAATACAAGTTCATCTCGACAAACCCCCCGTTTTGTGATTTTTCACTCATCAGGAGATGTACATATATTTATACTCGAACTCAAAACACTGGCTTTATATTTGATACTTATAAAATATATTCGCCATGATTAATATTCATAAAAATATTCATAAAAATATATGTAAAAGCTTTTCTGCTTTTGCCATCTTCAGTACACAATGAATGATGTTCAAAAAGTTTATTTACAATTTTAAAACGTTAAGGTGTTAAGCATCATGTAAGATCATGGTTTGGTTGCCTTTCTTGCCTTCCTGTAGGGCTATGGCAAGTACGGCACATTTCGAGAGATCTTTTTGTTTGTGCCAGAGTATTCTCTGTTGTTTTTTACAATCAATCTCGGGTGTGAGAGTGTCATACTTTTCATACTGACTCATCTTCTAATCAAATAAGGAAGGCTTTACACTCTTTTTTTTTCATAAAAATATTCAAAATTTTCCTGAGCCTCAACTTTTCCTTTGTTTTTATTCTTAAATTTCCATTGTTCTTTGGTGATTTTGAGCCTCAATATTCTTATAAAATTTATTCTTATAAAGAAAAAAGAGTGTATCCACGCCCGGAGAGCTTGCTGCTGATGGCCCATTAAAATTCCTAGACGTAAATAGGCATATCCTGCAGCACTCTTTTTTACAGGAGGCTACCTAACCTGGTAGGCCTATTGATTTCGGGCCCAAATTATATCATGATAATACAACAATTTTCTTACTCACTTTTACTTTAAAAGTTCCTATTTACGCCCAAAACAGATTACGAAACGTGAATATTTCAATGTACATACGAGCTGTTCGGGCGGGCACCAGACACGACACGGAAGAATGAGATTTCCAATCCAGTATCTTGATCCCCAACTCCACTTCACATCAACCGTAGTGTGACGGCTTCCAGCCTAAACATCCAGAAGACAATCAAATTCCTGCATTCGTAAATTCTGTAAACGATCTAAACATCCTTTGAATTCAAAGTTGATAGGAAATTGTTATGAAAGCGCGGAGAAATGTCAGAGAGAAGGCTATGAGCAGGAATCGCCATTCGCCATTTCTTCCTTCTGATTTCGCTTCCGTATCCGTGTTGAGGTCATGACGTAAGGGAGCACAGGGAATCTAGAGATGAAGCTGGTTTTCCACTGACATGTTCTCAATGAACAACACGCTAAAAGAACTTTTTCAAAGAGTTTTAATACTTTAAGTCTGTAATGCCTGAAAGACAGAGGAAGTCTACTGGGATGGCCGAGGGTTCGATCACTTGACCTTTACTCGAAGGGTCCCGGGTTCGAAACTACCTACAGACCTGTCATTGAGTGTGAGGAGAGAATTAGCCAGCTCTCTGTAATTCCAGGCAAAAAGGCAAAAGGAATCACGAGGTGTGGTCACATCGAGGGGAAGGACCAGGGTCGCACTGCTCGATTAGTTTACCTATTCAGTGGACCCTTTGTGTTTAGCACATAAACCCATACCTTGCGAAGATAGCGAGCGTATGTGCCTATCAACTACGGGCTAACAGTGTCACTTGATTCATTATTTTTTTACTGAAAATTCTACTTATTGTCTTTATCTCTTTTAGTTAGTGTACACTCTCGTTCTGCTGTAAGCAAATTATTCACTTAGCTTGATGTAATTTTGCATTGTTTTCTATCGTTGGTGTGCTCTCTCGTTCTGCCCCACAAGCGAATCATTCTCATATCTTGAATCAATGTTTCATTGTCTCCTTTAGTTGTTGTGCACTCTCGTTCTGCTCTGCTAGCAAATCAGTCACATGTAGTTAAAAATTATCTGATGCGTGAGGTACTGTTGATAAGACGAATAAATGAACAAATTGCATGAGTAAAACCATGTAATCTATATAAAAGCTTATAAGTCAGACACATGACTTGATGTTACTTTACATTATTTCCTTTTTGAACTGTGCACTCTTGTCATGCACTAGAAGATCCCCGACAGATGCAATGATAATACAATGTTGTTTCGATTGAAGCTCTTACTAAGCTCAAGACTCCTTCTCTCAGCTTTCAAACTCATAGCTTAAAGAGGGGACTCCATAGATCGAAAAATGCTCATTGGTCAGCCAATCAAACGATTTTCCAACAGCGCGGATTTGATTGGAAATCGACACAAGAACCATGCGAATAATTTGACGTCAAAGCAATACAATCGAATTTTTACGTCACAAACACAATCACAAGCAAAATTGCTTATCAATCAACAGAATTGTAAATATATATCAAATGAGAATGGCAAATGAAACGTTCAGATGGCTACAAAAGTGCAAAAGGTTAAGAAGAATCCACTACAACCAACTAGATCAGAGGCCTTGTGAAGAATTGATTAATGATATTCGATCAAGATTGAGTAACATTCGAAGATCAGCCGTTTGGAAGACCATAACACATGAAGATCATAGAAAGAAGCTGGAAATGAGAAGAATGTAAGTTCTTAAAGATAACTTCTTTTGTTTTCAGAGCATTTTAAAATACTTAAGAGAAGATTTAAGAATAAATAAATATCTAAATCAAATATAAAGAAATCATAGTTTAAAACACGAATCATAGAAACATCAAACGTTATTCCATTGACACACTACATAAAAATCATTTAATATACGATCTTCAAGATTCGAGATTTAATAAATCAGTTTGATCATGAATAGGGCCTGATAGGGCTGAATATTACAGATTGTTTGTTAACTGATTTATATGTACAGCGTCAAAGAAATAACGTCTTATTTTTATGATTCGTCTTCTTTAACTATGAAGTGTACAAACCCCTTTATGGTCTGGTCGAGAATCATAAGTGAAAAGAATCAAAAACAGGTTTCGTCGAGAAATTTCATTGCAACCACCAATATACCACAGTATATTCCGCAATACTAATTTATCATCATATGTACTGTGGTGGTTACATATCACATTAGTCAGAGTCTAGAGTTCTATTATAAATATCTTTATAAATTTCACCGAGACTGTCCTTGAAGATTTGGCGATGTGACTTGCCGGTGTACTGTCTTGCTCGCTGAGACCAATACTTCTCGTTGCTCAAAGGAACCACAACACTGCAAAAGAAAAAGGTAATGATACGAAATTAGTTCTGAAGAGACTAGGCTAGACTGCACTTCAGCAGACAGTGTCAGGGCAATCTTTAATGATTTCTTACCGGTGGGGCATTTGAAAAGGGGCACTTTTCTATGTCTCAAAAACATACCAATAATCCTCTTTTTAGTTTATCACAGATAGTAGAGCAAAAATAATGTATAAACCAACTAGTTTTTCAGATTCTTCCAAACAAAAAATTCTCAATGTTTTCTGAAAAACTTTGTCATACACTAAATTGATGCATGCTGACGGTTTGAAATAGAATAAGAAATCCAGGAATGAGGCTAAAACTCTTTTATCAACAAACATGAGTTAAAGAAAAATCACATTTCACTAAATGAAAAGGACAACACAAGGGTGGGGCAAAGTTACTCCCACAGTAGGGCATTATCCCACCAATTTGTATGTTAAAAAATGCCCTGCACAGTGTTTGTTGCACAGCAGAATTCAAATTGAATTGACTCGAAACCTATGCAACAACAAGTGAGGTAACGAAATGTTGAATGGGTCTAAAAAACCCTAAAGCATGAAAAATACGAGTATAAAGCTACTGATGATTGATCGGGAGTTTGAACTCAAGGTAAAATAAACGGTAAAAACACAAACAATAAAGTTAGTTAAAGTTATAATGTTTTACTCTCAAGTCGTTGAGAAATCCTATCAAGATCGCCATAGAAGCGAAAAACATCGTTGTCAATCGCTGTACATCGCCGTAAATTGATAAACATCGTCGTAAATCGTTCAAAATCGTCGCTAATCATTTCAATTCGCAGCGAAAATATGTTGTTAATTACGAAATATATCAGGTATCCTTTAATGATAAAGATGATAAATAATCATCACCTCTTCTTCTACTCCCTCTCCAGGCTTTGTTCCTAGTTCAACTGAGGTCACCGGTCTTCCTCCTCCAAGCTGCCCTATCCAGGGCCTCCCCCTTTACTCCCACTACCTTCATACCATACCTAACACAGTCCTCCCACTTCCTCTCCAGCCCCCCTCTTTCTCCTACCAACTACCTTTCTCCTACCAGTCTCCTGACTCTGCTGCCCATGTACTCATCACCAATAGATAATCATCAATTTATTAGTGCACATCAAAAGCAGTGTACTAATTGATAAAATGTTTCGAGTTTTAGGGCATTAATGAAATGAAAATAAACAAAGATATCACCTTCTATCAGGATAACTTCTTACACTTGATGTTAGAGCTGGCGACTCAGTAAACGAGGGCCTAAAATTTGACAGGTGAAATCATCAACACAATAAGCTCTAGGAGAGTTAACTTTCCAATAAACTAAACTTACTAACTAACTAGATAAGCTACAAACTTTTGCAAAAAGACAAAATCTAAGTTAACTTCGTGAGCATAACATTTGTGTTTCAGTAAAATCAAAATAAACTTCTCGAAAAAAGCATTTCTAAAGCTTATAAGGATTTTGCTCCAATCAAGAAATTCTTTGAAAAAAACCCAACATGACGAAATCTTGCCATGCCATGCTATTACATCACTCGTGTGTCACAAAACGGGCCCTTATTTTTGCTTTTAATTTTTTTAGAGGTACTTAAGCTAGTCTGCCCCTGGCAGATGAAAAGCACACCATTCAACCTAAGCATTGCGTGGTAGAATATATTAAAACAATTGAACAGAAATAACCTTACTCTTTAAAATGAGAGTTATATGGATCGTCTTCTTCGGAATGCGAAAGATCGTACTGCTACAAAATGAATCAATGAAAAAATCACTCGCTAATCAATCAAAATAGTTTGGATATAAGATAGCAATATAGCTTGCACAATAGATGATTATACATAAGACGGCAGATCTCGTTTTATTTACAATGTAAAGGTATTAAGTATCAATCACAATATAGATATAGCTCATAAACAAATGGGAAAGACATAACGGTAAGCTATCGAGCCATGTGTCCTAAATTTGCGAGGGAAATTGCCTCTTGTGCAAAACAATGCCTTTGAAAATTTCAAGTTTTGCTTTCAATTCCAGTTTTAAGTCCTGGCCAAACGATCAAACAATGTTTGAAAAATATTTGAATTTTGGCTTATCATGTAGAATGTTTGTCAGTTTAGCCACAAAGAAAACATATGACACTTTCGCTTGTAATTAGTAAGAAATGCTTTTGAAATATTTAAAAAGCATTGGCAAACAAATTCTGCTTTTCAAGCAATTTCTGGTAATGCTTGCTCGTTAGGCCAAACCATCACCAATGGAAAGGAAAGCAAAAACGAAATCTCTCTCCAGCATTAAGATGGTTTGGCACAAGCTTTATGCCAATTCAAGCATTTTAATCACAAGTAAACTGATTAGATAAAATGAGTAAAGATAAAAGGTTATTCTTGAGACATTTGCTAAAAACTTCTAAGAGCTGATCAAGTAAAACGCCTCCTCTTGAAGTAAAATTTTCGCTCAGTGAACAATATTCAGGGACATAATAAAAGAAAACTGCCCCTAGGGACTTTACATTATGTTTGCTGCATTCTTGCACCAAAGAAAAATTAGTTCGGTAATCTATTTTCTAGCTTCTTCATTCAATGATTTGACCATAATCGTGCCAACATTATTAAAGATCAGAAAACACCTCATGGTTGGGTTAGACTTGTTTTGGCTTTATAAGATACAAGTTTGATTTGTTTATGAGTCAATGCAAATATTCATTAATGATAAATAACAATAAATATAATTTTCATAAAGCTCAAAAACCTATCAAAACATATTCTTTAGCGCTATGAAACAATACATAGCTTTTAATTTCCATATATACATGTAAAAGTATTCCAGAATTTTTAGATTAAAGCTCAAAAGTAATATCAAATAAAAATGCCTTAAATCGAGATTTAAAGTTATAAATACTCTACGAGTTATGAATGTCATAAGGCAAGCGATTTCACGACGTGGTAGCAGTGACTAGAAATGCTCTATCTCTGCATGATTTGTATTTTATTGATTTCTATTGACTTTTAGAGAGAGAAAATCAATGAACGGTGCCGAAAATCAAAATATGGAATCTGAAAATTCAACCTACCAAAACAGAATCATTCTTCTGCAATAAACCTCTAACTGCTCTGTGCACATCCTCTCCAGTGCGACTGCTTCGAATATCCCCCTTCGTAGTCGGCGACAAACTCCCGCTACCACGTTGCTCGAAGATTCTCGGCCGGTTTCGTCTTCTCTCGGAAGCAACAGTCAGGGCGGCTCTGTATGCTTCATCGTCGCTACTCGACTCGGGTGATGAGACAGGGATCCTTGCTCGGGCCTTCTGTTTTTTCACACGACGATTCCTCTTCCTTGGTTCATCGTTAAGTGATGGATGCGGAAGGAGGCAGTTAGGACATGAATCTATGCAAGAAGATTTTAGTTGATCGAATAAACACAAAACATAAGGTGTGTTACAAGAAATTAAGTACTCATCATCATCATCATTATCATCTTGCAGCCTCAGCTGAGATTGAACTCACCACACCTTTCCAGTAGTCTCTATCTTTCATAGCTGCTAACAGCTTTTCCATAGGAATTGTTTTATCTCGTCTGATCCTTTCTGGAAGGTTAACTTGCATGATATTTTCTCAGATGATGGGTGTCTCCAAATAACAAATGTTAAAACTAGTTCATCAGATGCACGCGCACAATGGCCTGCGAACTGAACACGTCTCTAACAAAGCAAATTATTTTTACTACCGATCATAAAAGATACCATCGTTATTTATGGGCATAACATAAAATGAAAATATTAACTTCAAATACAGTTTGTTGTTTTCCTGATACTTTGCATTTCTGCAATTTTTACAAAAAAATCAAAATTGTAATTTTCACTACAAACCTGCGTTTGATATAGGGGAACGTTCTGCTCTACCGACCTCATCACCAAAATCCCGCCTCGAAATGAGATCACCTGGGGCTTTGCCAACTTTGAAAGGAGGCTTTGAATACCATGAATGTTTTCTCTGTTCTCTTCCAGGCGAGGTTGACCTCGCTCTAGCTGTAACTTTGTCACTGTCTGGTCTATTTGGACACTCGCATACACGATTTGCAGTGGAGGGTGGTCTGGTTGGACTTGTGACCGGTCTGTTTCTATTCTCTTTTCTTGGAGTATTGATTATGATTTCTTCTTCTGTGTCAGACGAAAATGGTGTCATGGAAAATCTAGGCGAGCGACTCTGGAATGAGAAGGATTTCACTGATAAGAGTAATATCTTTGTTGATGCTGTTAATATATCTTCCATCTATATATTACAATCTAAGCTCTCAATATAAAAACTATTACCGTAACGTTTTGTAGCAATTCAAGAACTCTTTGGTTCTTCAGCATCAACAATGTGTAACCTCGCATGCCCAAGTTCACGAGTTGCTGCACAGCCAGTTTGGTGATATCAGGGAAAGCACATTAGGTCTCATGATCCCATACTTATATTTCATTCGTTGTTCTTGTAACTTCTTGAGCACTCCTTGTGCATCTTGAGCCACAATCATACTATAAAAACACTATCGAAACTTTTAAACTAAATGCGAAAAATGTAAACATACCTTACGGACAGGCGAACTGGGTGTTGTGAGCAAATGGTCTCTAGGAATGGATGCAATGGTAGCTTCTTCAATAATCGTATGTGTGCTGAACTCAATCTTTGGATCGATTCCCTGAAAAATGACAAAAATATCAAAGACTTTCATTCAAAGTATTGGCGAAACTAATCACTTTTCAACAGAAATTCAAATCAATTGAAATTCTAAAGATTTCTAGAAGAAAGTATTTGGCTATGACGAATTCTCTAGTTAAGAAGGAATACGAAAGGAATTTGGTAGTTTCTATGTTGTAAATACCCTCCTTTTATATCATTCACCTCTTTTCTAATCGGCCAATTTTAATGTCTCTCTGAATATGACAGTTAGATATGTTATACTGAATACTTGTATTATCTGTAGTAAATAATGTAGTGTATTTTTAGTGCAATGTTAGTGTAATGTGTTTTTTTTAATGAAATATTAATGAAAGAGATGGAAAATATCACCTCATACTAGCGTCTTTTTTGACTTTCCTATGTTTATGATTTTTCTGGCTTTCCAGAATTTCTGCAGTGACTTTCAAAGACTTTATGAGATTGCTATACATTTTTGTTTTCCATGATGGAATTCACAACAAACAAAGTGCAATTAGAACTATTATACATCCTACCCGTTCTACTGAAAAATTGGACGTCCTTGTCAGCAGGACTTCTCTCTTCGTGCCATCTTTGGGAACAAATGTAGGCCCAGGGAAGAGAAACTGTCTTGTTGGTTGCTCAAACCTTGCGAGGATCATACCATCTATGTAAGAAATACAATTTTAATATAGCCAGAAATATCGGGAACATAGTGAAACGAAGAAATGGATTACTTAAGCTCAAACACGACTCTGCTATAGGTCAACAATTGCTCGACAACCCAGATTGTGCTAAAGCTTACAGCGAGAATTGCTTTCGAATAATTAGCAGAGCAAGATATACATTTCACTTAGGTATTTTGGAATCAGTCTACATAAAAACCAGGGATCCCCTATTGTGTTTCCGATTTTTCTGGCTATATTGAAGTTTTGTACCATCCAAAGACTGTTCGAATACAATTTTACAATTAAAATCCTAGATAAAGCAGTACCTGAAAAAGGAAAGTAGATACATATTGAAATAAATGTCCCAAGGGGTGTTAAGTAAAAAAATTTCCAAAAATTTCAAGAGGAGCATTGTAATTGCAATGCTTGTCTAAATTAGGAGAGTCGGGCAGTGTGGGGTTCAATAGATCATTCACATGCCCTAGCAGATGGAACAATACCTTTTAGCCTTGGTGCATTGCATGTGGGCTGTTTAAGCAATAGTTTTTATCTATTCATGTATCAAATCGCCTAGGTAATCCCTACCTTTCTACGTGTGGCACTCCCTATTTCTCACGTCCAGAGGTCTGATGCTATCTGCTAGGCAGCTACTTTACAGCATAAAATTGCTATTTTTTGCTTATTTGCCTTTTCGCAGGGAAGGATTTGCTATTAAATGTAAGATCATCGTTATTTTACCATTTTGCTTGTTCGCTGAATGGCATATTCTCAAATGTAGGATTTTTGATTAAATATGTAATACTTTTAGTTTTAGTGTCTGTAGTTTAATGTAGTATATTGTTAGTGTAATGTTTAGTCGAATGTATTTGTTTTTGTGATGGAATATTTTACCCCATACTGGCGTCTTTCTTGACTTTCCTAGTTTAGAAAACAAAATACTGTCTATTAAATTGATGAAAAGGAATAAAACTGTTCTAAAGTTAAATAAATTCAAAGTTAAATCTTTGAAGAGTCAGATTAAAGCAATAATTTAAGATATATAATAAGTCATTTGCATCAGGATATATGTTGCTAAGGCAGAACCGTAAAAATGTGTTTTGTTCTAGGAGCCAAGGAGCCAATGAAACGTTTCTGCAAGAAGCATCGTGGGTAACGAAGATGTCCCTAGAAGATTATCTCTCTATTGTGCAAAAGAACTCTTTTAAAAAACCCAACCCTAGTAAAATATCAAAATCTCATTAAAGTCCCTGTTCTTTTAATTGAAGCATTACGGTAGTTTTAGAAGAATATTTCACGATTAAAAAGCAATAATTACCCTCAAATCTTTCCGAATACTGTCTCAGTTCAATGCTTACGATTTCATCTGGAAAAAAAATATTTTCAAATATTTGGAACTAATCGATAGCTTATGTATTACATATTACAGGGTGAGCCCTTTTTCTGAATTTTCTTTAAGGGCAAGCATCTCTGTAGTGATAATTTGATTAAGCCCCCCTCTTTGATTATAGCACCACCCCCTTTTCAGCATGAATTACCAAAATTTCCCCCTTTTGAAAGCCCCCCTCTTTATCAGAAATTGGGTCAGGTAGTTTTTGTATTACAACAATATTTATGACACCCTGGGGCTTGATAAATGGGGAATATAATTGAGCTGTAGATTTAGAAGGAAAAAACTTGAAATTTCGACGTGGATTAGCAGACCAGTAGGGTCTGGTGTTTTGCAAGGCAGAAAAAACAGTAAAAACGAAAAGGAACCAAAATTGATAATAAGGAGGGCGTCCCAACTTTTTATTCTATATACAAGTGAGTTCTTGAAGAATGACAAAACCCCAACCCAAATCTGTAAGTACATATAGATATATCAAAGGTTAATTCATAAGGAGTGATCCTATTTTCAAGTTAATACATGAACCTTGAGATGTTCACAACTCCAGGCTTATCCACAGTAAGGCATTAATTTGTGTTTCGAATTAGATCCTTCTTAAAAGCCATGTTACATCGATGTTAATTCAGCACAAGAGATCTCAGTACAGGAGATCTGCACAAGATCTTCAGTCCTGATTCAAGACAATGGTTAGCCCGCTCGCCTGTGTCCGGTATATGTGAAAGGTATATGGATGTGTTTAGGAAGGTAATGTTTTACAAGATGATATTGATGTATTCAGTTATCTATTGAATTTGAAATAGTCTTTATTTTGTAAAGATTACCTACTTTACCTATTTTATGGCGCAATTAGCTCCTAGCTGAAGCTTTTAGAAACAGGATTTTGCTGCAATATGTTTTCAGTTTCTGGTACACCATATCTTGAATAAGCTCATCTTCTGAGCATCACATTTTGAGTAGACCCCCGAGGCTTGCTGCCATTATTAAGACTAATATATTATTTCATTGAAACTGTATTGGCCTTGGCTTACCTTCAAGAATCTCCAAAACATGATCCAGTGTTCTTGCGTTGGTAAATATCTGAAAAACAAAAACATTAACCCAAGTAGCTAACAAGATATGTGTTTTGAAGCAAGGTACAATGTATGCGTTTCAATACAAAATGAGAAACATTTAATGCTGGGCTTCATAGCCCATTTTTGAATTTTGTTTGACTCTTTATTTCAGTTCTAATCTTTTGAGAAGATATGGTTGCTTCGAACACTCTGTTCTATCTAACAGTTAGAATTAATCATTTTTGGTTGCTGTCATTTTGCTAAAGTTTATCATGTAGCTTTACTTCCCAAACCTATTTCAACTATTTACAACTTTGACAAACTGCTTCCCTTAAGTCTGAGAGCTGCCAGGGCACTGTGGGGCTTTATTTCTAGGGGGAGGGGCAAAGATGAAAATTTTCTGACAAAATCCAAACATTTTCGACAGAGATTTTTCTGATTATTCATATTAGGGGCATCTTAGGTCTCCAAATGGGCTAAAAATGCACACATTGCTAATATGTAAATCCATACTAAGCAATTTAACCTCAAAAATCTGAATGGGTGATTTTGTAGAAGAAATGATTGCAAGCGTAGAAGTTCAAAACTCTTATTTGCCAAGAAGTTTTCAATAATTGCGACATAATTTTTGCCAGGGGGGTCCGCCTACCATCAACAGCCACTGTGCCACTGGAGAGCTATTAATCTGCTTTTTCTTTTAAAAGCTTTTTCTTTTATGTGTTATATGTAATTGTGCAAATTGAAACTGGTGAGGTTCAATCAGGGTTAGCAGGACTCCAGAGTTGAACGGAGATTCGTCACTGAACACAGAATCCACACAATTTTGTGACGAAACAACAGAATTTGTCAGCCCTACTAGGTGCAATTTATATTCACAGATTGACAGAAGTATTCACATATTTCACAGCAAAACGAAGGGCTTTTCTTGGTGTTCCAGTTAGAATCATTTATCCTTCAAATAAGCTGAATGGCAGCGTTTTGATGACCTCCACCAAAAGCTTCTTTAGGAAATTTTACTTAGATAAAATTTTACTTACTCTCTGGAAAATAATCTTTTCATTGAAGACGAAAGGAAAGCTGGCAAAAACAGACTTTGTTCTTCTCGTTTGAGCAATGATGGATACAGTTACAAACACAAAGTTTCTATCCATTAGATGCAGGGTCCCTGGACATGTTACCTAAAAAAAATGGATGCTATAGAAATGTTTGGTATGATAAACATGTTTTCCAGCTTGGCTGCCCTGCCTGGCATAAGCATAGAGAAAAAGGCTCTCTTTGCAGAGATCTTGAGTTCATGGCTGTACTTCTGACTAGAAAGTTTGCTTACTGTTCGCTGAAATTATGCATCTTGCTATTGTTCTAAAACAATAGATACATTTTTGACTTGAAATTGGGCGCAAACAGTGCCCATTTTCCAGTGTTGGCTGTACACACTTGCCCTCCAGAAATTATTCACATATATTGCTCACTTTCTAAGAGACTCTCCTGTAAAAGTCCTTTAGAAGGGCTTTTATTCTTAAACTGATAATTTTCTGAGTACGGTCTTCCTCCAGTGTGCAAAAACAATTTTCCATTGTTTCTATATTGTTCTTCATTGTTGTATCGGTTATGCGAGGTGCCATTTCCCATATTACCAGATGTTGATGGCATCATCAGCTACTAATTGATTTTCATCTTTTAAAGATGGTCTACACCTAGGCCTATGCTGTTTTGTATGGATCCTAAATTGACAACAGAATGAAAATGAAATAAGACCAAATTTAGTACTAGCTGGGTAGTTCTACTCTAGATTGGTAGTAATACTTGCAGCCCTATGAGGCCTAGGCCTAAGCAATAACCAATGAAGGGATGAAGAGGAGGAAGACTTTGTTTGGTTATGTTTGATTTGAGATTATCAAACGGTATCTATCAAGTTCATACCTGCCATAAACAAACATTTCATTACTAAACCTACTTGTTTTATTTTGAGCTTCACTGTGCAACTCAGGGCTGGTCGAGGCATTTCCAAATCCAAAATGTAAACACAGAAAGTTAGGCCAAAGCAAACAGCAAGAAACAGTAGTTTAAATTTGAACAGACTGCGCGGTTGTTGTTGTCAACGATGTTTGCCTCGAGTGCATGCGTTGAAAAATTGCAAAAATTCAGATCGAGTTTATTCTCATCTCCTTTCTTCTGTTCTCCTTTGTTACATTTCTTATTCGTTATAACTATATTCGTCTGTTATTTTGTTTTCTATTTACAGTTTCATTTCTTTCTTTTGAATTTTTCATATTCATCATATTCTATAATATCGTACTCCTGTTACTGTTATTGTTATATATTTACCGTGGGACGGGGTTTCTGTGGCCCTATGGGGTTACATTGGCCCTTTTAGAGGCTTGGGTATGGGTGGTATCCTGCGGCCTGTACGCTCCCACCAGTCTATTAGAGTCTGATTGGCTTTTTTGGGGCGTGTGGTTTTCGGGATATCGCTCGACCTGTGCCTTGGGACAACTATTATGTGTGTCTCGGGCTGAGTGATCCCTGGGGGTCGGAGTTCCCTCTTGTACGGTATCTTTTAGTTTCTAGTATTTAGTTATTTGCTTTATAACGACACTCCTTAATTCTGTGGTAAGTTATTATCATATATGAAATATTATTAAAACTTGAAATTGTACATTAAAAACGCCAATTTGAACTCATTGCTCGATAGCTTGCTTGTACAAAGTGTTTCTGTCATAAGCTTAGAATTGTTTACAGTTTACTTACTTTTTGTATAAATCTAACCAATTGAACCAGTATGTAGATGGACAATCTGATATGGATAATTTTTGAAAATGTTTGCAAATTGCAACAATGGCCTAGAGCTAACAACAGTAATTCTTTCTGATTTTTGACGCTATATAGAAATGTCATATACAACTGCATGAAAGAGCCCGACTAGAAGGGTGGGTGGCTCTAATAAGGTAAATTCAGTATACCGTAATTGACCACTTTCCAATTAAATCGACCATCTTGGATTAATCGAGATAATTTGTGAGAATGAAAATGACCCGAGTAGGACTCGAACCCACGACCTCTAGATTCGTACTCTAGGGCCCTACCACTGCGAACCGGGGCTTCGAGAAACCCAGGCCATTTCATTCACACAAATTGCGTAGCGGTAGTGCTCTAGAGTACGAATCTAGAGGTTGTGGGATCGAGCCCTACTCGGGTCATTTTCATTCTCACAAATTATCTCGATTGATTTTCCAAATCCTGCTTCTCCTCATCTTGGATTACTTCAAATTTGCCCTCTAACACAAAGGATTCTGGGAAATGCTGTCCCAAGATTCTTTGCGAATTCTAAACAATGCAATACATCAAAGGACGTTAAAGGGGAAGTTCGGTCAAAAAAAATATTCTCCAATTTCGCTGTAAATGTGTTCTAAAGTCGTTGTAGAATACAATTTTAACTCTTACCTTGCTCCCCGAGTCGATAATCCACTAATATCCGTTGCAAAAAGTCGCATGATTTTAGGCCGCCATTCTCGAAAATCTGAGCAAGAATGTTGTTGCTGTTTTTGACGTCATCACGGTCAAAAGAAAAAATCATGCAGTGAAACGCGTACTGCGGGCAACACTTCTTGTGATAATTCTGAATCTCTCTTTGTTTTTGTGACACAATATAATGTGTTAAAAATATATTTTATTACAAGAAATAGATTAAAAACTGCAATAGCAATAGAAATTACTCAAACTTCAACACAAAATGGCTGAAAAAAGTAGCGAAACTTCGAACGACTTTAAGCAAATTAGTAGCGACGAAAAAAGTGGTGATGAAGAATAATAAGAAGTTCTTAATTTGATTCGTTCGAAACCTTTGGATACGGAACCAGTAGGAAAATTAAAAGAAAATGTGTTTGAAGAGCTGGATAGCGAAGAATCCCAAAAAAATCTCAAAATAATTGATACGGAGGGGGGCTGGAATAAGAATCTCCTGGGTGGAAAATTTTCAGAATATTGTTAATAAAATGGGAAACTCTGTAAGAGACAGAATGTAGCGACATTGAGACGCTAAAGACATAGTGCAATAACTTTACTGGTTTAACTCGAAATTCTCAATCTCATAGATTTTTGTAGTGAAACTCTTGTTTTGCTTGTAACTTGCTTTGCTAGAATTAATTAGTAGGGGGGCGGGGGTTGGAATAAGAATGTCCTGGGTGGAAATTTTCAGAAGATTTATAGGCAAAGGCCACATCTATTAGAGACTAGAGAGTATTTGTTACAAGTGGTCATTCAATCTCCCCTAAGATTGTTTAACGCCGTTTCAAGGACTGGTCAAGTAGACTAAACTGAAATTTCCCCGCGATGAAAGTACTGTATTAGCTAAGGCTAGAATCAAATCTTCCACAGTGGAGAATATGAGGCTAAACCAAGAATACACACAAAACCCTTTTCAGAGAACAAACTCCGGGACTCTATTTAATAAAGAACATTGACTTATATGTTCTTTTCATAATGGTTGTGGTCAGGGGGGAGGCTCAATATTTACCCCACATCGTTTTCCTTTACTTTTGCCTTATGGTACTTTACATTTACTCCTATTGTTTTTCTCAGTCCAGATCGAAACATTCTCATTTGTATATATTTTTACTAAAGGAAATCTCTAAAAAAGAGGATTTCTTGCCCCTCAAACTTTCTTATATATTCATGTAAGGTAATTAAATAAACAATAATGTAAACTGCTTCTTCCTTGAAGATATGTTTCTTCGATTTTGTTGGTTTCTTGGCAGCAAAGACTCTTGGTATATGCCTCCATTGCTTCGCATTTTTACCCCAGACACACCATTCATCATTACCTATCCTTTCGTTCTCAAGCTCTTCTTCTTCGTCAGAATTCAGGGAGTCATCGCTATCTAGCTCTTCAAGCACATTGTCTTTTAATTTTCTCACTGGTTCCGTATCCAAAGGTTTCGAACGAATCAAATTAAGAGACTTCTTATCATTCTTCATTGCCACTATCTTAGTCGCTACTGATTTGTTCAAATTCGTTCGAAGTTTCACTACTTTTTTCAGCCATTTTGTATTGAAGTTTGAGTAATTTCTATTGATATTGCAGTTTTTAATCTATTTTTAGTAATAAAATATATTTTTAACACATTATATTGTGTCACAAAAACAAAGAAAGATTCAGAATTATCATAAGAAGTGTTGTCCGCAATACGTGTTTCACCCCATGATTTTTCTTTTGACCGTGATGACGTCAAAAACAGCAACAACATTCTTGCTCAGATTTTCGAGAATGGCGGCCTAAAATCATGCGACTTTTCGCAACGGATATTAGTGGATTAACGACACCGGGAGCAAGGTAAGAGTTAAAATTGTATCCTACAACGACTTTAGAACAAATTTACAGCGAAATTGGAGAATATTTTTTTTGACCGAACTTCCCCTTTAAAGGGGCAGACTTGCATCATTTCAAGATAGTGGCATTAATTGGAAACTGGTCAAACTGGACACAGGCCCTAAAAACAACGATATCAACTTTGCTCCATCATCCCTTTATCACAACTCTGTTTTTTCATTTCTCATGTCACATTTTCCAAATTTGAATTCCGGGATCTCTTCATACTTCCTATGTCCAATTTTGCCAGCAAGAGCTTTCTGCAAGTAAGCCTCGAGAGTAATTGGCAGCTCGTTAATGGCTGTCATTGTGAAGAGTTGTTTCTTCGGACGCAGCAAGAGAAGCACTGGCACGTCTTCTGCGTAAATGTCGAATTGTAATTCTGTTTCTTCATTGCAGTTTATGTCCAGCTCGTGAATCTGGACTGACCGGCCTATGGAAGATAAAAGTCAAATTTAGTTGACATTTGTTATTCTTTAAGACTCTGTTCGCACGAAGTAGAGCATTTTTCACTGTTATGAGTACTGAGAAAGATCCCAAGTAGGCCGAATGCTTTCCCAATAAGTAAAAGAGAAAAACAAAGAGTTTCCACAGTAGTTGGGGCCCTTTTGATATCATTTTCTTTAAAAATATTACAATGGCAAGGGAAAGAGTGAAAGGAGATTTTTAATATTTTTTCGCTGGCGCGGAAAACATGAAAAAGGGCCCCCAGATTTCAATCATTTGTCTTTTCAAAAAATCGATGAACTAGGTAAAACTAAAACCACACATTTTTTCAAGTACTGATACTGAAAGAGCACAGTTTTTACTTAGGCCACAGGGGTAAAAGTGGCGTCTTTTTTCCGCAGCTAGGGCAAGCCAAGGGGCCTACTGGGCAAATAGGCCCACCAGTTAATACATTAAAAGATTCCCCTGATTGAATAGAAGTAAACGGATTGATTGAAGATTATGATAAATGACTATCTTATGGATTCAAAATGGCCCAAGAATAGAAAGGCTGTTAGGAAATGGAGTAAATACATACCTCCATCCACGAGTTGTTTTCTTATTGTCGTTAAATTCACTTTGATGTTTTCAAGCTGCAAATTTTGATCTTTGGAAGTATTTAGATTTCTGCCGATGACAATGATGCAAATATCAAGCTTTTCATGGCATGGTTCGTGATTTGTAGAATCAGCAGGCCTAATGTAACAGAATACAATTCAAACATCAGTATTAACGTAGAAAACCCTTCACTGGCTAATACACTATAACTCTGCAAAAATATCCTAATTTTCAAGAGAACAAACTATTCAAATCATGAATTTCGCAAGAAAGGGGAACGGCTCAATACTCAGCAATAGGCCTCTTTCGTCTACTGGCCATTGAGGTTCGAAACAAATCCTTGCAGCATTACCCTCACTTGAATTGAAAAGTCTGAAAACGAGGCTAAGCCTGCAAACTTTTGTTTGATGATGTAATGGCTGGGGGAAGACGCCTATTAAGACTTGGTACGATGTTCCAGTCCAGTTTGTGTCAGAGAACTGTCATCTCTTTGCACTTTCAAAAAACATCTAAAAGGCACGTATATATGACTGAGACTCCCTCAAGAGCGACTCCCTGGAACATCAGTATCTTTTATAACATGTTGACCGAGATTTTAATCAAAAAGCTTTGTTCTCTTCGAACCAGAGTCTCGTTTATCCTTTTACTTTAGATTTGATACTGTGGAACCCGGAATACCGAAAATTGACAGTGATACGGTTAGCAATGGTTTCCCAGCTTCGAAATCACTTTTGCTACTTTTATGTGATTGAAGTTAAGTGAACTGAACTCTTATTAAACGCTTCCAACCATTCCAAAGCCTTTACCCCGCTGAACCCCATCAAATCTTCATTAATAACCAACCCTAGAAACCCCTAAAACTTTGAAAGGAAAGAAACCCCTAGAAAGGGATTTTGGAACTTGGAAATAATCGATAGCTTATTCATACAGTCATTCATACACGGCAGGGATTGCCGAGTGGTTAGGACACTTGAACCTTATTCGAAGGGTCCCGGCTCGAAACCACCTTCAGACCTGTCAAAAAGTGTGAGGAGAGAATTAGCCAGCTCTCTGTAATTCCAGGCAAAAAGGCAAAATGAATCACGAGGTGTGGTCACATCGAGAGGAAGGACCAGGGTCGCACTGCTCGATTAGTTTACCTATTCAGTGGACCCTTTGTGCTTAGCACATAAGCCCATACCTTGCGAAGATAGTAAACGTATGTGCCTATCAACTATTCAATGGTAAATAAAACCTAAAAAACCTACTCATCTTCCTCGGACAGCAATTTTCCTGCCATCGCTTCCTTCTCTTTTCCTTCTGGAAGCCGAAGCAATTCCGGAAATACACTCAAATGCGGACCAAAAATTTCATCAATATCATGACCGGTCGCATGAGAATGTCCGGGCAGCTCTTTGAAGAACTTCAAATGCACCAGGTATAGGAAACGCAGGACCCGCGGGTAATCGAGGGATCCGTGCACGTCATCTTCATACGGAATTGGCCTGATTCGCGGTGTGCCGTCTTTGAGAACCTCGGTTAGGAGCACGACAAGAGAAGGCAGTTTGTAAATGGCGTAGACTGCCAAAGTTGATGGCGGGGGATTGTGGATTAAGGCGAAGTGGAAAAGAGTTGGGAACTTTAGAGCTAACAGCTTGTAGTAAATCGGAGTTGTTTTTTCACCTGAAAACGAGATAAGAATAAGATTTCAGAATAATCATATGACAATGGTAGTCATGTTAGATAAGTAAAACGATTTAAAACAAGAGGTTATGTAACAAAATTAGCAAAAGCTTTTCGGTAAAGAGCACCATCTTCAGTGCTGGCAAAGTCATAAATTTTCACTACGAATTCTTTACATCTCATGAAAAGGATTTTATAAGAATTTCTAAAAGAATATATGTGTAGCTACAAAGAGATGGTCCTCGACAAATGAATAATATCATTATCACTGCAAAGTAAAATTATGTCTGGTCTTCTCTAAAATATTGAAAGAGTTATTAAAAAATCCCAAGCCAGCTCATTATACCAAGTCAAAGTTGTAAATTGTTTTGTAGTTCTCCTGGTTTAGCTAGTGTAACCCATCAAAATAAATTAACAATTAGGCGAATACGGCATGGGTAAATAGATGCTCTGATAGGGGGGTGCTAGCTGCCTTGCTTACTCGGCTAGTTCTGAGGCTGTATTTTAATTCGACGATTATGTCGGACGGACAATCGATACTTTGAAACTTGATCAAAAGTTTTCTAGACGTTGCATGGTAAATGCCTGTATATTTAAATGCAGAGCTCAGTCAGCTCTGTAGCAAGCCTAGATACAAAATTCAAAGAAATTTATTCTGTTACCGCAGTTTGAAGAAACAAGACAGTGTCGGACAGACAGGGATAGAATAGGCCTTCGAGGGAAAATATCATTTTGTGTAAATTTCTATCAAAACTATCCACATGAAGCACAAACCCAGTCGATTTCTGGACGAAGATATAATTAAACATACTGAAAACAAAAAATAAAGATGGTCGAAGAATCCTTTTGCTCTCAATAATGAAAAAGGTGAGAGCTAGGAAGGTGTGTCGGACGGACATGTCGGAGGGACAAAAATGCAACTCAAACTAAAATGTGCCATGTATTCACTTAATTGCCATAGAACGATGCAGAATACCGATACGCAATGGAAAGACTTATTTCAACAATGTAATACAATCCAGGCTCTGCTACAACAAGATACTAATTTGTTTGTCCGTCCGACATAAAATCCAGTGTTGGGCATCTTTATCCTTTATTTTCCAAAAGAAATTGATCTACATTCCTCTTTCTCGATTTTTTCTTTGAGAATTGCATAGGCCTTGTGATAATATGTTGAAAGCTTTTAAATTACAAGCCAGCACTTTAAGATATGTACTAATTAATGTAACCAAAATGTCCGTCCGACATATTTATTAACTGGTAACATCAGACTTCGACAGTTTCGTTTTCATTTTAGGAAAGTTTTACCCCTGACTGTTTTATTAAAAACATAGAGCTTTGAATTATTTACGATCAGATGATTCTTAGCATCATTTTCATCGGTATTTTCTATGCCTATTGATAATATGTCGGACGGACATACATTTTCTCAATGAAAACATTCGTGTGTGCAATCCTGTAGACAATTTTTCTTGTTATTAATAAAAAGGCAATCACATTTGGAGATAAGAAAGATTACTGATAAATACTGAATTCAGTCAGCGTCTCAGAAAAAAAACTTTCCCCATTTATTTTTATGTCGGACGGACATTATACTGCTTTTAAATCCCATCTCTCTGTTATAGTAAAAGTTAGAACTGAAAAATTTCAGCTCTGAATTAAGAATAGTAAGTAATGTATAGTAAAAGGAAGATAATTCATGCTGCGTAGGTGAAATCTCTCTTTACCTTAAAAAAATAACTGTCCGTCCGACATACGATTTTCAATGAGTGTTACCTACTTTCTTTAATTTTCTGGGAGTTACAACTGACAGATTGATAAATCTAACATTATATCAGATACAGTAGATATATCGCAAAATTCACGCAAAATACAATACTTTAACTGCTTTAAATTTCTCACGTTGTGATCAACCATTTCAAAAACAGCCTCTTCTCTACAGGACCGTCTTCGCATACAACATCTTAACCAGACCTAGCTGTGCCCCCAGGTCCTCTGTTCCCATCAAAAGGGACGGAGAAAGAAATGACACAGACACGTCAAACTTTCCAAAAAGTGTCTCTATATTCTATTGCAGGGAAAGGATACAATCAGTTCTGTAGGAGGGATAACATCAGTATGATGGAGGATGTTAAGCACTTTGGGAGTAACATCAGTACTGTGGAAAATATTCAGTACTGTGGAGGGAAACCATAAGCACTTTCGATATTATCTCTGATGGTATCCCCCACAATACTAAACATCCGCGAATAAACTGATGATATTCCTCCACAGTACTGATGATATTCCCCCACAGTAATATAAACACCCTCTACAATACTGAACATCCTCACAGACGTTCCCGATGTGAAGACCCCTATCAGAGCCTCGAATTAACTGAAAATCGACGATACTGAAACAGAAATCACTCAAACTGCTAACACCAACAATGAAACTCACCGGTGAATAGGACCACTGGGAACTTGGGTGGAAGATTCGCGTATGAATTCTGGATGAAGCTCCTCAAACCCTCATTTTTCTGATCAATAAAACTCGGTAGTAATTGGGTAGGATCCGGAATGGTGGCAAAAGCTTTTCTCACTGCTTGCTTACACGTCTCAGCATTCTCCCATTTTCGCAGTTTGTGGATCTTTGCTCCGAACGGGTAGACTCTCAGACTTTTCAGGAAAAACGCATCGGATGGTGCATCCTGCAAAAATATTAAAATTCAACATGATACCATCAGTGAGGTGGAGGATTTCCAGAACAATGGAAGGATACCATAAGTTTTGTAGGAGGGATACCATCAGTAGTGCTGATTCAGTACTCCGGAGGATATTCAATTATGTAGGTAATAGTACGGTAGAAGGGTACTATCAGTGCTGTAGAGGATGTTCAGAATTGTGGAGGGATACCGTCATTTCTGTAGGATGTCCAGAACTGTGGAAGGATACCATCAGCACTGTAGGAGGGATACCATCAGTACTGTGGAAGATATTCAGTAAGATATTCAGTACATAAATATGCTGATAAGCAACAAGTCAACAAGACTAGAAAGAAAATGCAACACTCCATGTAGCTGCAAACCAAGGATCTACAACATTTGATAAGAAGAAAATACACGTTTTTTTATTAAGATCTATTCTAATGAAATAATTCTTGAGAGAGAAAATGAACTGGGTAGGCCCTTTGAAGAACCAGGATAGGATTGTCTCTCATTCGTAATAATGATAATGATAATAATAACAACAACGATAATAATAATAGTAATCATTACAATAGTAATGATAATAATGATAATATTAGAAATGATGATAACAATAACAATAATAGAAATAATAATAATAACAACGATAATGATAATAGACAATCTTTGATGGTACAGAACAGCAGTATCAGTATCAGAAAGAGAACGAAACAGAAACCTAACTGATTTATATACCCATAATTATATTGAAAGCCAAAATTGTAACTTACAATGTCTTGAAGGAACGCAACCAACTCACTCTCATCGATCGATCCAAGGTTAATTCGATCTTTGACGTCATCATAAACATTCTCCAAATCTTCCTCCGAAATCTTCTGCCTTATTCCAATAATCCAAGGATCATCGTTCTCGAAGACATTCTCTTCGAAATTATTTCTGTTCAAACGCAACACTTCACAAAAGCACTGGAAACATTGGCATACAAATAACAACAATAGCAGTAAGAATGGTGGATATTTATGATAAGCCGATAACATTTTTGCGATTTGATGTTTAGAGGATAGTTTAACTGGTTCCTCGACCTGATTGAGTGAGGCTGGTCGTGTTATTGCCTGTACAAGAGTAACACTCTCGTATCTAGCTAGTCTAGAGGTTGTTTGTTCAAATGACTCCTGTGGCAGGTCGAGATAATACACTGTAGATTCAAGCAGCTACCCTCGATTCGACACGTGTCTAAAGCCTGTTTAGAAGCCCGGTGTGCAAGAGGCAGAAAATACAGGTCGAAAATCGGAATCCTTGGAAAGAGTTTATTGCAAAAGAAATCCCACGCTTCCTATCCAGGCGAAGGTCGAATGATGCTTTGTTCTTAAAGCAAAATGAAAACATTAAAATCAGACATGTCCTTTTGTTACTCTGAATTTCGTGCCTACACACTCATCAGACAGTCTATACCAAGGGTACTGTGGGGATACCATTGGTATATTCTGTCTGACGAGTACGTAAGCACGAAACTCAGAGTAAAAAAAGGGCATGTCTGTTTTTTAATGAGTTATATCTGCTTTATAATTGCTCTATACTCGCATATATCGAGCACTATAGCCAGGGTAGGCACTCCCTACTCGAGCTAGATGATTAGTTCTAATGTATTTTGTGAATATTATGAAATATTCCCTATTCCCCTTATTGATACAAAATGCTTCATGTTCCCTAACCCATTTAAGAGCTTGCTTTCAACTTTCCTAAAACCCCTATACGACCCTCCTAGATTTTCAATTCCAGTTTTTCTACAGAAAATCTAGGTATCTAAAATGGGTGTATTAAAAACGAAGAAGCCATTTTACAGGAAAAAGTCCTAATATAGTTGTTTGCAGTTATATACAAGTTTATGTATACCTAATTGAGGGATTCTTTCAAAGTTTTGCTAGATGTCACCTAAAAATCTAATAATTTCATGGGGCCCCAAGGCAAATGGAGCCCCCTGGCCCAATGCTAAATGCACAACCAGGGACAGCGTGCCAAGGATTCTATTCTAGCATAACGGTAAAATTTGAACAGTTTGCATAAGATGTATGAACGAATATCTGAATTCTGTTTGAATAAATACACGACAATAAAAAAATTATGTCAGCTGGCCTTTATTTACGCAGGTATGTTTTGCTTGAGCATATAAATCTTATTGCACTGTAATTTGTGAAGTGATTTGGAGGCAAGGCTATCTGATAAAGAGGCTCGATCAAGACATCAAACTCAGCCTTTCCGATTCATTCATCCTTTTCATCATGTATCTTAGCCCCAGGGGGCCTTTCTTGTGCTCTTTCTACTTTTCCCAAAAGCCTGAAATCTATCTCGGGTAGGCCAGCATATATATTGATCGTAAATCTAAAGTAAATTCGGAAAACAGGGCGATCTAGGTACTTGCTAGGCTAGGCCTCAAGGTGAGGCCAAATCCAAGGTACTCAAATTTCCCTTAAAGAGGTATTGAATGCATACCCTTTGAATAAACTACACGGCTTTTATTTTACAGAATATTATGCCCCTAGTTAACTACCCTATAGTTAAACCCAATGTTGGCAGTCCTGCGCAGTGCCAAGAAACTTCTGAATGGCTAAAAAAGGCAGGGGAGTTCGATAAGGATCGCATAAACAAGACACTGATCAGGCTAGCTTCTCATCAACCCGTATCGTTTTCTAATACCTCGCCACTATACAGCTACCAGTTATCTTCACAAATCCATGCGTAGAAATGTTATCTATCAGTGTTGAAATACAAACTTCTGGCACTAATTCAAGAAAATCGTGACCCCCTGAAAAAAACCCTGTGCCAGTTATTCTCAAGCGGTTGACAGGATCATTCCCGGGTGCTATCTGAAAACTTAGCTATGCGTAGTGAGAGCTAGTCAAGCGTAAAGGCTTCCCTCGTCATTAGACCTCTCCTGATAAACTTCCTTATGGTTTGTGCTTGCGAATCGAAATCAAATTTAAACGGGATGAGTAGGACGAATATTTTGAGCTTCGAGCCTTTGGAATACTTGAATTTGGAGCTGTAGGAGTGAGCAGGAAAATGGCTAGATTCAGTTTTGTTTTTCTGCTGATGTTTTCGCTTTACTTTGTTCGACAGGTGAAGCTTAATTCGACAGGTACACATTTTCATAATACTGCTTGTATATCGGTATATAACGCAGGGGACTGGGGAGGGAGTGAATGTATTTATAGATTGGCGTTTTTCACCGGTTTTAAGCACAAGATGTTGTGGCTTGCGACAGAGCTCAATCGAAGGAATCAGCCCCCAGGACTGGAATAATGATATGTATAATGATAATGATACGATTCGACGCTGAGAGAAAATGTCTGTTTGTGCTTTTTGACACGCTCATTTTGCCTGTATTGTATGTCTGCGATGCCAACAATATTAATGCACTAAGTGAGGAAAAAACTATATCTAGGACATTCTACATCTTGGAGAAATTAAGGAGCACTAGTTTAAGGACATCTTTGGTTGATAGGGGTTGATACTTTAGAAAATATCTGTGCAACACTTTGGAGGATGTCAAGTAATGTGGAGGGTATCATCAGTACATTAAAGGATGTTTAGTACTGTGGAGGGTGTCCAGTACTAGGAGGGATATCATCAGTACTGTAGGGGGGGGGGGGGGGGGTAGCTACCATCAGTACACTGGAGGGTGTTCAGTACTGTGAAGAGAAACTCAAATTGGGAAACCAAAATTGAGTTACCCTGGAGTTAACTCAAAGTGCGTTTGGTTTCCCTCCACAGGACGGAACAACCCCTATAGTACTGCTTGTGGCCCCCACAATACTAAGCATCCTCCATAGTACTACACAGACTTTCCCCAGGTTGTTCATCGTTACACATTATTGCACTATTGTGGGCTACCCTTTATATCACGTAGATTGTTTGATAATCAATAGTTGGTTGATTCCATTCTATACATATAAAAACTTTGTATATCTGGTTGTAGGAAAACAACAACAAAGTCAGAGTCAAGAATCGATTCAAGAAAACCAAACATCTAGGCCTATCAGAGCACGGCATAAAGGGCCTAAGCATTCTACAGCAAGTCGTGGATCGTCAAATAATTACGTCCAGAACACCAAGCAAGAACAGGACGATGCCTCCATGAACCTCGATCATAACAACAACAACAACAATTACAACAGGAAAAATAATCACAACAACAACGAGGAATCATACAGTGGGGAATCAATTAACGACGGGACGAATTTCACGTACGACAAACCAACTCAAGCAACCAGACCCAGCCTCAAGCCAACTTTGTTGGTCGACACGACACTACC
This sequence comes from Pelagia noctiluca, assembly GCA_963924455.1. Taxonomy (NCBI): domain Eukaryota; kingdom Metazoa; phylum Cnidaria; class Scyphozoa; order Semaeostomeae; family Pelagiidae; genus Pelagia; species Pelagia noctiluca. The sequence goes on along the minus strand of OZ004328.1, from coordinate 292,315 downwards.
GATGACAACAACAACCGCAAAAAACTCCACCATGACGCCGAGTATGAGGCCAACAGATGAGCAACAGAGCACGCCACTTCCCCCGAACCGCGACACTGAGTACTCCGGATCGGGAGATGGGGGGACGGCGTCTGGTGATCACATCTCATTCAAGACGACAATCCGGGCTTTCTCACCGACCATGAATCCGACAGATCCGGAGAAAAAGGCCAAGCCATCGAAGAAACCGGCAATGAAGCTGCGGGAAAAGTTGCTGAGGGAAAAGTTGCTGCCTCAAGAGATAGATGTTAAAAAACACGAGGAAGAAACCAATGAAGACGAGAAGGCCGTTGGAGAAATATTTTTCAGAGTGGATGAAAAAAGGAAGAAGGAAAACGAAACTAAGGTAATCTCAAGATCTCAGAGCAGATAATGCGCTAGAACCTTCATCAATTGTGCTTAATTGGCGTAAATTATGCTAGCTTTCAAATAGAGGTAACTCATTTTTGAATAAGACGCTTGAGCATGCGCAGAAAGAAAACAATTTTTTGTCAGTGACAACAACAGCGGGATAATTGATAGTTGATAGGTAAATACGCTAACTACATATCTTCGTAAGGTATAGGTTTATGTGCGAAGCGCAAAAGGACCACACCTCGTGATTCCCTTTGCCTTTTTGCCTGGATTTACATAGAGGTGGAAAATTCTCTCCTCAGACCTTGACAGGTCTGAAGGTGGTTTCGAACCTAGAATCCTTTGATCAAGGGCTGAGGGATGTAACCACTCGGGCATCCATACGCTAAGCAAATTAATAAATTAATAAATTAGTAAATTTCACTTTATCATTGCTCTTCACTCTCGTTTATCGAGTACTATTATTATGATATTGTCAGGATAAACATGCTCTGCTTCAGTTAAATGTAAACCCAAAATAACATCAGCATCCTCCAGATAACATTTCTAAATCTAAGAAACTTTAAGTAATCAAAATTGTAAAAATTAAAGAAACTTTCAGCGCTTGGCACATCTTTTAGTTTTTCATACGAGAAATACGTGAATCACCGAAATCTTTTTCTTGCAAGGTGGAATACCACATTCACACAGACAATGAAGAAGACGAGAAAAACACAGATCAAAACGCAGAAGGAGAAACCGAGAACGAAACGGAGAACGAAGACGAGACAGAGAACGAAGAGGAAAACCCGATATCGAAATCCAACACAGCTGTGGAGATCGAGAAACGCATCCTTTGCATCGGTGACTCCATTACAGAAGGTTACTACGAGAATGGGAAGGCCTTTCACCCGTACAGCAAACGACTCTTTGACCTTTTGAACTCAGAAAACAACTCTGTGACGTACAACGTCTACAACGAAGGCGTGAGCGGAGAATGCGTGTACGACGCCATGACGCTGCGCATGCCGGAGATGATTGAGAAATACAAGCCGTTAGATCTGGTGATCATTCTGGGTGGCACGAACGACTTGGGGAAAATCAACTGTAGCAGTGAGATCCTATTCGAAAATATCCTAAGTCTGCACAAAATGGCCCATGATGCAAAGGCCAAAACGGTTGCCATAACGATCCCTGATTCTAACGTTCCCATGATGCCCGTGAGGAATCAAACGGAAGACATGTGGAAAGAAGTCAATGAGAAAATCCGGGAATTCGCCAAGAATAACGATGACGTCATTCTGTGCGATTTGGCTGAGGAGTTGCCTTTCAGAACAATGAGTGACGATGAGCGCGCAAAGTACTGGGACGACAATTTGCATTATACTCCGAGAGGCTATGACAAAATGGCGGAAATAATATACGATGCTATACAAGGAGAATTCTAAATCTAACGTTGCAGCTAAGGAGACGTTACTTAGAGGGGCGCATATTGTATTTACCCGAAGCATTGTTACCTTAGAGGCATCGCCCCTCTAATAAGCCCCCAATCGAAAGTATTGTCCTACCAGGGTTGAATATTCCAGGCCCTTCAATATCTTTGTCAAGAGGTTTTAGGTAAACAGGAAACAAAAATAAATCTAAACGTCAACCCATTTCTTGATATTCTAGTTGAAGTTGGATTTTAGTTAAAGTGACACACTAGGTCATTAGTATCATAAAAAAGATAAAATTTACAAGTCTTTTTGCTAACCGAATACTTGCAGTTTCTCGGGATAGCTTTTTCCATGACAGCAACAGTTGAGTGTTATTTCATTAGCTGCTTACCTTGGCTGCTAGTATGACACTTTTATCTATCTGACCTGTCCCTGTCCCTGTCCCTCTCTCTGTCCCTTTCTCTGTCTCTGCGTGCTGCGGGTGAAAATAAAGGACTTTCTAAATGAGGAAGATAAAGTTTATTGTAAAAACAGCACTGGTCCCTGGAAAGATTTAATTCAATCCTTTCAATTCGTAAAATACCAAACTCTCAACAAGTGATATGGAAAAATTAGCAATATAGTGGCACGCTTTTGCGCCTTGTTTATTTAGTTCTTAGCAACAAGTTTTGAACCCCTCGGGAGAGGACTTTCTACATTAAATTTTATTGTACTGGTTCATTTTGGAGAAAGCACTTTATGCTAAAATGTTCAAAAATGCTGTTTACATTGAAATACATTTTTCCTTAATTTCAATGCTAACATTTTTATGATAAAAGATTTTCAAAAGGAAAAATATTCCGTGCACCAGTGTCGTGCAACGTATAGTTGTCGTGCTACGTGCAGTTACACCACATTCCAATATAGGAAAACATTATTTCCACCTCTGTAGTACAGAACGTTATTAGGATAGCGAGAAAAATGAACAAATATGCTAATATCAATGCTTTCCTTCTCATACTAATTTGAGTAGCACATAACTATAATATGCTTCGCTATATTAGTGAATTTTCTTGCTATCCTGTATTTTATCTGGGTTTTTAATGCTAAAATGTTCAGAAAAACAGTCACACTTCACTTACGCCTGTTGTATGTATAGCTTTTGTTCTTCCTGTAGCTCTCGAAGGGGTCATTTAGGGTCACACCGACACCCTAGAAAAATCATAAGGCGTATTAGCAAATCAACAAGAAATTGAAACATGATGAATATTCTTTAAGTGAGGTAAGATTTTGATCACAAAAAAAGTTAATTAATGTGTTTCGATGTAGTCCAAACTACTGTACCTCTGCTTAGAATAAGGCCTCTAAAAGGCCTTTTGCAGGCTAGCACGTCAAACATAAAGTCACTCATTCAACATACTAGGTCCTCATTAATACTATGTGTAGGGATGAAGCGCCTACCAGCATGCCTCTCCTTGAGATAAGGACAGTTGTGGCCTTTTGCAGGCTACCAAGTTAAACATAAAACACAGTCACTCTAAAATAGGAGCATTAACCATACTAGCATCTCCTTTACTATATGCAGCAACGTAGGGCCTGCTACTCTAAACCTTTTGGAAAACAGGCCTCTAGCATGCTAGCACGTTAAACATAAACTCACTCAGGTATGAAAGAGAGGGGTCGGTTATGCAAGTGGATATTAGAAGTGTGTTCACCTTAAACATATCGGTCTTATCTCTCACATCCCCTCCTTTGATTGGTTCTTCTATTCCTTGCCCCACTCTGCCAAGACCTTTCCCAGACCAACCTGAAAGAGTCAAGATGTTTCAACGCTACAAAATGACAAAACGATTACCTGGAAAAAATACTTATTTCAAGCCATTGAAGAAATAAGCAACAACACTTGATGAATTTCCTAATTCTAAACGCATTTGCATAAAAATCAAGTTATAAGTCATGATAAAACGTTATCTCAAATGCAAACATACCCATTTTCTTTAATAACTGATGACCAACGTTGCTTTCTTCGATTTTCGTTTCTAAAGTTTTCGACTCGAACATGCTAAAAGAAAAATTAACAAAATCAACTCGATTGAAAATAAAAGCAGAATTGAAGCAAAATTGCAGAAAACAAACACCTCAATTTTCTAAATAGCCAGAAGCATAGAAAACGATAGTACTAGTTTTCTCTATTGTTTTCGCCGAAACCTACAAAAACCTCTTTAAAGCGAATTCCAAAGAAGGAAAACCTAAAAATGTTTTGATATTGTAAAAAAGTGGAATAAACCTGACAATAAAGCTTTTCGTCCGGAACTCATTGGGTAAAACTTCAGAAGATACCCAAAATTGAAAACCAAGCAAGTTTTGACGAACAAGGTTAAACATAGAAGATTGAGATATTTTGTTGTAGAAGTGTCTTTGGATTGTACAAAACTTCAATATAGCCAGAAATATCGGAAACATAGCGAAACGAACACATAGATACTTAAGCTTTTCGTCTGACACTCAATTTTAAGAGTTATAAGTCAGAAAGAGAATGAAACAAAAGCTTAACGGATTATTTTACCCAGATGTGGATCGAAATAGGCCAATCAGAAAAGAGGTGAATGATTGGTATGGTGTGGGAAAACCAATCAATCCCCACGATACAGTGAGCTGACAAATAAGATTACTTTAAGAGTCCTAAGGCGAAAACGAACTATTTCTGTCCCAAGCATAACTAATATATGTTTCTGATATTTCTGGCTATATTTTGTTGTATGAAATTATGGAATCAAACTAAGGAAGAAAATGCATCGAAAGGTATTCAGAATACTAGCTTTTTCTATATGTAAGTTTCTGCTGAATTTTCATATTTGAGAGAGCATTTATATTTGGTTGAAATCAACAGTAAATATGTCAAAACTTGAAAACTTACACGAAACCAGTTGGCGGAGTTGGACTTCGTCTTGGGCTCTTAGCGCGAACACGAACCGGAGACCTCGAGACAGAACGTGAACGACTCCTTGACCTGCGAAAATCGATAAAATGTTCTTCAGTAAAAGTTTTCTCAAGCCTACTACAATAATGTATAGTTAATGTTATGAATTCATGTTAATATAACAAGGCTATGAAGAAGGATCTAATCCGAAAAAGGAATGTATGCCTCATTGTAGATTAGGCTGGAGTTGTGAACACCTCAAGGTTACTTTGCTAGCTTATGTCCTGGTTTAGGACAGTTCTTGGCGTGTTCACCTTGGTCCGCAACAACCTGAGTACGAGACCCGGTGGTGGCATATGTTAATTAAAGTTGCCTGCTCTGATATAATTTAAGCCTATAACCTGTCAAAAACTACAAGGATTTCCTATTGAAAGTCAATTTTTCAAATGGTCATATCTCAATCAATATTCAACATACAGAGGTGCTTTGCATCCATACGATGACATGTTTTAAGCTCTTTCAGATTATGGACCCAAACTTCCAAAATTGTAAAAATAGATTTTTGTGACGTCATCACTGATAAACTCTATCTCTGTAGACCAAACAACTTAAAACAGAACCAAATTGATTTTCCGAAAAATGCATTTGGAGAAATCTCCTCATTTGGAAGTTTTGGAATACTCATGGATGGTCACCAAGTATGTTATAATTGAATGGTTGTACCTCGAGCGACGGCCCCGTCCTTGCGATAAAGATCTACTTCTGGAACGCGATCTTCTCGGGCTTCTCGAGCGTGATCTTCTGGAACTTCGGGAACGAGATCTAAAAAGTTATAAATTATTGTGATTTCTTTGAGCGAAAATCACAGTTACACGCATACAAACTATACGCTTAACGGGGAGATTAATCAAAAAATAAACCATTCTTTTTAAACGCTTCGAAAAATCTTCAACAGTATACTATTACTGATTCAATAGTTTAGTGATGAAGATTTTATCAAAAAGTTTAAACAGAATGGTTTATTTTGAATTAATCTATTAGAATTTTATAAACTTAGGTAATTGGGCTCTCGTATTATCATATCATCTTAAAAGGGGAGATACGCCTGAGGGGGCAGCATATCATCTAACCTGCAGTGCAATTGGCACCTCGCGCAAGATGATATACCACCCTCTTATAAGCAGATCCACCAGCTTTTAAGGTAATTTAACCAGCCCCTTGTAAGCGAATTCACTGCTTGCAGGCATAATGTAGCACCCTCAGTAGTATCAAACGTCTTGAAATATAATACACTGTCCTGGTTTAGTGGTAAGCGTACTCGATTTTAGTGGGTAAAACCTGGGTTTGAGACCTGGTGATGGCCTGCGGAGATTGCAGAAGCCCACTTTAGTAAAACATACCTGTGTTAGGCCATACCTTGTGACTTTATATCTTTAATTTCATTTCATCTCATTTTATTTCGTTTTCCATTATCTAACTAAAGGGAGGGCAGCCCTATCAACACAGGTGCCAATTTTCTTGGGGCCCTCCCTTAAAAATACATGATGCAATAATCTGAAATAACAAATTCTATAAGCTTCTAAAATAATTCTAAAAAGAATTCTCCTGTAAGCGTATCCACCAAGGTAAATATATACTCTCCGGTTGAAAATAACAAATCCATCAGATGTCAACGAGTGCACGCTTATCATTTAAAAAGGAACCTACCTCAAGGCCTAGTAATAAAAGTTCCTTAGTTTTTCTATTGTTCTCCATTGTTATAGGAAACAGTAGAACAAAAGAATCCATTGCATTGTATTCTATCAGAAATTCTAGTTCTAGGTTCCTTTATAAACTGGTTCCTTATGTGAAAAAAGCGTGTAACTCTCCTGGCTATTTAAGACGCATTGCGGCATTCGCTCGGAAATCAGAAATTACCTTCTTCTTGGTGACCGAGACTTGGATCTGGACCTGGATCTCCGATTATAAGGCGATAGTGACCTTGACCTTGACCTTGACCTGAAATAATGAAAACATTGTTAATGAAAAATACAGGGCTGGAAAATATGGTGGACCACGGTAACTATGATCCCAGATAATCAGAAAATCAAAAGGTCTTCAGAAAGAAAAAAGGATCGATTTTCACCTAGGAGCGGTCATAGTCTTTGGCCATGGCTTTTGATTTGGTCTGGTGTGTGTTACTTGTGTTGTGGCTTATCTTATAAAAGATGTCTGCACATATCACTGAGCTTTTTAAGTTGGAACAATTAGGATATTTCAAGGATAAGAATCATGAGACTCTTTACACCTGACTGATTGCATGTTTGTAGATATGTTCCATGTTCCAAGATAGCTTCCATACCCCCTGATACATTCCAGGGTAAAAAATATATTTTCCACCAATGGAAAAATAGCATGGTTTAGATTGACTTTTTTGGTTCAAAGTTGCATTTGGCTGCTCAAATTTTTCTTCAGATGATAATTATTGCCAACAAAACAAATAACAACAAGAAAGCAACGTGCTGCATCTTTCTGTGCCAATTGAGCTTAATTCATACCAGCATACGCGTATCTTTGTATTGTTTACCATTCATTGTTAGTTGAAACATCTGAAGCATTTGCTAATTTAGACTAACATAAGCAACTTCAAAGATTGCATTCGAGACATCATCAGCTACAAAATGAGCAAGCGAAGTTGTTTTCAAAGAACCATGTTTTGACGAAATCTTCAAATTGTTTAGTATTTTGCGTTGTTTGCAGATGGGGTGTACCCCTATAAAGACAATCGCTGCAATGACTAACAACAGGATTCTTAGAATACCTTCTTGGTGGGGATCTAATTCTGGATTGCGGCTTTTCGATCGGCGTGGCCATGAGTTCTGGAATGACTGGTGGAGGGCTTGGACTTCGCTCGACTGTTTCAATATTTCTTGGTTTATCTTTGATGTACTTCAGCTTTGCCTTGAAGAACTCGAATAGGGCATTCTTCTCCCAGCCAGAGCTAGAAATGAGAACAAATTTTACAAGCATAAATTCATTTACATGAAAGCTACCATAAGTTCTCTATTAGCCCCCGGAAGGCTTATTGACAAAACAGCTCCTTTAACGGGGGGTTACGGAGATCTAACACTTTCAAGTGGGCTTATCGAGGCCCAGCACTTTTAAGGGGGCTTATTAGAGAAAAAGTGGTACACCAAACATAAAGATACTTTATTCAAAGTATTTCGTAGTACGTATTTCATAGGTCCCCTGTGTTTGGAGGTCAGAATCCATCCACTGTAACCCTGTGTGTCGTAAGAGGCGACTAAAAGGGTTCGCGTCAGGAAGTGCATCTATGCATAAAACTTCACTCCAAACCAAATCATGCATTTGCCTAGAGATAAATCAAAATCAAATCAAATCAAATCCATTTAATTGAACAACAATTTTACAGGTTATAGTTTTAAGAATACATCGACAAATTATTATACTAACATAAATGAAATTTTTGTGAAATTACAATAAATGTTGTCAAGGACACTGAGATAAACCATGAGGTTTTCGAGCCCAGTGCCCTTAAGCATCCATGGAGCGGTCAATCTCTGCTAGCAGGGAAAACGGCAGAAATAAATTCTGTTTGTGTGTGTGTTTGTAGTACGTTTAAAAAAATGGACGATAAAGCTAGCAAGAATTACCTGTCTCTCGGACGTTCATGAGAGGGAGGGCTGTAGAATGCCTCGACTGCAGTAAAAAGTCTTTCACTCGGAGGCTGTGGAACTGGCAGCCTAAGTTCGTTCGGGTTGAGAGGTTTATATTCGTGATCCCAAAGCTGCAAAGTAAATCATTCAAATCATTTTGTTCATAAACAAAGGTGAGTTCAAGAATATTCCTACATGCAGGAAAATTAAATCATATCAGAGCAGGCTACTGCAATTGACATATGCCTCCACCGGGTCTCGAACCCAGGTTTTCGCGGACACAGACAAGCGTGCTAGCCACTGTCCTAAACCAGGACAATAAGTTAGCACATTAACCTTGATTGAGGTGTTTACAGCATCAGGCTTATCCACAGTGAAGTATTAATTTGTGTTCCAGATTAAATCCTTCATCAGAGCCATGTTATACCAATATCAATTCAAAAGGCATGGTCTACATGCAGGATATTTAGACAGTTAATAGTTTGGCGAGATATAATTATGTGGAGGATGTTCAGTTATGTGGAGGGATATCTTGAAGTGGTGTGTAGGATTTTCAGTAATGTAGAGGGCTATCTTAAGAAATGTGGAGGGATATCTTGAAGTAATAAGGTGACATATAGTATGCATTCTACTGCTTGGGTAGAGACAGGGGAGTACAGGTTTACCTTGAAAGAACAAATTTCTCCAGAGCTTGGATGGGGAAAGCATAGAGTCCCTTAGCCATGAATGGAACGATTCGCATTTGTCTGATATTTGACTCAGCAAGTCAAATTCAAATTTGAAGGAGTTTGAATATGATTATTTAAGAAAAACGCGCAAAAATATTATCCTGACGCCATATCTTGTTTTTTCACTAGTTGTTTATGCTTAGATTAATACCAATTACCTTGTTATAACCATTTTGAAAGTTAGGAGTTTTCAACGAAATGTAAGTACCTTCGAAATATCTAGTCTTTTTTAACTACTCTGACTTTTATGCTCTTTCTCTGTCTGCCGTTAATGAAAGCAAAACAAAACTCAACGACATGTTCCCTCTCCTTTTAAAAGTTCGTTTCTGAAGAAAATTGACAGATTCTGTGCGCAGCTTTCATACCGGGGGGCTATTTACCTTGGGCTACATGATTGGCCTATTTTTTGTTGAGTGTAACGACTGCCTTTCGTCCTCGCTCGAAGGCAGAGCTGACTGAAAATGCGTTACGTGTGGATGGAATGTGAAATATTATTTTTTTTGAAATCGTCCCATTCATGGCTAAGGGACTCTAGCTCACAGATGTGGAATCTCGATCTGTTCTAGAAGTTCTTTAATAATCTCCCGAATCACAGTCATAAGAGAGAAACAGTCATAATCAAAGAGACTCTTATGCTTTATCTTATTAGACTGAAAATTGTTCTTATTTTTCATTGAACAGTCTTTGAATGGTACAGAACTTCAGAATAGCCAGATAAATCGGAAAAATAATCCGTTAGGTTTCTGTTTCGTTCTCTTTCTGACGTATTACTCTGTGTCAGAAGAGGAGCTAAAGTAATCTGTTTCCACTTGGCCATTTTTCCGATTTTTCTGGCTATTTTGATTTTCCATTGTGTTCTTTCCTTGGAGTGAACTCTCGTCAGGCTTTGCAAGATTGCTGGCTCATGCATGAGAATACAACGCATGTTGCTTCAGTTGCTAGACTATAAAGCACTAACCTTCCAATAAGAAACTGAATGTTGCAAAACCAGCCTGCCTAGCCTCTTATAGTTTGAGAAGAAATAGGTGAAGAATTTGAAATATATTCAGCAGGACAGCCACTGAATTTGCATGAAATACCAAATCTTTTCATCAAAAGTATTTTCTGAAGCAATATGAATATTCAATCTGAAAAAATCTAATTTTTGAGTATTGATGTGCTACTATCTGGCAGACTTCTTGAGGTTTCTAAAAATTCAGTTTCTCAGTGCCAGCTTAGTACTATACTATACACCTATTCACGACAAAGCAGGCTTCATCTGAGACATCAAAGCAATGATCAGCGAATTGTTCAATTGGTCTCACAAGGGTTAAGAGAGGGTAAGAAAACAAGCTCAATACCTGAATCAAAGGAACCATCAGACCGGCTGGTAGATCGTGATAGGGTGCAACCGGTACTGTCGGGTCATGTACCTCCGGTGGAGGGCCAGGTTGCCTCAAATCAGGCTCAGCCCTCCCATGGTCGTAGTCAAAGGTCTGCGGAGCACCAAGACCACCAGCGTCTGGAAATGGAGGCCTCCGCTGATGACCGTAATCGAAGTGACGGAAGCCAGGCGGACCTGGTCTTGGGAACATTGGGTCTTGGAATGGCGGAGGGGGCTGACTAAAGTCACCCAAAGGCCCCTGGAAAGAAGAAATAGACAAACATAGTTTAATCGAAACAAGTTTCTTTACTGATGGGCGTCAAATGTGCCTTTTCGGGTTTTTAAAGACCCACTGTCAACCAACAAAGCAGCCCCTGTATTATATGGAGCCTTCCTTGTTTAATAACATCGCGCCTACGCAGTTACATGTTTTTCTGTGTCAGAAATTAAAAATTGCGCAGCTACGTAGCTTTCAGCAACGCAACAAGGTGAGGTTGTCTTGGTTTAGGCCCAGTAGTGTTTGCAATATGCATGCTGCAAAGACGAGGACGTCCACCGGCTCCATCACACCAGATAAGATTAAAAGAGCCAGTTTACAGCCAGTGGCAAAGTCTTAAAACTAATTTCAAGAATAAATCGAGTTTTTGTTAAATCGCGATCACAAAATTTTTTCTTCTGTCGCAGCTCGCTTAAAAAACAAAATGGCGACCTAATCTTTTAACATTCAAAGAAGACCACTGTTTGTAAACACTAAATTGGTGGAATAAGCGACCCAGGTGGTATACAGTAAAAACCCGCAACTAAGAACCTACGATTCGTGGAGTCAGCCTAAAAACGGTTCTTAAATAAGTCATAGTAAACAGCAGTTATAATGGTGATTATTGGTTGTGTATAGGCTTTTAGACACTTCTTAACTACCATTATCATGATTGGTGAAACTTGATAACCTTTAAACCAGAAATTTGGCATATCTACACTTGAATCGCAGTCGAAATTTTGAAATCTTATTTCATTTCATTCATTAAATTTCATTTATTTAGGTATGGTAGCCCCGTTAATTCAAATGAACTGCTTAGACTAATAGGTTCCTAAATTTTATGTTCTTTGTTGCAGGTTTTTGCTGTAGTCTGCCCAGGTGATATACCGTTGAGATAAGATCTAATCACACAACACGTTAATTTGTATGTGTAATTAGTTGACTGCGTTCATCTGGGAGGTGGGCCACCTAGCTGAGATCTCAATGCTGTGTCGGTGAGATCTCAACTTGAATGCACTTCAGTGAGCCAGCACATCATAGTTGGACGAATTCGTCACAAGTCAGCAACTGCCATTTTACAAACCGTACCACAGTGGTTCATGAACTAACTAATATTGACATAATCACCTTAGAACAACTCATTTATTTGGATAGCTTAAAATTTGTAGTAGGAATCAAACTCAAAACCTGTATTATTTCATTGCTTATTGTCTGGCGGTACCAGGCATTCCTGAGTTCAGCAGAACAGCGATTATCCCTTGTATAAAAAAAAACGGGGCACTTATTGATAACAATACTCATAGTATTGACAGAGTTACCCTGTATATATATTGCTCTTATTATTATCATTGTTATCATCAGTCAAAACTCTCAGTTCAGAAATGAAAATTCGAAATAATTCCTTATACTAACTAGCTAAACTTTACTTCTTCCCACACTTATGTGCTGTATAGCAATTGCTAACTGAGAGATTTGGCTTCTAACCAAGGTGTCACGAGTTCGATTCCTATAACCTTAAATTGCTCACTGCTTATTCTACGCTGGTACCAGGCATTCCAGTATTCAACAGAGCCGTACTTATCCGTTGTACAAGTCAAAAATCTCAGTTGAGAAGCGGAAATTCGAAATAGCTTGAAATTTTTTTGATGTTTCGTCCACATACCACAGTCCTATATCACAGATCAGGGTATCTATCTCCTGGAAAGCTCTCAGTTCAAAAATGTTCATCTTACCCACTGTCCGTGAGGTGGTGGAAAAGCTCCTGGAAATCTTTGCATTCCCCCAGGTGGCATCTGCGGTGGGAAACCCTAAAAAGCAACACATTCGTCACATTAGTTGATTCTATTCTAACATCTTTCTTAGCTGTACATCAGATGGTGATTTGTATTAAGCGGCTCTGAAATGCCTCAAGCAATACGCCAGTCACAGATTTTAACTCGTTTCAAGAATAACAAAAAAGGAATGAAAGATCTAGACTCAAACTAACAACACGAACCGCTGATCTGATGCTATCAGACTTGAGTTTCAGCAATCAATTTCTAATCCTTGTAGTTTTGATTATTTCTTAAATCTATTACCTTTAGCTGAAGGTAGTTATCTCGTGAATGATTAATATCAAATGTAAATGAAAAAAAAAAGAAATAAGTCATCTTTGCTAAATTCAATAAAAGATCAATCGAGCTAAAAAATCACGACCTTAACCACTCAGGCTGAATATTGCAAGAAAGAAGATCGAATCGAGGAAAATCCCCGTTGATGTCGACCCAGGACAAACTCATCCAGTTGGATATCTCTCATATCAAGGCTGTCTAAGGGGACTCAAGTCCCATTGGATCACCTTACCCTCCTTCCTCGGGTCCAAGCAGAAATAAGTAATAGAAAAAGCTACCTCTGGAGGGGGACCTTGATTGAACTGCTGGCTCCTAGCGTCATCTCTTTGGTCGCCAGCTTTGTCATCCGCTTTCGGATCTTTGACTTGGTTTTCCGATCTCAGATCCCCAGATTCTTTTGAGTCTTGAAAAAAGATATGAGATTCAAAATCCTCAATCAATGAAATTTTCAATCATGAGGAAAATCAAGCCAGTCAAATAGAGACAAAATACTTGTCACACTGATTAAATCAAGAGGAATGTGTTAATGTAAGTAACTTTGTTTTGTTCACACTCGAGACCTTTTTGGGATCAGATCCAAGTGGGATCACTTTGAAAGTGATCCAGTTTAGTGATCCAGTTTCGTTCTGCTGTCCGTACCCAAATGTAAACACAACAGGTAACAGACCAGTTTGGGATTCGATCCAAATGGATCTGTACCACTGATCTCAATATAAAGACTGGATCGAGCATTCTTTGGTTTCTGGAGTTGAATGTTTGAAGCCAATTGCTTCAGCTATCATTTGGCTTCCCAATATGGCTGCCAAAGAAATTGCTGGCCCCCTGGGGGCTTATTTGCAAAAATGAATTTCTAGGTGGGGGCTTATTCAAAGGGGGTTTAAGGTGGGGGGTTAATTCAAAAGTTTGTCATTTTCTTCAAATGCTGACAAAAAATGACAAAATAGACTTTAACAAACATGTCAAAAAATGACAAGAAAGGCTATTTCTCAGACTAAATGTAATAATAACCATGAAATCTAGGTCTCTTTTTCATATTTCGTCTTCAGGTGAAGGCGGTATACTAATAGCTTTATCCTGTCTGGGCTTTCTCGAAATAACATACTATTCTGCAATCATGCTTCCCTCTAATAAAGCCCATTGGGGGAGCTTATTTGTAAAAATAAAATTTTAGGTCGGGGGTTATTCGAGGATATATGGTACCCATATAGATATAGCCTTAAATATTGTACAGTGTTGATGCAGCCTTACAGGTGTAAGACAATACCGTAGTTTGGGGTGAATAGGGACAGGAAGGTGAATAGGGGCAAAAAGGAACAAAGATTGTGGACTTCGAAAATTACAAAGGGCCTTCTCATTTTGAAACAATTTGATCTTTATATCATACGTAATATTGTTGGTTCACAACCAGAAACCTCTAAGCTAATCTTCAATATCAACAATCATAGTCTGTTTTTGTCCCTATTCACCTCTCTGTCCCTATTCACTACAAACTACGGTATTGTATATTTAGAGCTATAGCTGTATATCACCTTGTCCCGAGCACTCCTGTGATCGCTCTGGTAGATTAGCCTCGTCTTGCTGTTGACTAGCTTGTCCGTCAGTGCGTCCGGGCAGTTGCGGAGGCTGCTGGTATTGGTATGGAAACATTCCAGGTGGGAAGTGCGCAGGCGGTGGACCCAATTGTCCGTATGATTGCTGAAATTGCTGCTGCCACTGTTGGAACTGAAGAATAAACACTGAATAAAGTGAGCCGACAAACGAAAAAAGGTTCGGTGTGTTACAGCGGCCGTCAAAAGACTAACCAGGGCCTTATATTACAGTCTTTTGATGGTACAGAACTTCAGAATAACCAGAAATATCGGAAACATAATATTAAATTATATAAAATTATATAATTTCATATAAATTATACAAAATTAAATTACTTCCACTCCAAAGAAAATTACTCCTGAACTGTCCAAAACTACAAAACTTAAGGGCTGATTTTCAGAAAAAAGATTAAAGATATTTATGGCCTTTCTCTACAGAATTTTCAATATTCAGGAATATTTCACAAGGGTTTTCCTTAACCCTACTGGTCTGGGGAAAACTTGTTAGTTTTTGCATATGAAGCTAATTTTTCAGGAGTTTTAATCAAATTTCATACTACAAATCGCAATTTAAAAACACTCCGCCTTAGGTGACTAACTTTGTTAAACTGTGCCGTTCGTAAGTGTCAGAACATTTGTTAGAAAATAACTAGTGTCACCTCAGCTGGTCAGTGATTGACACTGTATGATTGATACATACATATGATTGAAAATAATAACGTAATAGACAATAAGAATAAGTTTACTACGTCATATGCCTTCCCTTTGGTTTGGGGTCAGAATTCATCCACCGTATCCCTGAGTGTTGTAAGAGGCTACTGAAAGGGTTGGCTTCAGGAAGAGCACTCGGTCATAAGACTTTGCTCCAAACCTAAATCGTGGATTTGTCTCATGGACTGGTCTGGAGATAAATCTATGGACGGGTCTACCCATGCTGAAAATGGCGTGCAGAGTCCAGAAAAGTTTCCAGCCTTATCTGGTCATGTACATCTCATCACTAAACCTTCCTCATGTTTAGTGGGTGAAAATGGCCGTGGTTCGTATATAGGAGTAGGCCTTCTGCAAGGTGTTGTCGTCTAATTAATGAAAACAGTGGTGTATGAAGAAAATTGTTTTAGGGGCATGATCAACTATCATGTGCCGTGAAATTGCATTGATAAGATATCTAACCCTTCCTCAAAAAGGAAAACCTTCCTCCGGCTTACAGCCGTGAAACTGTCATTTTTCTGGGCTCTGACGGCGGGAATACAAATTCTGTCTGTGTGTGTGCGTTTCGTTACGTAATAATGATTAGAGATTTACCTGGTTCTGCTGTTGAAATTGTTGCTGCTGGAAGTCACCAGCAGACTGACTGAAGCCGGGTTGACCTAAAAACATTTGTATGAATCATGTAAAAGATATTTCACAGGGGTACAGATAAGAATGAGTCGAGATAATTTGTGAGAATGACAATTACCCGAGTAGGACTCGAACCCACGACCTCTCGATTCATACTCTAGAGCGCTACTACTGATTTTCCAAAAACTGTTTTTTCATAAGAATGAGTGATGGAAATACCTGAACCCAAACAGTACACAACAAAAGCCGCTAAAAAAAGAACTTTCATCTTTTTACCCAACGATAATATTCACAATGTCACCGACACCGAGCAACAGTCAGAGTTAGTGATGCATTAACACAGCGCGTTGATAGGCCATGTCCTCTAACACCAATGTTAATGCCTGGTTAACAAGCTATGCTTCAACCCCGTGGATATTCGTCCGGCACCGAATCGGTATCAGTACATGCTATTCGTCTAGCAGACATGTACAGTAACTATTTGCAAAAAACGTGTAACCACAAATGGACGAGAATAAAAAAACTTAAGTATAA
Source organism: Pelagia noctiluca (assembly GCA_963924455.1). Lineage (NCBI taxonomy): Eukaryota > Metazoa > Cnidaria > Scyphozoa > Semaeostomeae > Pelagiidae > Pelagia > Pelagia noctiluca. Next base: position 276,033 of record OZ004328.1, on the reverse strand, counting down.
ACATTAGTTGCAGCCATACAGATCCGATGCTTTAACTGCGCAGGCAATAGGATCCTACAAAGGTGCATACGAACTAATTCTTGAGATAATCAGATGGAAGAGGTTGCAATGGTTCAGTCACGTGGCCCACCATCATGACACCCTATGCCATAACATCTTGCAAGGGTTTGTAAATGGCAGAAGGAAGAGAGGACGGCCGAAGACGAACTGGCAAGGGAATGTTAAAACCTGGACTGGAAGAAGCATCAGCAAAAGCAATGTGGAAAAAGTGGATTTTTACAGCAATTACGTAAAATATTAGCCTTGTAAGGGGTAAAAATTTAGTATTAATAAACTATTATAGATTTGAGAAATGCTGGAATGGTATACCAAATAGTTTACGTGTTTACGGCAGAAAAACAGAAAAACCCTGAACGCTATTTTTGCCACAGCTTTACCGTCGTTCCGCCATTTTCACGGAACTTGAGCTCTTTGAATCTTCGAAATCTATTGTCTTTTCAGCGATATGATTGGATAAATTCTTAGTCAAAAAAATGCCCTTGTTGGTCAAAAACATTTTTATACCTAGCTGTCTACAAATGCTATAGAATGGCTGAGGACACAATCCAGTGCAGGAGGATGGTTTTCGACAGCAAAAACACCTCAACAGCCACCAGCTATGGGACCAATATTATGGTGAGGATGGTGAAGTCTGACAGGGGAAGTAAGAAGGGTTCTGCTGCATTCAAACTGTCCTGAAGTGTCGTACCGGACAGAGTACTCCAAGATAGAGGACTTCAAAGATTCGGTACAGACATTAGTTGAAAGAGGACTTTGATCTGCTAATGGCGTTTCATTCTGAAAGTTCAAATCTCTTTTGAACATTTGCACCAGAAATGTATTGATTCATTTATTGATTTTCAATGATAGCCATGTCAATAGTAATAACAATAACGATAATCAACTTTATTGAAGTGTCAAGGTATTTAGCATTTGCTATTTATTAGGGAACTGTCAGTGATTACCCCTGATATCCTTGGTACTTATTTACCGACCTCGGAAGGATGGACAGCTGAGTTGGCTGACGACTTGTAGTTCATGGTTCCAACAATTCTGTTGTCCCCTCTTGAACATAAATTACATAAGAATATAAATCAAAAATAATTAACCTCGTTTTCATATTGGACATGCGTTGTAAATTAGGCCATTCTTGTTTGTTCATGCTGAAGATCTGTTTGTAAACATCTTCTCTCCTTGATATATCTGATACATAACAATTCGTGGATTTGACCCTACGAAGTCCAACGCCTTAACCACTATGTTACATCATCGTAAGGTCTTTATTACCTAAATCATTTACCCACATTCAAATATTACCCAACAAACAACAGTATAATTTGTGGATCGCCCGCTAAAAGAGATAGAGAATTATGATTCTTACCAGCAGTTAAATTTCCAGTCTGTTGTTGTTGTTGTTGTTGTTGTTGTTGCTGTTGTCGCACGACCTGTTCTTCCAGTAACTTTCCTTCATTGATCTTTGCTTCATACTCTTCGTAAGCCTTTTCCGGCTCTTGAAGTTTCTAATAAATAATTTTCAAGTCAAATCAAAGTTTGATAGGTACAGAACTTGAGAATGAAGAGGAAGATCGTAAAAAACAAGACAGGAAGCTTTGCATCTGACACTCATCTGAAGAGTGATACTCATTATCAACCTAGCATGATCAACAGAAGCTCACTCACTCGATCACCAAGTTTCCTTGTGATCAGTGGCAAGAGCCAAGGGAACCAGTCGCCCACTATTATTCTTAGCAATAATAGCCTTTTGTTTAAAGAAAATATAACATGATTCCATCTCAGACAGTGAGATGGCCCCCAATAATTACCCAAGTTTTCTCCACTACGATGTAACTCCTAAGAATAATTACCTCCATGACTTGATCCGAAAATATCTTGTTTGTCTCCCAAATCTTCTGGACTTTGATGACTTTTTCTTTATTCTCAGGGCTCTCGTTATGCTGTGCAACCGCAAATATTGACACCACGACATCTCCGAGAGCCTTTTGCAAATCTGGGAGGTCTTTTCTCGAGCAATGGTGACCAACATCGTTGATCAGGTACACAATATGCAGCATGTGGGAAAACTTGTGTCTCTCTGATGAAACTCTACAAAAGAATGATTGGCTCAAATATAGGACCTGAATTTCCTGGAGAAAATTATTGTGTTTTTAGGGCTATTTCCAGGCCTTATAGGAGAGCTGGCCCTCTGATTAGTTTTTAAAAGGCAAGATTTTGAGCTCTCCTAGGCAAGATTCCAGGTACTCAATATTGGCATCTTGCCTTGGAGGGAGCACTTCCTATTAAAAGAAAATGCTAGTACAGTCTTCAAATGGCACTGAACTTCAAAATTGCCATAAAAATTGGAAACATAGCGAAACGAACACATGGATTTCTTAAGCTTTTTGTATGACACTCAACAGAGTAATACGTCAGAAAGAGAACGAAACAGAATCCTAACGTATTACCAATAAGTAATCTATGTTTTCACTTCGATGTGTTGCCAATTTTTCTGGTTATTTTGAAGAAGATAGTGTAAGAATAGAAGGCGGGATGGCAGCTAAGGGGGCTAGTCTTCCAAGGAGGGGCTGATTTGCTTCCATATAAACAGGCCCTAGAGGTAAAGTATTTTTCTGACTCACAAGCTATAAAATTGTATTATTTGCTAAAGAATTATTGTTAAAGAACAAGACTTACTTGGTTAATAGATGTTCAGCAATATGTCTGCAGTGATGAGCTGATTTGGCATTTGCAATTATCCAAGATTTTCCACTCTGTTGATAAAAATCACGTATTGGGGGATTAAGAAAAGCAACAAAATGAGAATAAAGAATGGAAAAAAAGACTCACCAATTGGGATGCATCAAGTCTGAAATTGAGAGCTTGTGATCTATCTGTAAAGCCATGGCATGTCATTTAACAATTGAGCCCCATACTGCCCCACTCTCCCAACCCAGACAAGCATTGCAATATACAATGCTTCCCAATTTTCAACTCAATGCCCCCTGTGAAGTTTTTCTATACAATCTCAAAGGGGGTTGGAGGCTATTCGATAATTAAGTCATGCTTGGTGTGCCTTTACAAAACCATCTGTATCATTTCCTCACGCTCGGTCATTTTGTTTTGCATATGACGTATTTATATTGCATCACAATAAACATGAAGAGCAACCTATCCCCATGCCCTGGTGTGATTATTAAACAGCCCCTTAGAGGAATTACCTGAATATTGTCTTTCGTACACGACCCCATCAGCTTGCTTAGCAACCCATCAAATTCGCTCAAGCTCAAATCACTCGGGGGTTGGGGTTTTGCTTGAATGTGAGCTTGTGGTTGCATGTCTCCTTGTCCTTGTCGAGGTGCCTAAAACATTAAAAAGTATCAAACGAGCTATGAAAATATCATGTCAAAGACTTCGGTCAAAGACTTAGATGAAGGTTTTGAGACAATTTTGTTACCCCCTCAGCATCCCATGCACCGAAATAGACGATAGTGCAAAAGATGGCAAATCTTAATTCAGCAATGCATGGGAGTAATAGGCCACTTGGCAATTCATAGCTACCAAAACTAGCAACTGCAGTTTGACGCGAGATTAAGGCAGTTACAATTTCTATAACTATGCGTTGCTGAGGGGCATATTCATAAGATGTATTGTGTGAAGTTAGAGCATCCTTTTTTGGTTAATCCCTCTAATTACCAGCTGAAAAGATTTTTCCGTTGATCCCCTGCCAGCCTCTTTAAAAGGTTGGAAAGAAAGGGTTTGAGATAGTGACTTAGAGGCAAAAAAGTAATAGAACTTTGTGGAAGACGGGTGAGTCAACCGTTTCGATAATTAGTTCCTAGCACCTATTCTTACCTCATTTTCCACACTTTGAGCAATGTAAATCAAACAGCTCACTCTAATTTATATGAAAACCAGACTACTACCACTAAGAGATTGCTTGAACTGGATCCAATAATCAAACAGTTAAAAAAGCGGCCTTGGCGCACCAAAAAAGTGGAGCGGTCTCTAATTGGTCAATCCCTGAAATAGTTGTGAAGGAAATTGAGGAAACTGCAGTCTGCAGTCCGTGTTTCATTTTGTATTGTTTAGGTTGAGACTGTTGAGGCTGGTGAGCTTTTTCTAGGAAATTTTGCGTAAGGTATTTTGAGGAACAGCGAATTTGAAAGAAGATGGAAAATTGATTTCCAAGAATTCGTCATCTCAGAAATAAGACCAGAAATTTAACTGTTTTTTAATGAGTCGCAGTTTTCAGCGTTCAGCAAATTCATCAATGTGATAGATTTTGCTTCATGTAATAAGTCTAAATAAGCACCAAATATACTAAAGACAAATTTGATAGTTGAAAATTACCGAAGAATCTGATTCCCATGATTGCTGCACTGGAGGCTGCTGAACAACTTGTGTAGTTGGTTGTGGATCCTGTTGAGCTTTTAACTGCTGCCCTATTCATACGAAAAAATGTTAATCTAGACTGTGCAAACAACATGAAAACCTAAGATTTCAAGTCTACGATATTCTAGATGAGCAGGGTAGCTTATTTGAGAAACAGTAATAACAAAAATTAACACCATAATATCGGCTTTTTTGCACTTGCCCTAAAGAAGGCTGAATTTTGTCAGTCAGTGGGAAAAAGGCAGGCGAGAAAAGGGCCAGCATTGTAGAATCCTTTGGTTGAAATATTTTGGTTATCACCAGGTACGAAAACATATACAGAGAGAGTTATTGACAGGCATGGTATACAGAAAATGAAAGCGGGGTCCACACTGATCTAATGGAGTTTACTGGGTTGTTCTTCAGGGCGGCCTTGAGAACTGCCTAATATAGACAAGGTTGGGGCCTTATGATACAGGATGTGATGGCCCATTGCACGTGCTTGATCCATTAAGTGATAATGATTAACCTAGTGAGGCTGAGAAATGAAGTTTCCCATGAACCATTTCAATTCTAAGTTTAGATAAATTACATTTAGCTTCATCTCTGTTCAGAATTCTTTATATATACTGACGAGGCAAGCTTAGAATCAAACAGTCTTAAGTCCTCATTGCTGAATACACAGTTGCCCATTCAATCTCCAAAGCAATAACTTTCAGATCAGATGAAACATGAACAGTAATTAGGGATGACTAGAAAATTATTGCCAGAAGTTTGCTACTCAAGAATGAAAGAGATGGATGAAAATCAAACCTTCAATTTGAACTTTCCATTTATAATAAGCATGATGATCTCCTCCATAAAGAAATTGAAACTTTGGATTGCCCCTCTGCTTTTCTTTTGTTAGTTCTTCGAATTGTGGACCATTTCTTGCAACGAAATTGGCTAGCTTGTCTATTATGTTTCTCTGATCTATATCTAAAAAACAAATGGGCGCTTTCTGATTTGAGAAACAAGAGAGCTTGGGGCTATCTGAAATTATTCTAATTGCAAGTGAATTGTTTTGCTAAATGCCAGTCTGTTTTAAACGTAGTATACTATGATCATAACAACTATGAGTATGTATATACTACTATATTCCAAGGATGCAAGGTCTAATTGTTGGGAGGAGCTAAGGTATGCATGGAAAATATTCTTTGAGCATATGTGGCATTGGGGGCAATTGAAAGATTCTGTTTCTGCTATAATTTTAGGCTAATTTAGTGATAGTTAATTTGTGAGATTGATATGGCATGGGTTGCTTGAGTAAATGCAGCAACCAAAAGCCATACGGGCCATTCAAGCTCATACCCATAGTAGTCTATACAGCAAATTGTCGCACTTGCATGCCAGAGTTTAAAAATAGAACAGGCTTGATCAATAGAAAATTGCCTGCACACACCTAAGATCTTTTCGAAAACTGCTATACCCTGTGACCAGGGTGGAATCCATGTAAAGGCTTTGCTGGATATTACGCCAAGAACAATAGAAAAACATGTAATCCATTGTTTTAGTCAAACTCCACACCTGATATCTAGGGGTTATCTACTTAGATTGCACCCTTGCCCTGTGAGGGCCAACCGGTTCAGTTGCTAGGGTTGAAGTGATACAATGTTCATGAGTTTGAATGCTAGATGCTCAGAACGCTGTGAAGGAGAAAATGTTATGGCGAAAGGAAACAATAACATTTGCTTTATTTCAATTTTTCCTCCTTCGCAAAGGTCTACAACGGAGCAGATGGCAAACAGAGGATATCTATGGACTACTTAAAACGAAGATCACCCAGGTCCCTTTCATTCTCAAAAGGAGACCTGAATTCAAACAAAAGAAGAAAAACCCAAAATATCTAGTCTGATGTTGGCTTTTGATTCATACTTACCTTCTGGAATAATCATATTTCTTGTTTTTGCTTTACAATTCAGACACGCATGACATTTTCATCAACCATTTTCTTTTTGAGCATAGGCATTTTGAAAGAGCCTCACAATCAATCTCAGCATTTCAATTACAAAAGAGGCCAAATACAAATGCTGGACGATTAAAATGTTTATAGTTGTTGTCGATGCGATCTTTTTATTTGGGAAGCGATCATCGTTGAGAAGCTGTCCCAAAGCTGTCCCTTCTTGGGAATCAGAAAATCGTGTCGTTGTTGAAAATTTATCATAGGCCGCAAAATAAGGCTTTAAAGGCTTTAAAGAAGCAATCATTCACCGAAAATGTTTCCAACTAAGATGATGTCGTTCCGTAAAGTTGCGAACCCTGGTGTTTATCATGGACTACTCCGACCTGTTTTGGTTGCGTCGAGATCTGCCAGCTCGGCCGCAGCCTTCAAGAGTCGTATCCTTACTTTAATTGTTGATAGATTTAGATTTTGAACGCAGATGATCTTTTTAGTTTATTTACCACATAAAGTAATGTTCAATTGCAAGAAATAGATGTAATATGGAGGAAGCATGACGAGAAAGTTATTATGTAACAACTAAAGCGAGATAATAAAGAGAGGTCCAGTAATGCGTCCATTCAAATTTTTAAGCAGTATGTTCAAGTCTCCTACATTCTTAACTTCTAAGAAAACTGAATGTGATTTTCACTCTTTGAGCTTGCTGCAATTCGGCACAGCACAAAATAAGATCCTGGAAAATATTAGAAGTAATTTCTTTCAATCTTCTGCTGACAAGTTACAGTCAAAGTGATCTTCTAGCAGAGATCTAAACAATTATCCTCATATTACAGGAAGCCAAGTTCTTGGCGTAGCCTAGCTAAATTTTAGGTTTACTGCCTCAAACAGCTAGGTCTGATGTACGAGTCTCTAACGTTAATATTACCCATGAAATGTTGTTACTGATAGAGATTCAAGGACAGAACTGTTTAAAGCACAAGTTTATTTTTGGATTACCTCATGGAGAGGAGATAGTCGATCGAGCATCAGTTTTTTCTACCTCGCTAACTTTTAATTAAAAGTTTAAGGAGCAATTTAGCAATTTTAGATTGTTTTGTTGTCCTTAGATTTCCTTAATCAAATTCATAGTGCAAGAAACTGAGGGGAAAGGCAGACTTCCAAAATTTGGTATGAATTCTTTGAAATTATGAGGGTTTGAATACTTAAGGGGGAGACCAATAGGGTTACTTATGTTCGCTATTTTATCTTTATAATTAGAGGGTAGATGGTATTATTAGTTAACTTTTGTTATTCTATATCAGATTTAATGTGCACATTCCGTCACATTAAATCATGTTGAGAACTAGAAGATTTTTTTATGTAAAGGCTTCCAAAGACACTAAAAATATTTTATTTGTAGCCAAATTTGATTATCAAGATGCTTTGAATTTGGAATGCAGACTCACAGAGGAAGAAATAATGATCAGGTAATTTTTGCTAAATGAAGAATCCAGCATAACACATGTGAGGTAGAAAAAATGCTAGTAGAAATTTGCTGAATGTTAAATGACTTTGACCTTGGAACTGTTCAATAACTTCTTAATCCCCTCAGGAAGAAATTGATGAAACCTTCCCTGGGCCCAGAATAGTGGAGAATATATGGACAGAGCAAGTTGTTGATTGGAGAAGGAATTCACTCTGGCCCAAAGCACTTGTCTGTTTCCTCATAAAAAAGTTGATTGAGGCTGGAGTGGGTTGCTGGGAAAAGGCAAGAAGTGAAATGGCATTGAGAAACCATGTACCTTTCTTTTTTATGGTGCATGAAAACAATATTGCAATGCATTTAAAGATTAGTTAATCAATAACTGCCACATTAATTGCCCCACTGAAAAACAAAGCATTCGAAAATGGTCTCAGCTAAAACAATTACTACTTACTTATTAATTACTACTATCCCATATATAATATTACATCTTGTCTCATACTGTTTATTCCATTCCTTACAGAGACCAGGTGAGGCATTATTGTCAAGAAAGGTTGATGCCTGGAATTATCATGGCCAACAGACATGAAAGTGAGTTGTTTTAGTTTTTTATTTGTTGTCGCCTATCGTTTCTAGTTATTCAGCTGTTTATATGTTGCTATTGACCGGCAAATAAAATTTTTATCTTTGCAAGGTATATCAGTTTATTTGCAAAGGACGAAAGGCCCACTGAATAAATAAACTAATTGAGGACCTCTGTCATTAACTTAACAGCTGATCTAGGCTGATTTGCATTCTATTTCGTGACTAATGGGAACACTGTCTGTGTGACCTTCAAGCTGAGGCATGGTATGGTTTTGAGCTTGTACCAAAACTTACGTCCAGTTCACCAGACTCTTGATTGTAATTCAACATACAGGGGTGATTTGGAACTAACCAAAGTCCTGAATGGATGAAGAAAACTCATTCATCATTGGTAGTAATAAATTTTCCTTGATGCCCACTTTAAGGCTACGTTTCCACTATACCGGTACAAGGGCAAATAAGGGCGAAAGACTATGCTCCTTTGGCAAACAACTAAGTATTCATTTTGTACCGGGATAGTGTAAACGTAGCCTAAGTCTTAAAGTTGCAGTCTATCTGATTGTTTGTAGCATTCGATCGCGGAATCATGAGTGAATTTGGTCAGCTTGGTGTCTTGGGGTGCACGCTAGAGGGTAAGATTTGAAATCATGCAACCTTAGTTTTCGTTTGCAATGATAGTAATCGTGTGGTAGAGAGTTTGGTAGGGGTGGCACATTTGTTAAATGATTATGCAGGTGTCCTAAGCTGCGCTCAAGAAGAACAGAAATCTCATGTAGAAAATGATAGTAATTGTTTTTTATCAACATCGGTAGAGAAATCAACATTTGGTAAATGCTCTATCATGAGCAGGCCTTTCAGGAGGGTGGCAAATCGCCCTTATAAATGACATAAGGAGGACAATCGCCTGTCAAAATATTTTTGCTTTTATGGGTTCCTGCGCAATGAAAGATTTTAGCAAATGGGTTGGAGGATGATTTCCTAATCTTAGATGATGTCCTTATTTTGATCTTATGTTTTGATTTGTTTGGTACAGCATTTTTTTTGGGTTTGTAGTTACACCAAACTCCAACAAAACACTTTCAAATGCTTCCAACATTAGAGAAGAGAAATCCTTCATAATGGGCCTATTTATTCTATGGTATTTGAAATAACTACGTAATTTAGGGAAAGAGGAGTTGCTTAATAAGAATAAGTTCCGAACTGCGCTGATTGAATTATTCATGACAAATTTTTCTACATTTGTTAGTGACTCCATTGATGGCTTCATTTGGTTAGTTGTGGTGCAATTCGTGAAATTGGATATGGCTGGGGTTGGTCAACTTAAATCAACTGCCCTGATGCTTGATTGCTACAGCACTGGTGCACCAAATCAGTGGTCGTGGTTAGAATCCTACTGCAGTTTTTCATTCTCAAATTTCATTCTTGTTTCCTAATTGTGGATTTCTTTACGGAATTTCAGGATACGGCTGTTCTGGAGTTTCTGATGTGACATACGGTTTGATTGCAAGAGAGGTTGAAAGGTAAGGAAATAAGGAATATGTTTATTCAGATCTGCGTACAGTAATTATTCGATTGAATCTCTCCTGCCAGCCCTTTTAGCGTCAATTGTTGGCTAAGCCTTCCCTTTTACCTTGGTTTGGCCAGAAAGTCCATGTATTACAAAATCATTCACAAGAAAGAAGTAGAAATGGGAAATATAATTAAGTTGAAGGTTTTTCGAGGACAGAACTGAAGATTTCAAAGTAGATTAGTAGACCAAGCTCCCTTAAAAAACAATTTCCCAAAGCTTTTAAAAACAAGTCTTGTCTGCTCCCAAGGTCAGTTTTGAATAAGCCCGAGAACCCCTTCAGAATTATATCGGTGAGTCATTTTGTGATTCCGTTTTAATTTAAAGCAACTTTGCACATCCACTGAATAAAGTCTTCAAAATTGTTTTTCCCTACTAGAGTTGACAGCTCGTACCGATCTGCGATGAGCGTACAGTCGTCTTTGGTCATGTACCCAATCTACACATACGGCACAGAGGCACAACGACTCAAATACCTCCCAAGACTCGGTAAGTTCAGGCTAGATATTACTGGGTCAGGAAAGAAAAATGACTAATATATGTAGTATTGAACAGTCTTTTATTGGTACAGAACTTTAGGATTGTGAGGATATAGCGAAAAATAGATACACTAAAGCTTTGCTACTGATACTTCGAATAGCTTTATCTTTATCTGGTAAAATTCTTTGTTAGGTTTCTTTTTCCTAATATGTCACAAGACTAAGCTTAACTTTAGCCGCACATAGCAAACCACTTAAGCCGCTCTGCCACTCATCCCTTGTCTTAATGTATTATTCTTTATTTTTACTTTCATCTAAAAACTTCTGTCATATTTCATTTCAGCTACTGGAGAGATTATCGGTTGTTTTGGCCTAACTGAACCAAACCATGGCAGTGACCCTGGTGGTATGGAAACAAAAGCAGTTTACAACCCTGCAGGGAATAGCTTTATTTTGAATGGAAGCAAGCAATGGTAAACATTTTGAATTTTGAATACAGTATGATTTGAAAAAAGAGCTTTTACAAATAATTAGTTTACTTCGTGATGCAAACAAACATACTATGTATTTTTCTAGGATTACGAATTCACCATTGGCTGATGTGTTTATTGTGTGGGCAAATTGTGAAGATCGTGTGATCAGAGGATTTATTCTAGAAAAGGTAACATGGTTTGTTCCCCCTTCTGATTGCCAAATTCTATGAGAGCTTGCTACCCATGTGTCCTGACCTTATGAGATGCAGTACTTTGAGTGTGGTATCATCAAAATCTTTTCTAAGATATTTTTAAAAATTATAGTTCATAATCTAAAGATAGTCAAAATAACATTGTATGATTGTAAAATCCCCTTTAGTTGAACATTGACCAAGATGTATATGTATAACGAGAATAAACATAACGTTATACATCAAATTCGATTTAGCCCTTCCCACTTATAACAAAGTCGTGAAATTTGATCGCTTACGTTTATTAGAAAGCCATGAAATTTTATTACCTACCTTATCACAGCTTGAGATAAGTTTATAAACTTCATCTTTCATAGAAGCTTTAGAACCTAGCTCAATTGCCCCCAGTACATCCTTACCAAGTGACTGCTTGCTCCCTTTGGCACTTCATTTTCAAGTTATTTTCCTAATTGTATTTCATCTAAAGGGAATGCCTGGATTGACTGCTCCAAAGATTGAAGGGAAATTTTCTTTGAGAGCATCTCAAACTGGTTCGATTTCAATGGATGATGTCGAGGTTCCGGAAGAAAATCTTCTGCCCAACGTGGAGGGCCTGAAGGTAGGTTGCTCTCCGGATAGATTACTAAAACTCTGTTATCCGCAACACCACCTTTCTCATGGGCCTATTTCTATCTTCCTCTGGTCCTCTGAATATGAAAATTTTTTAGGTTTTATTTATTTCTCTTTCCGACGTACTACTCTGATGAGTGTCAGATGCAAAGCTTTAATAGTTATTATGTTTCATTTACAATTCATTAGAATTCATTTTAGTTCTCTTTCTGACGTAATACTATGATGAGCGTCAGACCCAAAGCTTATGTAGTTATTATATTTCGCTATGTTTCAGAATTTTCTTCCCATCTCAGTAATCACTGATTTATAAATATTTGGAATAGATGCAAATTTTTTTGTTTCTGGACGGTGGTATTTTAGAGGAACTTTAAAAATCAGAAATTGAATCAAAATGAAGAACTGTAGTATTTGTAGCCAAGCCGGAGCCAGCCTGTTGCAGCAACCCATCTGGCTTTGGTACTTTTCTAATGTTTACTCAAACCTAGCTGATTGCTTCTGCGGCTAGCTGACCCTGCTCATGTAAACACTTTAGAGTCTGACTTGAGATGGGCTGAACCGTCAGGTTAAATCTGACTCCGTCGCTAAATTTTCATTATGAACATTCTTGTTTTCTCAGGGTCCCTTTGGCTGTCTGACAAGTGCAAGATATGGCATTGCATGGGGTGTGCTTGGCGCTGCAGAGTTCTGTTTAGAAGCTGCGAGGCAGTACACAATTGATAGGTAAGTTTCTTCATCAATATATGGGTCGGGGTCTGCTGCTCACATATTCAAATGGTGCGATTAGCCAAGCCTTTTCACAAAATAACCCTTGCCTTACCCAAGCCAAATCCATTAAATTTCCCTTGCCTTAGCTAGGCCAGTTGCTATAAAATTTCCCTTAGCTAACTGAATAGGCTCAGTACTAGACTTTGATCTAAAAATTCAGAATTGTTGGAAATTTTCTTATTACCTGCTTCTTTTTAAAAGGTTAAAGATGAGATTTCTGATTTTAAAGGCTACTGACATGAATTAGCAGCTCCCGTTGCCAAACCGTTCTCTAACCAGAATAGCAAAAGTGTAAAGTTTATACCTCTGGCTGGCTAGACTAAAACTCGGAACAAAACAAATATACCCTCTATCGCAATACATCCCCAGGTACTCTTTATATGGAAGACCCCCCTGTGAATCTATGGAGAATTGAATTTAACCGATCATGTGTATGTTTCCAGGGTGCAGTTTGGAAAGCCTCTTGCTCAAACTCAGTTAATGCAGAAAAAAATGGCCGACATGATGACCGAAGTGAGTTTGAGAATTATTACCTCTACCTTGCTCATTCCCACAGCGACAGTTTTAGGGGGTCCACAGGGGTCCCAGGCCTTGTGCTTTTTATAACCAGAACAGTGTCCTGTAGAAGAAAGTATAACAAAATTAGGGAGATGTTGTTGTTGATAGTTGATAAGCAAATACACTTACTATCTTCGTGATTTATTGGTTTATGTGCACTGCACAAAGAACCCACTGGATAGGTAACATGGTGTAACTGAATAGGTAGACTAATGGGGCAGTGCATTGATAGTTGAAAGGCAAATGCGCTTACTATCTTTGTAAGGTATTGGTTTATGTGCAAAGCACAAAGGACCCACTGGATAGGTAACATGGTGTAACTGAATAGGTAGACTAATGGGGCAGTGCATTGATAGTTGAAAGGCAAATGCGCTTACTATCTTTGTAAGGTATTGGTTTATGTGCAAAGCACAAAGGACCCACTGGATAGGTAACATGGTGTAACTGAATAGGTAGACTAATGGGGCAGTGCATTGATAGTTGAAAGGCAAATGCGCTTACTATCTTTGTAAGGTATTGGTTTATGTGCAAAGCACAAAGGCCACTCTGAATAGGGAGACTGATTGAGTTGTGCTAGGTAAACTAATAGAGCAGTGCTACCCTGTTTCTTCCTCTAGATGTGACCACACCTCGTGATTCATTTTGCCTTTTTGTCCGGAATTACAGAGAGCTGGCTAATTCTCTCCTCATACTCTATGTGACAGGTCTGAAGGTGGTCTCGAACCCGGGACCCTTTGATGATCAAAGGTCGAGTGATCTAACCACTCGGCAATCCCCGGTTTGAAACAGTGCTGATTGAGTTGTTTGGCCCCTGGCCACGCCATCTTAAAAACTGCCACTGGATTTTCAAGCCTTTATGACTTAAAAGTATTTCCTGTTGTTTTCAGTAATATATGCGAAACTTCCACATGACCACTATGAACACTTCACTCTGATTGGCTAATATTGCTTGGGGGTTATGTAATCTTTATTTTAATTGGCTGATTTTGCTTGAAGGGAAGTTGAACAGATATAATGAAAAAATGACAATTTTCTGAAATTTATCACGTCAAGCTTTCGATAATGGTATCAAACAATAATTTACTTTCAAAGATGATTTGAGCAAGTAAAGTGAATGAACAAGTGGTATTTCATTAGATTTAGAATTTCTCCTGACCTGTGATATTTAGGCCAAAAGGAAACACACAGTATGTTAACAGTCTTTCTAACAATGCTTTTTTACAAGTCTTATTATATGGCGATGAAAAACTTCCCATTGATATTAACAAAAATATACTCAAGCTGACTCTATCGTTCATCCACCAAACAGGCAGATTTAACTAACATAGTACCATCACACCCTTTGCTGTACGCCTTGCAACCACCAAACCATTTCTTAACATTCCTTGTTAGTTGTAGTTTTTTGTACTTGTAATCCTTGTAATTGTAATTTAATTACATGTTTTATGTAATGGCCCTGGGATAGCCATGAACTATTGCTTCCCAGGGTATCGTCTCTGTAACGTTATTTGTGTAATTTGCCTTGTAAGTTTTTATACATAATAGAAAAAAAACACACACAGTATGCCATTATCTATTACAATAAAAATGCCAAGGGGCTGCAAGGATAATTATTTGAGATTCAACTAGAATCTCAAAACCAGCCAAATAGCGGTAAGATGCTTAATAATCGTCAAGTTACTTGAACATTAAAGACATTCCGTCTCGATGTTGATTGAGTTAAAAATCAAAAAATTGTTATTGTTCCCAGTCCTTTTTGAATTCATCACATTCTGAAAAATATGGCGGAACGTGGAAGTTTCTTTGACACTCGACATTTCCCTATTTTTCCTCGCTGACCAAGCAACGTTGTGACTGAATGCCTTTAAGCTATGCGTAAAGATAGCTCGTCATACTTCAAGGATACAAAGTAATTTCTGTTTAGGTTTATTAAGAATTTAATCACCTTTTCCTGATATTGTAGATCAATATTGGACTCCATTCCTGTCTCCAAGTCGGCCGATTGAAAGAGGAGGGAAAGTGAGTAATTTGTCTCCTGTCATTTGTTTTCATGATCTACCTCTATTGCTATCCGCCATTTTGAATGTCTTTGTAGGCATTTGCGTCCTTACTACTTGAAATCGTTAATGTTGTAGAACTGTATCCCAATATAGATCTGCCAAGGGTCAACGAGTTGAATTCAACCGGGTCAAAATTATCAAGCATAAGGCTCTGTATTTCTTCAGTTTGAGGTTTATGCTTTTAGTCACAAATGTTTTGTCGATATTTGATCATAGCCTACAGATGTCTACATACAGACATGCGTGTACATGTTTCGCCTTAATGTTGATCCTAACCTTGGCACTTTAAGTTCTGATTGGTACTAGCCCCACGGGGACTGAATAGCTTGCACGTTCATTTGGATCAGTAATTTCATTCACTAGTCATTTCCTTGTTTCTCTTTCTTCAGACTCAGTCCAGAGATGGTCTCATTGATAAAGCGAAATTCTTGCGGAAAGGCGTTGGAGGTTGCAAGAACAGCACGTGATATGCTCGGAGGTAATATGTTTGATTCATGCGATTTCTTGTTTTCTGTCTTAAATGTTGTCATTTTCATATAGTCCAGTCAACCATACATAAAATGTACCCTAACATAGAACTAATTGCAAAAGGAATTCAGTTCTGAAATCTGGATGAGTTAAAAAGCAACACAGCAAAACCTAATACAAATAGATTTTCTGACGAAGCTGAGATTGAGAGGGGGTTTGTTCGAGAAGGGTTCTTGTTCGATAGGCTGTCTTATTCAAGCAGGGGTTTCATCAAATCATAACATTTACAGACATACTTTTTTTTCAGGAAACGGTGTTTCAGATGAGTACCACATTATTCGTCACATGATGAATCTGGAGGCAGTCAACACATATGAAGGTATTTAACATCATATTTTTCTCTCACACTTTTTTTTATTAGTAACCATGCATAATCTTCGTCCTGGTTTCTTATCTTTAATCCCAATTATATAAAAAAAAGTTTCTTAGCAGCTTGCTTATCCCAAGACTCATCTCTCTTGAATTCCTCGAGGTCAAATTAAGACATTTTAGAGATCTACATGACTTTTTGAAGATTTTGAAGGGTTAAAAGATTTTAAGATTCCTAGTGAAAGTATGCGAGATTTTAGAATTGGTTTATCCTCACTTCAGGATGTCTATTACATTATCTTTGGTTTTTAGTAGGCTCCTTATCTTTCGTTATTCAGACTGAGTGAGTGGGTTTATTTATATCATGCCAGCCTTTGAAAGGCCGGAAGAGTCTTTATTTTCAGAAGGACACTATGATATATTCATTCGAACTTGTGTTAAGTAAATGTTTTTTCTTATTTGTTTGTTGTCAGTGTCAGTCTCGTTATCGTATTCGTTTTGTCCTCGTTTGGATGTAAGGGCTATAAAAAGATGGTAGCTGTTGTTGTTAGGGGCGAGAGAACAGGATGATGTCCTACATATTATGAAACTTTAGAAATTCAATCAGTTTTTGCTTACAGACCTGCTTCATTACTTTCAATAGACACGGTTGCGTTGAAGCATTCGCTACATCACTACATATAGTAGTGAATAAAGTGGTCCTAGTGAGTTGAGTGAGTTTATGCTTGACATGCTAGCCTTTGAAAGGCTCTAAGATGCCTTTTTCCAGAAGGGGCATCCGAGCTTGTAGCCTACTACATCACTACATACAAAAGTCAACGATGTCTTAGTGCATTTGATGGTCTCATTTATGTTGTTAACCAGCTTTTGAAGATTTTAGTTTTCACTCATTCACTAATCTCCAAATAAATACTAGATTGAGCGTTTCTTGGGTCAAATTCTTCCAATGTGGCCGCTGAAATTTATGTTGAAATGATTCTTTTTAAATCATAGTTTATCGAAAAAGATGGTTTAAAAACCAGTTGTTGCATCTTTTTGTGCAAGTTTTTCAACATTGAGAGTGCCCAGTATGTCGTCTCGCAATTGTTTTAGCCAACAGGGTAGAGCACGCATGGTTGAGCTAATAGACCAAAACGCTTCTTTTGGATCCCTAGCCAGAAATATTCGTCATTATGAAAAGATTTTATGATATTCAGCATCATATTTATGTAGGCAATATTTACATGTAGAATTTCAACAGTAAAGAGGGAGAATAAGACATGTTGTGCACTTTCGTGTACTGCTTAACATCAACTGTGAAACAAAGACGTACTCTTTTTTTCTTATAAAAATACTTAAAATTATTCTAAGCCTTGATCTTTCCCATTGTTATTCTTAAATTTCCATTGTTTTTGGCAATTTTGAGCCTCAATATTCTTATGAAATTTATTCTTACAAAGAAAAAAGAGTGTAGGTTTCTAAACCATCTTTTTCGATCAACTATGTTTGAATAGAGGCACGATTAATCTTTAGTAGCTCCACAAACTATTCAGTCTACAACTGATCGTTCCCAGCATTCAAGAGATAAACTCAGAATAGTTGTTTATTGTGTTTCACACATTATCAGACATTTCCTTATTTATTTTCCTTGATGTATGAATTGTTTTCTTTCAAGGAACACACGATATCCACGCGCTGATTCTTGGCCGTGCCATCACAGGACTTCAAGCATTCTCATAAACTGAATGATTTGTATTGTAAGCTAAATCTTATTTATACTGGCCTTGTGGTAGAGTAGTAGCGTGCTACTGGACTTTTATTTATAGTGGTACTGTATTCATATCTGTAGTATTGATACTCTTAAGTGAAATATTGATTGACCTGAAAACTGATTTGTTATTAACAATAGCTTCCTTTTTTCTTTTTCGCTTCACAGCTTAAAATGCTTGATGGTAACTAGTACAACTAATTAGTACGATCAATCACACTATCAGTATCTTCCTCAATCAGAGTTTGAATTTAAATCTCATCTCCCTCGCCTCGGCCCCCCTTTACAATTCTGAACAACTATGCATAACTTGGTGTTGCGTAAGTGTTGAACTTCAATAAGAACACCATTGGGCCATTATATTTAAAATCGGCACAGGGAAATAATATCAGAAAAATGGACACCCTTTGCAAATCAATGAGATTACTACAGACTCCCTGTGAATTACATATTTTTGGAGCCCTCCCCCAGAATAATGCAATAATGTACTTGCATGTACTTGAATAATGCAATAATGCACTTTTTGCGGATGGCTTTGATTTGTATACCCCTAGAACCCTAGAGTTTGTTACATACTAAAAATCTTGGGGAAAACTGTTCCTTAGGAAGTTCTGTCCTTCGGAAGACCCCCTTGTAAACGTTGACCTAAAAGAACCTCTCGGAAATGCTCTCCCAGTCCCCCTTTTTTACAGATATAAAACGGTATAGCCAATTATTAAATGTGAAATGCAAAATTGATAATCTTACCACATTTTCTTTGTTCATTACAAGCCTAAGATTCGTTATAAGTCAACACCAACCGGCTCAAACTAAAAGAAAACGAAGGAAAACGATAATTTAGGCCTATAAAAATGTAAACAAAACAAATGATGCTCCTGAGAGTATGAACAAAGTAAATCACGAAACGATAGAAAAGAGCGATGAATAATTAAGAAATAAAACTTACTTTGGTTAGAAGAGGAATTCATTGATGAATATTGAGAACAGAAAATCTTCCACCTACTGCATAGGCATTGAAAATTAGGAACTTACTGCTCAAAATAAACTGCATGCGTGCAAGAAACGGATATTACATACCATGAGACATTTTCTCCTCAAAGTTGCTCGAATATTTCTGATTTTCAGCCCTCAAAATTGCCTGGAAGTTGCTTAAGTTTCGAAAAAAATGCAGACATTTCTCTGTACTCCAAACCGTTCAAATTGATGGTATATGTAAGAAAACCTTGTATAAAGCAAATACGTTGAATTTAACAATGAAGCATAGTGTGATCAAACAAGGTGAAGCACTTTCAGCACAGTTGTTTAAGCGTTCAGTTGCTTGGTTTATTTCATGGAGTCCTACTGGAGTTGCTTATTGATTTGCTCATTCCAGCCTCGGTTGCGTACCGACTGGTTAGTGATTGAATAAAAAGTGTAGTGATATGAAACAGTGAAAAATGAAAGACCAACCAAATGAAAAAACAGCATATCTGTTTTCAAACCAACAACCCTTGCCCCCCCCCCGCTCTTAAGCTTAGCCACTGTGCTGCTAAGAAATTTCGAGTTCTCGAATTTGCCCTTTAGCTAGGCAATCTCAGCACCATGCCTGAGCTTGAAGGTTTAGGAAGGGGTCAATTGGGAACTGGGATTTGCCTTTTTATTGACTGGGAAAATGATATTGGACTGCTTAGGACTGGGATTTGGGAATGAAAAAGTAAATTGGTATTGTTAAACACGTCAATATTGAAACTTGGAGTTAGTACCCCCTTCTCTCAGTATTTCACTGCAACACATTCAAAATTCATTTCTTAAGTAAAAATTACTGAGTTTCGAAGCATCCAAAAGGATTGAAAAGAGTTAGACAAAGCATTTAATAAACAATACAATAATAATAAATAAATAAGATTCACATGCACGCTT
This sequence comes from Pelagia noctiluca, assembly GCA_963924455.1. NCBI lineage: Eukaryota > Metazoa > Cnidaria > Scyphozoa > Semaeostomeae > Pelagiidae > Pelagia > Pelagia noctiluca. The sequence goes on along the minus strand of OZ004328.1, from coordinate 256,431 downwards.
TTTTGAATAAGGAACCAGTTTATAAGGAACCTAGAACTCGGATTTCTGGTAAAGTGTAAACGATTCTTTTGTTCGATTGTTTCCGTTAACAATAGAAAACGATAGCAAATCTGAATAACTTTTAGTACTAGGGCTTGAGGTAGGTTCCTTATAAAATAACAAGCGTGTAATACCTTCAGCAAAAACTAGAGTTATTCTAAATTATGTGCATTTGATATTCAATACTTCTTCACCCAAGGGAATGTGTGCGCAGTAATGTGGAGGGTGTCTAGTAACGTGGGAGGATATCTTACAGTAATGTGGAGGGATATTATCAGTAACATGGAGGGATATCTTCCAGTAACGTGGAGGATGTTCAGTAATGTGGAGGGATATTATCAGTAACATGGAGGGATATCTTCCAGTAACGTGGAGGGATATCTTCCAGTAATGTGGAGGGATATTATCAGTAACGTGGAGGGATATCTTCCAGTAATGTGGAGGGTGAGTGATGTGAGGGATATCATCAGTAATGCGGAGGGATATCATCAGTAATGTGGAGGGATATCTTGCAGTAATGTGGAGGGATATCTTGCAGTAACGTGGAGGGATATCTTACAGTAATGTGGAGGGATATTATCAGTACTGTGGAGGGATATCTTCCAGTAATGTGGAGGGATATTATCAGTAATGTGGAGGGATATCTTGAAGTAATGTGGAGGGATATCTTGCAGTAACGTGGAGGGATATCTTACAGTAATGTGGAGGGATATCTTACAGTAATGTGGAGGGATATCTTGCAGTAATGTCGACGGATATTATCAGTAACATGGAGGGATATCTTCCAGTAATGTGGAGGGATATTATCAGTAACGTGGAGGGATATCTTCCAGTAATGTGGAGGGTGTTTAGTAAAGTAGAGGGTTGTCATCATGGATATCTTGCAGTGATGTGAGGGATATCATCAGAAATGCGGAGGGATATCATCAGTAATGCGGAGGGATATCTTGTAATAATGCTGGGATAATGTGGAGGTACATCATCAGTAACGCAATAGGATATCTTGCAGTAATGTGTAGGGACTTAAGCAATAATCTGGTGGGTGTTCAGTAATTTGGAGGGATTCCATCATCAACCCTTGATGGATATGTTACAGTAGTGTGGAGAATACAAGACACGTATTTTTTCAAGCAACAAAATTTAAAGTTTGCTTGTTTGGAATTTTCAGCATTGGAAGCGCTAGGTAGTCTTGCAATGCCCTTACCGATTTTAATACACAGTGTCGCAATTTTTATTTGAAAATGTCACCCTGAAAATTGTCACGTCCCCAATGGTCTTATAGGGAATGCCTCCCAGAATTCGAGAGGGTTGCTGTTTCAACGGGGTGTCTACTAATGGCGTTACTGTGATATTTCATGTAAAAATCTTTCAGCCTAAAAATTCCTAAAATCAGTCAAAATCAAAACCACCTACCACTAAGGCGTTCTCAACGTGTCTTCACTTTTCTTATATGAAGGCAAAACAAGTTTTGTGAAATTCCGCTTGGTTACACGCGATGCCTCCACAGGCTCCTCCCCACGGCGCGATTCTTTCAGCCCCGCCTCCTTGGCCTTTAGGTGTTCAGCCCGCCTGCGCGCTAAATCTGATTTTCCGGGTGTCGAGAGACCGAACCCAGCCTTGGGCCAGCTGCCCTCGTTGAGAATGTCCGTGAATTGTGTCCGGTCTTGTTCTTGCTCGGACATTATTCTGCTGTATGTTAAAACTTCGGTGCTCATCAGGTCGAATGGGTCGAACTTGTTGTCCGTGTTTGCAGAGCTACAAAAGTAATTCAATTTGTTTGGTTTATTCCGTCGAGCTTCACTGAACTCAATGTTTGCATGGTTTTTTCATCCTCTCATGTTCTAGGGTTGCTCCCTCCAGGGAGGGTCGAACCCCCTAAGTGTTTACTTACAGTTGTGAGTGGCAAGCCAACATCTCAGCCCTGAAGTAGACTCTATCAAAATTCTATTTATCACTTGTTCACTTCATTTTATCAATTCTTCAAAATATGATTAAAATTTAGAAACGCAGGCAAGGAAAATCGGAAACATAATAAAATGCTGAAGTTTTGTGTCCGACACTCATCACAGTTATACGTTTCCGTTTCTTTTGTAAGGCGTAAAAACGGCCCTAAATGGCATCAGATCAGAGTTTTGAGCAGTAGCAGCTGAATTAGGCCGTTGTAAGAAGTGCAGCCGTTAATTAATGCTGCCAGAAAAAGGGAAATACAGAACTCCATAATGACTGAAAATATAGAACTCTATAATAGCTGGGAACATAGAACTCCATAATAACTGGGAACATAAAACTCCATAATAACTGGGAACATAAAACTACATAATAACTGGGAACATAGAACTCCATAATAACTGGGAACATAAAACTCCATAATAACTGGGAACATAGAACAGCATAATAACTGGGAACATAGAACTCAATAATAACTAGGAACATAGAACTCCATAATAACTGGAAACATAGAACTCCATAATAAAAATATATAAGAATCTGTACCTTAATACATTCGGCGTTCTTAAAATCACTTCAGGCGCAGTCTAAGAGAAATAATAAAATCTTTAAATACAGCTTTATTTAGATATACTATTTTGAAAAATCAGTCTTAATTTCCAGATTCAGAGGAACACCCGGATTTGAATTTGAACCTGAAAAGCACGTTTGTGAGACAAACACCAGACAAGCCCTGCTAAGAAAGCTAACGTTTCCTGCCGAAGTAAATCAACAGAACTACGTCGCTATGTGCTGAACACATCTTCAGTCTTCTTTAGCAAAAGTTTTCACATCGTCATATTCTGACTGAGCCATTAATGGTCCGCTCATCCTCTATCTATAAGAGAAGCCCTCGTCAGCTTCTAACCCGTTTGGTCAGACCCTTGATATGCGCACAGCTCTCAGACAGCTCTCACCTTACAATGGCTCTGTAATGAATAAACAAATTGTGTGTATTTGAGAATCCTTGCCCCATCCATCCAAGACCTCTGGGTACCATAACTCGCTAAGGTTTTAATTTCATCCTCTTTCCAACATACTGCAAAGATGAGTGTAAGACGAAAAACTTCACTAGTTTATAATAAGACTGCCTTGGTGGCCTAGAGGTCTACAACTGGCCACAGTGAGCAAGAGATGTAGTGTCCCGCAGGACAACAGCTGTAAAGCTGCCATAAGTTAACCTGCATTAAAAAATCAATATGCTTGCTTGCTGTTTGCCTGCTCGAGTCCAGAGGAACGAATTAGAAAACTGCAAGAACAACCAAATAAAATAATGTGTAAATATGTTTCCTAGTTTCGTACATATCAAAATACTGATACATCAATACTGACCTCTGATACCCATTTATGCCTGAGCACTTGTCCTGCGTTCAGTCTATTAGCAGCATTTTTCACTAGCAGCTTTGAAACGAGGTCTTTAGCCTCGTTCGAAATATACCCCCAATCGTTGGTAGGAAACTGGAAACTTCCATCTTTAATGCTCTGCCACAGCAGTCTCTGGCATTCGTAACAGGAGCCCCCGTTCTCCCATTCACAACTTTCCCCACAGTTCCCAGTGAAAGGGGCTTTTCCAGATAGCATGATGTACCTTGGCAAAACAATAATAATGATAATGAAGCGAGTGAATATGGCTCAAGGTAAAAACAGTGCTCAAGAAGTTACGTGAACAGCTTGCAAAAAAATGCGATCCAGAGGCCCGAAGTGCCCTTGCAGTTATCACCACAGAGGCTGTGCAGCAACTTGTAGCTTTGGATGGGTGTACGATGTAGGGCCAACATGAGTGCTAAAATTCCTAGCAGGGCAACGAAAAAATACCAAAATTGATAAATACGAAGTTACAGGGAAAATGCTGAAGAAGTTGCAATAAAAACGAACGAGATCAAGAGACCCAATGTGCCCTGCCATCCCGGTAATCACCACACAGGCTGTGCAGTAACTCGTCAACTTGGGTATAAATATATGGTTAAACATTGTTGGCGTTGAAGAACCAAAGAGTGCTCAAATTACTACAAGAGCAACGAGTGAAAAGTGAAAAGACAGAATATGGTCCATTTTAGGGAAGTTGAACGAGGTTGTGTTCGCATTCGACTAAATTCTCGTATTTCTTAAAGTGAGAGTCATGTAGCCAAAATAAGCGCTAAGGGGGAATGATTCACTTACAGTATAACCCCAAGGCTCCAGATGTCACATTTTTTATCATACGTAGGCGCATCTCCTTGGAAGGCTACAACAACTTCTGGTGCCATGTATTCTGCTGAACCAACCTGAACGAAGATTACAGTTAGCCTATAACACATGTTTTGTCAGTAAACATATTTGACTCTAATACGGTGCAGGCACCACGTCTAAGCACCCTGGTGTGCAGTAGTGAATGATGTTCAGGACTGTGAGGGTACCACCAGTGTATTGGAAAGTGTTCTGTGCTGTTGGGGAATACCATCAGTATTGTGGAGGGATACCATCAGTACCGTGGATGTGTTTAGTACGGTGGAGGGATATCATCAGTACTGTGGGGAGATACCATCAGTATATTGGAGGATGTCGAGTACATTTGGGGGATACCATCGGTACATTAGAGGGATATCATCAGTACTGTTGGGAGAAAACATCATTATATTGGAGAGTGTTGAGTACTTTGAGAGATTAACATGACTACATTTGGGGGATACCATCAGCACTGTGGATGTGTAGTACTGTGGAGGGATATCAGCAGTACTGTGGGGGTATACTATCAGTACATTTGGGGTATACCATCAATACTGAGGATGTGTTCAATATGGGTATATAACATCAGCACTGTGGAGGTAAAACAAACAGAACTTCTGGTTTCGGTCCACAGGATGAAACTAATGCACCTTGCAAAAATGAAAGTATAGTCATAGTTGCAGCTGCAAGTAGCTATAGATGCATTTCGTGCTTAGACAGCGTGCCCTTTGCTCATGCCTTAACTAGCCTCTAAAGCTTTGATCATTACAGTCGTGGTTGCTTATTGAAAATACAAATCTTAATAACTAACCGGCGTAGTAAGTTCTGGAGTGGCACACCCAACAAATTCCAATCCTGATGCTAAGTCAAAATCACATATTTTCACAGGGACAATCTAAAAAGAGAAGAGAAAGTTTAAAATCAGCAGTATTTCATAATAATGAGGAGAAGGTTAAGCGAGGGGAGGGGCAAATTGAATAGGGTCCTCAGTGGCCAATTCTTGGAGCCTAAAATTCTGCCTTCAAAAGATGTCATAGTTTTCACAGATAATACTACAAGAATAATGGCAAAAGCTATGCTTTTCGTATGTTTGTCCTAAGATCGCAAACACTTCTGACCTTAGAATGATTGTGGTAGCCAGTTAAAGAGAATGTCTGAGTTAAAAATACCGCAAACTTCACTCACCTGGTCATTGTATTGGCACAATATATTCTCTGGTTTGAGGTCTCTGTGTGCAATTCCTAGAATATTAAGACCATAACTCTAATATGCCTCCAACAGGTCTCGAACCCAATTTCATGATACATGGATCTTCTGACCACACTGAGATAGAGGGGGGCTTATTCAAAAGTTCACGCTTAAAAGAAGGGCTTATGGTAGAGGGTCACGCTTAATCGGATAATTACATGGGGCTATTAGGGGGCTTGGCCTCAGAATCCTGAAATCGAGACGACGGGTACAGATGAAATATATGTTCTATCATTTCAGAGGAAAAAAGAAAAACAAGAAATACCTTTGTCGTGTAAGAATTTTAAAGCTGTTGCTATGTCTTTGACGACTAAACTGGCTTCTCGTTCAGTGAACCTCTCCTTTCTTTGAATATGCTGTAGAAGGGGACCTATGAACAATCATAAACAAGTAATGGTCTCTTTTGAAAAAAAGTAATTTCAAAGTTTCACTTTACAGCAAAGAAGGGGCCAAATCTCTGATAGCTGCTTGAGGATACAGACAGCAACGTTTGCAGTGCCAAATTTGGCTTCCTACTCGTAACGTTAGTAATTTGGTGCAACATACACAAATTATACACTATTCAGATCAGGACACCACAGGGAATCCTATCATATCAAAATTATTGGCAAATTACAAGAAATGAACCTTTTAGGCAGATATAATATTTGATAGCCTTGAATGTCCATAATATGCTTCACTATTCTTCCAACAGTAATTTTCCAATATATATATTTGTTCAAACTTTTGTTTTTTTCGTCAAAGAATTATAAAAGATCTTTTCACCTCCTTCCATCATTTCGAAGACAAGATAGAAGCTGAAAATAAAAAAAAACACATTAAGTTTCTTTCAAATATAAGAACTAAGATAGTTTTGATGGAGATTTTAAGCAACTTTTTTGATTAATGGGACTTCGGATAAAGCGGGATTATCCCTGATAACCTCAGTTAATACAGAAGATAAGGTTGGACAAAGTGTGGGCATAAGCATAGATATTAAACTTTTAGCCAACACCATAGTCATAAGAGAGAGATAGTCTATAAACTAAGAGTGTATTTTGTTTTATCTTTTTGCTCTGTAAATCCTACTACACTCGGATTTTCAAAACTTTAGAAACTTTGGTAGGAGATTTTGTGTGACCTAAAGGAGGATCGTGATGTATCTCATCTGATCTGGTACTTTTCAGGAATTAATTGGCATGGGGTGAGATTTCATAAGCTCAAACCTCAAGTTTTTCATATCAACACGAAGTCAAGGAAAATGTATCTTTTGGTTAAGAAACTTGCTGAGAAACTTTTCGTACAATTATTGGGTTGAAAGCTAAGAAACTGTGGTACGAAGATTTAGCAGTTTTAATTCTTCATGCTTTCGTATGGTAGTGTGTACTCTCCTTCTGCTTTGCTAGCAAATCAGTCACGTGAGATTTCGCATGGTTTTCTTTCGTTAGTATGCACTCTTGTCATGCTTTACAGAATTGTTTTTGATGCATCTAGCGAATGCAATACCTTTAGTTTTTATTTCCAGACTACCCCTATTATGACAATGCCAGTATTAAGAATATAGCATAGAAAATGTCTGAAATCGCCCCGAAAACGCAGAGCTGAAAAATAATGTCACTTACTTGTCCTCCTCTTCAAAAGTTTCAATCAGGGTCAATATATTTCTGAAATAAACGGGATTGTAATACAGTAAAAACCAGCACATTAAGGTAATCTCCACAAGGTGGGATAAGTTGACAATTCGATATTTTCCACTGCAACTTTTTGCAAGAAGGCGATTCTACAAAGAGTAGGCATGGTTTCTCCTTTGAAGCACTCGACTTTTTCCACTGATGTATTTCTATCAGACATCAACTGTGCTTGTGTAAAAGTAATAAAAGTAGAATCGCTAGACTTTTTCTGCCTAGCGGAGATTCGGCTTTAGAAGTTTTCATTCAGTTTAAGTCCAAAAGGTTCTTGGCATAAATCGCATTGCAGCAAATCAGTCATGGAAGGAGGGCCTAGAACTTTGAGATTATCAACCAACTTCTTAGCCTTTATGAACTTAAAGTTCTCTAATTTCTGAAGGTGGCTATTAAATGCAACGTCAAATATCATAGTATCTAAGAAAATCAAGAAAAACAGGACAACCAGAATATAACTTTTTTAAAGTAAACATTCAAAGACTTGGTTATTTCATCTATAGTTAGAATATGAGACTACTATGAAATACATACGGGTGGCTCTTCGAGTAGTGCAGAAGATCAATCTCAGTTAAAATGCTGGTCCGAGCATATCCAGGAGACTTTCCGATAATCTGCAATGAAAAAGAAATAATCTCTATCAGAATAAGGAACACTACTTTGGAGGTCTTGATGAAAAACTTTACTCTATTGTTCATCAAAAGGGACATTCAAACTGGGGGTCCCATGCCCGTTAAAATAGAGCCTATGGCCTTAGGCGGACTAGCGCGTTGAATGTAAACTTATTATGTTGAGATGGCTATGGAGCAAAGGAAGCAATCAGAACTATTGAACATCAAGCGAGGCTTTTAGAAGTTTTCATACCACATGCACCAGAAAAAAGCAGAAAGGTTAGGTATATAGTTAAGTTTATGTTTGTGCTAGTCTGCAATGCCTGATTTCCAGAGGGGTATGGAACCCCTTGTTCAACATCCCTTCTGAAGGACAGTGTAGAAAGTTGTTTAGTCAAGAACTTAAAGGTCATCCAACCAGATGTTGACCTCACAAAACCAAGCTTTACTTCAGCTGCACATAGCAAACTGCTTAAGCGACTAGGCCACTTACTCCATAAGCCACTACGTTTATCCACTATGAACCTATTATTGCCTTGATAAACTAAAGAGTGTTTTGAATCAACATCAAATAAGTAGTGATAACTTTCCGTAATTTCAGAAAAATCATGAAGCTTCTGTTAGTTAGTTAGTTAGTTAGTTAGTTATCAGCATACTCTAGAGAGCCTTTCCACATTTGTCTCGACAGCTTGCTTCCATTTGACCCTGTCTCTCGTTAGTCGTTCTGCAGTTAATTGGGGGAGATTCATGTCTTTCCTTATATGTTTTCACCACCGTTTCTGAGGTCTTCCTCGAGATCTCTTTGCAGTGAAGTCTTCTTTGTAAACTTTTTACACAAAACTGGTTTTAGGAAATCTGTTTAGGTGTCCAAACCATTGAAGCCTACGTTTTTGAATGATGTCTACTATGCTTTTGTGAACCCCCAGTCACCTCCTGATATCAATATTATGCAATATATCACGTAGAGTGACACCAAGTATCATACAAAGACATTGCCTTTCAAAGACCAGGAGTTTGCGTTCATCTTCTTCGCGATGAACGATGAAGCTTTTGAGAGCAGAAAAAAATATGTTCAACCAACCTTAACAACAAACTTGTTACCAGTTTTTCGATCAGTGACAGCAACGACACGCGACCTTGCTCCTCTACCGAGCATTTCTTCACTGAGTTCATATTTATCTTCAAAAATAGAAAAATTATGATAACATATCATGAAATAAAAATTGCAACCATGACAATAAGGAAGGTAACAGAAAAATGATATAAAAGCTCTATTTAACCCCCCAGGGGCTAATTCAATTATGGGGGTTCTAGAGAGAGGGTTATCAGAGTGGGTGCTTTTTAAAGAGGGTTTTGAGAATTAATTTCCCTCTGAAGCATTTAAAGTTAGAAATTTGCAGTATTACGATAGAATATATTCATTAGCTATCTGAAACTAAATGCATTTTGCTCTTTAGTCTTTTTGTATGAAGAAGGGGGGTCAAAATAGAGGGAGGCTTAATAGAGGGGCTTAATATCTTTTCAGGTAAGAAGTTAAATTTTCATTACTAAGCTTTCGCTCATCTGAACATCATCAGGTATAAATGTGGCAAGTGGTTGTTGCAATAAACATTTGCACCTCAAGCAGACCCCGCGGAACCGGTCCGGTTGGTGCGGCTTTGGCCGGATCAATTTTTGGGCAAAGTCATTCTTTTTCCAAAAAAATATATAATATTGCTCCATAATACATTAGCTTTTAACTGTAAACTGCGGTTCATTTTTACGTAAATTCTGTTGAAAAAAGGGACCTAATTACATCTGAGAGAATCTAGATTTCAAAATGTTTCTTTGGTATGCTTTAGACCTACTGCTTCATCTCGAACCGGTCTAACTATGGACAGCTTCTGCCCACAGTAGTGACTCTAGTTTCCGCCCACAGCACTGAGGATATCTCCCCACATTACTAAACATCCTGTACTTATGTACTGATGTTATACCCATTATGGCGGGGATATCCGAGTGGTTAGATCACTTGACCCTTGGTCAAAGGGTCCCGGGCTCGAAACCACCCTCAGAGCTGTCACAAAGTGTAAGGAGAGAATTAGCCAGCTCTCTGTAATTCCAGGCAAAAAGGTAAAAGGAATCACGAGGTGTGGTCACATCGAGTGGAAGGACCAGGGTTGCACTGCTTGATTAGTTTACCTATTAGTGGGCCCTTTGTGCTTTGCACATAAACCCATACCTTGCAAAGATAGTAAGCGTATGTGCCTATATTAACCTATAAACTTCATATGAAAAATACTAGTTGGTCAAGAATATTGATATTCAGTAATTGACGCAATTTACTTGGATGAAATGATAAGGTATTTCCATCAACAATTAGAATTTGCCATTCTTAACAAGGAAACATGAAGTAAAGAGCTGGGAAGATGAAAACACCATTTAATGAAATTACTAGGCTACAGGAATCTCTGTTTGCCCTTGATGAAAAATAATTTTTCTCTTATTAACAGTTTGTGCTAGCTTCTTCAAAGATCGCGTGTTTTAGGGCTAATTATATTTTAGCACACTGATGTAGCTACCGAAGGGGAGCAAAAATTTTTGAGGAAAAATATAATGTAAGTACATGTTATGTGATGTTTAATTAAGGTGCCGAAATGAATTTGCCCAAATCTAAAAATTAGTATTCCGATAATTTAGCTAGAGCATTTTAGAATAAACTTAATAATTGATTGTAATCATCTTCATACTAGAATTCACATAGCTGATCTAAGACTGTGCGCTGTTTCGGTAAATACCTTTATTTTTTCAACCGACAAGAAGTATGATTTGATATACCTGAGAACTTTTTGTAAACTCTAGGTCTTCGTGTCTTGTTCTTCTTTTTGACAACAATAGGGGGATCTTCTGCATTCAAATTTATCTCTGCTAATGGTGTGCTCACAAGTAGTTCTTGAAAAGAAAGAATCTATCATTAGATCAAATTAGCTTTTACTTTGATTTCAAGGAAATAATTTGAATCGAAGCAGGATTTGCAAAATCAATCAAAATCAATTTGTGCAAATGAAATGATTCAGGTAGGATTTCGGTCCACAACCTGCGAGTCTATATCTTAACCCCCTTCTATCAACTGCAACCACGACAATCAATTTTATTGACTAGCGTAAGAAATTTTAGTCTCAGAAATTGCACCACCAATCACGGAATGTAGAGACCAACCCTTTCCTCGTCTTGAATAAGTACACAGGACATGTCGCAAAGTTTTGACTTTTCCCATTGATTATAATTTTATAACTTGATTATATTGATTATAACTTTTAAGTTTATCCGTACTTCAACAACAGCTGGTTGGAGAAATTGCCATAGCGGATTTCATCATCCATAACCACCTGTAGTTTAGGTCGGCAGAAACCGATATCAACTCTTCGATCCATTTTGCCCCAATGACCCATTATGCAGCACTATGCCCCAATGCCCCTACCCACCCTATAAAGCCATACATACCTTCTGTCATTCTTCCTGCTGGGGCATCGATATCCAACTGTGTTTGAGGATTTTCAGGTAGTTGCTGGAAGTAAATGTTTGGATCACTTCTTCCAAGAGACGTTTCAACTTCAATCTTCTCCGGTTTATTGTTTCTATCCTTTATCTGAGCCATATTTTCCTTTAACAAAAAGTTCACATTAACACTTTCATAGGCCAAAACAAAAGTCAGGTTCGATCCCCCAAAGCAAGCCAGAGCTGTCTCCTTTTTGTTTCAACTTGCTGCGAGAATAGTTGAGCAGAGTAGTGCGATATTTTCCACGGCAAACTAAAGACATGTCAGAGCGTATCTTTGTCAGGAACACATTTTCGGTTTTTCATTGCTGAGAATAATATTGTTAAAAACGACTGGAAAACATCAGGCTGGCTGTAAGTCCCTGTAAATGCAGCGCAGCTAGCAACAATTGGTTAGTGAATGATATCAACAGGTAAAAGGATGTGAACATAAAATTCCGTAAAAATATGGTCCGGTTTTTACGCTAGATCCTATCCCTAAGCCCAAACCCTAAATCCCAGCCCTATAGCCCCGGACCCGAACCCCAAAACCCGAAACCCAATCCTTAATCTCAAACCCTAACCCCTAACACTTATCCCAAACCCTAGCCGTAACTCTAATACCTGGTAGATTATTTTCCAGAATCTAATTTTCACCTCCCTATACCTGTTGATATCAATCATCTGCCCCAACAAATCAGGCCCCAGCATTTCACTACGCAGCAATTCCTCCCCCGCAACCCATAATGTTAAATCATTATTTTCAATACACTCTTTTCTCATAAGGAAACATTTTATAAGAATGATGAGGCTCAGAATCGGTGAATTTAAGAATATTTTAAGAATATTGCGAGGCTCAGATCTTATGGAAAAAAAATTTTAGCGAGTGTTTTTTTACTTCTAATTGGTGTGCTTTTTACAGGAAATGGTTTAAATACACTCACCCAAATTTTGATGCAAGTGTCGATGAGCTCTGTTTTTCAAGAAATAAGGATATTGTTCTGTTAGCCATTATATCTGTAATACTGTAGGCGTGTTTTTTTTTATATCCCCCACATTACTGAACATCTTGCAATGTACCGATGGTATCCTCGGTAATACACGCTTTTTTTATAAGAAACCTTTGGAGGAACCTACACGTAGAAGGTCGAAACACTTAAGGAACTTCTATTACTATAGGTCAAATCACTGAGGAACTTTATAATTTTGAATAGTGAGTCAGACAATATAACTGGTGTAGATATGCAACTTCTTTAAGACTCTTATTAACTTTTACGTTATATACATTGGCCTGGCCTAAGTTTCTTGGTGTAATAACATGTTTTCTTATCACGAGTTTATTACAAAATTTTGAATTTTAATGCTTTTCTGGCGTCGGTACAAATTACTATCCACTAAATGAGCACTTGAAATTAAGGAACTATTAAGGAACTTTTAGTCCTACAAAGTGTTCGAAAGAGGTCTCAAAATAAGGAACTTAAAGAACTAGGCCGTGAGCTAGGTTCTTTATAAAAAATAGCGTGTACTGGTGTTATCCCCCACAGTACTGCACAGTCCCACTAGGGAGTTCACAAAATGAAAGATCATCTTCTTTCGATCAGTCTTGAGAGAAAGTTTTGAAGAAAGAAAAATGAGTTAGAAAGTCAGAAATTCGTTCTGATATTATAAAACAAAACAAAACAAGTACTACTTTGATTATATTGAAATGGATACAGAGTTAAAAACAGTTTTAAGACAAAAACTGAAAATACAGACAACTACATACTACAGATTACATTAGGTGCAGTAAATGCAATGATAGAGATACGACATAAATGGATACAAGACTTCAGAAACCACAAACTTGTAGTAAAATATCGAGTTTTAACGCTTTAGTGAGTCTATTTATTCATGAGCACAAAATGATAATTCAAAATCAAGGAACTTTAAAGGTAGCCAAAAAGGTCCTAAAATAAGGAACTTAGAGAACTAGGGCCTGAGCTAGGTTCCTAATAAAAAAAGCGTGTAGTTGATTATGCTTGAAAGGGCCTAGCCTTCAGAAACTACGATTATTCTTCGATACACGTACATATATTTTCTAGATTACGATCATGATGGTAGCAAAATTACGTAGACAAATACGGAAATCGATTGAATAGAAAAAAGCCAAGGCCTCCATTCCTCAGGCTTCATTTGCAGAATTGGTGGAATTCTTGACTGTGAGCTCCACCTCGTGGCTGTTAAGGACCGCTTCATTCTCTTCTGGAATCTGCAACAAATAATCACAAAAGACATTAGAAGAAAACAAACTAACTAGGACCCCATTTACCAGTCGATGTATCGATGTAGTGTATGCTACCATATCCCTGCTGGAAATAAAGCCTCTTGTGGTCGTTCGTACGTTACCGTGTTCAAAATACACTCACTCACAAATGGGATCATTCAACATAGAACATACTAGGACCTCACTTAATTGGTATTATGCGTGTTACCATGCCCTTACTGGAAGTAAAGCCTTTGTGGTATTTCGTAGTGAACAGAAAGTCACTCATTCATGCAGATAGTGGGTAATGCCGAAGAATAATCAATCTAATTACCAGCCAGAAGTCTTCATCATCAAAAAGTTGCTCCTTTGTTGGGTTGTCCAAGTATTTCACAATAAGACCTGCCAGAAGAGATCGGTTTGAAATGTTAGGAAAATTATCATAATCTTAATCCGGTTTTAACTTGTCAGGACATTTCAACTTAAAAATGGATTATCATCAGCGAAAGAAAAAACACCGCTGATTCTATTAACTTTTTGTTCACTGCAAATGCTATCGATGCTACTGATACTTAATGGATCCCCTGCAGTATTGAAAACATCTTGGAGATATACTGTTGTTCTTAATAGGGATATCATTGGATGTTTTGAAGAAGGGCTTGGATAGTTTTTACCTAGGAGCCAGAGCCTCGAGGGAGAGAGAGGGGGGGGGGGGGCGAAATGAGAGTGAAATCGAAATGTGAGTGGGGAAAAAGAGAGGTTTTAATACCTGATGAGCCTCAACTTACTGCTTACATGGTGATTAGAAAAACTCTTTTAGTTGATATGATCAAAATTTGATCTTTTTCAAGCGATGGACATCTAAGTGTCAATACTTAAGATAATACATATTTGAATCTTGTAATAACAATAATGATAACTAGGTGCACCATGCCTGAAATATACCTTTATTTCTTGTAATAATAATGATAATAAATTAGTGGACCACGTCTGAAATATACCTTTATATCTTGTAATAATAATGATAATGAGTAAGTGCACCATACCTAGACAATGACTTAAAATCTTGAAATAATAATAATAATGAAAACTAAGTGGCCCTATGCCTAAAGTATACCTGTAATGAGGCCTCCGACAATAGAGATTGCCAATGAAACGACAAGTGCTGCGAATTGCATCCCAGCTTGAGTTGATTTCGATCTGTCCTTCCCACCTTTAATCACCAAAGGGGCACGGGCTGGATAAATACTGTACAAGCTAGAATGTGGTGAAAGACATGGAATTAGTAGATGATAAGCCAATATTAGGCAGGGCATAAAGTCTATCAATCTAACGAAGCGAGTAAGGAAGGGGTAAATTGGAAACTAGGATCTGCCTTTTTATTAACTGGGAAAATGGGATTAGACTTTTTTGGACTGGGATTCGAGAATGAAATAGTAAATTGGGATGGGGATTCTTAAACAAGTTAAAGACCCAATGTCAACCAACAAAGCCAGTGTTGTCAATTTAGTGTTTACAAACAGTGGCCTTCTTTGAATGTTAAAGGATTCGGTCGCCATTTTGTTTTTTAAGCTAGCTGCGACAGAAGAAAATATTTTGTGATCGCTATTTAACAAAAACTCAATTTATTCTTGAAAATAGTTTTAAGACTTTGCCACTGGTTGTAAACTGGCTCTTTTAATCTTATCTGGTGTGATGGAGCCGGTGGACGTCCTCGTTTTTGCAGCATGCATGTCGCAAACACGACTAGGCCTAAACTAAGACAACCTCTCGCTGTTGCGTTGCTGAAAGCTACGTGGCTGCGCAATTTTTAATTTCTGACACAGAAAAACATGTAACTGCGAAGGCGCGATGTTATTAAACAAGGAAGGCTCCATAACATACAGGGGCTGCTTTGTTGGTTGACAGTGGGTCTTTAATATTGGGAAATTCTCTACTTTCTTCATTGGAATGGAAACTTTCGATTATTTCAGTGCTGACAATTGGGATCATTACCCCACCCCCTCCCCCTCCTTCATGACCCTCGAGTAACACACTGATAAATGATGGTCTTGCTTGATTCTGGTAAGCTTCTTTCATATAATCATTCGGAAGATCTTAGAATCAAGACTGTAACTGCAGAACTGTAACTTGTTTTGCCAGTCCATTTAGACTATCAGAAAATCGAAACGATACTCTTCAAACTTTCTGGCCAAAGCTAGTTACTCAGTGCCAATCTTCTTTCTATTTTTTTAACATCCATCATGAAGTTCTTCGTGGAAATCCTGATAAATCTGGTGTTAGAACCTCGTGGTCAGGCGAAATGCATCCGAGCTCGTTTCAAAGGGTAGAAACAAAACAAAACAAGATAAAACTTCTTGACACTCACTCAGTGCCGTAGTCAGATGAATCAGCAATAGCTGCTGCAATAGTAGCTACAATACCAGACATAATTCCCGGCATTCCGTGCAGGTTATTCACACCGCATGTATCATGAATGCTAAGCTTCTTTCGCAATATAGGCTGCAAAAGTCAAAGAGATTAAAATCATCAGAAATCTCTAAGGTAGATGGATCCTTATAGGAAAGTGGTTGGGTTAACACTATAAATAAATTTTCTCCATTACTTCATCCTTTCAAAACATGTTTGCAAAGTTCATACTTTGGTTAATGATATTGTTATTTCAAAAAAAATTCTCTTAAAAAGATTAAGATCCTAAGATTAAATTTTGTTTTTGCCAATACTTTCAGATTTGAATGATTTACAAAGGTGCAATGTTTCAGTCTCTCTGTTAATTATGTAAATCATTTTTGTAAGACCTTTGAAACACTTGGGTAAAACACGGGTAACACAAGGTAACAATCTGTAATGAATTCTAACTGTTAACACAAGCAACATTTTAAATATGAAATATATTGCCATTACAATACGATATTCTTTGACTTACAGTGAGAAATTCGTATCCGATGGTGGACAAGATGCCAGCCAAAAAACCGACCACCATCGCTCCAACCGGTTTGATGTGCAGGTTTGCCAGTGACCCAATCGCGACTGCACCGGCCAATGTGGCATTTTGAATATGAACCTGATAAAAGAGACCATACCTTGTGAATCTATATTCTTAAATACGTTGCTTTATATAGAAGAGAATTAAATTTGAAACGTGAATTAATGCCTCACCGTGAATAGGCCTAGAGCTGAAGACACGAGAGTCCA
Organism: Pelagia noctiluca; assembly: GCA_963924455.1. NCBI lineage: Eukaryota > Metazoa > Cnidaria > Scyphozoa > Semaeostomeae > Pelagiidae > Pelagia > Pelagia noctiluca. Next base: position 239,728 of record OZ004328.1, on the reverse strand, counting down.
CGAAGGTCTTGAACCTTCCTCTAGGTAAAATTTTCAGTAGCCAATGTCCTTCCTAACTTAGGCTATGTTATTTGCTAGAATGTCTAAGTTGTTATTTGCAGGCAGAGGTATGTAAACATTATTTTTACCAAATAATCCTTTAAGCATGAACAAAACTTCAACGCAGCTAGATTTTGCAACTTTACAATGCCATTAAACTATTGTAAATGATGAATTGTAAATGAAACATAATAACTACTAAAGATTTGCTTCTGACACTCATCAGAGTAGTACGTCAGAAAGAGAACGAAAATCAGACCTAACGAATTGTAAATGAAACATAATAACTACTAAAGCTTTGTGTCTGACACTCATCAGAGTAGTACGTCAGAAAGAGAACGAAAATCAAACCTAACGAATTGTAAATGAAACATAATAACTACTAAGGCTTTGCTTCTGACACTCATCAGAGTAGTACGTCAGAAAGAGAACGAAAATCAAACCTAACGAATTGTAAATGAAACATAATAACTACTAAGGCTTTGCTTCTGACACTCATCAGAGTAGTACGTCAGAAAGAGAACGAAAATGAAACCTAACGAATTGTAAATGAAACATAATAACTACTAAAGCTTTGCATTTGACACTTATCAGAGTAGTACATCAATCAGAAGGAGAACTAAAATGAAACCTAACGAATTATGATACAAAGATGTGGATTGAAACTGGCCAATCAGAGAGGAGTTGATTGATTGGTACGGTGAGATACAACCAATCAAGAAGCCTTGCTTACCATGTTGAGTTTGGACTTCTTGTTGAGGAGTGGTGAGATGGTGAAGACAGCCACAGTGCACGCTGCCAGTCCCAGGTAAGTGTTGATGATTGCCCGGTGTTGTTGGGCTCCAGGCCCCAACATGGCGGCGTTGAAGCTAGGCCAAAGCAACCAGAGAAACGTCGTTGCTAAAAAGGGATTTACTCGTTTCAACGATTTGCATTGAAGAAGTGAAATTTGAGTTTAAGTGCTTTAAGACTGACATTCCTAAGTTTAAAACGTCAGAAAGAAAATGCAAGAAAGAGAAAAGTAAATGAACCTAACGTATTGTTATAAGCGAAGGTCGATTAAAATTGGCAAATCAGAAAGGACACAAATGATCGGTATTATGAAAAGCAACCAATCATCACCAGAGAGCCAGTTTGATTCCTAGAAAAAACTCCTTCTTTCTCACAATATTGAAAGACCTATGGACAGGCATTTTGGCAGAGCATCGCCTATGTTTGGCAGAGCATCGCCTATGTCTGACAAAGTTTTGATTCAATTTGAAAGTTTTTGCATCGAAAGAATCTTTTAAAAAGTAAGGGTAGGACATATATTCGTGTCTAAATATCAGATTTTTTATTTAATCTTCAGGCCTGTAGGAAGCGGAGGGGGCAGGGGCATTTTCCCCCCAATAATCCTAAAATTGAATTGTTCATAGCATGGTCCCTAGTCTTCCTATTGTTCTCAAACAATGATTGGCCCCCATAATTTTTCCCAAGCTACAGTTTTGCAACAGACTAAAAAATTTACATCATAAAGATAAAAAAACGTACCCAGAAGAGAGAACAAATCGGAGGTTTTGGTAGACCCTTCTTTAGGGTTCTCCTCTTCCGTGGTCTCTTCCCTCCTCAAAACAAACGCAACGGCAAGTCCAAAGTAGGCTCCGAAAACATGGAGGACCATCGAGCCACCGACATCAGACACCACCAAGTAATGGACCAGAGTCACTTCATTGGCAGCAGCAAACACAACTTCGAATATTGCAATTAGTATCAGCTGCAGGCGACTCGTCTTGCCGAGCACGGCACCAAACGTGATCAGAACGGTGCAAGCAGAGAAGTCAGACGTGATCAAACTAAAAGGAGAAAACGAAAGAGGTGAGAGTTGCGTAGAATCCATGTTTGTCAGTTTAAGGTTTCTCACTGGTGGGGCATTGGAAAAAGGGACAATTAAAGAATCAAAAGATATAGACAAAACTCTCAGACGTTTGCTACAGACTATGAAACAAAATCACTTCACTAATCTGCTAGTTTTCTATAAATTTGCCAAAAAACAAATATTTTCAAGAATAACGCGATGATGCTCACAGGACATAAGCACATCCTTGGACCATCGTAAAATGGATCATAGCAAGCTTAATTGGTCGCAATTTCGTCTCGAAATCGTGACGAATAAACAAAATGTAATTTCGAAATCCTAAAAATGGTCGCAAGCTCGTTTCGAAATCGTCAAAAATCAACAAGTTATTGTTTCGAAATCGTAACGAGTTGTCTGAATTTCGTTTCGAAATCGTCACAACTCATCAAAATATTGTTTCGAAATCCTTACAAATTATTTGAGTTTCGTTTCGAAATCGTCACAACTCATTAAAACATTGTTTTGAAATCCTAACGAATTGTCTGAGTTTCGTTTCGAAATCGTCAAAACTCATCAAAATATTGTTTCGAAATCCTAAAGAGTTGTCTGAGTTTCGTTTCGAAATCGTCACAACTCATCAAAATATTGTTTCGAAATCCTAACAAATTGTCTGAGTTTCGTTTCGAAATCGTCTCAACTCATTGAAATATTGTTTTGAAATCCTAACGAAATGTCTGAGTTTCGTTTCGAAATCGTCAAAACTCATCAAAATATTGTTTCGAAATCCTAACAAATTGTCTGAATTTCGTTTCGAAATCGTCACAACTCATCAAAATATTGTTTCGAAATCCTAACAAATTGTCTGAGTTTCGTTTCGAAATCGTCAAAACTCATCAAAATATTGTTTCGAAATCGTAACGCATTGTCGCAAATTCGTTTCGAAATAGTTGCAAATCACTTCAGCTCACAAATGCAGCTTACTTTTTGATACTGATCTTGACCTTGCCAGGGTCAGCTTTGCCATCGGCAGCATTGGAGACCCAGGCATTGACGAGCATTGCCCATTGAATCACGACCGATGCAATAATCATGTTGTATCCGGCAGAGCTGAAGCCATACTTCTTCAGAAATGTCATCAGGAAGGCGAACCCAACAAAGATCATGACGTGCACATCTTGGAACACTGAAACGATAAATAAAGAGTTTTGTGTTTGTGGAAATTGCTATGTTAAAAAAATTCGCACAGTAGCTATTAGCAGAGAAAAAGGAAGTAGGAAAGTTCCTCCACAGTACTGAATACCCTTCAGAGCACTGATGGTATCCCCCCAAAATAACGATGGTTTCCACCAACAGTACTGATGGTATCCACTCACAGTACTACATATCCTCTACAGTGCTGATAACTGATGGTAGCTAACCTCAACAGCATTTATGAAACTGAAAATCCTTGATAGTACTGATGGTATCCTTCAACATTGCGGAACATCCTCCAAAGTATTGATTGTTTCCATCCACAGAACTGATGATATCCCCATAGTACTTTATATCCTCCACAGTACAAGCGGTATCCTTCCACAGTGCGGATGGTTTCCCTTCAATAGTGATGGTATACCCCATAATGGTATTCCTCCACATTACTGAATACTCTCCACAGGGGTATCCCCGAGACTGCTGATAATATTCCCCCAAAATACAGCACAGGTGTTCCCTAGGGCTGATCAGTACTCTCCTCGATCACTTAACATTGGTTTTGGCTTAAACTCTCTTTTTTTATAAGAGCCAGTAAAATTAATTTGAAGCTGGCTATCCTTAAATATTACTCTATTTTCAGCCTGAGGTATTCTTAAATTTTTCTTATTTTCATAATGTTTTAGAAGCTTGTTTTTGCTATCAGTTGTGTTGATTTTTGCAAATTTGGACTTACTTGACCATTTGACAGATCAGTGTGCTGCCAATCCGATTATCTTGTGATTATTATTCAGTCTTAATATTATTTCTTAAAACTCGGGTATTGAGCAAAATACGGTCAGCTTCGGTTTGTTCTTAGCTTGTTGTTAAGTTTTGGCAAAATTTGAGTCTCATGTTCTTATAAAATTGTTCTTATAAAAAAAGAGTGTATTCCCACAAAGTATGATGAGATCGAATTTCGGACAAACATTTTGCATGACGTCATTTGCGAAGACTGTTATTAAAATTTGAGGTGATTTATCTAATAGTTATTAGTATTTAATGTGATTAAGTTAAAAAACCATTAGTCCATTAGTTACAATAGAAAATCTTGCATAAACAAATCTAAACAAAGATCTTATCCTGTTTATAGCAATTAGTAGTGAAATTGTTGGTAATCCGAAATGCCGCATGGATTTGCATTCAGTGATGCAGCAAACGATTACAAAAGAAACCTGTTGGTAACTCGTGGCAGTTTAGAAACCTAAAGAAACCAGCCTCCTTTGCATGATAGAGTAGAATTGAGAGAGCACGACGGAGTGCTTCGTTCCTTAGCTATGACTGAACAGCACTACCCTGGATCAGAGTATTTTTAGTGATTTTTTTTGAAAAAAAAACAAATAACATAAAAAAAAATGGAAAAGAAAAGAGGAGAAAGGAAAAATATTATTTATATTTAAATATATTTTTCCTTTCTCCTCTTTTTTTTTTTTTTTTTCAAATTTATTTTTTCAAAAAATTCACTAAAAATACTCTGATCCAGGGTAGAACAGCACTCGAGTCAAAACAGAATTAAGTTGTGCATATGTGGCTGCATTAAACGATTAGTAACATGAGGTGCATATGTGAACGAGCTGCTTTGGGTGAAATTATGGGTGGTATGGGTGTGGGTTTGAATCAATGAGCTTAGAAATCCCACCCATTAAAAATAAGTCTCCATAGGGGTACTGCAGGTATTTTCTATAAGAACCTAAAACATCTGCCCAGCATGGAGAATTTCCTAAACTTATTGACTTTTGAACATGGAAAGTTTTTTTCTGAAGACCTGAGATTCAGGAGCGGATCCAGACTACAGCTACTACTACTTGGGCCGTAGTCAGATTTTCTGGCCTAGTATTTTTCTTTCTATCTTCTAATTTAGGCCCTAAGATAAAAATCAATAATGCTGTCACTTGGACTAATTGCAGCAGGAGTCAGAATTTTTCAAAGATCTGCCCTTGAGATTTACTTATGATGTAAGATTATCAAAATGATGCTGACCAAATATTTTCATATTTGCAGGCTGCGTTTCCCTGAATCAAAAATTGGTTGTGATTTTGTAGAATTAGTTATAGGCATAATAATGATTCCCATATTTTGGTATAGGTGAGGGGATGATGCGGGTAATGGTTATTTCTAGGGGGGGTGCAAAAGGCAAGGACCCCTTGTTGTAATGAATGCTGAGTATAGGGTATTCAGCCAATTTCTGGTTATTGCCAAAAGTCATAGAGTAACAGCATCAACTGTAGCGTTTCTGATGTCTGTTTCATGGCACAGCTTGCTTATTGTATCCATTGTTATCTACAGGGACATGTTCAATTATTTCTACTACATTGTGTCTCCAATCATTGTTTTTCTGAGCACTAATTTCGTATTTAGGATACAGGGGGTGGTCACAAAAACCTCACCCAGTCTGGAAGAGTTGCTAATAGCCCCCTTGTTTATGTTTTCAGAAATAAACAATGGGTTCTGCTCACATGTACGTAATAACCATTCATTGTTTGATTTTTGTACATTGTCAATAAGATAGATACATCTTAGTTTCCTATAAAGAAAAATGTGTTTACACCTGAAATATACAAATGTGGTTCTTAATCTAAGGAATGCAAGGGTTTGTGTCCAGAGACAAGAAATACCAGAATTTAATTGAAAAGAATGCAGAAATATCTTCAAAAACCACACTTAACAGGATTAGATTGAAGGCTCGATGAGCATGATTCAAGTATTATGGGTAAGATAACAGGATTTATGCAATTAGGCATTTACACACACGCAAACTGCTGCAGATCTACGCAACTAAGGCTAGGACAATTCTGCTAAAGGGAAGAAGCTAAATTGGACCAACATTCATGTGGTCCAAAGTACAGCCATGTACCCCAAACCATTTAGATTGATGGTGTATACGTAAGAAAACCTTTGAAATACCAAATAGGCTTCTTTTAACAATGAATAATGGTGTGATCAAACATGTTTAAGCTTTTTAAGCATAGTTGCTTTAGTGGAAAGATGCTGAATTCATTTCATCATTCTCTGTAGTTGGTAATTGTTTTAGTCATTTCAGCCCTGGTTGCTTTTTAAAAAATGTGTATGCTAAATATTTCATGAATACGAAGAAGATATTTCCCATACAAATATTGCAAACAGACTCATTCGAAATACAAATGACCTGGAAAAATCAAAGGCTCCACCCACTTTGGCGCATGGAATTTCAAAATCTACAAAAATCCAAATAACAAAACTGTTAACTTGGAAGTGAATTCCTTGAATCGTCATTTTCAAAATTCTTTTCAAAATTCCAGTTGCTTTTATTCAAAATCACATGAAGCAAGTGACCCAACAACTCTGATCCACTGTGCGTTAAAACACTCCACATGTTTCTGAAAAGGTTGGTTGACATGTGTACCATCGGGAATTGAGGTACACTAATTTTTTATAAGAACACGTTTATAAGAAACCATATGGCTAGATTTTAAAAACGAAATTGACTTTTGTAGGACTTTCCGGAAACATTCCTTTAGGCAAAAGAATAGGGAAATTCATATTGTCTTAACAAGAAAGGATGTCAAAAGGCCCAGTGCGCTGCGTTGGTACAGAATTGTAACGTCTTTTTCACACGGGTGTGAGGTTTAATGAAGTCAAACCTTGTATCTTCAAATCAAAACAAAATTAAGACAAAGTATTGTTTGGGTTATAATCAACTTGCTAAAGCACTTTTTGTATCATAATTGGAGTGACAGCTGAGAAGCCTAAAACTACAATTTAGCATATTGGTTCTTACAAAAGAGTTGTGTATATGAGGACATATCACGTGCCCATCGGTTAATCTTTCCTTGGATTGGCTGATTTCAACTGGAGGGTAAATTGAAGCAAATAAAGGGCCTACAATCACAAACTCTTATTGCGCCAAAAAAATCTAACGTATTCTTCTGTTTTTATGAATTCTTTGTTTATTTTCTAAAAGGATAAAAGCAAGCTGGAAAGCGTACTGTCTTCTCTTATTCCTCCATTTACGCATTCAACGCACTCCCTACTTGTATGACGAGTGGAGTGGGCCTAAATTATAGAGATTTCTAGTTTTGTTTTCCTACACCCTTGGGCCTTGATCAAAATAATGTTGACTGTAAGTTAAATGATTGGCCACTAAAATGTAACATTGCTTCTATCTTTACCTTGCTTCGTATTTCCAATGCATTTCCGAAACCGCAAAGTCACTTTTGTTTGATTCTGTCGAAATTTATCTATGGTTTAACGACAAAACTAAACTAAAGAAACTCAACTGAACCACGGATTCAATATTGCAGCCTCAGTTTCGACACCAATCGCTTCGTCAAAACGAGTTTATGATTCCAGAAATAGGGACGACATTTATCGTTTCAATTTACTAATTTCTTGAAGCTGATTATCCAGAAACTTTTATGAAACTTATAGTTCTGATATTTATCTTAAACAGAATGGTGCAGGCTTCGTTTCCCATAAAAACTACTTGGAAAGCTGCTTGTTCAGTGGTTAGATTCTTGGGGTTAATATTGGTGATCGTCAACAATCGACAGCGGTTTTCGACGATATTAGTGATTTTTGACTCTTCACTGATTGTCGACGATTGATTGCGATTTGGGCTTTTTTTGGCCATGCTATACACGCTTTTTTTTATAAAGAACCTTTTAAAAGGAACATACATGTCGAAGGTCGAATTACGTAAGGAACTTTTATTACTAAAGGTCAAACCACAAAGGAACTTTATAGTTTTGCATATATTCATTTGGTGTAGATATGCAACTTATGGAAACTAACTTTTACGTTTTTTTTATAGGGCCAGCCTAAGCTTCTTTGTGTAATGATATGTTTCATGTTTCCTTATCACGAGTTTATTGCAAAATGTCAAATTTTGATGCGTTTCTTGCGTCGATATTTCTTTCTATCTACTAAGTAAACACCTAGAATTAAGGAACTACTAAGGAACTTTTAGAACTACAAAGTGGTGAAAACAGGTCTCAAAATAAGGAACTTGAAGAACTAGGCCCTGAGCAAGGTTCTTTATAAAAAAACGTGCATTACAGTTCATAGGCGATCATCCTCTTTCGGTCCTTTTAACTAGCCTCCTACCGAACAGCTAGCCCCTCCCCTTTTCTAGTTAGATATATTTAATCTAATAGGAATTCAAAAACAATTTTAATCGTTTAATTATTCATTGATAATATTTACAAAAAAGTAAATAGTTCCAGCCCTGCATTTCATCACTTAGAGATCACTTAAAGAGGTTGAATGTACATTTGTGAATATGAATACACCTGCTTTTCCTAATAAGTAAGATGATGGAAGTAAGTGAACATACCCTGAAAGGGAGCGTTGTCTATTTTTTGCAGTCACTTTTGGATAAAGAAAAAACATAAAAAGCGACCACTGCACTCAATATGTATCATATAAACATGCAAATTACTCAACTTTCTTCCATACGACTCAAAAAGCACTTATTAAAACATTCGGTTACAGTGAGAATCCCAAAGGGAGGGTCCATACTGATCAAAATCTTTTCATGCTTAATCAACCACGAAAATTCTTTATTCCCATGTAATGAGCCTTAGATAATGAATGCCACCTTTTCTGCAACACTTATCATGAATTGGGAATCGGAGATTAGGGAGTGTCGCAAACTAACCATGCTTGCAAAATTGTAGCAATTTTCAATCAAGAATAACCTAGGGTAGGGCTTAAAAATAGTTCACATTTTGGCTAACCAAAGAAATAGAAATGAATAAAGAACAGAGATAAGGCACTGATAGTTACTATCATGTATATTTGATTATGAAATACATTATATTCTCCAGCCATACCTTCGGGCTGTTTAAACCAGACCCAAATAACGTAGACATAACAAAAACTTTTGTAGAACAGACCAAGAGCAAATTTATACAGTTCGACGCAGACCCACATTGAAAGCAGTTTTGTTACAGACCTGACAGCAATATTTCACAACATACTCTTTCATCAACGAACTCGTGTGATAAATCGGGAGAAAACATGTTTTATCAGCAGTGATTTAAACAAATCTGTTTGAATCAATAAAACTTAAGTATATTTTCCAAGCATTCCCTTACTTCTTCTGTAAGTAGCCCCATAATGGAAAACCAAAATATCAACAGACCCAAAAATAGTTGTTGCAAAGTTTTATAGTAGACCCAAAGCAAAAAGTGGTAAGGATCTGACTTTGCCCCTCAGGGCGAACTTTTGTAGAGAATCCCATGGATTATGTCCATTATTGTAGTTTGCTGCGCAGCATGGTTGGATCTCTGCAAGAAATTCGCTTGAAGACAAATGGAAAAAGAGATCTACTTTTGATTTCAAATAAAAAGAGGTGACGTTTTCTAGATACGCATCAACTTTAATGTGGGTTAGCCACACAGTAATCAATATACAAATCATTCCTAATTCAGAGCATGTATGCCTGCTAGCAACTCACCCGGGTAGTAAGAAGAAATTCCATTCTCCGCCGGGTCGTACTTCTCGTACTCAGCCAGAACGCCATACAAAATGAAAAGAGTTATCTGAAACGTGAAGAGCACGACAGAAAACGAAAGACCCGGGATCTTCATTTTTCTCGCAGGTTTGAAAAGTGCTTCGACTTCAAGGTCTAAGATGCTTCCCTTCTCCAGCGAACACCTCCAATCATGTGTTCTCCAAATCTCCACCCAAGGCGATAACTAGTGATGCGAGTGAACTTTCATACCCAGACCTCTATTTGCACGATTCTCTATTTTCGAATACTTCTCGAGGTTTTTGGAATTTAGTACACTCTTTTTTAATAAGTAACAAGACCTAGATTTAGCGTCATTTTTCCACCAAAAAGCTTCAAATGAGGACTATGACTCTCATGAATTGCTTTACTTGCTTCCTATTGCCAGGAGCTGCAAATAAACAGGTTTTTGGGGGTAGGGCTAGGTCTTATATTTCAGCAAAATGTTAGCTATAAGCGAGGATGTGAACCCAAGGTCCAGTTCCTTATTGAAAAAAGAATAATATCAAAAATATTTAATTCAGACTTTTGTTGAGTAATATGTTGAATATTCAAATCACATCTTTGGTTGGATAAATTTCAAAAAAACATTATAATCACTGGCTAAGCTGATAAACGCTGTCTGGTTGAAGAATGCCAGACAACAAATGTCAAGCACAATCTGCTCGAGAAAGCACTGTTTCGTGAAATCCTGTTAACAATATAACGTTTAGAAACAAATAAGTCTGAATCATTCAATACACCACTTTCACCATGACGTCAATTCTTTTATAGTTCTTCTCGGAAAATCACTATCCTCGATACCGTGTGGATCAAACTCCCAAAGGCGTGCATTGCAACGCATAGAATAGTTTTGTAGTTGTATACTGTTAGCATAATGGTATGATGAAGAATCCTTGCTCAGCAGGGAATCACATCACTTGCCTCACTTTCAAACATATTCTACGTCATTGTGAAAGAGGTCTATTCTGCTGGTTAGCAGTCTTACACTCCACCACATGAACACCTAATGTGAAGTAATGTGGATGGAATTAAGCAATTATGTGAATGTGGATCTGAGGGGTGTCGATAATGTGAAGAGCTATCTTGTAGTATGCGGAGGACTATATCTTAAATCAATGTGGAGGATCTTGTGAGCTATCTCGAGGAATCGCAAAGGTGTGGAGGGCTATCTTGCAGTAATGTGGACGAGGCTCAGAAATGTAGAGGGCTTTCTTGAAGCACTGTGGAGGATGCTCAGAAATGTAGAGTGATATCTTGCAGTAATGTTGAGGATGTTCAGAAATGTACAGTGATATCTTGCAGTAATGTGGAGAATGATCAGTACTGTAGAGGACATTCAGTACAGATGATGACATTATCAGTACAGTGGGGGAGGTATACCAACGGTACGTTAGAGGTGTTCAGTACTATCAATAACGTGGAGAGATACCATCCTGTACTGTTGGAGGGGAGGGATACCATAACCTTTATCAGACTGAGTGTCTGGTGCCAAAAAGAGATGAACGATAACTTTAAAAGTTGAAGAAGTATCGAAAAACGGTTTCCCCCATAACATTGAGAATGGAAAAGGTAAGGAGAAATTTCGTATCATATGCACTTCAATCATTCAGAAAAAGAGTCACTAAGCTATTATTATTGTAGATATCATCAACATATACGATGAAATATTGCTTCACGTTGCTGACTATTCAATTACAGTATTCAATACATCTATTTCGTAGTGAAAGACCATACATCTCCTTTATAAATGATATCTTTTGAAATTACCGCATCAACTCTCCAATAATACGTCTTCTTGTCTTCAAGCTTACCATCCAAATAGACGATATTACGAGTTTTGCTCCCTGTGCTTTTCAGATAAACGGACGAGGTCTTATCTGCGTTTTTCACCACTTCACGGTCAATGCCAAAGTAAACGTCATGTGATCGAGCGTTTTGTGCGTTCAGCCACATCACTGCATCCCTGTTAGCAGCCAGCACGGTCTTACTGTCGTTGGGGGGTACAGGGGTACAAGCCTTGTAGATTTTACGGCCTGGGATCCAATACGAGGCCCTCTTCGCTTTGTACGTATACGGGCCTGCATTTTGATGGTTGTATTGCGACTCGGATTTAGGCCTAAAATCAAAGTTATCTGCATCCATGATTTCGTCTCGTACGTTTCCAAAGACGTTGTCTTTAACGACGATTCCTGCGAGTGGCCAGAAAGTGCTGTTTCTGTCAAAGAGGTTTTTACCACCATTCGCAACATCAGCAGCATTGCCAATGACGACGGTGTTGTTGTTGATCATGCGAGGGTTGGCACGCACGTATTTCAGGACGCAGAATGTGCAGCCGTTCCCTTGCCCGTCGCCGCTTGGACCCTTTCTTCTGTCGAACGCCAGATTGTTTAGGACTCGATGGTAGTCACCTTTAATTGGAAATTAACAGATATAAGATTAGTTTCTAGCTTAACAAACTTTAATCTTATCTCTAGCCTGATTTAATTTCTAACTTGGGGGAATGGATCTCGAGCCATTATCATCATCATCATCATCATCATCATCATCATCATCATCATCATCATCATCATCATCATCATCATCATCATCATCACCATCATCATCATCATCATCATCATCATCATCATCATCATCATCATCATCATCATCATCATCATCATCATCATCATCATCATCATCATCATCATCGTCAAAATCATCATCATCATCATCATCATCATCATCATCATCATCAACATCACGTCAAAATCGTCATCATCATCATCATCAGCACCCTCATCCATCATTATCATCAATATCATCAATGTATTTGTAGTAGGCGGAATGTAGGCTAACGAAATGTCTACAATAAACTAAAATAGCTGTATGACGGCTATTGACCTTTTCAAACTCTGTCTTGACAATTTACCTTAATTTTGTTTACAATTTGAATAAAAAAAATATAAAAAGAATAGGAAAGAGAACATGGTCCTTTAGCAAACCAGATACAATGCAATCTCTTATTTTGTAAAGATTTCAGATCAAAATAAACAACAAAAATGTTACCAAGAAGAAACTGAATTTTACTCAAGTAGAGCAAGCCTGTCCTGACAATAGTGCTCGATACGAGGATGGAGCAATCATACAGGCGAATCTACTGTGAAGTCCCGCCTTTAAGAAACCCATTTTACAAAATCAGCCTGATGGGTTTCTTATATGTTGATACGATTCTTCAATACTGGGTTAATGTTTCATCTTTTAAAACCATCCATAGTATAAGCTGATGCAGGTAGCAAAACAGTACAGAATTACAAAATTTATGATTTTATACGTTTTTGTCGCGTTTACCAGCCTTTCCTTTCCATTTTTGAAGAAAGTAAATGGTTTTGTCTCAAACTCTGCAAACAAACTGAACAATATGGAACGTAAATTCTTACTATGTACCTTTTTAAAAGAAGCAATCACGGAGACTTATTTCATAAGGGTGCTTCTTCTACTGATACGAGGCCTAAGTTACTTACAATGCGGTTGGTTAAAGGCGGGACTCTACTTTGTATCTCCTCTCAATATCTCCATACTCTAATTGAAATAAGGAACTGTAATCAAGTCTTTGTACCTTTGACCATAATTCCACCACTTTTGAAGACCACATTTCTTTGCATTGTTCCACGTGTTCCTATCCGCGGTGGCTGTCCATCAAACCTTATCCCATACTTTGGAGTGGAGTGAACCCAGTTCTGGGACACCTGAGAACTCGGCTGCTGCCCAATAGTCACCTGGATGCTACTGCCATCATTCTGGATGAAGCCCCAACACTGTCCATAAACATGGTTCAGTTGGATGGTAGATCGATCTCCAGGCCGGTAGCCAGCGCTTGCTCCATTATATCGCAGCGTGTTCCTAACGAAAACATCGCCAATGCCCTTAGATGAGACTGTACGGCTTCCACCACTTGCCTTGGTCATGTCTGCCCCACTCCAATCATTGAACTCCAACAGGTTATTCTTAACAACCGCATTCAGTCCTCTGTATTCCAACGCAACGCCGTCACTACCGAAGAAAGTGCAGTTACGCACTTGAAACGTGCCATACTTCGGGACGTCATTTCTTTTCACGAATGCTATGATGCGAGTCCACTCGGGAGGAGCAGCAACACCGAGCATGCGCTTTGAGTAAGATGGGAACTTGAAGTTCAGAGATTGAAACGTGAGGGCGTCGATCGTATTCATCATATCAATAGATTTCGCTTCAAGCGTCGTTCCGAAGAAGTCGAGATCTTTCAAAACGAGGTTAGAGCTGTCTGTGATTGTTATTGCGTACGTTTGAACCTTTCCCCTCAGCTCGTGGTTCGCAGGACTGTCACCATCTTTTGTCCAGACGTGCAGCGTTCCCGTCCTCTTGTCGTAAAACCATTCCTCGGCTTGGTCGAGCAGCTCTAGCTTGTCTTCGAGGAAATACCTGCTGATGCTCGGCTTGAACCGAACTTTTTCCCCGAACGTGCCCTTATACGTGAAGCTGTTTGATCCGGCCGTATGCTCTGCGACTATCGCGTTGAATGTGCAAAAGCTTCCAATGTTCAAAACAGCAACTGCCCCGGTCATGTTGATATTCGTGTCCGCGAGAGAGTTTCCTTTGTTCACCATCTTTCCGCGTCTGGACTTCTTGTCAACACCGGCCCACAGTGATCCGTTGAATATAGAGCGGTCGGACCAGAGGGAGTTGGGCCATCGTGCGTTTGTCATCATTTCCCCGTCTACGAAGAGCTGAGAGATGTCTGCACCGATTTTTGCACTGAAATTAAGTCAAACTTTATCATTAGGAAATGCTTAGTTTTTTGCATTAGTTTTATCAAGAAAGGGTGCACTAGAGGCACGTGCTCCCAAGATTTGCAAAATAGATACAATGAAGTGCTCTTCTTACTTTCAGAGAGTGCCCCTCAACCAGGGAAAAAGTGCTGTTATACTCCTTATACTCACTAGTACTCAGACTCTTTATTTAGTTGATCTCTGCAGTGCCAGATCTCTAAATTATTTATTGCCATTTCCTTTCTATCACTCATTAAAATAGCCAGAAATATCGGAAACATAGCGAAACGAACACATGGATTACTTAAGCTTTTTGTCTGACACTCCACAGAGTAATAATACGGCAGAAAGAGAACGATACAGAAACCTAACAGACTTATATACCCAGATGGGGATCGAAATAGGCCAATCAGAAAAGAGTTGAATGATTGGTATGGTGTGGGAGCTGACCAATAAGATAACTTCAAATCATTGTTCTTCAAATCATTCACAAAAAAATCTACAGCTGCTCATGATTGACATTTATAAGTCTATGAATGGTCTAAATCCTAGTTTCATGAAAGGTATTTCGACTAAAGAGAGGAGCCATATTTCCCTTGCACCAGCAAAGGTACATTTAACCACAAGCAAAAAAATCCTCTTTTGGCACAGAAAACATAAGATTTATTGGACAAAAAATATGGTAAAAACTTCCTAACGATCGGAGGGAGTCTCCCATACTACTAGGCCCCGTCCACACGTATACGTTTACGTTCGTAAACGCATACTTTTTAATACGTTTACACCTTGCGTCCACACGTAAACGGCGTTTCAGTTGACCCTAAACGCATACTTTCGAAAACGCTGTCCAAAGTGGATACTTTTGAAAACGCTGTATTCGCGTCTTGGTGTGGACGGTCGTAAACGCATACTTTTGTAAACGATGACGTCATAGCCTCGGTTCTTGTTAGTCAATCGATATTTTTGATTGCTTTGGAAACCTTATATTCGTTTGTTACTTGCAAAAGTAGCTCTACTTCATCATTGCTCCAAACATATGCTTCACTTTTTGCTGCTTCGACATTTTTTTTGTTTTTAACTTGCTTTTGGTGGCATGATTTCTACCAATACTGTTGTGTCTTGCAGAGATGGTAGCTGAAGACATGCGAAATCGACGCCAAAACATTGCAAAGGCAGTTTACGCATGCGTAGCCTCTTAATGACTTTTGGGTACGAGATTGTGTTGATATTTAACAATCGTTTTCAGTCGTTTCAGCGTTTACGTGTGGACAGGCGAAAACGCTCTGAAACTGATTAGTGGATCCGTGTGGACGGAAAACATTCTATGCGTTTTCAAAACGTAAACGTATACGTGTGGACGGGGCCCTAATCTTCAAATCAAATATGATAGGCAGGGAATTCCATATAAGTGACTGAATTTCTACAATAAAATAGCACAGTAACCTTGATGTATTCACAACTCCAGGTTTATCCACGGTGAGGGATTAAGGTAATTTTACATCAAGGCACCGCAACCGCAAAAACCCGGGTTCGAGACCCGGCCGTGGCATATGTCGATTGTAGTAGCCTGCTCTGGTACACAAAGAAGAAAGAGACTCGAAAGACTGTAAATCTCCTCGTGAGTGGGTAACCACGGCACAGGCTGGTCGAGATGGAAAGTTTTGTCTTTTGATGCTCTTTCTTTATAGGGTAGTTTTATAATTATGTATATATTTGAAGAGACCCGGTCGTGGAATACATCAATTGCAATAGCCTGCTCTGGTACAAATCTAATTCATATCTGTTTGAAGCATAACTTTTGTGTCTTCCTTGTTTGTACTCCACTTCACCCTTCCATATGACATGGAAGAACAGCCAAAATATTTAGTTAGGGAGAAGCTCTAAAACGGACTAAATGATAAGTAAGAGATCTCTTTAAACTCTTTAAACATCAAAAAAGGGCTAGAGATATCTTGCAGGGCGTAAGTTGGTCTTATTCTCATAAATTATCTAATTTTGATCTTTCTTATCAAATTTAGTTTTGGTTCGTAAAACAGATTTGTAAATATCATTCTTTGGTAAAGATTGTATGTAAGTGCAAATGTAAATATAAATTATTTTGGTATGTTTGAGCCTTCCCATCCTATTGAAATGTATGTATTCAAAGCAAAAAGTGAACTTTCTTACCTGTAAATGTTTTTGGTTGCATCCAGCTTTTCCCAGGCGGAGATAGGTTTAATCTCAACCGTCCCGTCTATGACCGGTCTTGTCTTAGTGGAACCGTAGATAAGTATTGGCTTATTGGGTGAACCGTGTTTTCCGGTAATCTTGATCTGCTCGTGGTATCTTCCTGCGATGATTCTACACTCATCCCCAGGCCCTTCAATTGCATCAACGCAGTCCTGGATTTTGGCAAAGGGGTTGCTGGACGTTCCAGTTACACTAGAGCCAGTCTTCGTGTTGTCAACATAATAAACTTCGCCAGCCACTGCTCGGAAAACAACGAGCAACAGCAAGATTAGGCCACGAGCAGCCATGTTGCAAGGCAGCACAAAAACAGACTTTTTTCTTTCTTCTCAGCCTAATTTTCCTTCTTCTCAGACTATTGTCTGCCTGCTGCTCCAGTAGCTGCAATGTCAGAAAACTTTTCCTGGATTATTTTATTAATTTCAAGTCCCAACTGTTCAAATACAGTACTTCCAATATTTGGTTTTTAACCTCAAAGTTCAAAGTATTGTAGCTACGTTTAAAATTTGTTACAATTTGCCTTGCTGCTTTTGTTTTTTCAACTGTCCTTTGAGAGATTAAGCAAGTGGAGATTTTTATTGTAAATTTTAAGATTATGAGGCTCAGTTGATTTATGAATTGCAGACTGTTATCAAGTTGTGTAAATGAAAGAGTGAACGACAACGTAAGAACTTGATACCACCGAAGGCTTTCTGGCCGAGTTTTATGTAAGGTAAGCTTAGTCGTATAAGCCTTCCTGGACTTTCACCCTGGAGAACGTCGTCTGTACAGTAATGTGGAGGATATTCAGTAGAAGGGTGGGGGTACAATCAGTACATTGGAGGGTGTTCAGTGCTGCGGAGGTATACCATCAGAACTGTGGGTGGATACCATCATCACTGTGGGGGGTGTTGAATAATCAAAGCTACTATCAACAGTTATGTGAAGAGTAATACCAATAGTGCCAATGAACATCCTCCATTAATCCCTCCAATGTGCAAATGATACCCCTCACAGTGCTGAACATCCTCGAATATACTGATAGTATCCCCCACAGTAATGAACACCCTCCAATGTACTAATGATATCATTCACAGTACTGAATACCCTCCAATGTACTGATGGTATCCCCCACAGTACTGAACACCCTACAATGTACTTATGGTATCCCTCAAAGTACTGAACACCCCTGAACATCCTCCACAGCGCTGAATGTCCTTCACAATACTAATCATCCTCCACAGCATTGCACCAACCACAAACTTCCCTATGTCAGAACGAAACAAAGCTCCAAAAACCAATTATTACAGGTTATATTCGGCACTTAAAGCAAAACACATATTTGCTGTTGAATAAAATTTTATCGATCCAACCGTCACAATGATCTTACACCACGTCAAACATAAATACAGGAATAAATGGAAGGATTAAAGAACTCACAGTTAATCTCCGCAAATATAAGCCTACTTTTTTGCAGGTTTTGCAGGGTTAACTTTTATTTGAAAGAAACTTAGATCGATTTCAACACAAAAATGTTCTTAGAAGGATAGTTTGAAGGTCATTGCAAAGAGATACATATTCAGCCTTATCAGTTTATTTTTCACAACTACAGAATTTGAGAAGAAGCAAGATCTTGAAAATTGATCCTAAATAATTTATCAGAATGAAGAATGACTCGAGCAGGGTTCGAAACCTTTATCACTGATATGGCGCGTCATTGCTCCTTCATCCTGCCCCAGGTGGGTCAATTCGATGGAGTGCTTTGATTGCTTAGTTGGAAAAGCAGTGAAGTGCCAAGTCAGTGGTGTTGGGTTCAAGTCCTGCTCGAGTCATTCCTCATTCTCACAAATTAACTCAGGGCCTCCAGATCATCTGCTGAAATAGCAAACTCGTTGAAAAGATTAACGAAAGTATACCCTAAATATTCACCCCCTCTCCACACCTCTGTATCATTTGCTGAAATAGCAAACTCGTTTAAAAGATTAACGAAAGTATACCCTAAAAATCCACCCCCTCTCCACACCTCTGTATCATTTGCTGAAATAGCAAACTCGTTTAAAAGATTAACGAAAGTATACCCTAAATATTCACCCCCTCTCCACACCTCTGTATCATTTGCTGAAATAGCAAACTCGTTTAAAAGATTAACGAAAGTATACCCTAAAAATCCACCCCCTCTCCACACCTCTGTATCATTTGCTGAAACAGCAAACTCGTTTAAAAGATTAACGAAAGTATACCCTAAATATTCACCCCCTCTCCACACCTCTGTATCATTTGCTGAAATAGCAAACTCGTTTAAAAGATTAACGAAAGTATACCCTAAATATTCACCCCCTCTCCACACCTCTGTATCATTTGCTGAAATAGCAAACTCCTTTAAAAGATTAACGAAAGTATACCCTAAAAATCCACCCCCTCTCCACACCTCTGTATCATTTGCTAAAATAGCAAACTCGTAAGATCATTGATACTAGAACCTAAAAATCCATATCAGAATCGCAGGGTAGTCAGGAAGATTTTATACATATACGATCTACATATACTTACACTACATTTAAAAACATAAATAATGTCAAGGAAAAATCTTTACATAACATTTGCAAAGACCCATTACTTCATTACTCTGAAAGGGTTTTTATCCTTACTTCAATGTACAAGTGAGGTACATGATCAAGAAAAATTCTGCCTATGCCCTTTAGCAACGCAAAGCTACCAAAACAGCACGGGCCTAAATCTTTCCTAGCTGTGACCAAGATACAGTCGTTAGTTTTGGTAGCTATGGATTACTATGGTGCAATTCCCATCATGCATTGCGTGGAATTACATCTTCTATTTTAATCAATATCCTGTGTTGTGAAGCAACCGAGGCTGGCTGATTTTCTTGAAAAAAAATAATGCATTGGATGAAACTTAGTATAACTTTCCTGTTACATCAGCTGATGATACTATCGTCACTAGGATTAAACACCAGATTGAACTTGTGCACAGATATCGATTGAAGGTTTACAATTACTTAACTTCTGACGTGTGAGAGGAGAAGTTGAATACAAATTGCGGCTAGTAAAGGACGTCCCGGGGTAGCCTGACAGTTATAAAACAGGCTTTCGAGGAGTCTAGTACAAGGCATACTGCATTCTGCATGCAAAGATGTCCCTCAAAGCCCTGCTCTTGTTGATGGTGAAAGCGAAGAGTATTCTGCAAGGTAAGTGATACATGTATTTATTTCATATGCAAGTCAGCTCATGCTTAGTATTCTGAAATTGGTTAGCTAGGAGAGCAGGAACGTTTGAGTACGCAGAATTACTTAGCAATTACTTAAAACGTTGTTCGTGTTCTTGTTTATGGGCTCCATAAAACCCCTGTCGATTGCAAATATCCAAGTTCATATTAATTTAAAGTAGCTACAATGGTTGCCAAAATTGTTGGAAGCAGGGAGAAAGTAGGAATATCTTTGTCTCCTTTTGTAAGTAAATACTCTATAATGGGAGTGCCAATGTAAATCAACCAAGGTAAATGTTTTCCTAGAGAGTATTCTAGCTGTGTCTCTCTCTGACTATCTTAAGAACATGAAATGCAATGAAAAATATGGAATTACACCTATTAATAAGCAGGCCATGGAAAATCCATATCAAAGCTAGGTGTTCTTCAGATATTCTTAACTTTTACTGTTTCCAAGGGTTGCCTTCTTATACTGAAACGGTTTTATGTAATATCATTTATGTTTTTATAAAAAACCGTGTATAGCACTGTAAAGAAGGGCAAAAGATGAGCGAATCCAATTTTCGACGGACAAAACTAGCAGAAATCATCTGTAATCTTCATAAAAATAGAATCAAAGAACTTGCGTCATTGCTATAGTTTCTTTTCTAGGTGACCCTGTTTGCTATCCTCCATACGGTTGTTTCAACGATGAAGCCCCGTTTGATAAGACACTCATTCTGCTACCCCAGCCGCCGCATCTGATCGACACGAAGTTCCTTCTGTATACGAGAACCCAAAAAGCCAATGCACACATACTGACTGATGTCTCAAGCATTAGAGCGTCTACGTTCGATGCAAACAAGAAGACCACTTTTATCATGCATGGGTTTACGGGTATGTTTAAAGTGTCTGTGACATGAATTTTTTAATATCTTGTATTACACATATTAGACTGCAGGCACAGACTTTATGCGTGCACACACAGTGCATTGTAATGGATATTCCAATTTCTTAATTTTACTCTTACTTCAACTAATTATGTTCTGTTCTCTGATATTTCAGTTTCGTTACAGAGGGTCCTGAAGGGGTACTGATCCCAATTCCCAGTACAGAATTAATCACAATTCCCAATCCCTATAAAGAAAATAGAGAAATTCCCATTTTTGAAGTATTCAATATCAAACCCAATTTACTTTTTCATTCCCAAATCCCAGTCCTAAGAAGTCCAATCCCATTTTCCCAGTCAATAAAAAGGCAACTCCCAGTTCCTAATTTACCCCTTCCTAACCCTCATTACGACAAGGTTTATATGGGCAAAGACATCCAACTTTCCAGCCTTCGAGCGGAGATTTCACCTTCAAATACCTAGCTTTGTTTTTTTTATTCCCTGTTCATAAACATTTCTCTTTTTGAGAGATGGGCGTGGCCGTTCTTAGCCATTTCTTAAAAGTTCAAGGCAGAGTTGAATAGAATATACATCAATACGAGGCAGAGTTGAATAGAATAATTTTGAATTTCAGAACGAGGCAGCATATTCTACATGCGGAAAATGATCGACGAACTGTTGAAAGTAGACGACATGAATATCGTGGTGGTTGACTGGGAGAAGGGGGCGAAAAAACCCTACAGCCAGGCAGCGGGGAATCTGAGGCTGGTCGGTGCGCAAATCAGCTATCTTATCGAGATGATGAACAAGGATCTCGGCTTGAGCTTCAAAAAGGTTCATTTGATTGGCTTCAGTCTTGGGGCTCAAGGCTCAGGCTACGCCGGGAGAAACCTCAGAAGAAAGGGCCACACGATAGGAAGAATAACAGGTGAAATTTGATATATTTCCTTATGCAAGCGGCTTCAAGATAGTAACTAGTGAAAGATGTCCATTGATAAGCCATTGTAAATTAAAAAAAACGGCCTGGGAAACGTTAGTGACGTACTGTTGTGGGATGGAGGGTGTTTAGTAAGTGGAAGGATACCATCAGTACGGTGGAGAGATATTATCAGTACTGTGGGGGTTTTTAGTACTGTGTAGTTATACCATCAGTGCGGTGGAGTGATATCATCAGTACAGCGGGGGAGGCTAGTACTGTTGAGGTATACCATCAGTATATTGGAGGGTGTTCAGTACTGTGTGGGGGGACCATCAGTACTGTATTGGGATGCCACAAGTACTGTTTGTTGAGGGATACCAACAGAGCTGGTGAAGGGATACCATCAGTACATTGGAGGGTATTCAGTACTGTGGGGGATACCATCATGGTAATCAAAAAGATCCCCTAATTCACCAGAAATATATTTTTCCGCATTACGAGAAAACGATTACATGGCGTAATAAGTGAATAAGCAAATTTTTCGCGCAAAAGCGTGAATCGATAAGGGTTATGCAAGATCACTAAAGCAGTTACTAGTCGTGCAAAATAATGAAATCGGAGCTCAATGTGTTTTCTGTTATTCTAGGTCTTGATCCTGCTGGGATTCTCTTCCAGAATACCCATGTCGACGTGAGACTGGACCCGAGTGACGCAGATTTTGTTGACGTCATCCACACAGACAGCAAATCATTGCTGGTTGCAGGAATCGGAACCGGACAGTCATCCGGACACATCGACTTCTTTCCGAATGGAGGATTTGAACAGCCAAACTGTCGCAGACTAGATCAGGGTACGTTTCAGGCACCAAATCATTAACAACCCCACTCCAAATATCTTACACGCAGTGTGTGTATTTTGCTGCTGTACTATGTATGATCAACAAGCCATCAGACACCCCAGGAAATTCAAACCAATATTTGCCATTTCAATATGATAAGCAAAAAAACAAGCAGTAAATAATGAAAGTGAAAAAGTAAAGAAGTAAATAAACAAGCAAATAAGTCTTGTAAGTAAACAAAAGGAAAACAAGCAACCAGGCCAATAAGTAAACAAGCAAGTAAGCATCAAAGTAAAATTTAAAGTCAATGGGCAAAGAAGCAAATAAAAACAAGCAAACAAGCTAGTAAGTAAACAACAAGCAAACAAGCAAATAGAAAGTCAATAAGCAAGAGAGCAAGTAAACAAGCCATCAAGGAAACAAAAGGAAACAAGCGAAAAAGCAAAAGACTTACTTGACTTAGTAGCATAGGTCTAGTGACCCTTTGCAACTCTTCTGACGAACTCTACCCATTTCGTACGGTGCAATGGGCAAAGAAGCAAGTAAACAAGCAAACAAGCTAGTAAGTAAACAACAAGCAAACAAGCAAATAGAAAGTCAATAAGCAAGAAAGCAAGTAAACAAGCCATCAAGGAAACAAAAGGAAACAAGCGAAAAAGCAAAAGAGAAAGTCAATGGGCAAAGAAGCAAGTAAACAAGCAAAAACGCTAGGAAGTAAACAACAAGCAAACAAGCAAATAGAAAGTCAATAAGCAAGAAAGCAAGTAAACAAGCCATCAAAGAAACAAAAGGAAACAAGCGAAAAACCAAAAGAGAAAGTCAATGGGCAAAGAAGCAAGTAAACAAGCAAACAAGCTAGTAAGTAAACAACAAGCAAACAAGCTAATGGAAAGTCAATAAGCAAGGAAAGGTCAATAAGCAAGTAAACAAGCCGTTAAGTAAATAATAAGTAAAAAAGCAAATGAGGAAAGATGCAAGCAACAAGAAAGCAAAGCCAAAAAGGGAAAAAAAAACAAACAAATAATAAATGAAGTATAATATTTGATTCAAGAATCTTTTTGTTTTAAACCTGAAGATGTGTTCATATGTGAACGAAAAGCTCAGTGAATCAAATATACCTAACATATTGTTTGTTTGTTTTTAATACTAATGGCTACAATTTTTTACAACAATAACAAAACAGCTACGTAAACAAGCTAACAAGACAAAAGGCAAAATGGCAAGTATGTAAGCAAATAACAAAGTGATAAGAAAACCTGTTGAGAAGCAAGCAAAGTTTTCACATTTCTAGCGTATCATTTCTGAACAAAATACGCACTCAAACTTTTGCAATAAAATCCAATTAAGATTTTATAGAGCCTGACCATCATATACATGTTCGTTGCAGTTCAAAAGGCCTTCCACTAACTGACTTACTATTCGTATTACAGGAATATTCAAATTTTTCACGTGCAGCCACTACAGAGCGGTGCACTACTTCACGGAATCCATCTCAGGGAGATGCCAGTTCATTGCATACCCATGCAAGAGTTACAAGGACTTCAAGAAGGCCACATGCACAACATGCCCAGCGAACGGATGTCCTATCATGGGCTATCACGCTGATGAACACAAGGGGAAAGTCAGTGGAGATTTCTATTTGCGAACGAGAGGAGAGAAGCCATTTTGCGGTAGGTGTAATGTTAGAAAGTTTGTGCTGAAATATTTGATAACATGTGTAATGAACAAGAAATTGGAAACGGAGGTGAAAACCCTTAGTGTGGCAAGCAGCACACGTACAAGATCATTACGCTTACACCTCTAGCCACATATATATGCAGCGAATGCTACCGTGCTGCTGATGGACAACAAAGTCCGGCCTTAGTCAGGCTACAACGTGGGTAGAAAGAAACTCAGCCAATCACAATTAGGTGCCATGCACAAACAAAGACTTATTTCCAGAAGGGTACGGTAGCAGAAACAAGCTCACTTTATATAGTAGTATATCAGGTCCTAGTAAACTCAAAGCTCCAATTTGTGAGTGAGCAAGTTTATGTTGAACGTGCTGGTCTACAAAAGGCCACGAGAGGCCTTATTTCTAGAATGGGTTCGGCAACATATGAACTTCATCACTAAATAAATTACAGGTAAATGGATTCTTAGTATGTTAAACGCTCCAATTGTGAGTGAGAGATTTTACGAGATTCTAGTGAGTTGAGTGAGTAAATTTCTAACGTGCCAGCTAAAAAATGGCCACAAGAGGGCTTATCTCTAGTAGGAGCACGGTGGCATGCATTACTTATAGCTAAGAAGTATGAGGTCCTATTATGTTTAATACTCCCAATTTCGCAACAGCAGTTTAAGAGGATAGCTAGGATAAACGAATATCCTGCTGATTTGAATGTTATTTTGATTTCCAGTTTACCATTACAAAGTGACACTTTACACTGGATCACACTTCTTCGCTGGTCTCCTCTTTGGACCAGTCAAAATTGTCATAACTGGAAACAAAGCGATTTCAGAAACGCTCGTACTAAGGTAAGCAAACATATTTTTTATTCCAGTATCTTAGATGACTGCTTCAGAAAGACATTACTGATGGTATCCCTTCACGGTACTGATGGTATCCATCTACAGTAATGATGGTATCCTTTCAAAGTACTGATGGTATCCTTCCACAGTACTGATGGTATCCCTTCACGGTACTGATGGTATCCATCCACAGTAATGATGGTATCCATCCAAAGTACTGATGGTTTCCCTCCAAAGTAATGATGGTATCCTTCCAAAGTACTGATGGTATCCTTCCAAAGTACTGATGGTATCCTTCCACAGTACTGATGGTATCCATTTACAGTACTGATGGTATCCCTCCAAAGTACCGATGGTATCCCTCCAATCTACTGATGGTATCCTTCCACAGTATTGATGGTATCCTTCCACAGTATTGATGGTATTCCTCCAAAGTACTGATGGTATCCCTCCACAGACAGTACTGATGGTATCACTCCAAAGTATTGATGGTATCACTCCACAGCATTGATGATATCCCCCAAAGTACTGAGCACCCTCCACAGTACTGCAGAGACATTCCAAAGGGTGTATGCATAAAGCTATTTATGCCTAAAAGCATGTCAAATGGGATTTATTCAATGTACACAGTTCTGACTCAATATGTATGCCTTCTCTACAGGCGAATACTGCATCCTAACAGCGTTGAAGAGTTTCTTGTGATGTCAAAATACGACCTTGGAAACCCAGCCAAAATCAAGGTCTGGCAAGAAGGATTTCTCGAGCGTTGGTTGCTCAAGAAAGTTGTCGTTCAGAAATTCAATGCAAGAAATGAGTAAGCACAGAGTTTTCTGAAGATGTAATAGAGTTGATAGTGAGAAAATTTCAAACATTGCGAACTACTAAAGCTTTGCATCTGACACTCATCAGAGAAGTACGTGAGAAAGAGAACGAAAATCAAACCTGACGAATTGTAAATGAAACATAATAACTACTAAAGCTTTGCATCTGACACTCATCAGAGTAGTACGTCAGAAAGAGAACGAAAATGAAACCTAACGAATTGTAAATGAAACATAATAACTACTAAAGCTTTGTGTCTGACACTCAGCAGAGTTAGTACGTAAGAGAGAGAACGAAAATGTAACCTAACAAAAATTGCAAATGAAACATAATAACTACTAAAGCTTTGCATCTGACACTCATCAGAGTAGTATGTGAGAAAGAGAACGAAAACAAACCAGACGACTTCTAAATGAAACATAATAACTACTAAAGCTTTACATCTGACACTCATCAGAGTAGTACGTCAGAAAGAGACGAAAATGTAACCTAACGAATTGTGAATGAAACATAATAACTACTAAAGCTTTGCATCTGACACTCATCAGAGTAGTACGTCAGAAAGAGAACGAAAATGAAACCTAACGAATTGTAAATGAAACATAATAACTACTAAAGCTTTGCATCTGACACTCATCAGAGTAGTACGTCAGAAAGAGAACGAAAATGAAACCTAACGAATTGTAAATGAAATATAATAACTACTAAAGCTTTGCGTCTGACACTCCTCAGAGTAGTACGTCAGAAAGAGAACGAAAATAAAACCTAACGAATTGTAAATGAAACATAATAACTACTAAAGCTTTGCGTCTGACACTCATCAGAATAGTACGTCAGAAAGAGAATGAAAATGAAACCTAATGAGTTGTCAATAATAACTACTAAAGCTTTGCATCTGACACTCATCAGAGTAGTACGTCAGAAGAATAACGAGAATGAAACCTAACGAATTGTAAATGAAAAATAATAAGTACTAAAGCTTTGCATCTGACACTCATCAGAGTAGTACGTCAGAAACAAAATAAAGTTTTTTAATTTCATACCTTGGTAATAATATTGGGTGTTTTACGTAATGGCGTTTATTTCGCATTGTAAGTTTTTATCGAATATTCATAAAAAAACTTCAAAGGAAACACATGTAGTTGATCTGCAACTTCTATTTCATTTCATTTCATTCAAGGTATGTTGGATGCTTCAACAAGTGGCTGAACAGTCCACACAACCAAGTGAGCATGAGAAAGACAAGATATTGTTGAAGGAACAGAGATGATACAGCGTCATAGGAAAATAGTGAATATGACATTAGTAAATAACAGTATACCATGCGTCTAAGAAAAATGCTACAGTTCGATATGAAGTAGCGGTGAAGATGTAAGCTAGAAAACATCCCAGTGATAATTGACTTGAAGAATTATTCCTTATTTCCATTAGCTTAAACTTCTAGGATTTTGATTCTTAACCAGTTTCCAATATCAAGTAATCTGACGTTTTGCTTGTTAGCGTTTAAATGTTGCATTTGGGTAAATAGATATGATTTTATTGATTTGGATTGTTTGTTTTCTGTAGGTTGCCCTGTAGCAGGATATGTGATTTGCAATTTCTCTCCCTGATGGAGGTGTTTATCAGGGAGTAATTGGCCAAGATAGGTTAAGAATTTCCATTATCTAGAGGCACATCCCTACGTGTTTCTTAGTCAAGTGTCCAACCCCTGGGACTAAGGCCGAGTCAAACAAAGAAGCAAGACGGAGAACGATATCTCGCTGTTGTAGCGAACTTCAGAGTGCGCATGCGCAGACTCACTCTCGGCCACTGCTAATCGCAATAATGCAGGCGATTAGGCCTTTGTTGGAAACAACAGATTTCCAAATATGTCCCCTCATAAATTCTATTTTCGGGCAATTCTGGAATGTTATTCAGATCTTGAATACGTAATCTCAAAGGTGTGATAACTAAACTAGAAGAACTAGCCGGGCCTATTTCCTCTATCTAAACACAGCCTAAAAGCCGTCTGCAAATACACTTCACCCTAAACATTGAACCATCCATTTTGCATTGGTACGAAACTAAAATCTCACACGAAAACAAGCACACAGCACTAATTGACACACTCACGAAACCGTTTTTAATGTTTACGAAATCAACGCTGACTAAACAGGGCCTAATTTCCTCTTGATTTCATGAAATAAAACTGCGATGTTTGTCTGCCGTGACCAGCAGCTGAGGGGACAGTTCAATAGATTGATATCTTTGCAAACCTCAAGGAGCCTATCTGGACTCTCTATATAAATAGCTTGTTAATCAATTGACGGTTCGTTGGCTATTTGGTGTTTCTATCTGGTGGATGAGTTAATACCTGAAGGCTGTAATTCAGGATTTCAAAGATATCTTCAAAGTGGTGTATACAGCATACAATGATGTCCATCAAAGTTCTCTTTCTGTTGATGGTGGCATGTTTTGTCCAAGGTCAGTTAAACATCATTCTGTAACATAAAGACTTGGCTTTTTGGTGTTTGAGTTTAGTCTGAAGGTCGTTAATTTGATATTCTTAAAGCATTTAACAAGAGGAATATAAGGCATGCAATGTAGTCCGTAAAATGTGTCTTTCGGTTTATGGTCACTGGTATTGCTAAGTGATATCTCATTCAGTGAAAAAATTAATTGCCTTTTTGGTGTTTCTATCTCGCATACGATTTTAGCCATTGTAAATTTGAAATTTAAAAACATCTAACAAGAGGTATGTATGGCATACATTAAGTCCATCGACTTTGTCTTTCGCAGGTATTAAGTGATATATATGAATATAAAACTTAGTCAAGTTTATGAAACATGTAACAAGACGTATAAGGCATTCAATGACGTCCATCAAAGTTCTCTTTCTGTTAATGGGAGAAGTATTATCTGTGGCAGGTGATATTCTTCAGGTTGGAGTCATCTATCTAGAGCATGTAGTATTACCATAAGGGGGTATAAAGTCACGATTGATAAAAAGGAACAATCTTTTACAGTCATGTTATCAAAAGGATTTTGCACTGGGCAGGAATTCCTCATTTAATTTAGTTCGTTGCGAATGCGTTTTAGAAGAAAGGCCCATTTTATCATAAATGCTAAAACAATAAAATATTAACACATTAAAGTATCTGGTTGAACCATGTGAAAAATACAGATCAACTCATACAGAGATCCACTCTGTAGGGAGGGGTTGGTATTGACTCCTTTTTGTGTAATGTTATGGCAAACACATAGAGTTCATCCGGGAGTTTCAGTCTGAAAATTGAGGAATTCCTCCCCTATGTCAAATTTTATCAAAATGACTAACTTGCATTATTGTGGAAATCTTCTTTTCCAGGCGAAAAAATTTGCTACCCTCCCTATGGTTGCTTCAGCGATGACTCCCCATTCGATGGCACACTGATTCAACTCCCCCAGTCCCCGCATAAGATCAATACGAGGTTTTTGCTGTACACGAGGATTCAACAGGCCAATCCAGACGTGTTGACTGATTCTGATGTATCCAGCATACAGACGTCCACCTTTGATGCGAGCAAGAAAACCACTTTCATTATGCACGGATATCTCGGTAGGTTGATGAAAGATAATATGCTTCAGATAGAGGTTTCTAGTTCAAGTGTTTATTTCAAACATTCAACTCTAGTACTAATTAAAGAATTCTAGAACGAAGCTAAACCCTTTTCGAGCCTTTACTGAACCTTACTTATTGCCTTCTTTCTATCTTTGAGAAAAGAAGAGTTTATTCCTATGCAGATATCAAAATGAAAGAGCTCAAACTTTTTAGAGTCCGTCTACACCAAAATCATAAATCCCTTATTTAGTAGACAGAAGAAGACCGTTCATTTCAACTGTCATTCACCTACTTTCTAATTGGCCAATCTTTATCCACCTCCAGTATAATGATTCGTTAAGGCTCATTTTCCCTCTCTTTCTGACATATGTTCTCTCTATCTGGGCAAAGCTTTAGAAATTATTGTATTTCGCAATGATTTTCCATCGTCCTCTTCAAGTTCTGCACCGATGAAAGACTACAGGGGCTTCCTGGGAGCAAAAAAGGGTCTGGGAAAATTAAGTTTAGGGCCTATCAGTGTAGGTTCCATAAGGATAGAAGGGTTTACATACAAGCAGTTTCTAGTGGTGCACCGGAAAATGTCCCGGTATCCTAGTGCCAGAGCGTCCCTAAAAGACTTTTCTATAAGTTTATCATGATTCTAATGTTTGTGGTGCTGGCCTTTTCCTTAGAACCCTGCTCACACCTCGCTCTCCTATCAATACATCAATACGAGGTGGAGTTGAATAGCATATCTTTGAATTTCAGAAAGAGGCAGCATTTACTACATGCGAAAAATGATTGATGAACTCTTGAAAGCTGACGACATGAACGTCATTGTGGTCGACTGGCAGAAGGGGGCAAGATTCCCATACCATCAAGCAACGGGGAACCTGAGACTGGTGGGGGCACAGACCAGCCACCTCATCGAGATGATGAACAGTGATTTCGGCTTGAGCTTCAAAAACGTCCACTTGATTGGCTTCAGTCTTGGGGCTCAAGGATCCGGATACGCTGGAAGAAATCTCCGGAGAAATAACCACACGATCGCCAGAATTACAGGTATGGAAAATTATAGACAGACATTTCATTCTCTCATGCTGGGAGTTTGTTGAAAACGATACACAAACATTTTATTCTCTCATGTTAGTAGTACGGAAAGCGTAATTGCCTATCAACTATCGATACACTGCTTCGTTTAGTCCACCTATTCAGTGGGCCCTTTGTGCTTTGCACATAAACCAATACCTTACGAAGATAGTAAGCGTATTAACCTATCAACTATCAATACACTGTTTAGTCTACCTATTCAGTGGACCCTTTTTGCTTTGAGCATAAACCAATACCTTATGAAGATAGTGAGCGTATTTGCCTATCAACTATCAATACACCGCTTCGTTTAGTCCACCTATTCAGTGAGCCCTTTTTGCTTTGCGCAAAAACCAATACTTTATGAAGATATAGTGAGTCTATTTGCCTAGTTACTATCAATGCACACAAAGAGTGCTCAAGAGGTTAAAAAAATAACTAGCAAAATATGAGTAATCTAGAGAATGAATATGCTCTTTAACCCAACTCTAAATGCTGAGTGCTAAGCAGAGAGGGATAGAGCACCAGTCTTTGGAATGGCTCGGCCAGGGATGGAACCGACGACCTTCAGATTCAGTGGTGAGCACTCTACCATCAGGCCATTACTAGTCCTTTTTGCTATAGGTCTACAAAAGCGAAGGGGCATGTCACTCAAAAAGATTTCGTACACTCTGGCTAATAATCTTAAAAAATTTAAAAATCTGAAAAATCCTTAAAATATCTAAAAAAAAACCTTCACAAAATAGACCTGAAAAATCTGGAAAAATCTCGGAAAATCATAGAAATCAATAAAATTCTCAAAAAATCTCTGTAAATGTTAGATATCTTTAAAAATCTCTTACATTTTATTTGAAGTGATTTTCCCCTCGTACAAAAGTGCGAGGTTGGAGCTCAATAATTTTCTGTTGATCTTAGGCCTAGATGCTGCCGGACCTTACTTCGAGTACATGCATGTCGACGTGAGACTGGACCCGAGTGACGCAGATTTTGTTGACCTCATCCACACGGATAGCAAAACCCTGCTGATCAAGGGGTTCGGAACGGAACAGTCATCCGGACACATCGACTTCTTTCCGAATGGAGGATATGAACAGCCGGACTGCCGCACACTTGACAATGGTGAGTTCAGGACATCAAGTAATGGACAGCGATTTTTCAAGGAGAAGATTCTAGCTCCAAAAATGACCATAATAATCATAATGAAAGGGTAGATAAAGTATATTAAAGGATGAACTTCTCGATTATGTGGAATTCCATCTCAAAATAAAGGCCTAAATCCACGTTAGAATTTCCTGTATATCGGGCAAAATATGTATTTCAAGATTAATAATATCCACCGTATTTTCACACAAAAAATATGGAACCAGATCACGTACAAGATCTAGAAGTCTGTGGTTGAAGGCTACTGTTACACTACATAATCCTTATCTTGCATGGTGAAGATAATAACTAACTGCATTTAACTAGCCAAAGGAATCGGCTTGGTTCAAATTGGTCAAGTCCAAGGTACCTAGGTAAAGATTGGCTAAGTTTAGCAGAGAGACATTGAGTACCATTTTTAAAGTTTTTGACATATTCCTCGGCCAAGGTTTGATCCCACGACCTTCAGACTCAATGGTGAACACTCTAACAACAGACAACTGCAAGGTGTCTATTTAACATTAGTCCAGTCTTCGGTAACTTTTCAACATGCAATTGGCAGACCATTACCCATAATTAGGCTTCGACCCTTCCACAGTTCATAACAGCAGGAAATTTGTTATAAACGGGTTCGTTATTTTAATTCCACTATTTACTGCCGTATCAATATCTCAATGTTCCTATTACAGGAGCAATAGACTTTTTCACGTGCAGCCACTACCGAGCCGTGCACTACTTCACGGAATCCATCTCAGGAAGATGCCAGTTCATTGCATACCCATGCAAGAGTTACAAGGACTTCAAGAAGGCCACATGCACAACATGCCCAGCAAATGGATGTCCCTCTATGGGGTACTATGCTGATGAACACAAGGGGAAAGTCAGTGGGGATTTCTATTTGCAAACGAGAGGACAGCAGCCATTCTGCGGTAAGTGCTCCAGGGGTAGGGTACTCAATATGAGTTTGAATCAAGGTGAATCCGGAATTTAGTAAGGAGGCACTAGAATGAACGGATTATGATGAATTTTCACATGTATACGATGATATACACATGTACACTAGTGAACTAGTTTCCTTCTATCTGTCTATTCGATTATGATTCAATACAATAAACTACTGATTTGGTGTATCTCGTTTCTACATGTAGCCTACCATTACAAAGTAACACTCTACACTGGGTCAGGCCTGTTCGCTGATCTTTCTTCTGGACCAGTCAAAATGATCATCACTGGAGACAGGGCAGTTTCTGAAGAGCTCGAGTTACCAATGTAAGTAGGACATTCTCAATTTAAAAGCTATCTGTTTTTCCTTCGTTTATCTGAGGGTTCTTTCTCTGGGAACCTTTTGGCCACTTTGGCCAATGATCTGGAAAATTGAAGACTTCGCAGTTTCTTACTCTTCAGTTTGAAACAATTTATTTCATTAGGTTTTCGTTCTCTTCCTGACGTACTACTCTGATGAGTATGATGATAATCAACAACTTTTTCCACACTTTCCTCATATACTTAAGGCAACAGTAGGTGCCATTGCATGCATCTGGAAACCACCTGCTTTGGTGGTGCTAGAATATCTAGACGGGCTGGGTTCAAAACGGCGGTTGAAGGGACGGTTGGATTTAAATCAAAATATCTTTCAAGAACTCCATTATATTCGTAAATTCACTCATCTTTGCAATCTCAAGAATACCAAGGGAAGGATTCTAGGTCTTCTCGTCAGAAGTTCAATCTTCGCAATGATTTGTCTCCAAATAACAAATGCAAACTCTTCCCAAAGTAAGAGTAAAAACTCTATCAAGCCCCCTTCTCTTTAAAGCCCCTCTCTTCATACAAGAAAGACTACAGAGTAGAATTTAATAAGTCAGGGATAGCTAATGGATGCATTGCATTGTAATTATGCAAATTTCTAAATAAACATGCTTGA
Source organism: Pelagia noctiluca (assembly GCA_963924455.1). Lineage (NCBI taxonomy): Eukaryota > Metazoa > Cnidaria > Scyphozoa > Semaeostomeae > Pelagiidae > Pelagia > Pelagia noctiluca. The sequence goes on along the minus strand of OZ004328.1, from coordinate 206,257 downwards.
GAGTGCGGAATTTCTCCGGCAAACCATTTTTAAAAAGCAGCCACTCTAATAAGCCCCCCTCCAGAATCTTCGAAATCATATAAACCCTTGGAAACTTGATGCAGCTTTTCAAAGTAATAGAAATCTCCTTGGAAAAAACTTTCAAAAATCTAGGAGTTTTCATATTTCGCAAGATAAACTTTCTCGAATTTTCCGTATTAACGGTCTCTCGGATAAGACTATCACAATTTTTGGTAAAAAGTGCGAAAAACACAACAAGAAAATTCAGTTGACTCAACTCGTTTGTATTTTCTGCAGCCGAAAACTTGATGCTGGCAGCGTGGAAGAGTTCATTGTGATATCCAGACACGATCTTGGAAACCCGGAGCGGATCAAAGTTTGGCATGAAGGATTTCTCGATTATTGGTTCCTCAAACAGGTTGACGTCAAGAAATTCAACTCGAGAAACGAGTAAGAACAGAGTTTTGATATTCTATATTTGATATTCATTATCTAAAGTAATGTACTAGCTGTAGCCTGAAGAAAGGAGCTTTAGCTGTAGCAGGCTGTTGGCTGTTAGTAGGCGAAAGTGTAAGACTAGTCACGAGGTTTGGTCACATTGAGAGGAAGGACCAGGAAGTGAAAAAAGTATTCGCGAGTCTCAAGCTATAGCTGCAAAAACATCAACAATTTATCATATCTAAGTTGGTCCATTAGACATCGATATAAACATATTTGTCGTTTGTTCAAGACAATATTCGATTTATAGTGGCTTATAAACTTAACAACTTTTTCTAGCATATAAGGATATATTAATTATTACTTCTTAATTTCAGATTTGTTGGTTGTTTCTATAAGTTTTCGTGACTATAAACCTATAGCAGTAAAAATATCAACAGTCTATCATATGTCAATTGGTCTATCAGAGATGGACACAAACTAATTTATTTGTCCAAAACAATGCTCTCATTTACAGTGACTTACAACACTTATCAACTTTTTTCTGGCTTATAAGGATATATTAATTCCTGAAAAATAGCGAAACGAGCACATAGACAACTTAAGCTTTTCTCAGTTTGTCTTTCGTCAGGCGAAAAGCTTAGGTGATCTATGTGTTCGTTCCACTATATTTCAGGAATTTCTGGCTATATTGAAGTTTTGTACGATCAATAAACTGATATATTAATTATTACTTCTTTATTTTAGATTTGTTGGTTGTTTCAACAAGTGGCTGAACAGTCAAAATAACGAAGTCGGCATGAAGATGAAGACAAGCTCATACTCTTGTTGAATCCACAGAGCTTGCTAACGATATAATAAAATGATGTAATTAAATATCATATCATATGATGACAAATGAAAAATAATAAAAAACATATAGTAAAAATACTGTCTCTGTCTCATTTTTGTTTCTGACGTACTACTCTGATAAGTGTAAGATGCAAAGGTTTAGTAGTCAACATGGTTCATTCACAATTCGTGAGGTTTCATTTTCGTTTTCTTTCTAACGCACTACTCTGAAGTGTAAGATGCAAAGCTTTAGTAGTTATTATGTTTCATTTACAATTCGTTAGGTTTCATTTTTCTTATCTTTCTGACGTACTACTCTGATGAGTGTCAGATGCAAAGCTTTAGTAGTTATTATGTTTCATTTACAATTCGTTAGGTTTGATTTTCGTTCTCTTTCTGACGTACTACTCTGATGAGTGTCAGATGCAAAGCTTTAGTAGTTATTATGTTTCATTTACAATTCGTTAGGTTTTATTTTCGTTTTCTTTCTGAAGTACTACTCTGATGAGTGTCAGATGCAAAGCTTCAGTAGTTATTATGTTTCATTTACAATTCGTTAGGTTTCATTTTAGTTCTCTCTCTGACGTACTACTCTGATGAGTGTCAGATGCAAAGCTTCAGTAGTTATTATGTTTCATTTACAATTCGTTAGGTTTCATTTTAGTTCTCTCTCTGACGTACTACTCTGATGAGTGTCAAATGCAAAGCTCTATTAGTTATTGTGTTTCATTCACAATTCGTTAGGTTTCATTTTCGTTCTCTTTCTGATGTACTACTCTGATGAGTGTCAGACGCAAAGCTTTAGCAGTTATTATGTTTCATTTACAATTCGTTAGGTTTCATTTTAGTTCTCTCTCTGACGTACTACTCTGATGAGTGTCAAATGCAAAGCTCTATTAGTTATTGTGTTTCATTCACAATTCGTTAGGTTTCATTTTCGTTCTCTTTCTGACGTACTACTCTGATGAGTGTCAGACGCAAAGCTTTAGTAGTTATTATGTTTCATTTACAATTCGCGAGGTTTCATTTTCGTTCTCTTTCTGACGTACTACTCTGATGAGTGTCAGATGCAAAGCTTTAGTAGTTATTATGTTTCATTTACAATTCGTTAGGTTTCATTTTCCTTATCTTTCTGAAGTACTACTCTGATGAGTGTCAGGTGCAAAGCTTTAGTAGTTATTACGTTTCATTTACAATTCGTGAGGTTTCATTTTCGTTTTCTTTTTAACGCACTACTCTGAAGTGTAAGATGCAAAGCTCTATTAGTTATTGTGTTTCATTTACAATTCGTTAGGTTTCATTTTCGTTCTCTTTCTGACGTACTACTCTGAAGAGTGTCAGATGCAAAGCTTTAGTAGTTATTATGTTTTGTTCACAATTCGTTAGGTTTCATTTTCGTTTTCTTTTTAACGCACTACTCTGAAGTGTAAGATGCAAAGCTCTATTAGTTATTGTGTTTCATTTACAATTCGTTAGGTTTCATTTTCCTTATCTTTTTAACATAATACTCTGACGAGTGTCAGATACAAAGCTTTTAGTGGTTATTCTGTCTTCCTTATGTTCTGCTATTTTCTTGCTATCAAGTTAGTGTTTAGCTTTAGTTATTAGCATGCACACTTTGCAGGCGTATTTTCATTAGTTAGACATCAGGGTTTTACCCCTTTCCCACTCAAAGTATCTACGTAATGACCACAACATGAAGTACAAAAAATATGTCGTTATGAAATGTTGATTTGTTGAAGTTTGTCAGAGATCAGATTGGTGGTATTGAGAGCAAAAGTTAGTTAAAATCTATTCGTGTCTCTTCCAAAATCAAGTGGCCCCGGAATAGGATACCACATAATTTTGGCTGTAGGCAAAAGGAAAGAATTCTGAATCCCATAATTCACTTTGAACTTTGATTGCAACAGATTATAAGGATGAAAATCATTAAGTCCAGTGAGTTTCATTTCAGTAAAATGATCAATTTGAAACAACCAAAGTGACAAAGGCAATAGAATGTTAATGAATTGATAGGAGCAATCTCACCACACCAAATAGAAACAAATAAGCATCCTCTACATGTCTCTCAGTCTTGGGTCATCTTCCTGTTGTTAAAGCAACGATGAATCACATCAAAATCAAAAAGATTTTACAAGTTTAGACAACAACGAATCTACACCCAGTTAGCAGTTAGGTTCTTCGCAGACATGTCTTTCTACAGAAGAACATGTCGGCTTATCGAGTGTAGGTTCTACTGTATGATGGTTCTATGCTTGCATATATTGAGCACTATAGTTGGCACGCTCTACCCATGTTTAATATGAATAAAAAGTTTCAACTTTTAATCATGATTGATTTCAGTCTGTGTGATAATTGCGAAAGCATTTAACAAGGATGCAAAAGCAAACTAATCTCCTTAATAGCTTCTACCCCATTGCTGCTCTGTACTTCTGTAAATTGAGCACTATGGTGCACTTTTTGACTCAGGCCTTTTCAGAAAGATAATTGCATCAGAGTGGCTAGTCGCTACTGGTCATTTGGTTTACAAACTCTTGTGGTTACTTTACCAGTGTGCTGGCGAGAGCTAAATCACAATGAAAGCCTTGAAAATCACACTGGTCATTTGCTTTACAAGCTCTTACTTTACCAGTGTGCTGGCGAGAGCTAAGAGTGATCGCTCTGGTCAGAAGAAAAGGCCTGTAGACTGCTATAGAAAGTTATAAGTTTTAATGAGAGAAGATAAGTGTAACTGGCCTTGGCTTCAAAGAAATAGATCAAATAAGTTTGAAAGAATGAGAAATCGAGTCTTAAGTCTTTCGCTTCTTTAGAATAATAACAGTGGTGTAAGTGTTTTTACATGAGGTACCTCATAGCTGGCACATGAAAGGTAAATAAGCAGTTAAAATGAAAAAATTACAAACTCACTTTTGCATGTTTTGACCAATGCTGCCATGGTAAAACTTTATGTGGGGGTTTTAGTCTCCTCTGAAACATGAAAGAGTAGGTTCAATTTTATGTTTGGAAAATCTTTTTTTTGGGCAGATGTTATGAGGTATGGGGCTGGGGGGTTGATTTCTAATAACCATCCAAAAAGATAATCTGTTAAAGGCCGAGATACATGATGAGACATTCCGTTAGATATTCTTTTAGATATTCATTAATAGAATATCTAATTGAATATCTAATCTTGTATCAAACCAAAAATATTGCTCAAGATATTGAAAAATGATGAAAGAATATCTAACGAAGCCTTGAATAAAATCAAATCAATTTGACTTTATTCCGAATATCTAATGAAACTTCAAATGATACCAACAAATTTTTTACATGAAGTACAACCCTGGGTGGATTGCCATGATGTATCTTGGCCTTAAAGTTATTAACCAATGGAAGACTGAGTAAAATCTGTAAAATGGTTAAATCACAAAAGCAGATTGTTATGAAAAAAGGCAACACCAAATTTTGGATTTAAAGGTTAGTATCAATGAGTATTTGTGATTTACCTCGTTATCTAAGCCATACTTGACAACTGGGATGCAAAAAAAAATGGTACCAATTATACAGATAGCTGTATTTCTCTTCCAGTTTCTAGGCTGACACCACCAACCTCCACAAGGTGACCAGACATACTTGGGATAGTCAAATCTTTTCACACCACCCTGCAATGAAATAAAAAAACAAGTCAAAGATAAATTTGTCTAAATTTTCAAAGACAGGTCATTTTTGTTCTGATTTATAATTTGGACAGATTTCTGTGCAATTTGTAAAGAAATTTATCGTACACAAATTCCACGAAGACTCACTTAATGTAAAGACAAAGCTACCTCCCGTTCTTTACTGCAAAGGACCTACCAACGATCGACAGTAACCTTTGCACACTGTGCCCAACCATGGAAAAAACCTATTTTTTGACTTTCAAATTGAAGCTCAGTTCTTAGTTTTAATGAAAGAGGATATGATTAACTTTTGAACAAAAAAAAGTTGAGGTCAATAGCTCGAGTTAAACCGATTTTATGACTTTTTGAAGTTTCTGATTTGTTGGGAAAATTACTTTTTAATTTCAAAGCCTCGTGAAATTGACAACAATTACTAAAATGCCCCTTAAAGCAGTCCAACTCAAACAACTGTAACTTCAGAACTGCTTAAGCTATTATTGCAAACAAGGGCTCAAAAGAAAGGTAATTGTATAGGCTTTAATGTTCCTTAAGAATCATTTCTTGTGTTAATCCCAGTTTCGCAAATCTCTCACTCAATTCTCGCTTGGTTATAAGTTGAGAAAAGTGAAAATATTCTTACAATTTCAACTAAATTTCAATATTTGAGAGAGAATATACTTTTTTGCCGCAAAATGCCGCCATGAAACCCTTTTGATTTTGTAACTACAACATGTAAAGAAGCAGAATTTGCATAGATTGCATTGCCGGACTTTGCCTGAAAATACAAAAATGGATTACTAATAGTTGAGCATCCACTGAAAAACATGCGAAAAATTTTGGAATTTCCTTGAATTCAGAGATATTTAACCAACTATTACTTTTGAACCATTCAGGCTATCATTGTAAGTAAAGGCTCAAAAGAAAGGTAATATTGTAGGCTGTTTTGTCATTGGAAATATTTGAAATAAAAAGCAAATCATAGCTAAAAAACCTAGAAATAACAGGACTGTGTAATCGACTTTTCTTTGCTCAGAACTGAAAAGTAGTTATTACAGTTCGGTCATTTGTTCGACATGATCTTGTAGTATGCCCATAGCTTTCACACCGACTGCACTGATCGATATTTTTCCTAGATGGCTTTTTATTAACATGTGGGTGAAGATATCCAGTGTATTTAAGCGAATTGAGCATTGTCGTGCTCTAGCTGCAGGCCTGATTTGTAGGGTCAATATAGGAAATATTTCCTTCCTCAATATTACCCCAAGTGGCTTTCATTTCATCAACAGTTTTCCCCAAGTTAAAGCCTTCGAGAATACATGTTATATCATTGCCTTGATTTTTCGTTACTTTGAATGATTTTAACAATGTTGCCGTCAATCATCGAGAATTCTGTGTCAACAGAAAGGTCTATCTCGTTATAATGTTGAATTTCGATTGAGTTTCCATTTTATGTGCTTCATCTATGTAGGGCTTAAAAAGTTAAAAAACGCTCTCTCTGTTTTTTTTTTTCTGAAGAGACACAAAGGACAACAAAACAGTACAGAGTTTGGTAGCTTGTTTGACCAAATAACTTTCTCATACGAAGTAACCAATAGAGGACACCAAAAGTGCCTGTAACTAGTCTCACAGTTTTGTCGATCATTCTCATTTCCAGGTTCATCATTTTCAGCGAGTTGGTGACGTATTTAATGAGACCCAGAACCATCTATACCAAACTTAGCATCAATATGAACTCGATCATTCGGCTTTAAAGGAGGGCTACTTAACGCTATAAGAGACCTTACTGTATCCACAATCAAGATACTTAAGTCGTTTCCTGGGCCTTCCACCAATATCTTTGTTGTTGTTGTTGTTGTCAATTTATTTTGATTCGATTTAACAGCGTAGCTAACAATATATACATATATACATACATACGCAAAGTTAACTAATCAAAGTCGAATATACCTATAAAAACAAATTAAATAAATTATGACAAATACATAATCATACTGATAGAAACTAAATCAAGATATTAAACTACACTTACAGGCACTACATTTGCAAGCTGGCCCGTCCCATTTCTTTATTAGATTTTTAAAACTTTTCAAATTTTCTGCTGATTTCAGCTCGTTTGGAAGGCCATTCCAAATTTGTGGCCCAATAGACATCAGACTGTTGGACCCGAATGTTGTTTGATTGGGCCTGACGTGGGCTAAGTTGTTTGGATTTCTTAATGAATAATTTGAAGACCGTAATCTAAATATATTTTGCGTAAAAGGCGGGTTTAACTGTTTCACTGTTTTGAATATTTCAATGCAAAGTATTCTTTGGCGAGCAATAAGCATTGTGCATTTATCTGACTTCAAGAGCAAATTGTTATACGAACTTGTATGATCATTATACAAAAATCTTAGAGCACGTTCTTGTAACTGTTCAATTTTCTGTAAAGATTTGGAAGATGAGAAATACCAGACCAAGGGACAGTAATTAAAATTTGAATATACAAAGCTCTGAACAAGAATCTTTTTCTCATTAAAACCAATAGACGTCTTCAATCTTTTAAGAACATTTAATTGTGTTGCAGCCTTTTTGCAAAGGTTCGAAATATGTGGGTCGAAATCAAGTTTATAGTCCAACGTCACTCCTAAAAGTTTTACAGTCTCCTCGGATTTGATTATTTTGCCATTAATGTTAATCTGTTCTCCACTAGTATTGGTCTGGTTTTTTCTGAGCAATAATGCATGGAATTTTTCAGAGTTTGCAATCATTTCATTGTTTTCTAACCATGATAAGGCAGCTCCGGTTTCTTTTTCCAAAATATTCACAAGATCGGGCATGCTTTTAGAAAAATAGACAAGTGTGTTGTCATCGGCGTAATTATAAAGCGTTGCCTGTTTTATGAAAAGAAATAAATCATTTATGTAAAAATTGAACAGGATAGGTCCTAGAACAGAGCCCTGGGGTACGCCAGATATAACCTCTTGAAAAGAACTATATGTGTTATTTATCCGAACGCATTGTTTTCGTCTTTTGAGATAAGAATAAATAAGGACTAGTGCATCTTCATCAAATCCATATGCATGTAATTTGGCAATGAGCAGGTCATGTGGGATACAGTCGAAGGCTTTCGAAAGATCCATTAGAATCGTACCTACTAGATAGTCATTATCGAGATTAGACCTCCAATCTTCGATCAGACGTATCAAGACGTGTTGGGTTCCATATGCTTGTCTATAGGCCGCAATGAAGACAGACAGCGTGTTATCTAAATGTTGAATCAGTTGCTGTTTTAAGACTTTCTCGTATATTTTTGAAAAGGTATTGAGAACACTAACTGGGCGGAAGTTCCTTTCTTCTGTGCGATTTGGCTCCCCCTTATCTAATGGGCAGACTGCCGCTTTTTTTGCATCATTTGGAAAACGGGAATTGCGAATACTGCAGTTTATTGCAGTGGTTAAAGCGCTTGTAAGCTCATTTGCAGCTAGAGATACAAGCTTCGGGGGTATTTGATCTTCGCCGGTTGATTTCCTGCCATCCAAGGATTTTAATAGTTTCGCAACTTCTTGATTGTCTATCTCGTGTAATGTGAAGGTGCTCAAAACTTGCTCTGGGTTTTGAATAATAGCTAGGACACTAGGGTGGTTTTTATACTTGTTAAGAATCAAGGGGACAATTTGGCAATCATCGGAAATTCCAGTATCTTTAGCAAGGCTAACAGGCTTCTTACCGCTGGATTTCTCTACTATATTTACATAGTGATCGTTGAAAATCTCCGTCAATACCTGGTCATCAGTTATAACGGTATCATTTTTTACAAGAGAAATATCGCTATTCGTAAGTCCCCCTTTATTTGAAAGAAAGGGTTTAACAAGATCCCAAAATTCTTTATTAGACATAGTACCATTTTTAGTTGCTTCTTTAAAGTGGTTTTTCATAGCCTTCTTTCTTATGGAGACACATTTATTTCGTTGCTTTTTGAAATTAGTTCTATTTTCTGCAGTAGGGTTTTTGTTTAGTCTTTTTTTGAGCCTTGATCTGGTATAAATTGCCTTTTGTAATTGCTGATTCATAAATTTATACATATTTATACATATACATATAAACATATTTCCCCTCTGGACTTTAGTTTTTAAAGGAGCATGTTTATCTACAAGCTTCCGGAAAGCAGATGAAAGATTCCTATAAGACAAATCTGCATCATTTAAATCAGCTTTAAAATCAATATTCTTTACATCTTGCTGAAATTTTTCAGGGTCAAATTTCTTATAGCTACGATATCTAGTAACTTTAGGTTTGAGACGGGGAATGTGTGTTCTCATTAAAGTTAGGACAAGACCATGAAAATCGCTTAGACCAGTTTCAAAAACGGTGGTATTTTGAAAACATCTGGGTTTATTCGTGAGAATGACGTCAATTGACGAACTATGATTTTTTGTGAAACACGTCTTATCCTTTACTAAATTGGACAGTCCAAAAACATCACAGAAGGAAATTAACTTAGTATATCCGGGATGGTGAATATCATGAGTGTCAATGTTGATATCGCCCATGATCATAACATTGTCATATTTGTCCAAGGCTGTGTTTAAGCACGAAGACAGTTCTCTGAAAAATAGTTCAAGGTTGGAGGCATCTGGCGGTCTATAAATGCTAAAAATAGCCCACCTCTTTTTGCAAACCATCAGATCAGAACAAATAATCTCGATGGTGGGACTCTCAAAAGTAGAAACTCTATTGCAAACAACCCCTTTCCTAACGAATTGCATCAGGCCCCCGCCAAATTAATTCCTATCACGACGGATTGGCTTCTGGTAGTTATTTACTAGAAAGATTTCAGTTTTGAAATCTGAATTTAGTTTTGTTTCCTCTATTATCAAAATATCAGGCAAGCATCTTTCCATCACCAATCTTAAATCAGTTATTTTGTTTCGTAGACTATTTATATTCAAGAATCCAATCAAAGGATTGTTTGGATTTTTCGTTCTAAGTTTAAAGATCCCCCCAATGTCACTCGAAGTATTTGATTGAGTGGATCTGTCTGAAGATGCAGAAAAAGAACTTTCACTGGAATCATTTGAAGATAAATTATGGCTTTTTTCTAAGGAGTCTGGTGAAGTACCAAGGTCTGATGGGCATGTTGTATCAGACATTTGTGAAAGACTTAAAATAGAATTTGTTTTTATACTCAAAGCTATCTCAAAGTCGTCTTGCTTATTAGATGACATTAAGGATGTTTCCGAAAGCTGATTTGCATACAAAAGTTCAGTTGGGCTGTTGGTTAAGCATTCTGAACAAAAAGTGTAATCTGGGTCGAAGAATTCGTTTCTGTCCTTTGATGAATTTGATAAACGTTCGGTCCCAAGGGATAAAGATCTTGGACAAGGTTCAAGTACACTAGTAAGTGAAAAGGGGATACTGCTACTCGGACGAGAATTATTTTTACATAGTCAGATAGTGTTGAGGTAATTAACAAAACTGCCCCCTAAAACATTTGTACCTTCGTTGTTTAAATGAATGCCATCTTCAAATAACAAGTAACGCCAGTTTTGATCAAATGTTTCATGTCTAATTAAAGAAATCTGGTTACCTGCGAGTGATTTTTCCAAAAGTGAATTCACCTGAAGCCTTTTTCCTTCCATAAGGTCCGAGTCTATATCATCTATATCAACTGGTTTGGCAAACACAAAATAAAAAGTCTCTTTTCTCCAATTGGTTTTAATTGATTAACTATTTTGGAAAGCCTTTACTTTTACCTTTCAAATGAGCCCTTTATGTTTTCCTAAATTTGATTTGAACCCAAGTTATGCTCGTCTTTAGATTTGAGCCATCGATGCCCATATAAGGAAATTTGTTACCAGACCCCAAGTTCTTAAATCGTATGAATTCTTTTGCTTTTTCTAGAAAGCCTCTACTCTTACCTTTCAAATGAGTCTTTAACCATGTCTCAAACGTGATTAAAACCCAAGTTATGCCCTTTTTTGAGATTTGGGCCTCTAATGCCCATATAAGGAAATCTCTTACCAAGCCTTAAATGCTGAATATTTTTCAACTATTTACTTATCTTTAATGAGCCCATGTTACCATCGTTCAAAAAAGTTATTAACTGATTTCTTAACAATGTTTAAACCCAAGGTATACTTGTTTTTTTAAGAAAATCTAAATAATAACAAAATAAGGAAATTCGTTCCCAGGCTCACAATTGCGATCATTTCTTATTTTGTTGGTAATTTTCGAAAAGCTTTTGTTTTAACCTTTGTGATGGGCCCTTGACCTTTATGTTCAGGCTAGTATATCAAAAGTTATGAGGTTTTTTCCATAATTTTTGATTCTGGGCACACTGTGCTTTGATGGTTTTATCTTCATCTGTTGAGTGTTGTAGTGATTTCTGTTAATATGGCTGAAGTTGGTTGATTTTTGGTTGACAAAAGATTGCCCTGGTGCTAAGTTCGTAGAGTAATGTAGGTGCAAACTCACTCGTCCTACTGGACCATTCAAATCCTATCCGGCCACCAGATTGGAAAGTTTCAAAATAGCCCGAAAATCGGAACCATAGCGAAGCAAAAATTTGGATTACTTAACCTTCGTCTGACACTCAACAAAGCAATATACGTCAGAAAGAGAACGGAACAAAAACCTAAGAAATTATTATACCCAGAATTAGATCGAAATCAATCAAGATAATTTGTGAGAATGAAAATGACCACAGTCGGATTGAACCCACAGCCTCTAAATTTGTACTTTAGTGGGCTTATCCACTGTGTGCAGTGGATTGGCAGCTAGCACACTAGAGTTCTAATCCAAAGGTCGAGGGTTCTACAAGTCCTCCTTGCTGGGGTTCTTATGATCGGAACGTCCTTCACAGTAAAAGCTATTGCTTGTTGTGAGAATGAGAATTGTCAGGTCCGAAATTTCATACGACAAGGCTACAGTCGACTCCAGTTATAGTCACACCAAATGTTTTTGGGAAAAGTGCGATTATAAGCGGAGTGTGACTATATGCGGAGTTGCCAAAAATAGGGGTATAAGTTACAGAAAATCATAGATTTTAGCGTGGAAAGGGGTTAGGAACCCTCTGCGATTACCTACGACGCAATAATTGTCATGTTCGGGCATCTACTATTTAAATGTTATGCAAATGAAATCTGAATGATAAAAACAGCAGCCGTATAAACAGTAGCCGCATCAATCATTTCCAAGTGCTAAGTGATTCATTTACTTATTCTATGGCAGAGAAATCTTTTAGTTTGATTTAGATTTCATTTATATAATTCAACTACAAAAATAGGATATTTTTGATCTTTTTAATATATTTACTTCATTGTTCCTATGATGATAGGAGAGAACCATAACATCATTTAGGCCATACATAATGCAACGACATATAGGCCCCAAAGTTGCTACTTATTGTAGTAAAGCGTACTTAGGAAAATCTAAAACTCTAATCGATTGGAAAAATTGCAAAAGATAGTTTAGTATTCATGAATACTGCATTAAAATACTTTCTAAATAAATAAAGCAAATACGCTAAACTCTTTTTTCGCTGAATGTGACTGTAAAAAGAGTATTTTGCGGTTTGGGAATGCAGAAAGTGGTGATTATATGCGGGTTGTGACTAAAACCGGAGTGACTGTAAGCAGAGTTTGTTTATAAGGATTTCACCAAGTGGAGATTCGGAAAACAGTGAAACTGTGATTATAACCGGAGTGTGGCTTTAACCGGAGTGACAATAACCGGAGTCGACTGTACAACAGGCTCTCTTTCTGTGTTTGTTTGGTCTGTCTGTTGGTTTGGGTTGTGTTCTATAGTTGCCCAAGGCCGAGTATGCCTTCTTCAGAAAGTCATAGGTAAGAGCTAGAAGTCTCTGCAACCTCCTAAATACCTGGGGGTGGCTGCCAACTTATTAAATTCATGAAAGTACTACTTACCATGATGATGATGCTGTTACACGAGAGGGCCTAGGCCATTTGCAATGGAAATAGCATTAACTAAATGCGCATGCGTGGTTCCCTTTATGGCGCTTCGAACTTTCGCTGAGTTGCTGCTGAACCCGATTACCGAGTTTCTCAAGATGGCGGAAAATTTACAGGTAAAAGTTGGGCTCTATGTCAGAATAAGGTCGAATTGGTACCGAATTTGGTATTTGATCAACCTCTAATATGTTTGTTATATTATTCCCCTTTTTTCGAACTGTTGTTTTTGCTCGTTTGTTGTTTATGTGTCTTATTGCGGTTCAAAATTCTCTTTCACAGTTTCGTGGGGACTTTCTCAGAATTTTCGCCTTCGCTTGTTAAATGAAATTTTTTTTCTTTTCAGTGTGAAAGTATTGGCAGCCCGAATACTTCAGGTTCGTATCTGTTTGAAATACGAAATATTTGTGAGCAATCAGAGAAATTATAATTTTTATTTGATTATTCATTCCGCCATTTTCTTGAAAATTTGTGTTTTTTTGCGAGACTCTAAGGCCAATGTGTAAGTAGCAGATGGATCATTTTGATTGGTTGATTTCGTTATTTACACCAATGGTTATCGTTACACGACATGGCATTCACTGTACCTGATACAAATTCTTTGTAATACTATAATAACAAGTTTATTCAAGTAAGTCACGTAAGGAAAGGCTTAACTTTTCCACTGTAAACTTTTGCACCTTTTAAAATACTTCTAACATTGACCATAAAAAAGTAATAAAAGACTGTTAGGAACAGGCATTTATTTCAGCTTTAAGTATAGAAAATGCTAACTCATCATATAATAGACTTGATGATTGGTAAAATAGGAGTTTTAAACAACGGGTTGAACAACCTAGTTAACCAAGTTGGAATAAATTTGGGATTACATGGGTATTTTCGACACCGGGTGTAAAAAACTTTATGTAGATTCACAACCCCGCCATTATTTCAAAGCTAGAATATCTTGCCATACGCAGGTGTCATAAGTATTTCAACCCTAGGGGGGAATGATGATGCAATCCATGACAAAACAGTAGGAATTGGCACCTTGAGATTTCACCTCAGTTTATTCAAGGTAGTATGAAACTTTAACGCGGGTATGTTTTTACACCCTGGGTCAAAATAATTTCATGTAATTGAAAAATAGCATCAAAAATGGATTGAATGGAGAGGTGAGAGAAATTTCAACTCTGTCAGATGGGTTGAAATTCAACATGGCATTGAAAACTACCACAAAATGAGCCCCTCGATAGAACCTGATCATGAATTTATATGGAGGGGTAATAAGGGCCAGGGTGAAAACTCAGAGATGATGAAGGTCATCACCCTGATTCTCGTGAACACTTAGTGTCCTTAGGGTAACATATGTACAGGGTCAGGTAGAAATATTTCTTGTAGATCCTTTGGAAATTTCATAATTTTGAATCCAGGAGTTGTTTTGGTTTTATCGGATCTTTTAGTGTAATGTCAGCTCTATTTAAACGCGTAATCCCCCAGGCCTACATCCTATAAGCATGCATTGCCTAGGTTTTTCCAAACTTTTAACAATGCTTAAATATGCTTTCTTTAGTTGTGAGAAGGAACCAGTGGTGGATGACAACAACCCCCATCCTTTGTAGGCAGATAAGGGCCCTGTGTCATAGAGAAATATATGGAAATAAGTAGATATCTTCAAAATAGGAGCCTTTTATAATTTTGGCCTTGGGCCTGAATCTCTGAAACCGTAATTAGTAGGGAGACTGATCTTTTGATAGAGACAGCTCCAATCGTTCAGAATATTAGCAATGATGTTTCTTTGCAGAGAGCAATGATGCAGATTTTTCAATGAACGCCGATTTGATGGTGCACGAAATTGATGATGAAAGAACCATAGAAGAGGAAGAAATGTTGGAGTCTGGTGAAGAATTTTCAAATGAAGTCAACAATCTACAAAAGGTCAGCTACTGATACCAAATATCACTAAGGACCTTAGTATCTAATTTTCCTAGAAACTCCAGAAATTACATATTAGGAACAGTTTCTTTGTCACTCTGTCTATGAATTAAAGCCTTGGTTTTCTGAACTAATTCTTTAACAGCAATTAAGAGAATAAATCATAAATGCCAGTTTTACAAAGGTTGGAACCAACAAATATTTCTGGATGTTTGTCATCTTTCCGTGCAAATAGTTTTTGGTTGCTCACCTTTTGTATGATAGGCTGGTGTTAGACATTGTGCCCCACAGTTTGCCCAGTAAATTATGCCAAGGTCTTAAGCTCTCGTGCCAGGTTATAAAGGCAGTCACTTTAAAGTAACACAACAAATCATTTTACATTTTACGAATTTTCTCAGGAAGGTGATATGCCGATTGAAGATCTACTTGCTTTATATGGCTATGACGGTGATGCTGAACACACAGAAGTGCCCCTAGAAGAAATTCGACCAGAGCCACTCAACCCTTTCTCTCCCCAAACAGAAGCAACAGTGACTGACAAGAAAGATACAACTATTAGCAGGGAGGATGATAATACAAGTGTCTCTAGCGGGGGGAGCATATCGAGGGCAAGTTTTGGACAGTCTGCAAATTCTAGAGAAGAAAACGGATATGATCCATTCCAAAATCAGCGAATAACCAGAGGAAGTATGTTTATAATTTACTTTATTCATCCCATATTTTTACAGCTAAATAAAACCTTTTAAAACCGTTAGTTGTAATGTTTTACTATGTTTCTGATTTTTCTTGCAACTTCATCCTGAAGTTTTTAATTTGAAATGCTATGTAGTGTTCTGCTGATTATATTATATATTGTTTTACTCTTTCTACAGCTAAATAAAACCTAACAAAATCTTTTAGTTGTTATGTTTTGCTATATGTTTCTGATTTTTCTTGATATTTTTTCTGAAGTTTTAACTTGAAATGCTATGTGGTGTTCCACTGTATGTAGTTTATATTGTTTTGCTCTTTGTACAGTTGCATCATTGCACGCTCATTACTTTGAAAATGATGACACTTCAGACGACGAATATCAACCTATGGCAGAAGAATGGAAAAAGGTATGAATTCTTTTCTGCTATTTGTTCAGTGGTTTTCGATCATATAACAATGAATGATGAAATAGTAGATTGTAATGCGCAGAATTCAAATCTGAAATTCGTTCTGCTTTACCACCCATCAATCTTTTTAGATAGAGGTTTATTTTCACTCTGCAACCAAGCACCTCACTTTCTTGTGACTTCCCTTGACCTCAAGAGGATTCCCCATATTTGGAACTTTGGGAATTTGAGAATTTTTTCCCAACTATAATGTGTCCTTATACCTTGGTTGTCCCTGGAATTCAAATCATATTCATGTGACCCTGGCATTCAAATATTGAAAACATGTGATGTTCACTAATCATAAAACTTCACAAATGATGTGGCACCACTGCTCCATGTTTCAGTGGAGTGCTTCTGTAAACTTGTATGATAAACTACTGTTTTTCATAGGAAGTTTCCCTTGGACCAGACTACCAAGCCAATGTTCCTGAGTATTTATCCGCTTACAAAGACAATAAAAAAGGTAAGCTGGATGAAAGCTACTACCCTGTGCTTTAGGTAAATTTCAAATCTTAAAAAGGCCTCTACAATTATTTAGCTTTCTAAATTAAATGTCAAGTTTAACTGTTGTGATTGAATGAATAGAGAATTCCAAATATGTCAAAGATTGTTCGTTTTTCTTTATCATACTTATATGTATTTCTATTTGCTTTTTACTTGCCACAATGTTTAACTAGACTACAAAATTATGTATGTTATATGTTATATTCAGTTATGTTTATGCTTTTCCTGTACAAGTGTTGTACTGATGAAGGAAGGTCATTTATGAAATGTTGACCTTGTAAACTCTGCTGGAGAGCAAGATATTGAGGGGAATCCATCACTTTTTAAGAATAATCCAAATTTTGCATTACCTTTTGCACTACTAAGCATTGCCCAATAATGACAAAGGGGCTACAAAGTTATAGCTTACCCATCTCATATCGTTTAAGCTGCATCTAGAGATTAATTACCTTACATATTCCTTGATAATATCACTTGTTGCCCTTATACTTTTTCTAGTCCACCCGGTATTCCATTTGGAAATTCTCGTAGTACGACATAATAATGGGCATGAAAACCATTTGATTCCAAATCATTATTTTATTTCTGTGTTTATTTGCAGCGTATGAAAACGAAGATAAACTTTTATGGCGACCTGATGTTGCGGATGACAAGCAATGTAAGCTTCTCCAAACTTAGTTGATACCAATTGAACAGGAAATATTGCTACATTTTTGAGACAAATTTATCCGAGTTTGAAATTATCTAGGAATGATAAGATTGTAAAATTTCTATTATCATCACATCATTAGGGAAGCAGCCCCCCTTTATTAGATATAAAAGGAAGACTGCTAGTTTCCTCTTAGAATACTTTGTCTTGCAATTAGCAGCGCTGGCAGGGAGTTGCAAAGGTTCATTACGACTTCATTCGCAGTGTATGGACGGCAAAATAGCTGTGTTGGATTAAGTAAATAGGGTTTAATGTGCCAGAGGCCTTATTGCTAGGAGGAGCACGGGCCCTTGTTTAACATTCCTTCAAAATAACAGTAGAGTGAGTTGTTTAGTCAACACCTCAAAGAGCACCAATCCAAATGCCGACCTCGCTGACCATGCTTAACTTTAGCTGCACGTAGCAGACCACTTCAGCCATTTTACAATTCACCCCACAAACAGGTCCTCTCTTAAGCTTCAGGATTTTAGCATTGTTTTTGGGCCAAAGGCGGCCGGTTTGGCTTGACCACATCACTGCTTTAAGTATTGTAGCTGGTGGTTAGATTGTAGATAAATCTTGCTGCTCTGGCATGTGTCAACGCTTTTCAAAGGGGTTGCCTACTCTAGCATAACCAGAACATTGAGTTATAACTGCATAGCTCTAATCAGGTTTCTTATTATTGTATTTCTGCAGTAAAAAGGTATCTCAGTGACATTCTTGGATCGCCCGAAGGAGGAAATTCGTTTCGTGATGATGAACAGGTATGCCAAAACTTTTTCGGTAATATTTGTTTTTCATTTTGTTAAACGGTAATGAATTTATTAGAGCACTGGTACCTATTCGAAGCTTGGTGCTAAGAAGGGGGTTTCTTGGAGTACAAGATACGATGGCTTTAGAAATAAGATGGAGGCCAACGATGTTGCAGCTGTTGCTTAGCAGTTGGCCATAGCTACTATAAGCAAAAGTATTCTTAAAAGTATACACTGGGCTATCAAAATTATTGCACAGGTCGATTCAAAATGGCGGCAAAATTGCAAAGCTGTGAGGGCTAGGCCTTAATTAAAATTCCCATAACTTGTGTCAGACAGCTCACAAATACAAGATTTTGGTGACAAAATTTAGGAAATTTTACTGCCACCATAGCTCAAAACAACAAGCAATAATAAATTGAGGGAGAAATTATGTTTGTCTTGGGATTTGAGTGATGGTGAAAATATCAGCAAGAAGATTTTGAAGAAGGAGTTGTCATCTAAAATCAGTATAAAAGTATTGTAAAAAGTCATTAATATGGTAAAGTGCTTTGTTACTTTCTTGCCACTGCTTTGAGGACCCCCATGAGTCTTGTCCTAGCTGTCCCTGTGGCGAGGCAAGAAATAAGTTGGGAGTCTCAAAATTTTAATGGAAGAAGGAGACCTTGAATCTTTAAGCAAATTTTTGTAAATAAAGAAATTTACCTGATAAACATGATTTTATCCATTATTGCTGTGTTTTAGGTCAGCCACCAAGTAAAGTACTCCATAGATATAAATAATAGGGATATCAGAAGGAGAACAAGCAACATGCTTACCTAAAGAATAATAAAATTGTAACTGAAGTGGAGTGCAAGGTGGAAAATTACTCTCTCCCCCTTCCTTGAAATGTTTTGAGCCTCCTTCATTTTCCTCTCATGCCACCAAATACAGGAAAAACAAGACTCGTAGGGATCCTCAAAGCAGTAGGAACAAATTAACAAAGCACTTTGCCTGATAAATGACTTTTTAAAACACTTGTGCACTGATTTTAGATGACAACTCCTTCTCCAAAATCTTCTTGCTGATATTTTCACCATCACTTAAATCCCAAGTCATGCATAATTTCTCCCTCAATTTATTATTGCTTGTTGTTTTGAGCTGTGGTGTCAGTAAAATTTCCTAAATTTTGCCACCAATAACATGTATTTGTGAGCTGTGTGACACAAGTTATGGGAAATTTAATCTAGGCCTAGGCCTCACAGCTTTGCAATTTTGCCGCCATTTTGAATTGACCTGTGCAGTACTTTCAATAGGCTAGTGTATAGTCCATTCATGGGCGAAGACACCTACTTTAGTTACCATAACTATCTACTTCAAACTATCAAAAGATGAGTTTTGACGTCTACGAAAGATATGTTTCCCCGAAACTACAAAAGATAGGTCTATTAAACTTTTGTGAAAGTTTTGAGCTCCGAGTATTCTATGATATTCTTCCTTTAAATTCCATTGTGGCATTTTCAGGCGCTGTATCTATTGATGCAATGCGGTAGTGTGGAAGACGCATTGAAAAAGAAGGATGACCAATCTAAACTGCTTTCTGACGCAACTCCTTGGTCGGGAGAAGAATGCAGGAATTTCGAACTTGGTGAGGCTCTTTTTCATCATTTAAATCTTTTGTCTTATTTCTTAAGAAACATTTGATTTAAGTGCTGTTTTATTCAATTGTCCGTGAATAGTTTCAGCTTTCTGGGCAGCGTTTCTTCCAAGCTTTTGTGTCATGTACATATTGGGGGCTGGCACATTTCAGCTGGTACATCTGTAAGGGGGGCTTGTTGCAAAAGAATATAGCTGCGCACAAGTAGAAGGGGTTGAAAATCAAGTGAACATTTTTCATGGATGCCAACGCCATGCATATAAATTTACCCTGAACAAGGAGATAATTTTCATTGTTCTTTCTTGAATCACCTATCATACACGAGTGGCGTAATAAGTAACTAAAGAACAAATAACGAAAGATGCATAAATTATGTTTAGGGCACATTTTCATTCACGACGTCTCCTTGTCTCAAAACTTTTTGAAAAGATATTTTTGCGTGAGATTTATAATATGCATTATTACTCTTTAGGTCTTCGAATATACGGCAAAGACTTCCGACAAATACAAAGGAACAAGATTCCACACAGAACAGTGGGTGATATCGTTCAATTATATTATATCTGGAAGAAAACTGAACGATATGATGCATTTTGTAGCCAAACAAGATTCGGCAAGAAGAAATACGTCACGCCTGGAATAGCGTAAGTTTTCTAATATTCAATCTTGAGAAGAAGCAGGGTTTGCAAAATCTATTGCAATAAATGTTTATCATATTGATTGATTTTTTTGATAGTTTACTACTCAACTCTATAGTTGTGGGGCTGTGATGGTCGTCCAGGTGTAGGGAGTTTTTGGCCCTGTCCTGTGTAATTGTTAAAGAACCGGCATGGGTTTGTCTCTATAGTCAGTTGCTAGTTGTGCAATTTGTGTTATTGATATCACTGGGCTGGGTAATTAGATAAATCACACTGGTTTCTCAGCTGGTTGATTGATAGAGGCACAAGCTCAGAGGTTATTATGGGTTCGTATCTTACCTGGGTCATTTCCATTCACACAAATTGTTTTGATCAAGGTCTATAGAGGAATGGTCTAAAGATCTTTGTCTCTTTTCTTTGTTGAATAGTGGGTTGAATATGGGTTAAATGATTCCGCAGCAGAAATGTCAATCAGGGAGTGAACAGATGAGATCTCTTGTGGAAAGAAACATTTATAAGCCTAGAAATTATACTACCCGCTGTACCTAAGAATAGGATATACCCACCCAAAAAAGGCTTCATATTGAAGCAGGTCATGACATATTCTTCCGTTCTTTCAGTGACTACATGGATCGGTTTATGGACGAAGCAGAAAGTCTCGTGTCCAGCAGATCTGCAAGTCCACATCCACAAAAAATGGTTGGAAATTTGTCACCAGCTGATGTATCGACGGATCAGCAAGCAGAACAGCCGATATCAGCACCTCAAGTCCAACAGCCTCTTCATGTACAACATACAACATTATCTGGTAAACCAAGACAGCAATCTTATAACCCAACAGGATCATTAGGTAATCACCATTCCTCGATAGGCAGCCACCATTCCTCAATAGGCAGCCACCATTCCTCAGCAGACAGCAACCATTCCTCAGTTGGCAGCCACCCTTCCTCAGTAGGCATCCACCATTCCTCAGCAGGCAGCCACCCCTCCTCAGTCAGCAGCAACCACTCCTCAGTAGGCAGCCACCACTCCTCGCATCGACAAGGTATACCCATGTATACTAACAGCGCACCATCTCACCAATTTGGCTCCTATGTGCCGTCCACCTCAACCCATATAAAACCCACACCCTCTAACGCAGCATCAACTGCAGTGACGATCAAAGACTCAACCCTGTTCCCATCAACAACGAACGCGTACCATACAACCTTATATGATGCTGGTCACGGATTCAACTCTTATTCATCCAGTATCCCGCCCACTGAAGCGCTGGTGGTCAGGGGTTTGGACACATGGGCCCATGATTCGAAACTTCCCATTATCGAGCCGATGATATTTGGCGCGTCAAATCAGGGAGCTTACAAGATCGGGCAGAACAATGCGAATCAAAGAAGCGTAAGTTTTTGCGGTGGGGGTTTTAATACAAGTACTATCAGCCAATCGGTTGAGTAATTATCATTATTATTTAGTGGATGCAAGCCTTCTTGGGTTGTTGATCGCACAGATAAGTTGTCGATTTAATGCAAAACCAATCATAGTCATGAGAAGAGAATGGTCCAGAGGCTTTTTGTTTCATCTTTTTATTTTTATCTGGGTGTTAAACTGGTCTTCACGGTGCACAAATTTCGTTTGAATTCGTAAAATATTGCTATATGAATGACTAAAAATGTTTCATTGAATTATATATTGCAATATTCGAATATGATTGATTTCAAACTAAAATAAATTGAACTAGTAGCAAAAAAGAAATGTTTAGCTCCAATTGCTCAACCGTGATAATGTAGAGGAAACAAGAAGCAGACAAAAGGTTGGCGCGCAGTGACGGTTGAAAATGTTTACAAAGAAAGACAACAAACGCTTCCAGACCATTCTCTTTATTGACTATGTTTTGATTAAATTCAAGCTCCAAAATATATGCTGATTTTCTTCCAATGGTCGCAGATTCAAATATATTATTGGTTGATTTCTGATCACATTTTTATCTGATTTTGTTAGATATAGATGTAAGAAGGTTTATGTCCACTTCTAATGCGCCAAATTCCTTGTCCTTCAACTTTTTTGGATTCCGTTTTAGCCTGATGATTTTGGGCGTACCGTATCATCTTGGAGAACGATTTCTATAGATCTTTATCTCTAGCAAAGTGACTCCAACTCATGTTTTGTTAACCAAGGGGCTGTTTATATGGACAAGATCATCCCACCTTCCAGGACAAGAGCTTTGCAAAGCTCACGTTTATATGCGGAATTTCATCCTATCTTCCAACTTTCTAAACCTTATTGTTCTTTTACCTAACTCTATCTCACCATCCAGCGTCGAGTTTAGAAAATTTCATCCTACCGAGGTAACAACCCACCTCTCAATGAGTGAGATCTCCCTTGACCGGGGTGAAACGTTTTCCATATCAACAGAGGATGAAAAATACAAAGGTTGCATTGGAATTTGAGAACTCAGCTCGAGGGCTGAAAGGCCGAGTGATTTTTTCTATGTAAGCACAATATGAAAATACAAAGGTTTTTATTGGAAGGTGAGATCTTAGCTCGAGGGCTAGAAGGCTGGGTGATTTTGTCGATATTAGCAGGTTCTTAAGATCACATCACAGTTAATAGCAATGGATGGTTATGAAACCAATTGCTGTACTTCTTTGTTTCACATTCGATGTTGAACAGTACCTGTAAGTAAGCAACGTACATACATTCATAAATACATTACATACATGTAATGACGAGCTTATCAACAATAGTTGTGGCCCTTCATCTCTTAAAACTTAACACAACGTATGCCTTATCCTCTCTATTGATGGCAACAATTACAAATGTTCATATTGTCTACATGAATATGATGGTGATTGTTATAAAATCTCATTGATAACGAATATTTTTTATAAGTAATGAAAAGTAGCGTTTCGGTCTATTTGTTCAACCATGACCTCATAAAACAATGCCAAAACAATACACTTAAAATATAACAATGGGTTTCGGAAGCATCTCTTTCTATATGCTATGTTGTAGTTTACTCTTCAGCCAATGAAATGCAATTGAGCTATCAGAATGACCAATCAGAATGCACCATTGAAAACCTGGTTTTATTTGGCTATCAGTGTTAATGCGGTTAATCATAAAACAAATCATTGCGGCTTGCGAAACTTGAATGGGGTGTTATGACATCATTCGCACTCCTTCCCTTTAAATGGCTGAAACGAATTTATTTAAGTTGCTCGAAGCAGTATTTAAGCAAGAAAATATTATATATTGTGTAGAGTTACGAAATTGGACATATTTCGTTGTGGTTAAATTACTATATGTTATTTGTGTTACTGTAAGTAATTTTTGCAATAGGCTTAAGATAGCCCGTGGAAGTTAATGCGATTTAGCGCATGCGGTCACTTTGGAGGTTGTGTTCTTCGAGAGGGGTGTATTGAAAAGGAATTCAAAGAATTGACAACCTAAACTTTCTTCTGAAAGCTTCGGAAGACTCTACAAACCTGAAGGGGATAGAGAAGGGCCTATACGCATTACCCTTGGGAACGCCTGTGCAGTACCGTGGGAGATATCATCAGTACATTCTGGGATGCTTGGTTCTGAGGGGTTATACCATCCAGTACTCTGGGGTAATACCATCCAGTACTCTGGGGTAATACCATCCAGTACTCTGGGGTAATACCATCCAGTACTCTGGGGTAATACCATGCTGTACTCTGGATTATAACAATCCAGTACTCACTCTGGACGATGTTAGTTGCTGTGAAAGAATACTTTTCGATATTCAGTACTGTTGAGGGATATCTCAAACACTTTAGAAGTTGTATTCACAGAACTTGTGGTATACCTCCACAGTACTAAATATCCTCCACAGTACTGATGGCATCCCTCCACAGTTCTGAACTGCTTGCAATTCACTGATGGTATCCCCCGAACGAATTGCGTAAGTTTCCGCCACTAATGTTAAGTAGATCTTGGAAGAAATTAATTTTTAACATGCTAGCCTTTTAGCATGATAGAAAATATGAGGGGAGGCATTCAAGTCTAATGTCTTGGCTGTGCCAAATAATAGACTTGATTTAGCTCTTCGCGAGTTCATACGAGCTTGGAAAATGCTGGTTCTACCGGTGTCTGTTGTACCGATCAAAGAATGCAATCCCTTGGTTGCCGCATGTCAGTGTCTTGCACCTTTGTATAAACGTTAAATGAATTATATCATTTTTAGTATATGTGCAGTATTATGGGTTGCAGTAATTTTAGGAGTTGGGTGTTCAGTTTTGTGGAGTAATTATCTGCTCTACGGAATCCCCTTCAAACTACTAAACGCCGATGCATTTCTCAGAAACCCCCATACTCACCCCTTTCCTTGTAAGTGCATAATGTGCATAGATGGGTGTCGCAGAGGATGCTCCACAGAAGACATTTCAAAGTTTATATCACAAACTTAGATTACGTAAACGGCTCTTTGATCTTGTTTCCATACCTATATCGACTGTTTCCTTCGTAAAGAAGTCAATTACCAGTTAAGGATCCCACCTCAAAAACTCGACCCAGTCTCCATGACCCCACCCCAAAAACTCGGCCCAGTCTCCATGTTGCACGTGTAACCTATGACTAGCCTAACATAGCACTAATGATAAGAAGTAGGTCTGCCGTTCTGGATTTTATGCTGAACACATGTTTGCCTGACGTATATGAGGCTTTTAACCTTCAATCAATTGTAGAGCATGAAAACCAGAACAGTAGACCTTTTTCTGATGAATGCGATCTCATGCTCTCCCTAAAATAACTAATAAAGTGAAATGATTGGACTAAATTTGGCATTTCTGTTTCAATATGTAATTGTTGGGCATCCGTATTTTTAAAAGACAGTTTTGTAGGAGTAGACTAGATAGTCTGGTATACAGTAAAAAAGTAATTTATTTCTCAAAATAATTTCCATGTGGACATCTCTTTTTGTCGGTTTACTACTGGCACAATCAATTAAGAGGTAATGGTCATCAAGGGGAGTAAAATTCACCGTTCCGCGTGATTTTCAGCTAAAATCCATTGCTCTGCTAGTTTGAAAGATAGATGATTGATTATTCTAACTGAAAACCTAATAGAAGCCTTCCGTTCTGCTCTGAAATACTAATGACCCCCCACTAATAGTTCTTGGTCTGGATTTGCAATAGTCAGTTTTCGAACTACTCTTTTTGTAAGAACCAATAAAATTGGTTTGAAGATGGCTGTTGATAAATATTCCTCTATTCTCAGGCTGAAATATTATCATAAATGTTCTTTCTTTTATGAAGAATTTTTCTTTTGAAGCCTATTTTTGCCATAAGTTGTGTTAATTGTTACTAATTTTGAATAAATTGACCTGTCTGCCCCATCAGTGTGCCCCCAAACTACTTGCTTTGTGATTTTAGCTGGATTCAAAATTGAGGTGAATGCGCGCAGCACTTGTAGTCAGGGTCTTAATGGAAAAGATGAAAATTGATGAGATTTGCAAAGAAGAGGTCAAAAAACAAGCTGGAATTTTCAATAAAAATTGATATTTCAATATAACGAATATCTCTAAGAATCTATATTATCTTTTCTATATTCCCCCGATCAAAATAACCTTGTATTAAAAAATAATAGAAAGCAATAGAAAATGTTGAATGTGGCATTAAATGGGCTCCATGAACTAGTCAGTTATATTGGGCTAAACCTTTAGATTCGATACATGTCAGAAAATGAAAATTAAGTATAATCTTTTATGTGTTGTAGTCTTTAACAAGTAATGGAGTACGATGGGAGACAATTCAAACAGCTCACCATGAAGAGACCTGAGGGGAGAAATCTTCCTCCAAAGGTATCTAAAACCTTATTCAATGACAGTGTAACCCTGCCTTATGGCTACTTTGTTTATTCATGGTCTACCTTGCTATCAAGGCTAGTTTTTTAGTCTTAAACTTACTTTTATCTTTTAGAAAATACCCCGCTACGTGGCTAAAGTAGTATTTCAGCCAATGTTTTCTGGCTGATATATGGGTGAACGTATTTACAGACATACCACTTAAGCTGTGGGTATTAGGAGTGACTGGCTATAGAGCAGAATGAATTGTAGTTTATGTGGGTTGAGTGGCTGAGCGGTTTGCTATATGTGCAACTGCAGTTGGTTGTGTGAGACCTTCATCTGGATGGGTGACGGTAGAGTGAATCGTTTTGTTAAGACCTGAAAGGTCGACCCTTGTAGGGACGTGTTAAACTAGTAAAAAAGCCCCTGCCCCTGCTAGAAAAAATGCCCCTTTCCAAGGCCTGTTTGCAAACATAAACTTACTGTATAAAAAGAGCTTTACTCCAGGGGCAGAGGTTTAGATGTGTTACTTATCTATTGAAATGAAAATAAATTACAAAAACTACTTTTAGAAAAATTGTTCGTAAATCTGTCTTACAAAACTGATTGGAAATAAACTCTATTTTACATAAAACTATCATTAACAAGCCGGCCATCCGAGCATCTCATTAGAGTTTTAATTTCAAGTTTATCCATGCTAATTGCATTTACAATTCAACTGACGGGAAGTCTGTCAGAAACAAAACTATTGATAGAAGTCAAGATTTTCCAAACAAAAGTAGGGGCCTACTTATAAAAGGATCGCGAGTTGTAACTACATCCCTAATTAATGTGCGGCTTACTACAATGGACTTTTGCCACTGCAGCTTTTCATCAAATCTCTGGTCTGTAATGGATAGGGAGGTTGGAATAGAAGGGGGGGTTGAAAAAGCCTCAAAAAAGTAATAAGCGGGGGGTTGGGCTGGAAAAAGAATTTCCTGGGTGGAACATTTTCAGAAAATTAATAAAAAGGGGACCTCTGTGAGAGACAGAATGTAGCGACAGTGAGACGTTAGAAATACAGTGCAATAACTTCACTGATTTAACTCGAAATTCTCAATCTCATAGATTTTTGTAGTGTAACTCTTGTTTTGCTGGCTTCTCGTTACCAGAATTAATTAGCGGGGGGCTGGAATAAGTAATTACTGGGTGGAAACTTTTCTAGAAATTAGTAAGAGGGGGGGGGGTCTATTAGAGACCAGAGAGTACTAGTTTGACTTCAAAACTTGCGGCTTTATTTCAATAATAGAAGGGAAATGTTTTTGCCATCTTTCGCAACATCATTGAAACAACAAGTGCAGCTTATGAATATTAAACCTGTTTCAAACTATTTCTAGCCGATTCTGCTAAATCACATCAACTTACCGAGCGAGGCGTAAAGACTTATGAAATACGATCTGAAATTAAAAGCTACAAAGTAGTTTCTTTGAGAAGAACCTCAAATATTGCCGATTGAGCCTGCTCATCTTCATCTTCATCGTTTTGCAACTCCTGGCTTTCACTCGATGTCAGAGTTTCCTCTTCGCTTTGGTCTGAAATAATAAAACAACTTTGTACCATATGCACCAAAAAAAGTAGACAAACTTTTTAAGAGTATAAATCGACAAGTGTCTGAAACACACAAATAATTTGGATCGATCCCGAAAATATTAAATTAGATATGATTGGCTTTTGCAATTAACAGGGGCGCATCTAAGGGGGGGGTTGTGGGGGTTGTAACCCCTGCCCTTTTTATTAAGGAAGCTTATTTGCCCTATTCTCGTCAGGCTAATCATTCTGAATTCCCCATTTCAAAGAGAAATTGAAGGATTCTAAGCCATTTTAAAGCCTCAGAAATGTCAAAATCTCAGGACTTTCCGGGGGCTCTGCCCCCTTGACCCCTACTCGAGTCCTTCCCTGCCCTTTTTTGCGGCTAAAACCCCTGCCCTCCAAAATTCCTAGTTGCGCCCCTGATTAATCAAACAGAAATCAGACAGAAGTGTCTTGCTGTTTCTAGATTCGGTTTGTTTCTTCGAATGCTACTTCATTTTGGTAAAGAATTGTTAAGAAAAAATTAAGAACGTTCCTGCAAGTGGAACTTGCTAAGAGTATAAATCGAAAAGTGTCTGAAACACACAAATAATTTGGATCAATCCCGAAAATATCAAATTAGATATGATTGGCTTTCGCAATTCATTAATCAGAAGCCTTGCACTGTTTCTAGATTCGATTTGTTTCTGTGCATGCAACTTCATTTTGGTATACAATCTTTTTTTTAAATGAAACAGTAAAATTGATTTGAAGCTGGTTGTTCTTAAATATTCCTATATTTTCAGTCTGAAATGTTCTGAAATTGTTCTTACTTTTATAATGGTTGGGAAGCCTTTTTGGCTATCAGTAGTGTTAATTGTTGCAAAGTTTAACTCTCTTGACCATCTGAGATTATCTGTGCTGCCAATCTGCTTGTTTTTTCTAGGTCTTATGGTTCTTTCATAAATTTTCATATTGAGCCAAAAATGGTCAGCTTCGGGTTGTTCTTAGCTTGTTCTTAAGTTTTGGCCAAATTTGAGGCTAGTGTTCTTATAAAATTGTTCTTATAAAAAGAAAGAGTGTAAAATTGTTTTGAAAATAAAGGATATTCCTGCAATTATTCTAAATACTCGTCGTCTTCTCCACACCTCTTACTTCAAGCCATAAGCAAGAACATGTAGAACCCTTAACATGCCTTGAGCCCTTCAAATGCAAAAAGTAGACAAAGCAGAATTACATTTTTCTGCCTCGACGTGCTCCCAACTGCCAAGCCAGTTTCTGCTCATTTCTTGCAAGGGAGCTGGCTGAAGATAACCGACTCGACAGGCCACGATCGAGGCATGGTCCAGCTTCCCCGGTGTGGATTCAAGTTTCCCTTTGATGTCTTGAGCCCGTTCCTTGCGCTCTTTAGAAGTTAGGTTGCTGAGCTCTATCTCGCTGAGGCTTGATTCTTCAAGTAGACGACGTCTTGATTGGGTGTTGTTCAATACAAAGTTCATGAATTTCGCACAAACCCCGATGGCTGTAATGTCTACACCCGTTGGGCCTTCTTCTTCCTCTATTATCTACGATGACGAAAATAAACATTGCTTTTCGTTGCACTAGGAATGTCATGGGCCTGTTGGAAGAGGGAGAATGAATCCAAGAAGCAGAAAGCAGAACAGTCTATACCTTACTTTTGTATATCCGTCTCTATAGTGTAAAGTGTACAGACTGATCAAAATTTGACAAGAAGATACTAACGTGTAGATGCTTGAAAGATTGGATAACTTACAAGCTTTTACAAGCCCGAGGGAAAAAGCTTCATCTTGAGTATTTACAAGATGAATTCTGCCGATCAACTATAGATATCAATAATGGATATCAAATATAAATATTGACGTATATATGTCTCTTTACTTGCTAGCATACAGAAGGCCACTAGGTGCCTTACTTCTAGCAAGGTAGGCAGTATGCACTTCATCTAGTATTGTTTTAGCTCCTTGTGTGTTTATTGCTCCAATTGGTGCTACAGAAGTTTTCAAATTGTAAATTACTGCCCACTAAACAACCCCCAATTTCAAGTTTGAGATGATGAGCATTGTTGCATGCCATTGCACTCGCTAGAATCACGACTGAATAGGCTGATTACACTAGGAACGACCATAGTAAAATTAAATGAAAAAAGCAGCAACAACAACTACCTGTCTCATTTTGATTAGCATTCCATTATGTCGTTCTTTCGGGGTTAAGGCTTTCTTTCCAATATCAGCCTCTTTTGCATTTAAGCCCGGACTGGCAATGTGGAATTTGCCAACAGCAGGGTCGAAGTTGTCTGAAATGCCGTCACTGGTAAGATAAACAACATCTCCAGTTTCCAGCTGCGTGAAAGAGCACGTCAAATTTGATAAATCAGGGTTATAACCATCTGCAGGGCCGAGAGCGCCCCCAGAACACCTCATATCTCTTTCCTGCTTGATAGAATGAGATCCCATTGTTACTTCTCTAACACCAGCAGTCTCATTATAAGCAAAAGCAAGGCTATCTCCGACATTAACAACGCAAAAACCCCATTTGTCGCGCTCTAGTTCCACAACAACGCCAACACATAACGTTGTAAGCGTTCCCTCTTCCTCTGTTATTATATTCTGAGCGTTTTCAAAAGACCGAAGAATTGAGCGAAAAACATCACGTGTTGTTGTAGCACTTGTCAGTGTTCCTTTCTTTGTTAAGTATGTCAGTGAACCGTAGACCGCAGCTCTGGCCGCTAGCCTGGATCGGTCACCCCAGCTCACCCCATCAGCCAGTATCAATATACTGTTATTGGGCCTTGCTAGTACAGTTAAGCAATCAGCAACAGGGTCCCCCACAGTTACACTGGAGTCCTTTTTCTTGTCGTATAACGACGTGACAATACCATAACAGTCCTCACCACGTCGCTTCCAATTGGTGATTCCAGCCACGGGGGTCTTGTCTACTCTTTCATTACTTGTTTTCTTTAGTCTTTGATTGTGAATCATTGCAAGGGCACCCTCTGGCGCTTCAAATGCATTAATGTCCTCATCCCGGATTTCTCTGATGCGCTTGCTTGGTATGTCTATAATTGTTTTTCCATGTGAGATCTTGACGTTTGGCGCATTGAAGAAGTCCCTAGTAAAATAAGGAAATGTTCAAGGATGACATGAAAAGTCACAAAAATAGCGTAAAATAGTAACTACTGAAGCTTTGCATCTGACACTCACCAGATTAGTAGGTTAGAGAGAGAAGGAAAATTAGATTTTGCGAATCGTGAATGAAATATGATAACTAATTAAAGCTTTTCGTCTGACACTAATCAGAGAAGTATACGTCAGAAAGGGAACGAAAATGAAGCCTTACATATTGTAAACGAAACATAGTAACTTTGCCTCTGAACTCATAAGAGCAGTAAGGGAACAAAGTGGAACCTAACAATTATTGAAGTAAATTTCTCCAGATAATTTAGCTCCTTTGCTTTGAAAAGATACATCATTCAACATTATTTTTAATATCCTTTCACCTGAAATAAATCTAACAGACGTCTAGCATTTTTCTAACTTGCCCAGAAAATTTAGAATAATTACTACTGCCACAAAATAATGTACCTCAAAAAAATAGTTTATTACCTAATAGAATCAAGGAGTTTGTTTTTCAATTTCTTCTCTTTGCCATCCTCGTTGTCGGCATCTCCACTAGGAGGCGGAAAGTAAAGTATAAATAACAAAATCATATTACTTCAATCAAATGCCTCCTTCTTTGGAATTCCCCCCCCCCCTCAAATAACAATTCTATTTTCTCAATAGATAACTCAACCACACAAATGCCCCCCTTAAAAGGATGCTTCCTTATAAAGAAGCGTGTATTTGAAACGCACAGCACAGGACATTCTTAACAATAACACTCCCATGCTCTTTTAGCTTTCTACGCTTTACGCCTAGCTTTACAAACCACCTTAAAGATACAACTTAGTTATCTAATAAGTAGAGTTTTCTGCCTCAAGTAACGTCATTTGGTATTTTTGAATACAATACCATAAGGAAGATCAAAAGAGATTTAGTGCATAACCCAATTTCAAAAACCTTCCTGTAAAATCTCAGAATATCTTACAAATGCCAGGGTATTTTAATCATAGCTTAGGGTGAGCTGTTTTATCTGGAATCAGGAAGTGTTATTAAAGAGCAGGACAAGTTCTAATTTAGTTCAGAAAAAAGTCCAAAGCCTAAGGAATGAGGGACCAGTGTGCATTTCATGTTAAGTCTACGCCCGAAGACTTTATGATATACGCCAAGAAAACAATACTATTGTTTCAAGGCACGTTGGACGCCAAAGGTCATAAGGCCTAAGTACATGGAATCACCCTTGATGAGGGATGGGGTGGGTGGATAGTTTCTCTAAATTGGTCCTTAACATTCCTCTTTAAAGATAAAGTTGCAGCTTTGAAGGAATATTTGAAGAACATTTCCGTGGTTGGGCTCTTGTCTGTTTTAAGACAAATATTGAACTTATTTCAAGTTGCAAAGTTTTGCGTTGGTACATAGTGAGTGAGTTAACTGTTGTGGGAGCTGAGAGTAAGTTTGAAATAAACTATAAGATATTTCAAAAGTGGACATTTTGTATTAATAAGGAGCAATATAGACCACTTTCAATGTTTACATTTTTGGACAGGCAAATGAGATTCTTTTGAAATGCAAAATAGGACCACAATAAAATTTAACCTTTTGACAATTAATTTAATGCCAATTGTTCAGTAAACAAAGAAATCGACAGGCGTAAAATGTAAACACTGAAAGTGGTCTATATGACCTGAGACTCCATTGGGGAAAATATGAGGTGCAGGTTCCATTCTTTAGAACTCTGTGTGTGACTGCAAATACAAACTTACAGCCAGGGTCAGCCCAATCCTAATCCTATGTTCTGCTAACAATATAATTTGTTGGCAACCCCATAATCATTATGCCTTTTATCCAGCCTGTCAAACTAAGTCTATTCAAAATTTCGAGCCTTAGATAATAATATATACGATCACCGGAAGAAATATGGTAGCACAGAGCACTAATTAATGCAAACAGTTGAGTCTTTCATCAAGAATTCCAGGAAGAACTGGTTACGTGAAAAGGCTGAACAACATCCCATCAATACATACCTATGTTCGCTATATCTTCCAGGGGAAGAACCTAATTTTTCCTCTGATGCTTGCTGGCTATCATGGTAGAATACAGATCGATCTTGTCCTTCTGTCTCCCGCGACTTGCTTGCAGCAACGGCAGAGTACATAGCCGAGGTCATGTGGCTTTGAGGGCCTAGGCCATTTCTTCTGAGCTTCACGTTTGTTGATATTGCGAATATTTACGTTGAAAGGTAGAAACTTTGCAGAAATGTCGATCATGGCATCTAGTCAGGCAGTTTGAGAGACAATACACGGTGGATTGTGGATGCTGCAGAACAAACTAGCCTTGCCTCCATTTTACGTGATCATCATCACTATCTTTAGATGGTGTGATTGCTTACTAAATTTACGCACCAACGACTCAAGTATTCTGTTCCGGTTTTTATCCTCCATTGTTAAACCTTTTTACGTAATAGGGGTGTCTTAAAATGTATGAAAAAGTGGAACAGATTTTTTATAGTTTCCAGGAATTCGATTATCATATCTCTCATCTACTTAGAAAACTTGCAAGGGATCAGGCGATCTTGGGTCCATCCTATATGTATAATATACATATACAGTATGTATGATATTCAATATATATACTTAGTGTACTATATATGATATATAAATGAGTACCAAGCCCGAGATTAACTTGCATTTAAATATTACGGCTTTTTGATTAGAAAACTTTTATAACAGCCTCGAGTTTTGTCAAAATTCAAAAACAAGCTACATAACAACAAGCCAAGGCTGACCATTTTAGCTCAATATAATGATTTTAAGAAATGCAATAAGACTGAGAAATAATCACAAAACAAGCAGATTGACATCATAATGGTATGCCAGACAGTAAACAGGTTTGCCATTTGCAACAATTAGCACAGCTAAAAGCAAAAAACAGGCATCCAAATCATTATGAAAATAATCAGATAGAGTCTAATTGTTTTGACTTTTATGATGATTTGTAAACCAGATTTAGGGAAAATTTCAGCCTGAAAATAGAGGAATATTTAGGAACAGCCAGGTTCAAATTAATTTATCCTCTTCTTTGTATTTTTCTTAACTTATTGCATTAGCTTCTGACGTGTTTGGTTTTGTTCCTAGCAGTCAGTTTAGTTACATTTAGTAAAATATTTTAGCTGTTTGCAATGAAATTTGCATTTATTTTTGCTTCTCTATATCCAATGTTTGGCAGTGATAGAAAATGGCATATGGAGGAAAATAAGAAACTTGTCGTACCATAATCGGAGTGAAAGCTAAGAAACCCTGTGTATCTGAATTTGCGCTGTTCTATTTTTCGCACACCCAAAAGTGCGTAAAATTACGTATCGAAAATTAAGCCGCACAAGCGCATAACCAATCTGAAGAAACAATTATGTTTATTACTTTAAATGTGAATATCATATCACTTAAATCTTAGTCAGTGAATTGAATTTGATCTTGTACAGTATAGTACGATTTCTTTCTTTTTTCATTATGTCGAAAACTGGTGACTCAGATTTGAAAATGTTCAAGACCATCGGTATTTCCAGACCAGACCATAGTGGTTGGAGACCTAAAGACTATGCTTGATACAAGGGCCTCTATTTCCCCTCCATAGTCGTAATAAAACTTGCGACTGATCTCCCTTGGCAAATGCCCGATTACACATTGTTGGTCGATCTGCTCTCTTGTCTTACTGCAGGAAGATGGTTTTAGTGTCAAACAACATGACGCACATATACCAGCCCCTTGATCTTAAGCTCTATTATACTACACAAACTAACCCGGATTCAACCGAGGTTAACTTTAACCCAGGCTCGCCCTCGTTTGATTTACTCTTCGCTCTTGAATTTGAATGTGTAAATTGAAACTGGGGCGAACCCAGGTTGACCATTTCTCGCGCGTGCGCAGTAGCCAACACCACCACATCAATTCTTTCAAGATGGCGGTTGATAGCAACAGAAGAAGTATATTTCTTCTTCGACTTTTTTGCTCATGGTCCATTTATTACGTTAAACTTTTGCCAAGGCAAGAAAAAAAATGTCTAGTGTTCAAATATTTCGTGTCGTGTCAAATTTCTAGTGTCAAATGTCCAAATATCTAGTGTCAAATGTCCAAATATCTAGCAGTGAAAGTGCTTGTTCATCTTCCCCCCATGTGACTGCACGTTTTCTGTTGTCTTGCTCCACTATCCAAACAGGATATCACAGTCTGCCCAACCCCTGCCCAACTGCTGGTCAAGGTTTTTGTTTTGACCAAACTCGAATCAAATAGGAAATGTGAATTCGACAGAAATGACGCCCTTTTTCGTTTCGTTTTTATGTGCACTGGTGCACTGTGCATGCCTATGGCATTGTGCAAACCCAGGTTCGCCCCAAGTTTGATTAACACTGCGCTTACCTAGGTTCGACTTGGGGCGAACCCACCTCACAAACTTGGTTCGATTTTACCCGGGTGAACCCGGGTTAGCTCGATTTACATTGAGAAATCTAACCAGGGTTTGGTTTGTGTAGAGTAAATAAGGCTTTACAGTAAACGGTAACTACAAGGCTCCATCAAGAATCCTAAAACTGGTTTGCTGAGAAAGCACATCATCAAATTCCGAGTGGGTGTGAAGCAGGACGTGCCAGTTGTTAAGAATTCAGAATCACTCACTCGTAGAATTGATAATAAGGTTCCGTATTGAGTTGGTATCGGATTCGACCGTTTACACGATATCGGATTGGTTTCATGCCACTTTCAGAGCGTTTTCATTCGAAAACGCGAAAACGGTATGAAGCATATCGGATTGGTGCGTTTTCGTGTAAACAGGAGGCCAATCCGATATGGAATGAAAACGGTCTCGTGTAAACAGAAGGCCAATCCGTACTCAGACTCTTTAGAACAGATAATCTCTACAGTTGATATCTTTAGTTACCAGACTCCTTAAGTATTTAATCCCGTTCCATTTCCTGTAACATCATTCTATTCATTCGTTATATTCGACTCGGTGGATACACTCGCTAGAATCACACGTTTATACTCCGTCAATAGTCCGTCAGACAACGTTAACACGACGCAATGTATATAGGTTTATAGTTATGTAAATATTTGAAGCATAACTCGTGTGTCTTCCTTGCTTCTACTCCACACCACTGGTCTTCGAAATCAGTTTTTTGAAGCCAATCGATCAAAAGAACGCCAGTAGGAGGACCTCTTTATGTACCAAAATATTTTTAGTCAAAGGAAACGTTCAGAAATATTTTGTCGCTTAAAGTGAATTGTTTTATCTTTCTACATATATCCTTGCATGCGCAGTTCAAAACAGCTAGAAAATATGACATCTTTGTGCGTGAATCTAAAATGCGCGAATTCAAGTACGTGCGAATTAAAATACTAGACGGGGAAAATAGCCCAACCATCTAACCAAGTGCCTAACTTAACTTTTTAAAGTTTGTATCGCTTGAATAGGTGATTCTGAGCAATTTGAGCAAACGTACCATTCTAGGAAATGTTTCATTATCACGTGAGTGATGACGTCATAAAATGGGCCTAAATTTGTATAAAAACTGCTGTAACTTTTGATAAACTCAATATATACATGTGATATTTGCATATTTGAAAACAGAATTCAAAGAGCTTTCGAATGATATACAACATATTGCGAAATGTTGACATGAGGATTTTGACTGATGACGTCATCAAAATATTTTCCGTTGTTTTTAATCTTTTTTGTTTGGGAAATTTTTGGATTTGATATCAAGTCAAGTCATAGAACATAACGTCAGAGAGACTGAAAATTTTCAGTGGTGTGCTGTTTGCTAGCCATGGTAGAACAATACTGCGCATGCGTGAATACCACATGTAAGCAAAAGGACTTTCTGCCCTTCTTTCCTATTGCTTTTAGCCATTTGTAGACTTCTAATCATTTGTAGATTTTTCGAATTTATTCTTTGCTGTTGCTGCCTTTGATCAACTCCATGTGCTTTTTTATCCTGAACCACACAGAGGCAAGGAAAGTAATAAACCTTTTCTGCATCAAAAGTCCAAAAACTACAACCTTCCTATAATTTTGATTTCTTTAAGTGTTTTCAAACACGGAACAGAACTAGTCAATCCGCCAAAGCTAGGTGAAAATGCATCAAATACTGCTTGAAACGTCCATTCCAGAAATTAAGAAGAAATGTTTGATATAAACACTTTGTGAGACGTCAAGTTTGAATCACGGGTACGAAAGATTTAGACCGTGACTCTTGCAATTTCTTCATCTTTTTATGAAAACTTAAACATTTATTTGTCAATCAAGCTTGCAAAGGAAGACATCCCTGGAGAAAAATTAGTTCGTAGATTTTAAGATACAATTTAAACGGCCACCACTTAAGTAGCGTAGCTGTGCTGCAGTCCAAGTTTATACTGCAGCCGAGCCGTCAGTATTTGTAACTATGCGTTGCTAAGGGGCATATTCCTATCATAAACTTCGTCAACTGAGATCTACAATCTTATTGAGAGCAGTATAATGTTTTATTGAAATTCTTCCAGTCAATGACTATACCAACGTTTACTTTGAACCAAATTGCGACTACTAGATCTTGCTTATCGTATCGCTCTAATTCATTATTGGAAAATTGTACCATATTGGAATTGATTTTAGTGGATCTTAGCCCGATGTAAACTTGATAGTTTGCTTGTTTCATCACTTGCAGTATCCAACTGAGATCTGAGGAAAGACTCAGTAAAGACTATACCGTCATTTCTTGATACAGGCAGATGGCCCATTTTTTCTAAATATATATCTCCTTCCGTTCAAGTGTTGCTACCAGTGCATATAACTTGTCTTGCTTTCTTTGCAGTCAACGGACTAACCAAGACATGTTGTCCGAGATCTCCAAGCCCATCGGTATTTTGGTGGCTTCTGATTAGCTTCGTTAACACATTCATTTTCCTACCCTAAATAAGTTATGTTGTATTGCGCTGGTCAGGGTATATACTACTGTTAGAGCCCTGCATATTTTTGAGCTAAGAAATTTGCAGATTTCACTTATGTCACTTAAATATGTCACTTATTTCACTTATGTCAGTATATTTGGGCATATTTCATAAACGATTCTTTCTGATCATTGGCCCGTGTCAGAGGATGTGGACATCCGAGTCTTTTATGTTCACCAATTTTCAGTATCTACTTGCTATGCATGCATGGCAAGGCGTGTATCAGCAGGATGCTCTAGGTGAACCATACCTTGGCCGTCACCTAAGTACTTCACCAGATGCCACGTCATTTCTTTTTCGTCTCCATTCTTTTTGGAACTCTTACCATTTGTTGCCCTGCAGCATATGCTGATTTAGACCATTTACCTTCAATTTTGATTTCAGATTCACGTTTATAGGCGTCCTTCTTCAATCTCGTTTGAATTACATCAGTAATTTTGGTGGCTTCTGAAACCAGATAAAACTATTTAGCCATGCATGGTATGTCTCTTTACAGCCACCAACCCAACAATAAACCCAAATTTTCTGAGAGAAGCTTCGTAAAACTGCATTGACTCTATGGTAGCCACTGCTTATGGAACTGATATAATTGTCTACTTGAATGTTCTATAAGGTAAAATTTCCCAACCATAAAACGGAACGAAATAATTCGCATGAATTTTGGGCGAATTATCGTTGAAGTAAATCTTCCAAAACCGTTAGTAATGCTTCTCCCAAAGACATGAATACTGATTAAAAATAGGATATGACTATCATCGTGAAGTTCTGTACGAACCAAAGACTTTTTATTGATGGTCAATGCTGAATTCATACTTATTTAAACTTGTCGTTGGGCAAATTTCTCAAAAAATTTTGCAAGCCTCCAAAAAGGCACCAAGAACCTGTTTATAAACAATGTTGCATGCAACTAGTATTCACGCATGCGCATTGTACTATTTTGGCTAGCTTACAGCAGCTCATTAGAAATTGGCACTCTCACTCTCTCTGAGGTAATGTTATATGGCTTAAGTTGATTAAAAAATCACAAATTTTCCAAACAAAAAAGATCAAAAACAACGGAAAATATTTTGATGACGTCATCAGTCAAAATCCTCATGTCAACATTTCGCAATATGTTGTATATCATTCGAAAGCTCTTTGAATTCTGTTTTCAAATATGCAAATATCACATGTATATATTGAGTTTGTCAAAAGTAACAGCAGCTTTTATACACATTTAGGCCCATTTTATGACGTCATCTCTCACGTGATAATGAAACATTTCCTTGAATGGTACGTTTGCTCAAATTGCTCAGAATCACCTATTCTAGCGATACAAACCTTAAAAAGTTAAGTTAGGCACTTGGTTAGATGGTTGGGCTATTTTCCCCGTCTATACACCATGAAATGTAATACACCTAAGGTATTCCAATCGGTTTTTTAGCCGAACTTACGATCGTCACGTGCCTCCTCATAGACTTCCAGGCGATTGAACGGAAGGCAATTCATCGAATAAAGACAGCAAAATGGAGCAGCCAAAGAGACTGCCTCAACAATCTTGCACAAATATCATATCTTTTATGCTATGCATCGCAATTCTGTGCATGACCTGCTACAACACGATATCTCAAGGTAGATTATCTGGGGCGTTAAACAAGTTGGAGTCGAAAGTGGAGACGATTAAAAGTGATATTCGTGCATGGAATACGAGGAAGCCCAAACAGTATTATGGAGAAACCAACCCTTTCCACCGACAAGGCGCTAAGACTGAAGCAAAGAAATTGGAGAAATTTAATTATGCGGGTAACTATGCAGGGGTGGATTCCGGATACTGAGGGACATAGGGGGCTTCATAGTAAGGGGATTTCCTGTTACTATCTGGGAACCTGCCAAAGCTTTGATTTTATGCTTGATATGAACTAAATCAACAATGGAGATTCGAATAAAACTTTGTTCTTTAATGAATTTACCCCGGAAGTCCAATATTTGATGACACCAATAACTGTCATTTTCAGAGCTTATGTCATTATAACTCTTTTTGTGGAAGTCTTGTGTATTTGAAAATAGTGTAGTTAGGCAGCACTCGATCAGACCTTTACATTGATTTATGATTTGTTTGACTTTGAGAAAATCTATACAATTGTTGTGACATGATAATAATAGTTTATCTACAGCAAATTTGGAATTTGCATGGTCGATTCAAGGTAAGATCAATGAAAAAAATCAATATTAAAGGGACAAGGGTCTAAGGAGCAAGTCCGCAGAGTGAGCCAACCATTTTGACACTAGGCCCTTCAGAACATCTGAAAACTTTGCCAAATACCCTATACACGCCTTTCTAAGAGAACAGTTTAAAAAGAACTTGGAGCTAGGGTTTCTGGTAATGACTTTTGTGAGTCATTTGCCCATGTTCAAGACAATTTTCAAAAAAAATTACTTCTTTCATAGGACTTTTGGAAAAGTTTAAAACAAGGCTGCATGCATACGAAGCAGTTAGCAGAAACAACAGAATTGCCACAAGGGAACTACGAAAAGCATTTGATACATTAAAGAGAGACATGCATTTATCAGGGAGAGTGTATCATGTTTTTGGTAGCCAGAATGGTAAGTAAATCAAAATGCATGCAGGGGCGGATCCAGGAAAATTCTGACTCCTGCTGCAATTAGTCCAACTGACAGCATTATTGATTTTTATCTTAGGGCCTAAATTAGAAGGAAGGAAAAATACTAGGCCTAAAAATCTGACTACGGTCCAATCAGTAGTAGCTGTAGTCTGGATCCGCTCCTGGCATGGTTGTTGAAGTAGGGTCCTCCATCAACCTAATCCAAATGAATCACACACAAACAATTTCCTGGCATGTTTGATTCATATTGTTTTTGTTGCTGCAGGACCCCGGTGACGTATTGGTAACACGCTAGTACATTAAACTAGAGGTCGTGGGTTCGAGACCTAAACGGTTCATTTTCATTCTGTATTGATTTTCCAAATCCTGCTTCGTCTCAAATGCATTAATTAAGTAATTTGAGGACATTTCTTCGACAGTTTTGGTCAAACGAAGGGACAAGCGAGCAGTAGGACAGAACGGAAAGGCAAAGAATATTCCATTGAAGCTCTACGTGCCTGTTTCCTTGACCATCACAGAAAACAAAACCCTGGGTGCAATCATAACTCTCAGAGGTCCGCCCGGACAAAAAGGTCAGTCAGGGGAGAAGGGACAACCGGGAGAGAAGGGTTCGTCTGGAAGTAGAGGAGGACGTGGCAAAGCGGGACCACAAGGAGTCAAGGGCGATAAAGGAGATTTTGGACCAAAAGGGGATATTGGCCCAATAGGTCGCACCGGAGCAAAGGGACAAAAAGGAGATAAGGGAAATCGAGGTCTGAAGGGGAAAGAAGGGGGCAAAGTGGCTGTTCCGAAAATCGTTGTTCCTCCAGCTGATCAGATAGTTCTGTCACCAGGTCTTGCCACTTTTACATGTGAGGCAACCGGAAGTCCGAAACCGGAAGTAACCTTGATGCCTCAAGGCAAGAAGAAGGACGGCAGGTATGAGACCTTTGGCGAAGGGACTCTTTCGATAAAGAACGTAACGTTTGCTGACAGAGGGGTGATTGAGTGTGTAGCAAAAAGTGTCCTGGGGGAGGATAGAAGTACTGCTCATCTCATTGTTAATGGTAAGTCTTCTTCATATTAAACCCTTCCTTACTTAAAACCGTAAACTTTCAGGCCTAACAAGATACATGGTAAAACGCCATGGACAAATATATTTCAACGCTCTATCACAAATTTCCAACAAAATCACCTGCATACACAAAGCAATTTTCAGATAAATCAAAATCCATCAAATTTGAAAACTTAAATGAAAGAAATCTCAGTTCTCTTTGTAATTGATATTTTTGAAAAGAATCAGGGTTCTTGAGGGCTGTGCCTGGGTTGTGCAGTTTTATTGCACCCGAATGCTAATTTTGAGATCGTGGGCTCAAGTCGTACTCGGGACATATTGATTCGCTCAAATTATCTAGATTAACATATCTTTGCACGAAAACACGCTAGCAGGGTTTGACTGGTCAATGACTTTGTCCCCAGAGAAATCCATGATTTTTTATATGAATTATCGCATGGAGATCCCTCTATAGGAGATCCCCAAGTGGTTCCCCCTTCTTCCACTTAGACAAACTGTACAACTTAATACTCTGAAACCTTGCACAAAGAAAACCATGTCATCTTCTTCCATAGACTACGAACAAATTACAATTTTGTTTCAGTAAAAGCCAAAGCAACAATCAAAACCAAAGATATTCGTACAGAGTCAGGACTCAATGTCGTCATCAATTGTGACGTCAGAGGCTTCCCAGAACCCATTGTGTCGTGGAAAAGATCTGGGAAGAATTTGGCAATAAAAACCAAATTCAGCAACAACAACAAAAGCATGCAATTAGTTGGAGTCACTACAGATGACGGGGGAGATTACGTTTGCCAAGCTGTCAATGCTCACGCGACTTCCCTTGCTACTGTTTCTATCACTGTAGTTGAACGACTGGCATTTATTGCAGTGCCAAGTAAAAATTTGGTTGTTAATGCATTTTCGAATTTCAAGATTCCTTGTGCATACATAGGTGGTCTTCCTCCCGTTAGAGCAACATGGCAAAAAGATGGGAAAAAGCTACAGGACAAGGCTATCGTCTCACAAGATTTTAGAACTCTAGAGATAAAGAATGCAAAGAAGGAAGATATGGGTAAATATACTTGTCACGTCCGTTCGAAAATGTCCAGTATCTCGTTAAGCGTGGATGTTTCACCTTCAAACTCGTACCTTCCTACATGTGATAGCCTGAAGCAAAATGGAGTTACAAATTCTGGCAATTATCTCATCAATCCGTCCAGCAGTCCATTCGAAAGACCTTTGAGTGTTTATTGTGATATGGGGGGTCAATCTGCAGTGACAGTTGTATCTCATGACAGCGAGGCTCGCACAAGAGTTAAAGGCTTTGAAACTCCAGGTAGTTATAGCAGAAAAGTTAGATATTCGGTGCCTGCTTCAGATCTGCAGATAAAAGCACTTACTCGTATCTCAAAGAAATGTGAGCAATATATTAAGTATGAATGTACTGCAAGTGGAATGTGGTTACATCTCAATACGGTGCATGCCTGGTGGATTTCCTTTACAGGACGAAGAATGTTTAACTGGGGTGGAGTCGCATATCCAAAGAGAGGCTGTGCGTGTACTCTCACCAAAACATGTCCGGGCTCGGACTCATGTATGTGTGATATCAATACAGGCCCGGCCATCGATGAGGGATATTTGAGAGATAAAGATTTTCTTCCAGTGAAAGAACTTAGATTTGGGGACACTGGAGGAAACGGTGAATTTGGATATCACACCCTTGGCAAGCTGAGGTGTTCCTGAGGCTGAATGCAGAAAACAATATTTCAAGAAGAAGGTGAAAGTCAGGCCAATTGTACTTTTGATTTGGGTCTACCAAGAAACTTTTAATTTAGCACAATTATCTTTTGGTCGATCAATGCTTTGGTTTTTTCATTATAGGGCTACCAATAGAAGAAGTTAGGATATGCTTGAAAAAAATGCCGAAGTCTAATTGATTTGAAAGATTTGTTATAATCATTACTAATAAAACATGTTTTCTCCTGATTTATCACAAGAGTTCGTTGATGAAAGAGTATGTTGTGAAATATTGCTGTCAGGTGTTTAAAACTGCTTCCAATGTGGATCTGCGGGACTCTTTGAATTTTTTCTCGGCCTACGAAACTATTCTTTGAGTAAACGTCTTTTTGGTCGGATTAAGACAGACACCCCGTTGGTATTGCTCATTATTACCCCAAATAGATATTGACACTTTTAAATTCTTTGACTTAGATGGTACCAGAGGTGCAAGAATTTATTTTCCCTTTTAAATTCCTGCTAAACCTAAATTTTCCCTCTCGAATACCTGACTTAAACACATGCTAGAATTGCTACAACCAAGCTTTATGAGGCATTAACTGTAATCCTTTGAAGCAGTCTTTTTAGTTAGGACTTTTTGGTATTCCACACTCTCTTTTCATCAGTAGAAGAAGCTATCCTACGGGCATTAATTTGACAGACAGGTTTCTATCAAAAGATAAACATTTTTAGATACAGGATTTATAGGAAATTTCTCATGTTGGAGCAGCTTCGAATATGAACCGTCAAATAAGGAGCATGGGCCAATGCAAAATACACAGACAGAATTCTATTGCATCTCCTAATTAGTACATCTCCTGATGCGTGAGAAATCACGAAACAGGCTTGTCGAGATTAACGTGTAGTTTTCTGTTTCTTTCCTGCCAATTAGTATATAATTCTATTGAATCTGTGTACTTCTATTTTAGTGTACTTCTGCATAAACTTATGTATCAGAACAAAACATTTCTCTATTTTTGTCTGAATCTTCCTTCGAGCCAACCAGGTCTGTTGTATTCTCGTCTGTTGCACCCCTCATCCTCAGGTTTGTTGTATACCCTACTCTGATTTTACTTTTTATCTCTTATTCCCATCCCCTTGTTAAAGGGGTGAAGGGGTAAGTTTGCAGGTTTGCAGTGTTTATGCATTGCAAATCTGGATGAAACTCTCTTACTTCAAAATAAAAAATTCAATACAGTAAAAACCCGCGAATAAGAACCACCCTGTTTAAGAACCTACAGCCTGAAATCTGTGTATTTTCAAGTATTTATTTATGAAACAAATTGATTTGTTGCTCTGAGTCAATAAAGCAAGTTGTTCTAAAACA
Source organism: Pelagia noctiluca (assembly GCA_963924455.1). Taxonomy (NCBI): domain Eukaryota; kingdom Metazoa; phylum Cnidaria; class Scyphozoa; order Semaeostomeae; family Pelagiidae; genus Pelagia; species Pelagia noctiluca. Next base: position 161,941 of record OZ004328.1, on the reverse strand, counting down.
GAATAATACTCTGCAAGTGAATTTGTGCAACTTTAAACCTCTTGTCCCAAGGGAAATAGGTGCCTTATTGTTAAGAACCATTACAGGCTGAATGCGAAAATTAAGGTTCTTATTCGCGGGTTTTTACTGTATTGTCTTTTTCTATCACTTATTTTCTCTTTTAAGCTTGTTTGTCAGAAAATCAATACAAATATATCTGCTAAACTTTTTAGTTTTACCTGATCTAACTATGATTTACGATCTAGAATATTTTTGCAAAAAAGAATTGTGATTGGAAATTTTCACTTTTGCGGGATGTGAAGAATTTCATGAAGAATTTGGCCAACAAGCTTGCAACGAAAAAAAACGAACAATGCTCTGTTGTCATCTCATGGCTATTTTCTTCGACATCATGAAATCAGCTCTCTTGTACTTTCGGAGATTAAGGGTACCTTTCTGACTGAATAGCGATATTGATAGCTTTCGATTGGGTATGGTTGAAGCGGACTTGTAGTAACTTAGGCTTTTTGGATTAAATTTCATCATTTTCAAGCTATGGAATTTTTCAACATGTACATAAGAATTTCAACTACGTTGTAACATTGTTAACACAGTATATTTTAGATTACACAGTGTATTTAGATAGTTTGGCCAATCTTCAACTTTCGTGGGATCCTATCAACGATTATCAACGAATCTTATTCAGCAGCACTTGCGCATGCGCAGTGAGTTAAAATTGCTTTTTGGCGGGATGAATTTATAGGCTAGCGTTGAGTCCCTGTTGGCAGTTAAGAAGTTTACAAGAAGAATAAAATGGCGGACCAGTCTGGCTTTGCTGTGGATGAAAATGCGGCTCTGTCCCTAGATGCCGAAATAGAAGAGGAATTGATGGAGACACAACCACAAGCAGACGAAGGAAAACAAAGTGGCTCGCGACTGTCGCATCTTCCCCACACAAGAGTGAGAAACATGATGAAATTAGACTCTGATTTGCACATTGCCAGTCAAGAGTCCGTTTTCCTTGTTACAAAAGCGGCTGTAAGTATGAGTTAGCCCAGTGTTTTGAGTGCTTTGGAAGCTAGATTAGTTATAGCGTTAGAGGCTGTTCACAATCTGCCCTCAGAACCCCCTCCCCTTTCCCAAAAGTGTACCTTTCCCAAAAGTGTACCTTTCCCAAAAGTGTACCTTTCCCAAAAGTGTACCTTTACAAAAGTGTACCTTTCCCAAAATGTTAATTTTCATAAGGCATGATGGTCTAACAGGACAGGAAATTAAATTGTGCCAGAGCAGGCTACTGCAATTGACATATGCCTCCAGCGGGTTTAAAACCCGGGTTTTTGCGGGCAAAAGCAAGCACGCTAACCACTGTCCTAAACCAAGGCAATTGGTTAAAGCAACCTTGATATGTTGCACAAGCTCCAGACTTACCAATATACACGCATTTTTTTTATAAGCAATTGTTTTATAAGTAAGTCAGTATACTGGACATAACAAAAACTTAAGCAATTCCAGTACTGGATAAAGGATTGCTAAGCAATTTGAAAATTCTAATTCAGATCCAATTGCTAATGAAAACCGTGCTGCAGCTTTTGAGAAGTAGGTTATAGTGGATATCAGTACCCTGGCTAACTATTGTATGCAAGATACTGTTGACAATTGTTTTCCAAAACTTCTGAGATAGTATTTTAAGAAACAAATCTTCAAGTAACAAAAGCTAAGCAATTGCTAAGCAATTTTGAGTACTCAAAGTTGCCTCCCAGCTAAGCAATTTTCAGTACTGGGCTCGAGCTGAAATTGCTTATAAAAAAAATGCGTGTACTCTGGTACGATTTAATTACCCTTGTTAGACCATGCCTTATGAATTACTATTTATATAACATGGCTCTGAAGAAGAATTTAATCAAAAACATGAATTAATCTCTTTACAATTATGAATACAGTTTGTTTCTTAGAAAAAAATTAGGCCTTTTCAAGAAATAATGGTTGACAGTTTACAGGCAAATACACTTACTATCTTTGTAAGTTTTTAGTTTATGTGTAAAGCTCAAAGGGCCCACTGAATAGGTGGACTAATTGAGTAGTGCAACCCTAATCCCTCCTCTCGATTTGACTACACATGCAAACTGCCTTTGCCTGAAAATGATGGCAGACTGTGTCCTAAAGTCACTTTAAAAAACAGGTCAATTGACTTTATATATGAATTATTTCCCTGGATATGTAGAGACGAAGAAAATAAAACGCTTAACTGTTAGTTTGGTAGTTGGTGATCTGTCCACCAAAGTGAAAATATTTTAGAATTCATTTTTAGTTTCTTATGCTTGGTTAATAATTGAAGGAACCACTGTAGTGACAGTCTCGCCGTACATTATTAGAATCGCGATTCTAATAATGTGGCTTTAGGCTAGAAATAAACGGCTCTCAGCGGTCTCCAATCTTTTCCACCTGCAAAGGTACCTCCACGGCGACAGCCCTTTTTCTCAAACACTGAATGCACAGTACAGTACCTACAGCAGTACGAAATTATATGAACTATAAAGGTAATTTTTCAATCCCTTGTTTATCGAGTTGAGAAACAGGGGCAACAGGCAAGTGAAAAATAATATGGGATGAAATGGTATAAGCTACATGCTGGTTAGATTCTCAAATATAATTATTCATAGCCTTGTCAAAGCTACTAATCACAAATATAGACTAATTTAATGAAGACCACACCCAAAAAAGGAATGGCAAAAATGTTGATACCACTTTTGAAGTGCTGCGCACTGCCCCTGGCCTTGTGAATCCTTTTGCCTTTTTGCCTGGAATTACAGAGAGGTGACAAATTCTCTCCTCAAACTTTGGGACAGGTCTGAAGGCAGTTTCAAACCTCGGACCCTTTGATCAAGGGTCAAGTGATCTAACCACTTGGAAATCCCCGCCACAACAATGCACTCTGTTATAAAAATGATATCATATCCCAGAAAATGAAGGGTAAAACAAGACATTAGGTAAGCTTACAGAGCTAAACATTACAATATAGAGTTCAGAGTTTGGAGCCTGATTCATACTTGACTTAACTTTTGTTCGCTTCAACTATATCAGAGTTGTTCTCAGTGTATCAGAATGTCATTATGACTGGTTGGAAGAGGTTATCCAACAGAGCTCTTTACACACTCCAAACTGAAAATTCTGTGTTAAATATTAGAATTACTTGAATATTTGCTGCTTGTTTAACACATTAAGTGTGCAGTTAAGAAATTGGCAAGACCCCCCATCCCATATACGCTTTGGTTTTCCCTTGCTCAATGTAGGATGCCATCTAACCTGTTGCTTGTTTCATTTAGCCTCTTGCTCGCTGATGTTATTTTGTTCTTTAATTTGATATTGAACTAAGAAACTTTTTTCTTGTTGAAGGAATTCTTCGTCCAGTTTGTTGCTAAAGAAACCCACAAAAGAAGCTCACAGTCAAAGAGAAAGACAATACAGAAAAGAGATTTGGGTTAGTTTTTGTATTTTCATATTTGTTACAGTTGTTGATAGTTGAACAGTCTTTGGTCGGTACAGAACTCAAGAATGGCGAGGAAAATTGGAAAAACATGGCAAAAATGATATCTTAAAAACATACTTAACTAACTACCAGGTTTCATTAGGTCTCTTCTTCTCTTTCTGACATACTATTCTGATGAGTGTCAGATACAAAGATTTAGCAATGGTTCCGTTAATACATACCATCCTTTTGTTCTGTATCAATCGTTTTTTACCAAAACGCGCACCTTTATAACTGGTGCTTTAGGCTCTGTTTACAAGATGTCCGTAGTGTGCCGGTTTGATAAGACCCTGGTGTGAAACCAAGCAGGTGTGTGATTTTTTGGATCCTATTTACACAATGCTGATGTGATATTGTTTTTGTTAGTAAAGAAATACATGTAGCTACGAAAAAAGCACAAAGACACAAGGCATCGCAAAATCATAGTTGTAAACACAGATCACAGCCTGTAGTCTTTCTGTTTCCTTTATTCTCCTGTTGCTCGAGAAACAAATGTTAACAAAAATTTAAATAACCAGATTGTAACTATATTGCTTTGCAAGAGCACAGATATGGTTTGAATTCGACCAACATCCCTTTTGTTGATCTTACGATGATATAATCCCCGCGCTTTTGGATGTTAACAAAGAAAACCACACGCCTTAATTTTATTATCTTTGTCCTTGAAATAGAAATTATGTGAAATTGTTTTCGTGTGGTCTGTCGTCTACACGATGTCGCTTAGGCACTGGCATGAAATCGCATTGGTGTGACTACCAAACTGGGTTTAGCCAGCATGAAATCAACATTGTGTAAACGGGTAGACAAAAGAGAAAAGATCCCATGTCGGTGTCGTATCGCACTGCATCCTACTGACATCCTGTAGACAAGGTCTTAGTTAAAGCAAGTCAGTAATATGCTTAAAGTCATTAGGTTTGGGTTAGGTTCCTTCATTCTGACAGAAAAAAAAACTCTATTAACTCAAAAAACATTAACCATTGTTTTTTTATATGGTGTATTGGTATAAAAGCTCAAAAGGTCCATTTAGTGTTGATAAAATACTCTTCCATGATTTCAGGTTTAGAAATTAAGTTTTTTTGTTGTTGTATTTTCTGAGATGTGGACTCTTACAATGTAGTTAGTTATGTTCTTTTCTCAGGGTTAAACCCAGAAATGATAAATTTTCCATCAATTAAGCCAGATAGGAATTGTCTCAAGAATAACCATCATTACTATTGTTACAATTATTACGATTATTACAATTATTACGATTATTACTATTATTATGATTATTACTATAGTTACAATTATTACGATTATTACGATTAGCTATTACAATGGTAAGTGTGAATGATGATAATGATTCATTAAAACATATTTTGATTGATTTAATGAGAGCTATCCTGTGCCCTCTATTTTTGTGAGGGGGCATAAGGACACCTTATATCTAACTTCATATCATCAATCCCACTGCAGACTATCTTGCACTACTGATATTGTTGACTTGACGAGACATGATCTTTGTTTATTGTTTCTAGACTCTATAGTTGCTGAAATTGATTCGATGGCATTTTTAGAAGGTAAGTGATTGCCATCTCTCTATCTTTCTATAAAACCCAATGCTACACACTGGGCATACCATTTGACATTTGTTAGTATATGTAACACAAGAAACATATTTGGGGTTGAAAGTAAATTGGGTCTGGTCTGAGATTCAAAAAAGGTCAAGCGAAATTACAAATTTACATTGGCCAGCACACGGGAAGCTTGTAAAGCATTCCAAGAGAGTCACAATCCAGAAAAAAAACCTTTAATGCAGGGCTTGATACTTGTTGACTCATTGCTTATTGTAAAAGGTTTAGTTTTTGTTAGCTGGTAGCAAGTAGGTATTGTCTAGCTGTTATTGTATACAAACTTTATAGAGAAGACTTAACGTATCGGGCATAGCACTTCCTCAGTAGTCAGTAGCGAGGATGGGCTATGCCCGATACGTTTAGTCTTTTCTTCGTCTTGGCTATTTTGCTTATTTTAATCAGTAGCGAGAAAGAGCTATGTCCAATACGTTTAGTCTTTTCTTAATCTTGGTTATTCAGCTAATTTCATCAGAATATTTCTTATAATTGATACAGCTAAAGCCGTACGTCAAATTATTTATTTTAAACTTTTAAAGAAAGATTGTCAGGATATTATTGTCTTGACTTCTTTTTGCAGGTGTCTTGGAATAGCAATCCAATGTTCAAGTCCCAAGATTAGTCGTCTCCTCGCAGATCTTCAGTATGTATCCGTGAAATCAGGCCTTCCGACTATGAAAAGCTTTGACCTAATAATTGACAGGTTGAATTAAATGATTTAATTGACAATTTATATTACTCAGTGCAGTGGCGTTTTTAGGGACTTGAGGCTAAAAATCCCTTTAGGTCCTTTACATAACCAGACATGATGTTTTTCACGCAATATTTTGCATAATTCATACTTTTGCAGCGCCTTTTTGCCTTCAAGGATTGCCCAGCCATTTGCATGAATGTCTGGAAATTTCAAGCCCATATGCATGTATTTTGTAAATTTTCAGTCGTTCTGTGGTCAACATTTCCTACGAATGGGACCATTTGTAAGGAAACACGAAAAATACCAACTCATTTATCAGAATCAAGAAAACTATTGAACCTATGTGTACAGAATTTCAGTTGAAATAACCAACCCATATGAGCAGCACGTCGGGTATGACTTCATATTGAAGTACCCCTCCCCCCTGGGATCAATTTACCCTCCTATGTAGAGGTCATCTGTAGTTGTCCTACAGCTTCCAAGGGATACTCTATTTATTATTGGAGCTCGTCTTCCAAAATTGCAGAAATAAAAAATGTAAAAATGTTAAAACTATCTGGAGCAAATTCATCAACTATTCAAGGTAGGTGGATCCAAGGAAAGTGGTTGAGTTAATACAGTGAATTTAGACCTTGTTATTTTCAAAGTTATTGGTGGATTTGTGTAATTTTCAGGTAAGATACTTCATGTCTTGGTATACACAGAGAACGAACGAACTTCCATACATTATCTAATTCTTTTAAGAAATATCTCAAAAGGTGATACTTTGGTCTGTATTATTGTTTTTTTCGAAAAATTTCCTTCCATTTCCTTTTTTCTTCCATTGTCATCAGATTTAAAAACTTTACTAGAAAAAGGAGTTTCAAGACATAATTTCAGCATAAAAAACGGAACATGATTTTCCACCGAATGTGATTCTGGCCGGTGGTATTTCATGCTCATTGAAAATGTTCAGGCTTGTCCAGACAAGCACTGCTGCTTCACATAACAAAACAACTTGTTCTATTCTGTAAAACAATGAAATACGAGTTACGGGGATTCCGCAAATTGAGAAATCTCGAAGACGCCGTGAAAGGACAGGTTGGTGTAATCTTGGCTTTGTTTTCCAGACTATTTTTTGATGTTTCTAAGATGTGAATGGATTCGTTACTCAATATGCCGCCACTTGTACCATGCTTGACCTCAAGTTGTCTTTATTGTATTTTCATTTGACAAGTTTCATTTGTTTACTATTTTACTCAGGCAATTTTGGCATGCAGCCAGGTGGATAAATACTGCCAAAAGCCTGACTACTTGGTACCAGTCTTCCCTATTTTGTCTTTTTCCTAAATACTATCATAAAGTGATAAATCACATTGATCATAATAAATCATCATCAAACAATGTAGACGACTTTCAATATTGTTGCTCAACTGCTGCTTACATAAACTTCTTCGAGCTCTTGAGTTCTTTATTCTCTCGGTAAATTTGCCCCAGTTGCTTATTGAAAGAAATGCTTTTTTAGTTTGCCAATCTCTCCTAGCTACACATTTGATAATAGCTGTACTTAGCTGTATTTATATGCATGTATAGCTGTATTTTAAACATTCATTTGTATTTTTGTGTTAGGCTTTAATTGTACTGAAATTCTAGTTTACCTTGACAGGAATCCGATTTGAGATAGTGATATGGATGATGCAGTTTAATTTACGTCATAAGAACTTTCATAATTTTAGATCTTCCAGAGTTTGTTTACAAAATATGGGAATTCCCTTCTATCCCTGTCGCCCCAGACTCTTTATGTATTGTTGATTGATGTTGATTGGTTGCTTCAACGTCTTACGTCACCAGGAACAAATCTGATTGGTTACTTACTCTTACCTCTAAATAGCCATACAGGAGAGAATCCCTCGCAGGTTTGCCATATTGGCTTTTTCTAAGCCAAATTTCATAAATCTGGTATTATTTAAAAAGTGCTTGGCTTAGAAAAACGATTTCACTTAAAAGCTAAGATGTAGCTTTTTCTAGCCTATTCAGGCCCGTAGGAACCGGGGGGTGGGGTGGGTTAAGGCTTAGCAGTAGAAGGATTCTTCCAGTCGTTCTTGAACAATGGTTGCCCTTCAAATAATTGTTCCTAAGATATTGAGCTGAGCATTTTGCTTGAAATTCTTCATTGTCCTTAAATTTGACTGATAACTGGCGAACGAATCGTTGGCAATCAAAATTTTAATGCTATACTCGACATTTGCAGTGCGTTGATAAATCATTGAAAACAAGAAGTCCGTCATAACATAAGATGATCATAAGAATCTTTTTAATTGAAATTACGCAAACAGATTTTATAAACCTCCTATAAATTTATTTGATAAATCTAGAGATAGGGGGGGCTCTCTCCTCGATTAGTTTATCTATTGAGAGAGCTCCTCCTTTAAGTAATTCCCTCCATACAATTTACTTAGTTCCTTTTTGTATTTGTATATTTTATCACTTTTCTGTATCATTGTATTTAGTTCTATATAGTGTAGTGTTACTTAATATATGTATTGTTAGGAACTTTAAATTGTATGTGGTGAATTTAAATAATAATGAAACTGAAACTGAAAGGCTTATTAAAAATGAAGGGGAGGGGTATTTCGTTACTTCGTAACATCTCAACAGCCTCGTTTTTATTGATAGAGTATTTCTTTTGTTCTAAAGCCTCGTATTCAGTTTTGGCTTAATCTGGCTTTATTTCATTGCCCATTTGGCTTAGCGGGCTAACTAGGAACTGGCAACCCTGATCCCTCGTGTGTACATACCTAAAGAAAAATTTCATGGCGTGAAAGATCAGACAAGAAGAACATCTGATTTTTTTGATTTTTTCTAAATAAAGTGCTGGTAAGTTGGTTATGAAATATTAAGTAACTAATCAATGCAGGCACGTAATGAATTAAAGGTTTTCGTTTTTAGATAATGTATGTTGGATTCTATGCCGTGCAGAGATGAAATTATACATAGATTTATATAGGCCTAAAAACTCATCTTCGACATAATTAAAATCGCAATGTCATTGGACCTTACTAAGGTCTAATCACTATTGATGTCGTCTGTAATGCTATTAGTATTGAATTGGTTTTAATTACTTATCTTATGGAAAAGATAGGCCATGTTTTGCAAACAACCTAAACAAAGCCGTCCTCTTTTTTTGTTAGAGAGTTCTCTCTCGAGGCTTCTTTGTTTTGGTGACGACATTATTTTTAGACCACTGTAAGTACGCATCTTCGATAGCAGCAACCTTAATATGCAAACATGGTTTATAGATATAGATCTATTTGTCACATTGCTTCTAGCAGTTTTGGGGCAAACCTTACTTTGCAATTTCAACCAAGATAATTGTAAGAATGAAAAGTGAAAAGAACCTGACTTACACGCTTTTTTTCTTATAAGAAACTGTCTTTAAGAAACCTAGAACAAGAATTTCTTGTAAAGTACAATGGATTCTTTTGTTCTATTGTTTCCTGTAACAATGGAGAACAATAGAAAATTTAAGGAACTCTTAGTACTAGGCCTTGAGGTATGTTCCTTATAAAGTAAAAAGGGTGTACTGCGCCGGCCATTGCTTTACCAACTGAGGTATCATGGCAGTCAATGAACCCAAGTAATATCAATCTCACAAATTGCACTACCTCTAACCAAATGTATAAAAAAATCTATATGAGCTCTTTAAAATACACAGAACCTGCCGATGGGTGACAAATTTTTGGCACCAGGAGGACGGAGGACCATCACAGTCCCACCACTGGAAAAATAGGGTCGAGAAGTAATCTGGGAAATCAATCAAGATAATTTATGAGAATTTTCATGGAATATGCCTTTGTTTCTGCCTGCCAAGAGCCTTCCACTACAATTTTAGAAGTCAATACCCAAATAGGTTTTGAAGAAGCTTCTGATTTTCCACAAAAAAAACTTGTTTATTGATCTCCTATCAACAGAGCAGTTTTATATACAATCCCTTATTTTTGTGTGAAAATTTATTTTACTTTATCATCTAGGGATATTATACAGAAACTGTAAATTTGTCAAAACTTAAGCTTTATCCACCTGAGCAAACCTTTAGCTGTTTGAATGCTTTTTGATGATGCTTGATTGAAACTGTTACCTGAGCAGAATTTGCATAAAACCGGGTAAAACATATCCTTGAAGGTCGCAGGGGGTTCGAAACTCAATTTTTGGAATTTCTGTGGGGTGGTCTACGCAGATTGGTTACAATTTGCTTATATAAGATTTATGATGTCATTCTATTTTCCTGAGCTATATTTTGCAGAATGTTGTTCAAAAAAGAACCAAGAACAATTGCAGGAAAAGGGAAGAAGAAAAGACTTTGATGCAAAATCTCAAATTTATTGATTACTGCTAATCTGCACGGACAATCCGCTAATATTTTTCAATTTTATTACTTAAATATGACTAAGATTCCAAAATAGAGGTTAAAAAACCCCACATTCTGTGAGGTAGTGTTTCACCTTACTTTATTTCGTAAAGTTTAAAAAAACAAAAAAACTCAACCGTGTTTAAAAAGCTTTACCCGATGTCTATATTATGTCGAAGGCCCCACTTGCAGGGATTTCAAAAGCAAATTGCAAAAAGTTATTGTGTTGTTTCAGATGCTGAAGTCCATTGAACATTTCAGGAACTTGGTTATGTTTGACAGAACTGTGAGTACATTTATATTGTTTTTACCATTCCATCTTTTGCATAATGTGGTTGCCTTTACTGATAACTTTTTCAACCTTTTTACCTGGGTAATAGACCTGGTGCTGGCATATGTCAACTACAGTCGCGTGCTCAGGTGAAATTTAATTTACGGTGTTAGACCATCCCTTATGAATAAATGTTGGGATATAAGATTGCTCTGAAGAAGGATTGAAAGATAAGCCTGGAGTGTTGTAAATACCTCAAGGATACTTTGGCAAGGATGCTGGTTTAGAACAACGGTCAGCCTGCTCGTATAAAGTTGCAACAATCCAGGTTAAAAACCCAATGATGGCATATGCCAATTGCAGTTGGCTGCTATGGTAAAATTAGTTTACCTGCGTTAGACCATGTCTTATGAATTAAGGAATACTTTTCCTCATATTTTGTGAAAAAGAGCTTTCTTGAAAGCAAGTTCTCTATTACCGGGCTCATAATAATTATCAAAACAGAAATTTTCATCATAAACTTGCTGAAGCTTAGTTTTTTGTTTTTGAATTGTTTTTTGACAGAACGTAAGCGTTTACCGCCCCTGTTGGCGTATTCCCTGCATGTAACATGATGCTCTGCCCCTTTGTTGGCCTATCAAGGATTTCTATTAGAATCTCAGATTTTCCCTGGTATTTTAAGAGACTAAGAGAATTATGATTAGACTTGCGACACTGAGTCCTTGGTTTTCTAACTCTCTTAAATGCTGACGTCACTCAGTCAATAAGTCTTGGCGACTGGCTGACATCAACAGATCAGATAACACAGGGAAACAAGGACTCGTAGAAAGCCCAAATAGTGATAAACCGCTCAGACTTATTCATTGCATTTACACAGCCAAGCCACCAACAATATTTTGAAACTCTATAGATCTTCAGACTTTCTTTTATTTATGGCGTGAAAAGTCCCCGTTATGTTTACCCTTACAAATTCACCACAAGCAGCCGCTTAAAAACGTGTGCCAGACCGTTAGATGAAGAGTTGTGCAACTTTCCCATATCCAGCACATGTCTGTACATATATGATTATCAGAAACGATCAGCAAAAATATTTTTGTTATTCTATATTGTGATAGCTTTGAAGGTATAAAGTTTCACGACAACTTATCAAATTAATCTGTTATGAAAAATGGATTGTAAATGTTTGTTTTTGTCTTAATTGGTAAAAGAATTGTAGAAATATGGTTTAAGACCCCATAAGTCATGTTTATGTGTTTAAAAATCATCGTTTCAGCATAACAATTTATCTGGATTAGGAATTTCAGACAGATGACAATTTGATATTTGAACAAATGAATTTGTGTAGATTAAATGATTTAGGTAGAATTAGGTAGTTCGGTTTGATTTGATACTTGTGTGTTAGCAAGAAGTCTAGTTTCAGAAGAAAGTTTCGGCTGGGACGATAGCTTTTACTTTATTAGAAGAGAAATATAGTTAATACCTATTTTACAGGTTTTGTACAATAATTTATAGATAGATAATAGATAGAAAGATAAAAGCGGTATGAATTTTCTACCCGTGGCAAAACCAGGCAAATCCACTTGAGACAAATTTGTTGACGGCTATGTATAAGAATCTGTTTTAAATATATCCGTAGTGATATGCATTGCAGTTTTAGTCAGGGTTTCAAAGTAACTTTGGGGTGAATTTAGGGAACTTAACGATGGAAGTTGATGAAGTGAACCAATGTTTTAAAAATCAGTAAATTCATTATGTTCCTAAGTACAGTAACGAAGCTCAGTGAAAAATGTTATTATAGGGGGAAGGCAGTGCTCGTTCTAACCCATTGCAGTGGAGGCGTTGATCTTGCGTGAAAGGTTTTTTTACGGTTATCTTAAAAGAACTCGCAGGTCTAGGGCGAAATACTGTAGGGGGATAAAAGTAACGAAACGATGAAGTAACCATCAGTGGCGGTTTTAAGGGGGGCCAAGGGGGCCATGGCCCCAGGCCCGCGCTTTTGCTAGAAAAAAAGGGCCCCGCAACTTTCATAAGATAAAATAATTCTTTCCTTCATAGTGAAATATATAAGCTATACTGTACTGTCTTTTACTTTTTATTTGGTTTTTCTACAACATATCAAGCACATGTTTCACATGTTTACTACATTGATAATATACTAAACTCAGACTTAGCAAAAATTTGAGTTGAACAATGTCTCTGTAAAGAAAACGCAAAAAATAATATTAGGACCAAATGTTTTACCGGGGCTAAGGGGCCCCGCAAATTTTTTCGGCCCCAGGCCTCGCAGTTCCTAAAACCGCCACTGGTAACCATGGCTGCTTAGGGTAGAGGCTGGGCTTAGGCCTTAATCTCCCCATAATGATTTTTTACCCCTAGTAACAACATAGATCGATTATTGGAGATGTTTAGTGCAATATATTATCTCTATTCCCAACTATTGGTTTGGTACTTTTGGTAATTATTAATTAAGGATTGTGTCTGACACTCATCCTTATTATGTCAGAAAGAGAACGAAAAAGAAACCTAACGAATTGTAAATGAAACATGGATAACTACTAGAGCTTTGCGTCGGAAACTCCTCAGAGTAGTACGTCAGAAAGAGAACGAAAATAAACCTAACCAATTCTAAATGAAACATAATAACTACTAAAGCTTTGCGTCTGATACTCATCAGAGAAGTACGTCGGAAAGAGAACTAAAATCAAACCTAACGAATTGCAAATGAAACATAATAACTACTAAAGCTTTGTATCTGACACTCATCAGAGTAGTACATCAGAAAGAGAACTAAAATCAAACCTAACGAATTGCAAATGAAACATAATAACTACTAAAGCTTTGTATCTGAAACTCCTCAGACCTCAGAGTAGTACTACGTCAGAAAGAGAACGAAAATGAAACCAAACGAATTGTTATCCAGGTTTCTATTTAACTTTGTATTACTTTATAATTGGTCAGGTTTCTTTTCGTTCTCCTACTACTACTATTCACAGACTTCATACACAGTAGAATCGCGATAATTTGCACATGTGTTAACTCGAACTCTTGCTAACTCGAAAAGATTTGGCCTTCCCCTTGAACTACCCGAACATTCGATAACTCGAACTATTTTGATCGTCCCTTGCTTGTTCGTGTTACCGGGATTCTACTGTATAACCTCAAATCGAATTCCTCCGTGTATGGCGTACGAAATTGATAAATAATTATAAAACATGTAATATTAATCTTCAAAAACATTTACAAGGATAATCTTTGACGAAGTCTCCTTAAATATCCCTGAAAGACCTGCTTTTTTGATACATTATGTTTATTTGTTTATCAATTTATGACGTCATACTGATCGTACGCGGGGCGTCCAAAACGTTTCCGGTTTCTAAGAAACGAAATTTTAAGTATATTCCGTATGAAGAAATCACTTATCAATCCTTTGGCATAAACTAACTTCGCCTGAAATGCATAATTTCTAACTGATTATACGAGAAGCGAGTCAATGGCATGGTTTTAATTGATATCAATTTTAGAGAAGAGCTAGACAATCGAATTCTTGAGATTTCTCTTGATTCCATTACTTCAAATGAAAGCATTTTGTTGGCATTTATGATATCGCCAGGCTTGTCAGTAGGGAATGAATTTTTAAACGAAACATCATACAGAACCAAGCACAGATTCCTATGGCATTCTAAATTTATTTTGGTTTCATTTGTTTTCAGCTTTTTATTTCATGTTTTCTAGCTAGGAATCGGGAACTCTAAGTGATATATAGAAATGATTCTATCGCGCTCGAGTAGAGAGTGCCTATTCTGGCTATAGTGCTCGATAAAGGCGAGTTCTGTAGAGCAATAGCAGAATCAATTCACGAGATAACAGACATGTCCTTCTGTGACTCTGTGTTTGTGCTTGTGCAGTCGTCAGACACCTTAATTGGTATAGTCTGTCTGATGAGTGAAGCTCAGAGCCACAGAAGGACATGTCTGTTTTTCCATGTGTTCACTCTGTGCTAGAAATGTGTCTATTAGACTCTATAGCGAACTCTATAGTCAGTCGAAAATCTTAAGTGATTTATGTTTGTTCGTTTCGCGTATTTTATTGTGGTATTTTTGGCTATTATGAAGTTTTGTACCATCCAAAGACTGTGCTAATACGGGAGCTTAATTTTTTAGAATTTGAAGTTTATTTTTTAGAATGTTTAAAAGCATAATAAAAAATCACGTATAATAACTTCTAGTACCATAATTTTATATGAACACAATATTTCGAGCTTATACTCGTTATCAAGTGATAAAAATCAGTTGAGCGTTAGGAGAAAAACAGACAGTAGAATAATTCTGTCTGTTCTTCTACTGTCTGTTTTTCTCCTAACGCTCAACTGAATTTTATCACTTGATAACGTGTATAAGCTCGAAATATTGTGTTCATATAAAATTATGGTACTAAAAGTTATTTTACGTCATTTTTTATTATCTACAATCAATGTACCACACGCATTCTATTTTTTTTTGGTTTAAAAGTATAGTTTATTTTTGAATTACTTCATTCTAAGTGACCATTCAAATAGAATAGAAATGAAAATTTCCAAAAATGTTGTATATAATACCCTTTGCTTAACACAAAACTACTTCTGAAATAATCCAGCCTATTTTGATTTATAGGCATAAAATCAAATTACCTTCAATACCTGGGAGTTTTTTGAGTCAGGCTAGAGACATTATTGATAGTTGAGCATACATTTACATTGAAGAACATGCAAACAACAATAAGAAAGACGTGGACTTTGATATTTGAACAATCTTTGATCGGTACAGCGACAAAATCGGGAACATAGAGAAACTTAATAACTTTGCATCTGACACTCATCAATGTATCACGTCAGTGAGAGAACGAAAATAAAACCTAACAAATTGTAAATGAAACATGATGACAACTCGAGCTTTGCTTCTGACATCCATCAGAGTAGTACGTCAGAAAGAGACGAAAATGAAACCTAACGAATTGTAAATGAAAAATAATAACTACTAAAGCTTTGCATCTGACACTCATCAGAGTATCACGTCAGTAAAAGAACAAGAATGAAACCTAACGAATTCTAAATGAAACATAATAACTACTAAAGCTTTGCGTCTGACACTCATCAGAGTAGTACGTCAGAAAGAGAACGAAAATGAAACCTAAAAATTGTAAATGAAACATAATAACTACTAAAGCTTTGCTTCTGACACTCATCAGAGTAGTACGTCAGAAAGAGAACGAAAATCAAACCTAACGAATTGTAAATGAAACATAATAACTACTAAAGCTTTGCGTCTGACACTCATCAGAGTAGTACGTCAGAAAGAGAACGAAAATGAAACCTAAAAATTGTAAATGAAACATAATAACTACTAAAGCTTTGCTTCTGACACTCATCAGAGTAGTACGTCAGAAAGAGAACGAAAATCAAACCTAACGAATTGTAAATGAAACATAATAACTACTAAAGCTTTGCATCTGACACTCATCAGAGAAGTACGTGAGAAAGAGAACGAAAATCAAACCTGACGAATTGTAAATGAAACATAAAAACTACTAAAGCTTTGCATCTGACACTCATCAGAGTAGTACATAATAACTACTAAAGCTTTGCATCTGACACTCATCAGAGTAATACGTCAGAAAGAGAACGAAAATGAAACCTAACGAATTGTTATACTCAGTGGTGAATCGAAATTAGATAGAGGTTGATCGAAATGTCATATCTATAATTTTCTATTGGGAATAGAACTGGCAACATCCACATATCCGTTGGCATCCCATTACACTAAACTGTAACTTGTTAGATATATCTATAGCGATCGCGTTGTCTAACGCTGCATCACTGTGCTCGGTGTATGAAAGTACAGAGCGATACAGAAATGTGTAAGCATGAAACTTTTAGTTACAGAGAGCCAGTCTCCTTTATTATTTCTCTTCTATTTTGTTACATATATTTTTACATGTTTAAAGGTTAGTTGATGTATCACACCTAAGCTAACAAGAGTCTAATATTTAACACATATAGTATACTAAGAAAAGCAAAGAAACGGTTGGTAACGAATATTCATTTCATTAATATATATATGTATTATATTAGAATAACGAAATTAGCAACTAGACCACGGCATGGTGTAATATTTCCGGCCAAAATTTACTATAGGCATAGAATCTATTCATGCAGCGCTTTGAACTTGCAATCGTGGCTCTTTAAACTCCCGATTATCGCACGCTCTCAGGCGACGATGTCGTGCGAATATGAACTGTTGACGTGTCTCCTAAAGCGATTTTTACGACTTTCAATGTGATGGTGTTTGGCAAAAGTCAAAGGGCGGTCACATTAGGCAAACGCATTTTATTCTTGCTTGGAGGATCATTTCACGCCATAGAAATTACATTGAAATCATATTGATCTATTTACTTTGTATAAAACCTTAGGAACATCATGTTTATTTGATTATAGGATTGGTTGGCTAGGAAAAATATGGTTTACTTGGCGAGAACTTTGTATTTGTACATCTATACTGACAATACTATAAGGAATTAGTCTTTATGTTTTACATGACTTCAATATAGCCAGAAAAATAGAAAGTATAGCGAAAATATGGATTATTCAAGCTTTTCGTCTGACACTCAGCAGAGTAATACGCCAGCAAAAGAATGACAGAAAAACCTAGTGGATTATTGTACCCAGATATGGATCGATTGACTGGCCTATTTCGATCCACATCTGGGTATTGTTCGTTAGGTTTTTATTTCGTTCTCTTTCTGACGTAATACTCTGTTGAGTGTCAGACTAAAAGCTTAAGAAATCGATGTATTCGTCATACTTTCAATTTTTCTGGTTATAATGAAGTTTTGTACCGGTCAAAGACTGTTTTACATGACTCTGCCACCGGTCAGGATTTACTCGACAATCAGAATGTGCACATAGCTACGAACTGTTCTCACATCACGGCAGAGCAAAGTCAACATGTTGTTAAGGAATTTTGCCGTCTGTCTACATCAAATCCATCATGGATCCCGTTGTGTAGACAGAAGGAGTTCGCTTTCCCACAAGGACTATTTCGACTACAGTTTATTGTTTGTCTCAGCGAGCCACAGGTGATACTCGCCACTGGCCAAAAGCTTTGGTGGTTATTTTGTCGCGTCTCGTTCCCAGTATTAGAGACTTACGGGAACCTGGATGGGATAGCCTAGTGGTTAGATCACTCGACCCTTGATTAAAGGGTTTCGGGTCGAAACCGCCTTCAGACCTATCACAAAGTGTTAGGAGAGAATTAGCCAGCTCTCTGTAATTCCATGCTAAAAGGCAAAAGGAATCATGAGGTGTGGTCACATCGAGAGGAAGGACCAGGGTTGCACTGCTCGATTAGTCTACCTATTCAATTGGCCCCTTGTGCTTTGTACATAAGCCAATACCTTACGAAGATAGTGAGCGTATTTGCCTATCAACTATCAATGCACTGCTTTGATTAGTCTACCTATTCAGTGGGGCCTTTGTGCTTTGCACATAAGCCAATACCTTACGAAGATAGTGAGCGTATTTGCCTATCAACTATCAATGCCCTCATTTGATTTAGTCTACCTATTCAGTGGGTCCTTTGTGCTTTGCACATAAACCAATACCTTATGAAGATGGTAAGCGTGTTTCCCCATCAACGGGAGAAGAAAATTCTTGTAGCAATTTTGTAAAACATGCATTGAAAACGTTAAGGGAATAATTTTTGGTATGATGATGATGATGATGATGATAGTGATTGATGAAAACATATTTTGGTTAAAACTAACTACATACGTTTCATACGCCCAGAAGAAGCAAAGTTTATCCAGCCTGGAGCAATATATGATAACAATAAATGTCTCCAGTCCCCGTCCTAGTTACTAAACTACCTATTTTAACTACATAGACTGTTAAACATTGGTACCACGAGATTGTGGAAAATTAAGAAACATAAAGACAGTAGTAAAAAGAGCCTGTGCTAGGTTTCTTATGAGGAAAAGACGTGTAATTGCTTTAAATTGAACGATTGCATCATGTTTAGTAGAGTACTCAAGAATTTCATGTCCTGACTGGTTTTGAAATAACGAGCAAATATTGGCCCGCTCGAAAACCCTGGCTAAATAAAACTTTCAAACTAACCATTTCATCTGGTTGGATAAAAACATGTCAAAATCTGCTCCATTCCCATTCTCTGGTTTCAGAGTCATAAACAAAAACAACATTCACAAACATTCACTCGTAACTTAAAAAGTTAAGAAGTTAAGTTGTGTTAAGTTATGAAATGTGAATGTGGTCATTTTTTCTTTTGGAACGATCAACTTTGCTTATGTCAAGATACACGATTTTTCTATAAGAACAACCAATCCTGAGCAAGGTTTGTGCAGTCTAGATGATGTCTTTGGTTGAATCGTTGACGAAACTGTAGAGGATACCATCAGTACTGTGGGAAAAATAATTGGTACTGATGTTATTCCCTAAAGACTGATAGCAGCAATCCCTCAAAATAATGATTGTATCCCTGCGTAGTACTAAAATACCACTACAGTGCTGAATGGTATTCCTCCAGAGTACTGATGATGTCCTCCTCCGTACTTAACACCCTACAATTTAACGATGGTATCCCCAACAGTACTGATGATATCCCCCAACAGTACTGATGAAATCTCTCCACATTACTGAACATCATCCAGCGTACTGGCTGTCTCTCTCCACAGTACTAAACATCCTTCAACGCACTGAACATGGTGCACCCTCCAATTTTCTGACGGTATCCCCAACAGTACTGAATGTATCCCTCAAAATTACTGAACACTCTCCACAGTACTGAACATCCTCCACAGTACTTAACATCATCCACAGTACCTAACACCCTCCGCAGTACTGAACATCATCCAAAGTACTGAACACCCTTCACAGTACCTAACACCCTCCGCAGTACTGAACATCCTCCACAGTACTGAACACCCTTCACAGTACCTAACACCCTCCGCAGTACTGAACATCCTCCACAGTACTGAACACCCTCCACAGTACTGAACACCCTCCACAGTACTGAACACCCTCCACAGTACCTAACACCTTCCGCAGTACTGAACACCCTTCACAGTACCTAGCACCCTCCGCAGTACTGAACATCCTCCACAGTACTGAACACCCTTCACAGTACCTAACACCCTCCACAGTACTGAACACCCTCTACAGTGCTGAACACCCTCCGCAGTACTGAACATCATCCACAGTACTGAACACCCTTCACAGTACCTAACCCCCCCCCCCCCACAGTACTGAACACCCTCCACAGTACTGAACACCCTCTACAGTGCTGAACACCCTCTACAGTACTGAACACCCTCCGCAGTACTGAACATCATCCACAGTACTGAACACCCTTCACAGTACCTAACCCCCCCCCCCACAGTACTGAACACCCTCCACAGTACTGAACACCCTTCACAGATCCCAGAATAGAGCTGAAAGTTAGAACTATAACGAAACGTGATTAAGTGCTAAAGCTTCTCTCTGGAGTAGTACGTCAGAAAAACAATGGTAACGAAAACCTAACAAATTGATATACTCAGAGATCAGGCTCGGTGACGGTTGGCTCATCTTGGTCTGTATGCTTTTTGGTGTAACAACTCGTTAGGTTTCGTTTTCATTATCTTTCTGACGTAATGCTGCCACGAGTGGCTGACAAAAAGCTTAATTACATTGTTTCAGATTCTCTTACTAGGAGATTATCCAATTGGAGAAGGATGACCCGATTTTTGGGTTATGTAGCGCCTCTACTATTGTATAATCCTCAAAATCTCTTCAGGCTATTTCGTTTATTTGGTGTTCCCTGAAGCACTATGTTCTCGAATCTCTGTTGTGAACTCAAGAACAAATAAATATGAGGTGTATTGTATTCTTAGACCTAAAGAACCAATGTAGCTAATCTCTTTTTACTAAAGATCATGTGCATCCTTCTGATTTTTTTTGCTATTCCTGATGTAGTGGTGAAAGACTATTTCTGAATTAGTGAAAGCCTGATTCGGAGACAAATAGTGTGCCAATTAGACAAATAAGTGTGCCAATATTATGGAGTTCGAAGCTGATTCTTCTTTACTTCACCCACGCATAGGTTTAATCGTCTAAAGTACTTTTGATTGATCTTACATTAATATGTCACATATATTTGAGATGGAAGGGATTTATTGTGTCACTTGATCGCTTGTTAGAGCAGTTGGCACTAATCTAAAGGCGTATGTTATTTTGTCCCTTAATCTGATGAATGCTGTTTGGATTAAAAGGGTGGTTTGAGTGGCCGTTATGCGTGCAACATGGCATCAATTGGTGAGGCTCGAATAGGGGGAAGGGGGGCTCTCTGCCCCCTTTGAGAATTATGATTTGTTCCCATGTATTTTGGGGAAATTTTGACTAAATGTTCATATGTAGCCAGTGTGCTAAATATCCCTTGATCCTCTAAGTCATATCAAGTCATCCTCTTCCCTTACCGATGTCTGACTGATTCCCGTGTTCCCAAAAACCTCAATAAGGCCCTCGTTGCCTTTTCTCTGATCCATTATAGACGGGGGATAGAATACCAGGGAAGCTGGAAAAATGTGAAAAATTGATAATGCGTATTTTGAATAAGATTTTATTAATCGAAAATTTTCGAATTATTAAAAAATTTGCTATCCAAGTAAATATAATAGAACTTCATGAATAAATAGGCTACTAGGATGGCAAAAGTTGAACGTGTCATATCTGCATCTAGTGTGAAAAGAGAACTTTCTCCAGCATTGTCTTTGATGTCTTTTTAAATGAAGTTTTAGATTTTAAGTTCTCAGTTAATTTGAATTAGTATAAGTATTCATTTAATCAATGTATGTTTTCACCAACTTTAGAATATGTATTGAATGAGATGAAAAGTTTTGCATTACTTTAGCAGATATTTGCATTACTGTAGTAAATATCCTTCTTTACTGTGGTAAATGTTTTTCATTACCATGTTGGAAATTTTGCTTTACTGTAGTGGATTTTTTGTTTTACTGTGGTCGATATTTTGCTTTACTGTGGTTATTTTGCTTTCCTTTCAGGTATAAACACTCGTTGAGGTTTATCGTACTTACTTTATAGCATACTGGGGTGAAAATTTTGCAATACCCTGGCTGTAATTTTACTTAACTGTGGACAATAATCACTTACTGGATTATCATGCATATTCTAGTGAATATTTTTAATTACCGTAGCGCATTATTCGCTTTACCGTGGGTGGAAACTTTGCTTATTGTGGTGGATAAATACTCATTGTGGCTTTGCATAAGTACATACTGGATTATCATGCATGCTCTGATGAATATTTTGCCTAACTGTGGTGGGTAATTTGCTTTACTTTGGTGGATATTTTGCATCACGGTGGTGAATATTTTACATTACTGTGTTGGATATTTTGCTTAACTGTGTTGGATATTTTGCTTTACTGTGGTTGATAATCCATTGTTGTGGTTCACCATGCGTACTTAGTGGATAGTGATGCATGTTTTGGTGAATATTCTGCATAACTGGGGTGGATATTTTGCTATACTGTGGTTATTTTGCTTTGCTGTTGTGAATAATCACCTAATGTGGTTTATCATACCTACTTTATAGATTAGCATACTGTGGTGAATCATCTACATTACCGTGGCGGTAATTTTGCTTTACATTACTGTGGTGGATATTTTGCATTTATGTGGTGGATATCTTGCATTATTGTTGTGGAAAATTTTTTCAGTGTGGTTAGCATCCGTACTTTAGTGGATTATTTTGCATTACTGTGGTGAATGTTTTACTTTACTATGGTTATTTTGCTTTACTTTCGAAAATATCATATCTACTTTGAGATTACCTTTCTGTGCTGAATATTTTGATATATTTAGTTTTTTTGCTTTTTGGTGGTTGATAATAGCTACTAATGTAATTTATTTTGCATACGATGGAAGTTTGCCGTGCTTTTGTGTTGGTTATATTGCATTACTGAAGTCGTTAGCAGGCCCTTGCTAGGCGTTTGAAGCTGGGCTGGCAAAACTTCGAAGTCGGTAACGAATCTTTCGTGGGTTAGGGGTAAGGCTAAACAGAAAAACGATAGGATGCTATAGGAACGACAACTTCGGGGAAATTTGGGTCCATTTATAGTTTATCATAAAATACGCTGTTTTCAAACTTGTTCAGCATCAATAGTTTGTTCTGTTTCAATTATATTTAGAGGGTGTACCACTACACAATAAGAAAACAATTGTGGATACTTGAAACATTCTCTAGGGGTGGCAGAAAGCTTACTCAAATTGCACCAGGGGTGGAAGTGACCCCATGACTACTGGCCTTGTTGTTAGTCCTCTGGTGAATAAAATAATTATTTAGCATTTCGCTATCCTTATATTGAGTAACTTTAAAAAAATTTAAATCAGCGAACAAGAGCAAACAGGAATCGTCTCCAAAGTGTATTGTATAGCGTACATAAAGCGTTGCACCTGAAAACCCCAAGTGGATATCATTCTGTCAATAGCCTTGATCCACCGCTCAATCTGGTTGTTCTATTTTTGAATCTGAGCTGCAACAGAATATAGATTTCATGTCTAACATTTGGTTGAAAACGATCAGAGGGGAATTTGAGAAGAACAACTTTGGTGGAAAACTTGCGTGCCCTTGGAGCTGCCCTTTCTGGCCCTTTGCCATCTGAAATGCAAGTAACGGGAAAACCCTTTCTTAAAACCAGAAATGATTGACATGTTGTCACTCACTTGTTTATTTTGACGAGTGTCATGTTCTGTTATGAAGGATTTCAGCGCATTTCTCGGCTTCGTTATCTGGTTTTTACTCAGTTCGCGAAAATCGCAGTTCTGGACGCAAAGTTTCGGAAGGTGATTTTCATGGTTGAGCAAAATTTCTGTGTTTGAAGCAGGGTTTGTAAGATTTTAACCTTCTCTCGTCAGTTTTTTCTATTTTCAAATTGCTGTAATAGCTTTCTTAATTTTTCTTATGAATTTTTCTCGTATTTTTTCTAAATCTTTTTCTGGACTGGTATTTATTCTCTGATATTTCATTATTGACATTCTGTATTGTTGTTCAATTCTTTTCTTGTTGAATGTTGAAAGTATCCATCTAGGTAAAAGTCAGTATTATTTTGTCAGACCTTCAAGAGGCAATGTCACCTCAAGAAAATATATTTCGAGATTCTCTTAGATTCTTTTATGTTTTTAAGATCCGTAAGATTTCGGGATTTTCAGAGATTTTCAGAGATTTCCAAGACTAACACATTTGATGAATCTATTACATATCTGTATCTAGAAGTTAGCTAGATATCTGGCTTAGCATGGTATTGTTTAGTTGATATTGCAGGCCCAAGTCGATCTCAAAAGCTTAAATACCGAATACAAAATTTATATATAGCTGCTATGTTTCTGATTTTCCTCGTCATCCTCAAGTTCTTTACGGATTAAAGACCGTTATTCTAAAGTCAGGTTATATAACGATAACTCCATTGCTTGATCTTGCATGGAAAGCACCAAAGAGAATGCTGAAGAAAACAAGCAACTGGACTACAACCATCGAGTCTCTTTGAAATGTTTGATAATCTGCCCCAAAGTTACTTAAGAGGCTCCCAATGTTCTGATGTCCTGAATTCTGATACCCCAGTTTTCCAGCATCCCTCCTCGCTTTGATCAATTGTACCCACGTAGCAGAGTCTACAGAAATGTCCCAACTATCAGATTTAGATAAGGCAGGCAAGGTTGGAAGTTTTACGTTGTTTTTCAATAAGTGACAAGTCAATCAACAAAAAGTCAGGATTTAGAGTATTTTTCTTTTAGAAAGCATCAAGCAAGGCTATCTTGGGTTGCTGTACTAGCTTCTCATTTACCGGGAATATGCAAATAAACATATTGTTTGGTTAGGGTTAGGTGTGCATTCTTTTATTTCTAGCAAAATCTTAAGCAACAACGATGGTATGAACTCAGAGCCCAGTTGCTTATTGAAAAAGCAAAATGCAACTTAGGTATCTCTACTTATTCTATTTGGACGCATCCCTCCTCGCATTGCTTCTTATTTCGGTCATTCCGGTAATAGCGGCTTATGGCATGGTGGATCATCGTAACACATGCGAAGTACAAGCAGGGTCACTAAAGAGAGGGGCAAGAGGAACGTTCCCTTGTAGTATTTCACGTTTCAGATTAAGAAAATACTTTAAAAGCTCGTATGATTTTGCCATGTTTCTCAAACCCGGTAATGAAGAATTCTTACAAATATAAATGGTAGGCCATAGAAGAATCTTGATTTACCCTCTGTACACCCCTTGCCCCAGAACTCTATCCCCGTTAGGTTTCTATAGTCACCTTTACTCTTCTGGCATTCTTGGTTTTTCTGCAGAAAAATGCAAGCAATTCATTATGCAATGGTTGAAAGTTCAACTATCTTTGATTTCGCACGTATCGCATTAATGCCGGTATCGAATGAAAATAAAAATAACCAACTAAAACTTAGGCGAGTCCTTTTCCAAGCTAAACCAAATTTATTGCAATGGTTTTAGCTTGAGAATTTTCAATTTGGGTACAACTTGCCAATTAGATTTTAATGGACATGATTTGCGAATTTAAACTTTGCTTTAACTCGCCGATTCCATTTGGCTCGCTACAACATGCCAACTGGCTTGAATTCGCCCATCTCAATTTAGCAATTTCAATTCAGCAATTTTGTTTTTCATAGCGCAATTCGTAAACTAGGCCGCCATCTTTGAATTCTTCGAAGAACCAATCACCATTGTGCTAGCCTCGTTTAAATATAAGGTAAAGCCACTATCTGAATCTTGCAGAACTTCAACCATTTGTTTTCGGACACCCATTTGCTTTACGCAAAAAAATATAAACTAAATCTAAGCATAACGATAAGAAGATTTTGGGTAAAATAGGGGTTCTATGGGTATGATGAAGTAGTGCTTTTTCAATTAAAAAATCTGCGAGAGAGGGGGGTGCGCTACCCCAGTTACCATAGGTCCCGGTTCTCTGCCTAGAAATCTTTGTTTATTGGTATCAGTAGTGTCACAACTGTAATACATCCATCTTCAAACGGGAGTGTGATGCATCAAACTTATGGGATCTGTATCCAAAGAATAGCGTCAGATTGCTCGGGTTAGCAAGGGGTTAGTTGAGGGATCGGGGTGACGCCAACGCTCAAGCTGGTTGACAAAGGATGTTCGATTCCCAGGCACTTGATGTCATTGAACAACTCAACACGTAGTACTTATGTTTAACACACTTGTTTACAACTCAATCCGAACCAGGTTGCGTAACCTGATAAATCAAGTAATGGATCGAACGAGTAACTTAACCCGGGGTTAGCAAATGTCGTCCGAACATGTTATGAAATGGACACAAGCTTGTTTTTCTCGGATCTAGGCTTTCCTTACATAAGCGTATTTGCATAGCGTTTGTGCAAGAATGAACATTTGGCGTATTTCTTTCGAATATTATCGTTTGCGCAATACTGTTAATCATGAATACGTATGCGTTTTCTCACGATTGATGGTTTACCCATCTATATTGGTACCAATATGGTTATGGTACAGCACAACAAGATAGCCTTCCAAGTTACTGAGCACCTTCAAAATCACTGTAAGTCCATATACAACGGTCGATAGCCTTTCGTATACCGGACATCATCAGTAGTTGAAGATACAATCCCTCCTTATTGCCGGACATACATAGTATTTCAGTAAAATTCCCTGAGCATCTTCTGCGTTACTGCATTTATACATAACGGGTAAGAAAACTGATGATATCCACCAAGAGAGTGGAGAGTTACAATCAGCACGGTGGACGTCGAGAGCTATCATCAGTTAATAGGAGGGACACCTTTACCGTACTGATGGTAACCCTCGACTGTACTGTTAACACTGTACATCTATCTCCACTGTAGTGTTGACATGATATCATCAGTACGGTGGAGGGTTACCATTAGCACGGTGAAGGTAGAGGGATACCTCAAATGAAATGCAGGGATATCATTAGGTTTTTTGAAGGGATATCATCAGTACATAGATGTTCAGCACAATGGAAGGATATGATGAGAACTAGTTACTACCATGGATGTTCCTTCATTTGTGGAGATAAAATCAGTACGCTCGAGTGATATACATTAGTACACGTGCGCAGTAGATGTATTTAGTACGGTGGTGGAGAGTTAACTTCAGTACACTAGAGGGTGTCCAGTTTTTTTGTACATTGAAGGGATCTCGTCACAACAACAACAACAGTGATGGATTTTCCTATTTCTATGATGATATTCCTTCGCTGTGTGGCAGGGTTTAATCTAACGTGAATTGATAAGAAATCTCTGAAATAAATTCTGATTTGTGATGATATTTTTATACACCCTGGAGACGATTTGATATCCATGAAATGACAGCACCTGTTACATTAATTAACTTAGATCTTTCGTCAGAGTAGTGCGTTTGAAAGAGAACGAAAATGATTACTAAGGAATTGTTGTACTCAGAGGAGGATCAGCTTTTTTCTGTCTTGCTTCTCTATTGAGTGTTATTGTCGTCAAGCGTAAAACTTCTTATTATCTGGCTATGTTTCCGATCTTTCTCGCCAGTTTGAAATGGAATGGTAAATTCAGAATTTTTTTATTATAACTTACTCATTTTACCTTTCAATTTGCAGAAACTTAATTCTTTTTAGGTTTACAATGTTAAGTGGTTTTGTTGTATTTGTTTTTGATGAAATGAGAGATTTTTGTAACTATTGAACATCTTCACTAGACCCAAAATGTCCGAATCGTTTAGATAGTATAGAGTCATTGGTGGATTTGATTTAGAAACTCTTAAGAAGATATCAGTGGTTAAAATTCAAAATCTTTGAGAAAATGTCAGTACTTCAAATTCAAAATCTTTAAGAAAATTTCAGTACTTCAAATTCAAAATCTTTAAGAAACTTTCAGGACTGGACACATTTTTAGTTTCTCGTGAAAAAGGTTCGCGTAGCGTTTAGCATAGATGACTGCTTTTTGCAAATGTTGCATCACCAGAACAGGAGGGAGGAATCTGAAGCAGGCTGGTGCTTGCCTTTACAATACATGTAGTAATCCCCTGTTCGGGATATGAAGGGATTCCCTCGATCATGTAAGACAATAAACATAATGCAAAGTCTAGATTAGCTTCACCAGATGTGAGATGTACTCATGCTCATGCGCACTAGGGAAATTTTGAGTGTAAGATTGATTCTCCTACACAGCAGCATTCACTTTGAACCCCCACAAAAAGTGAAAAATACAAAGAAACAGTTATTTTCTATTTACTAAATTTGCAACAGCTTGATCACTTCTTCGAATCCCCCTGTGTAGTCTTTATCAACAGGGTACGCTTCGGATTCATTACTTCTAAATTCAGGCACCGCGGAGCGGTTTAAAAGTGGGGGGGCTAAACGGAGGGAGATTTTTCATGCAGGTCATTGCCAACAATAGCTGGGGGTCTGGGGGCACTGTAAGCCCCCCCCCAGCGGGTCTAGGGTAGAGCCCTGGCACGGGTCCAGGGGACGGAGCCCCCGGAAGCTTATGAGATTTTACTATCTCAGAGGTCTTAAAATGGGTCAGAATAAAAAAATTATCTTTCTGCATGGTAATTAAACTCATAACACAAGAATTACGGATATAGCCTCTGCTACGAATATCTAACTCATCATCATTTTTTCAAGGCACATAGCTGTATGCAGTACGTTATGTTTATTTTTTTTAGCAAAAAGTGGGGGGGCTATAGCCCCCCCAGCCCCCCCTGCTCCGCGGTGCCTGAAATTGCCTAATAAACTTCAAGGCCATTAGTTCCTTACAATACTTTGAAGGAAATCAGCAACAACAACAAACGAGAATGTTGTGCAGCTGTCTATTGCGCATGCACAGCCTGGGTTGTGTGGCGGTTGTAAAATATCCCATCTAACTTCTTTCTCAGAATCGTTATCACCGGGATACGATACGAGACATCTTAAAGTGTTAAAAAACGCTAAACCTTTTTATGGATTTTTCGAAATGTTTCGACTTCACTTCTGCTATACTTGGCCATCATCCTGGGTTATTTAAAGGGGAAATTTAGAGTAGTACTAACCAGCTTGAAAAGTGGTAGCCAGAAATTAGGTATGAATCTATCGAATTGATTACCGTTTAGACTCTCTGTTAGCCTAAATGACCTCGCAAAATCGTAAACAAAACGGACAAAACGAAGCTTGGGAAATACAATAAGGCGAGTGTGCGAACCGCCCATGGTCTGACCCAAGGTTTGGCATGTTTGCCACAAATGTTGTTATGAAATACGATGCGTCAAACCTTTCAGAGGACTGGGCAAGATGTATTGGAAATATATTTTCATAGAAACAATACCAGACATTATGTAGAGCGAGCTCAGAATTTTCCTGCGTCACAATAAATATGATGTCGCTCTGTCTCTCGCAGGCCGTTCTTCCCAAGAAGCTGAAGATAGAGATGTCGCAAAACTCGAACAGCTCGGATTTTGGAGGCCTTCAACTCTCCTCTGATGAATACCAACTTCTGCAGGGAACGGAGGGGTGAGTTTGATTTCGTTTTTTCGATATTTTCCTGTGAAATTATTTTGGATTATTAAAGTTAGCATGGCAAATGTTTGCATTCTGAAGCCCCATGCTTAGTGACATTAGAAAATTATTAAATTTCAATTTACATTTACTGCACCTATTTTTTTATAAGAGACTCGTCATGAGAAATCCAGACACTCGAATGGCCATGAATTTTAAGAAAATTTAGTACTAGAAAAATGCTTCCGAAGAAACTTCTATATATTATTGGTTAGATACACGCTTTTTTATAAGGAGCCTAGCCCAGGGTCTAGTTCTCTAAGTTCCTTATTTTAAAACCTCTTTTGACCACTTTGTAGTTCTAAAAGTTCCTTAATGGTTCCTTGACTTTAAATCATCATTAGCGTACAAGAATTAATAGACGCAATAAAAGCGTTAAAACTACATGCTTTGCTACAAACTTGTGACTTTTCAAGTTGATCTCAGCTAAAAGCCAATGAAGAAGTTGATTTGACTGAAAAATCAACCTATCTGGTTTCTTTTTTTCGAATTGTGTGGAAAGATTGTATCTTTATAAATAAAAAGCCGCTTAATGATTTCGTTTTAGTTTCGAAAGTTCCTTCAATTTCGCGTGTAGGTTCCTCAGGAATCGTTCCTGATAAAAAAGCGTGTTTCAGAGGTACTGTTTTCTGTATCTCATTTAGTTTTACCCTGTTGAGTGTATTTCATTCGTTTTTTGATGGTTGAAATTAAGCCTCTGTGCTCAACTTTATACATCAGACCTAGAAGTATGATGAACATCACTACGACTGTTGCGATCATATAGAAACCAGGCTTAAGACAATCGCAACCCATAAGTGAACTTGAATTTCCTAAGAAACTTTCAGTACTCTAAGCTCGAAAAGATTAAGAACCTTTGAATGCTTGGTGGAGTTTTTAGTTTCTTATGAAAAATTACCTTTTGACAATTTTTCTGGAAACCATTTCACATTTTTGCCAAATCCTTTGTTAAAAATGTCAAAAACTTGTTTCGCAGTCGTTCCGAATCGTTCTTCATAGTTGCAAATCGTTGCGAATTATAAAAGCTTTAAAAATCGTTTCTATATGGTGGACAATCGTTGCGAACTATATAACCCTTAAAAATCGTTTCCAATCGTTTCTCGATCGTGACAAATCGTCGTGGATCGTTTCAAATTTTGGCCAAAGCCTTTGAAAATGGGCGAATTGTTTCATAATGGTTACTAATGGTTGCAAATTGTCCCAATGCATTACAATATCTGTAAACCGGACCTTATCAAGAGAGAGAGCCCCCCATAGAATATAAGGAAAAAAATAAAGTTCCCCCATAAAATACAAATAAACGAAACATTTTATTAAAAAAGCAGCCAACAACCAGAGTCTATTCTCTGCATGATAAGGCCTCTTTTATCAGCCTCTTTTAGAGTTTACCTATTTTATAGTTGTATTTATTCTCTGCATGATAAGGCCTCTTTTATTAGCCTCTTTTAGAGTTTACCTATTTTATAGTTGTATTTATTCTCTGCATGATAAGGCCTCTTTTATTAGCCTCTTTTAGAGTTAACCTATTTTATAGTTGTATTTATTCTCTGCATGATAAGGCCTCTTTTATCAGCCTCTTTTAGAGTTTACCTATTTTATAGTTGTATTTATTCTCTGCATGATAAGGCCTATTTTATTAGCCTCTTTTAGAGTTAACCTATTTTATAGTTGTATTTATTCTCTGTATGATAATGCCTCTTTTAGTCGCCTCTTTTAGAGCTGGCCTATTTTATAGTTGTATTTATTCTCTGCATGATAAGGCCTCTTTTATTAGCCTCTTTTAGAGTTTACCTATATTATAGTTGTATTTATTCTCTGCATGATAAGGCCTCTGTTATTAGCCTCTTTTAGAGTTTGCCTATTTATACTTGTATTTATTCTCTGCGCACTAAGGCCTCTTTTATTAGCCTCTTTTAGAGCTGGCTTATTTTATAGTTGTATTTATTCTCTGCATGATAAGGCCTCTTTTATTAGCCTCTTTTAGAGCTGGCCTATTTTATAGTTGCATTTATTCTCTGCGCACTAAGGCCTCTTTTATTAGCCTCTTTTAGAGCTGGCCTATTTTATAGTTGCATTTATTCTCCACATGATAAGGCCTTTATTTTTAGCCTCCTTTAGAGCTGGCCTCTTTTATAGTTGTTTCTATCCCCTGCATGATTAAGTAAGCCACTGTCAATTTTAAGATAAACTCCTTTATGAGTAAGAAGGTTATCTCTCATTGTGTAGAGAGTAGTTTTCAAGGGTTATTATCATCAAGTGAATGCTGAATTTGTGAACGGCTCCCTTCCCTAACATTGTCCATCATTTTTAAAGGCTCCCAATAATTGTTTGCTTTGACCTGCGCAAGTGTAAACTCGTTGGAATCATCTTCCCACAATCGGGCAACCGCAATAGTGATATGTTACAACCAGGAGTCGAACCCAGGACCCCGACACCCTCTGCTATTGTTTATGTTCATATTTATAGAGGAAGAAGCGAAGAAGCCTGGCTGTCATAGTCTGGCAGCCAGGCTTCTTCGCTTCTCAGTCAGAGGTTATTTCATTTGTTGTTTTTTATCTCCTGTTTTTATGGGAGCAAATTAACGTCACTTAGCCAGCATCTATCACAATATTGTACGAGAGTCCCAAATTACAACCGTTGAAGTTTTGCTGCAAGTGAAGAGTTTTCATAGCCAGCAACAGCAATACACTAATATCATGGTGTGTCCAAGTCGAACCTAAAAGACACCAAATAAAGTAGAGCCAAATAAAAGTTTTGTAGACGTAGACCAAATTTATACCTAGAGTTTTACCCATGTTGAAAGCAGTTTTGTGACAGACCTGACAGCAATGTTTCACATCATACTCTTCATCAACGAACTCTTGTGATGAGTCAGTAGGAAAGATGTTCTATGAGCAGTGATTAAACTTCGGTATATTTTTCAACCATACCTTAACTTATTCTATATTAAGACAAGCAAAACATCGACAGACCCAAAATAATTGTGCTGGAAATAAAGTTTTGCGGTGAACACAAGCCAAAAGTGCAAGATATTCTATCATTTGTGGAAAGGCTTGGAATTTTACTACGATTTTCAATTGAACCAATAACCGATTACAGGAGCGTCGTTACATTAAAGCTATTAGTAAAAACAAGATACACAAAAAGAGAAATAAAGAAAATGAAAAAAATTAGCAAAACAAAGAGTATTAAATTGAATTCCTCGTAACCGATTGGTTTTACAATAAGGCTGTTGAGTTAAACCGTTATTTTAACAAATGACTGTATTGAAAATCTATAATCTTTTAAAGGGCCTCTCAACCCAGAAATGCTTATTTTTAAGTTAGAAGTGATCATGTCTCCTGATTCCGAATATGTGATTACTTTTTCTGTTTTCTACATTTTTCTTTTTTGATCACATGGCAAGTAGAAATTATGACGACTAAACAAAACTGAAAATGTTGCAAATCTATAGTCCAAGGTCTAGTATATCTTATACCTTTTAAGTCTTGTGGCAGGAATGTCCGAGTGGTTAGATCACTTGTTCAAACGGTCCTGGGTTCGAAACCACCTTCAGACCTGTCAAGTTTGAGGAGAGAATTTGCTAGCTTTCTGTAATTCAAGGCAAAAAAGGCAAAAGGAATGACGAGGTGCGGTCACATCGAGAGGAAGGACCAGGGTCGCACTGCTCGATTAGTTTACCTTTTCAGTGGGCCCTTTGTGCTTAGCACATAAACCATTACCTTGCGAAGATAGTAAACGTATGTGCCTATCAATACTTCAATACTATCAATATCAATACTTCAATACTTATACCGTTTCAAATTTTTACATACGATTGAGTTGAATTGTTTTTTCTCCCAAATTTTGGCCCATTTCCTTCTCGTGCCCCCTGCCCCAGTGTCCCTGACTACTTGCTAATACCAGTTGCATACAAGTGCATTCCAACGATGACGATAGGTCTCGAAATAGGCCCTTCTCTAGCAGGAAGTAAACTCCGATTGGTCATGTGATCCTATGTATGAACAATCTGCCAGGGGACTTTTTTACTGGGTCCGTCGAAGGAGTTTTGCTTTCTAGTAAGTCTTGACATATTTTGATAGCAGAAATAAGATACTTAGATATGAAGAAAGAAACAGATCGTGAAGCTGTAACTTCCTTTTCTGGTATATATGGGTAAGATATGATTTCCAATTTTCCAAATGTTTTGATTTCCACGCTCGTAATTCATCAGGGGTTTCCCCTTCCTTTCTTGTGGAGATAAGTTAACCAGATGAATTTAGGCCAGTTTTTTAATTCCTTATGCCACATGTCTAAGGAAGTTTGTAGTGCCATTATAAAACAAAACAATATTTCAGGAAAGAAGATTGGGGTGTTCAAGTCAAACTCATTTGCACTATTGACTTAGGTTTACCTGAAAACTTTGGATCTGGAACAATTATTTTTGGGTCTATGACAATGGATGTTTTGCGTGCTCCAAAATTTTGATAGAAGTTTCGGTATGCTTGAGAAATGTACCGAACTTTAATTGATTTTAATAGATCTGTTATAAAAACTGCTCATAGAAAATGTTTCCTCCCGATTTGTCACAAGAGTTCTTGATGAAAGAGTATGTTGTGAAACATTGCTGTCAGGTTTGTCACAAAACTGCTTTCTACATGGGTCTACGTCAAATCTCTATTAATTTGGTCTGGATCCACGTCTTGTCTTTTGAGTCTGACATCCCATTTTATGATTTGATATTTGATTTCAGATTAGTTAACACAGTGAAGCAATTCTTAAGAAATTTGAGCACTTTTATTTTCTGAAAAGAACCTCTTTTTGAAAAACCCAAAGAGCCAGACTCTTAAATTGACCAACAATGTGTGAAACTTTAATTTTTGATTTTTATTCAGCTTTTTTCTTTTTTATTGTATAATATATGTAGTTTTAATCAGTTTCTTTTTTAAAATAATATTGTAAATTTTGACACGGCCCCCTGTAAAACAGTACATATTGATGAGGCTACCGTGTAAAAATAATTAAAAATGAAATGAAAATGAATGAACTGAAAATTATTGCTTGATAAACTTTCGTATTGTTGGTCAAGTCTGAGAAACTTAGATATTGTTGGAGCTGTTATTTTTGGTATTCTATTCTATTTTAGAGTTTTGAGTGTGTTCTTGTTTCATTTTTACTAAAATTGTAAAACTTCTTGTCTAGAACCCAATGTTTACCAATGTTTAGTTACTGATGAAGATTTTATCGAAACGTTTAAGACAAGTATGGTTTATTTTTGAATTTATTTACCAGCTTAAGATGTTTTCTTAGAAACTTTTATATTGTTAGTTGAATATTAGAGCTGTTATTTTCTGTCTTATATTTAGTTTTAGAGGGTTCAGTGTTTTTAATTGTGTTGTGACTTGTAAAAGGGCATTGTTATTGCTTAACCCTCGAAGCTAAAAATATCAATCAGCAAAATGTGAATACACTCATTCTTTATAAGAACGAATGCCAAATATTTGTATCATAGTTTCTTAGCTTTCACCCTTATACCAGTTCTTTCATACAGTTTGTTAGCAAGTTTCTTAACACTAAAACCTTTTTTTTCTAAACTTAGTGTTTATATGAAAAACTTGTGGTTTCACTCTTTTAAATCTAAGGTGGTGCAGATTATTGCATTAAAAATCATCAGCTGATGTTAGAAACCTCACAATTCTGAAGTTTCAAAAATTTTGAAATTAAATCTTTGTTTATAACGAAATGTCCTAACAATATTAGCCAATCAAAAGTAAAATCTATGGTCATGTGACAGCCCATTGAGCAAAATCTTCTATTCATATTTTTCTACCAACAGCTTGCCAGAGCCTTCAAATTTTCTACAGCATCTCCTCACCCACACCAGCGGTAAGATTTTTATTTTTCATCAAGCAAGATGATTTTCATCAAGATTTTAATATACGTCAACTCCAAATAAATACCCCCTCGTGCAACTGATCACACCTCACACTACTCAGAGATGCCTTCCCACATGACTCATGATATCCCCCCAGACAACTGAATATCCTGTACACTACTCAGAGGTGCTCCCCAAAATAATCATGATATCCCCCCAAAAGAATCATGGTATGCTGGACACTACTCATAGATATTCTTCCATACTATGTACTGAATATCACTCAGATTACTGGGAGATATGCCTTCACACTATTGAACATCCCCACACTAATCAGAAATTCCGCGGCAAATTCTTGCACTGCAAATTGTTTCTATGTATTCTGCAAATCCTTGGAGTTTTATTGTTTGTATGGATCAAATGTAAACTTAAAGTTGGGAATTTGATAGTAAGAAAATTTCTTGCAGACAAAATTTTGTCATGAACTCCAGAGTTTTCATTGTTTGTAGTATTTCTTACAATAGCCTTGGCATTTTCCTCCATTTGGCAAACGAAGGTATTTTATTTATTGAATTTTTCTTGCAGAAAGTGGTAATATAATCAGCAATGACTCTGAATACCCAGTCAACTCGGTAAGTGAGATTTGCATACTTATTTGAATTTATTATGTGAAGTTTACAACCGGGCTCAGAACAACATGTAGCCCATCATGAGCACTTCTTACGTCCTAAATTCTTTAAGGTTGTGTGTAGCCGTCTAGGAAGCCGTAGGCCGGCAATGGATGATCTTGTGGAGTTTAGGTGGACTGATCTTAAGTGGAACAATGCTTTGATTTGGACAGTTCCTTTGCAATTTAGGTCGAGATGAGGGCATTAAATTGCCCAACCCCAGAAAGGGCAGAAAACAAAAAAAAGCAGATGTCTGACGTTTTCGAAAAAATGGGCTAGTGTATATAAGGCGTACTGAATAAGTTCAGCTAGGTTTTCAAGCCATTCTCAGTAAATTCACCCTGGTAAAATGACCGAGTTGCTTTTATTCAAGCACCTAAACGACAATTCATCGTAAATTTACTGATTCTATGAAAAAAGACATTGGATTCCTTAAAATTCTCTTTATAAATGGAAGGTTCCTTTACCAAGTGTGATTAGATACTGTGCTGGGACTTAATGATCAAAAGCTTTTATCATGTATTTTCAATTCGTGTATTTTCATGATGATAAAGGAGTTGATTGACTTATCTTATCAATATACCACTTAATTATTCATGTCAGTAAATAATGTTGATTGATAACTCTATGAAACACGACATCTTCAATGTTATTTTTGATAAAGTTGTTTGGATAGGATGTAAAGAGTTCTCACTTTGGTTTGCTGATGAGCGCGATTTGTTACTAAATGTCAGGTGATGTCATCCTCGTTGATTTAGTCTGACGTTTACTGTATGTTGATGGAGAATTACAGGCTATTTCGTTCCTGAAGGTTGAGATGAACGAGTTTCTGTACATTTTCTGCGAGTTGTTATGAAATTGTTCCGAGTCGTTATAAGATTGTTCCGATTCGTTGCGAAATCGTTTCAATGCGTTGTAAACTTGAGTTGTTTTGAATTTTTCGCAAATAGTTGCCAAATGGTGTCAATTCAATGAAAAATTGTTTTTAATTGTTATGAGCTCGTCTCAAGTCGTTTTGAAATCGTATCAAGTTTTTGCAGAGCGTTGTAAACTTGCACCGAGTTGTTTTGAGATTTTCTCAAAAAGCTGCGAAATGTTTAGTCTGAAGTTGACTGTTTGTTAATGCAGAAATTCAAGCTATTTCTTCCTGGATATAATACTAAGCTTGAGATGAGTGAGTTTCTGTAAAATCTCTGCGAGTTGTTTTGGAGTTGTTGAGAATGGTCATAAGATTGTTTCGATTCGTTGCGAAATCGTTCTAATTCGTTGCAAACTTGAGTTGTTTTGAAATTTAGTTGCAAATGGTATCAAGTTGTTGAAAAGTCGTTTCTAATTGTCATAAATTGGTCCTTGGTCCTTGGAAAATATTGGCAGATAATTGTTAACTCGTCCTGAGTTGTTTTGAAATTGTTACAAATAGTTGCGAAAAGGTATCGAGTCTTGGCAGAGTTATTTCTAACCGTTGTAAGATCGTCTTAAGTCGTTGCAAAGTAGTTTCAAATTGCTTTAAACTCGTTCCAACTCGTTTTGAAATCGTGGAAGATTGTTGTAAACTCGTCTGGAGTCGTTTGAGAGCGTTTGCGAAAGTCATATTTTGAAAATTGAAAGGGCCTAGCCCCCTGGCCTCCCTTCCATACACCAATGACTTATAACATTCTTTCTGAAATAAATGTAAATGAATTGATCGCCGGTGGACGTTATTTCATTGTGTGATTTACGTTAAGCCACCCCCTGGTTTGCAGTACAGCGTTTCTATCGAGACTAAAGCTTCATCTCTAAGCACAAAAGAGTCAAATGAATAGATGCCGTCGGTGATTTAGTTTGGAATATATTTCTGTGATAAATCGACGAAGGCGAGCGTCAATCGCACACTGCGGCTGTCATGTTGAAGACAAAATATCTTTCCGTGTTCGGCTTCGATGATTTCTCGGCTGAAGAAATTGATTTCCAGGTAGAGCAATTCTGTTTGAATTTTGTGTCAAAATTTATTAAGAATGTTCAAGTATTAATCTCATGCTTTCGTTTGTTTGTACGCGTGTTGGAAATTCGTTATTGGTCTTCTGTAATTCTAGAAATTATGGTTTTGGATTAACTTGATACAAGAAATTTGAGAGCCGTTTGGTTGCTTGTTGGATGAAAGTGAGAACTGAAGAGGTTTTTTATAAGAAACCAAGTGCCGGCTCTAACGCGAAAAATGTAAATAAAGAAAGGTTGATGATTGATATAAAATCGGCATCATTCAGCAAGCGGAGGCTAATTTTCCCCCTTTCAGATTGTTCCAAAAATGGATTGATGTCTGCATATATTCTACCGTTTACTACGCCAAAAGAGACGCAAAGTCTTTGAACGGGCCATGTAAACTCTTGTAACCAGTCAATATATACTGAATATTAACAGTATTTGGTAGTAGATCGGTGAATACGCTTATGATGTTCTTAAGGTATTGGTTTATGTGCAAAGCACAAAGGGCCCACTGAAATCGAGCACGGCGACCCTGGTCGACTATATCTCGTGATTACTTTTACCTGGAGTTACAAAGATTTAACTTTCTCCTCGCCCTTCATCTTTCGGTTCTCGAGCTAGGCTCGAATCGACACGAGGGGGCAGATCTAACCCCTACCCGTGGATCCGACCACTCCTCGTGGACGTAGTTTCTGATTGATGGGAGAATGGCCTAGTATGATCTGTAGAAATTGCCTGAAGGTGACACTGGAAGGTCAGTTGAACTACATAAAGACTGCGAGGGAATACTCGTAATATGTTGTGAATCTTCACTGGCTTGACTTATAATGAAATGGAGAACTGCCTACAACTGTGACAGTGGAGAACCTCTTAGCAAATCTAAGCGCCTCTGGCAACACCTAAGATAATCGCTTTCACCAAGCTTTGTCTCCAAATGTCTCAGATGATTTAGACCATTGTAGACCAATTCGACAAATGTTTGTTTTTCGGATGACCCATCTTATGAAGCAAATGCAATGCTAATTGTCATCATGTGCCTCGTATATTTAGGCC
This sequence comes from Pelagia noctiluca, assembly GCA_963924455.1. Taxonomy (NCBI): domain Eukaryota; kingdom Metazoa; phylum Cnidaria; class Scyphozoa; order Semaeostomeae; family Pelagiidae; genus Pelagia; species Pelagia noctiluca. The sequence goes on along the minus strand of OZ004328.1, from coordinate 123,313 downwards.
ATTGCAGACCAATTTGACATATTTGTTTTCAGCATCTTATTAAGCAAAATTTGATGACCTATAATTTCATTTTCTTATGCAATGCCATTTGTCATAACTTTATACGATGCCTCATATCATTTAGACCATTGCTTTGTGTTCAACATGTGTTTGCTCTCCGCGTGACCCACCCTTTCAAACAAAACTATGTGCAGGGCCTAAAGCTTCATTTCCTTGTGTAATACCGCTCTGCTTCCTTGGCAAACTTAGGAATCCAAAATGAAAAGGAATTAATCTTCATGGACTGTGCGAAATTTTCTTATTTATTCTTGGATATTTGTAAGAATTCTTAGACTTTGATATTTGCTAGCATGCTTAGACTTTGATATTTGCAAGCATTCTTAGACTTTGATATTAGTATTGGGTGGATGGTGTATGTATGACGAATTCTGTGTGCTGATGAATGACAAATATCCTGGAACAAGGAGAAGTAGACTTTCACCTTTTTGTTGGGAAGAACCAATCGTTCACGGTTTTTTATAAGAAACCTACATGTTAAAGGTCCAAAAACTAAAGGGACGTTTGCTAGGAAATTCATATATCTATATTACATCACTTTTAGTGATCAGTAGGCCGTTTTTATTGTTCTCCGACAAACTCCCGTTCTCGTCTGAGGCCGACTGTTAAATTTCATCGCACCCACCAGAAAGACTAGTGAGCCATTAATTTTCTTGTTTGAAATTCATTTCTTAATCTCACAGTTATTTCTTAGAATTCCCATCCAGGGATAAAAGTTGCCTGCGTCAGCTTGTTCTGAGATTGTTTCGTGAACTTTTTTGTTTTAGATAATCAATCTCAGATAGTTTAGGAGATAGTCGAAACATTATGGCCTAAATTTCAGCCAGGTGTTTCTTACGAAGGTCGTTCTCGTAAACAACATTTTTGCAGCTTTTGAGCTCTTGTAGGCTGTAACAGAGTCCAATTGCCTCATTGAAAAGTTATACACACCCCGATTAAACTCTGGGACCCTTCCTTTCTTCTTTTTTGCAGGCTCAAGTTTCATTTTCATCTCGGGAATTTCTATTATGCATACAAGCAGCTGTTATTTGACTTCCCAGTAGCAAGGGAATTCTCCCGGTGCCTAAACTCTTTTTATAGGAAACTTACTCCTCAGGGCCAAAAGCATTACGAAACTAGAATACCACGTCTGAGATTACCAAGTTATCGAGGTATAGATACAATTCTCAATTTAAGAATTTGGCTTGCAAAAGTTGCTTCAAAATAGTAGCTATATGGAAAATGATCAAAGTTATGATTGAGATACTTAATCCAGGGGATGGGAGCTTTGTTGTCCAAGTTTACATTGCAAATTTACAGTCCCGAATTTTGCAGTTTACTATCTTTAATGGGCGTTATTTTTTACAACCACTTAGGGCTGTAAAAGTTGATGGCATTGGGTGACAAGTTGCAAAAAAGGTTTACGAGTTAAATTCATGTTGGTTAGATGCTGTAACAACGGAAAGTATCTATTTTCCAATGATTAAACGCCTAAAGAAAATTTTTCATTGTTTATCTCTGTTATGGTTCTCATCTTGTGATATTAAAACACTCATTTGCTTCTAAATGTTGCACTTTTGCAGGCAAAGAGCAAATCTCACGACTTTTTGTTATTCTAGTGCTTAACTATATGATATGCTTGCATTTTCTATCGATTCATTTGCTTCTAAACACGTTACATTAGGAAAATAGAAAATATTTAACAAATTGATACCTTGACGAAGCCATGAATTTTAAGAAACTTGATATTTAGTTGGAGGCCTTATAAAAAAGATTGCGTGTTACAAGAACCCTTTCTATCATCTATTCAAAACTATTAAACATTGCATAATTTGAGAATTAAAGTAACTTTTAGTATCATATTGATTTACATTCAAGGAAAAACCCTAGAAAATGTTGATCATGTTACAAGTTTTGGTAAAGCGAAACTGCAAAACTTTAGACTTACGGTTAAATGATTGCTACCGTGTCTCTCTTGTTCTTGTTCAATTCTATTCCCATTTCATCTTCAGTTGTTAGAAACGCTCTTCATGCAACTCAAATCACGGAAATTCACTTTGTAAGGCCTCAATATCTCTGCCTTGGATTTGCTAGGCGTTGTCTTATATTCAGAGTCAGATTCAAATCACGCTTGGACTTGCATTCCCACATCAACGATCTCTTCGATTGTGTTTTTAAAGTTGGCTGAACCCAGGAACGATCCCTTGTCTAATTCTTAAGATTATCTTTGGAGTCAAAACTCTTTTTACTAAGACTTTGGCTTCGGGTCACTTCGGATAATACCTCTTCTAGTTTTGAAGTGTCTCTAAAAGCTATTTCTTTTAAACAGTCTACACTTTCTCCAATAAGCAACTGGACCCTCGCTGTTGCTTTACCTTTTGCTAGAATGTTTCGATATTTTTCGATATCGATCAGTTAACTTATGTATCCATGTATGTTGTTAGCTATTGTAGATATTATCGAATTAAAATGAATCTACAAACAAACAAAACAAGAAATAGCTGACTAGCTACCTATCCCAAAAATCCTTTTATTTTTGCTTGTATAATAGTTGAAAAATGTTGCTAAACGTTGCGAATGATTGCAAAATGTTGCTAAATCGTTGCAAATAGTTGCAAAAATTTTGCTAAAATCGTTACGAATAGTTACAAAAATGTTGCTAAATCGTTGCGAATAGTTACAAAAATGTTGCTAAATCGTTGCGAATAGTTACAAAAATGTTGCTAAATCGTTGCGAATAATTACAAAAATGTTGCTAAATCGTTGCGAATAGTTGCAAAAATGTCGCTAAATCGTTGCGAATAGTTGCAAAAATGTTGTGAAATCGTTGCGAATAGTTGCAAAAATGTTGTGAAATCGTTGCGATTTGGTACGACATCGTCTCTATTCGTCTCAATAACTTACTAAATTTATTCACCAGTTATTAATATCCTTAATCAATTTATGCTTCGTTTCAGCTTCAATTTATGAGCAGTAACCAGTCGATGCCAACGCCAAGAGGCAATGACCAGGCCAACTACTACCCCACCAGCTCCCCACACGCCGATCAGCAGTACCAAGCGTTCAACCCCATCCCTGGTATGTACCACACATCGCCAAATCATGGAGGGATGCCTTCGCCAACCAACAGGACGCCTACGTCTCCGAAGAAGAGTCCCCTTGCTCAGGGTGCCGACCGAAGGTTCGTTTTTCCTCCTGTGCAGACACAGATGACAACCTACGGAATGGTGGGTGCTTCGTTACCTGTTTCCAATTCACTTCTCTTCTATTTTCAACTTCTCGTTTACTGAGCTTTTGTGTCCCAAATATTACACAAGTGAATAGATTTTAGTTAAATTTCTAGACTTAAAATGTTTAGCCATGTTGAGCCTCAAAAAAAAAGTAAAGTTCCGAAAAACGAATTCGACTTTGTATTCCTTGCCCCAAAATTGCTCAGTTACTCAATTTTGAACGAAATCGGTGTTTTCAATTTCAGTCAAGCCCCGTCTTTATAAGATCAACGATAAAAATACAATCTTGCCCACTGCTTGACACCAACTATGAGTTCTTACCACATTTTCAGATCTTTTCCAGTTGTAAATTTGCATAGTGTTGCGTTAGGCCGTCAATCTCGTCGCCATTTCGGAAATGGTTCGACAGGGAAGCTAGCCTCGTTTTAGAGCCATGGTCTAAAAGCTCCTAGCACAACGCTGCTTCGCTTTCTTCAAAGGTAAAGTGATTTCAGAACTCACAAATTTGACTTCACCCTGCACATCCTTCAGTCCCCTATTCTCTGCAAGTCCTAAATGAATCTAGAGAATTGTTATTTGACTTTGAACGTCTCATTCTTGTAAGCTGTTTTAACTTTTTTACATAACCACTTTGGCAGAATTGGATTCTAGTCTTCCCAACTTCCAATATCAAATAAACAGATTTTTCAACCATCGAGTATTTGATCTGCTTTTGATTTTCCAGCCACATGCTACTGCTTCGTCCCCAACCATCCCCTCCCTACCCGACACCACGAGATTCCCTGGAGAATATGGATTTGTACTCAGCTTTGGACCACCCACAGAAGGAGCCACCAAGTCGATAGACTACACTTACTCGCATGTGCTTGAGAAGCTGTACGTGCAAAGAGGAGCCCACTGTCCGTTCAAATTCAAGTCAGAAAGGAAGCCCCCAGATGGCAGCTATGTTAAATGCTTGCCTGTTTTCAAAGGCACCCACGTGCTTAGTGAGCCTGTGAAACGATGCTCAAATCATGCAGTCAGCGAAGAAGAAGCTGGCAATTTTGATGGTAAACGTAAGAGCTTTTGTTTACACGTTAGCAAACCTATACGCTTACTAGGGGCTGGTACACTATGCTTGCATGCAGTGTATATGCTGACAAGGGGCTGGCATATCATCTTTATGCCATCGTTTATCATCTTACCACATTGGCCACCGCATCTAAGCAAGATATACCGTCCCTTCGTTAGCGTATCTAATACGGTAACGGTATAAGTTTGCTAGCGTTGTTTACTTTTGTGGAAGGAAGCTTCGCAATCTCTAAAAGAAATATTTTCGTTATATTTCTAGTGTTTGTCTTGCTATTCGGAATCAAAATATAAATGACCTGAAATGTTTTGTGAAATGTGACAAGAAATCTTGCATGCATTTGAACAAGCCCACTAAAACCAACAATTGCTTTAAAATACTTTAGGTCAATATTGGAAAAAAATATGTTGAAAGTGTTTGACCGTAGCTTTGAGTTGAAAGCGTTTGACACAACAAACTTGAGTACCGATCAAAGGATTTCTTGCTATTTTATCTGATTTTGAAAAGGCCTGTAAACTGTTTCCAATTTTGTTTGAAATAAAAGTGTTCGTAACCCCTATATGTCTTTTTTCAGCCGCTGCAAGATACCATTTCGTTAGAAGTGACAACGCCATGGCAAAGTACGAAGCATTAGAGACAGGCCGACTGTGTGTGACGTTTCCTTTCACTGGACCACAAGGTAAGGAGACATCTCCTCTTCCAACTCCATGCAGGTTTTTAGTGTTTAGTGTTTTTGTGTTTAAGATTTAGGTCCAAATAGCTCAAGACTTTGGATTTTTCGATGCGGTAGGCCTCTTTATCTACAGCTTTAAAATGTGGTGATTAGGCCAGGAAAATAGATAGTTATTTAAAACTTATCCCTTTAACTCAGTTATGAAAGGACAATGCACTGATTGTTAAGCAGAAACTCTAATCCATGTTAGAATTTGTTATGTTGAACACAAAGGTGCAAAATAGCTTTTGAAGTACTATTCTACAGTTGAATTTGCCTATGAGCTTTATTTCTTGAAATTTGCTAATACGTTTGAGATCATTGGATATGCATGGTCTTCTGATTCTAATGGTGTACTGTATTTGCATATTGCTCCCAAAATTCCAACGTTAGGAGCAGGAAATCGGATTTGGCACCCCAAACGTTGTCCCTATGCTTAAGTGACAAAAATAACGACAACAACAACAGCAACAGCAACAACAACAACAACTATGCTTTAGTGACAACAATAACAGTACTTTGATTATTTTATTTTCTTCCAGCCGGAGCTGAGTTTCAGACTGAGCTTCTCAGTTTTCAATGCTTCAACTCATGTGGCAACAGTGCACATGCAAAAAGAAGGATTGACATCATCTTTACTCTGGAGCATCTGTAAGTCTTGTTTGTTTGATTTAAGTCTTGATCAGGGCATGAAAACCGAAAAATCACCTGAATGCCAATAGTTGTTAATATATCATGATATTTCTAAATACAAACACAGAATATAATGCTTTGCTCCTTAGTTACTTTGAAAAAAGTGAGCAACTTAAAAACATTTCCTGCAGGAATTTCAAATCAAGAAATTTCCTGCGACCAGCGGTCACACGGTCGGGTGCTTTTTTATACCCTTGTGCTTATTCATGGTCTTGATGATAAGGCTGAGGCTGATCAATCAAATACACAGTTAACAATGCTGTACAGATTTCGAATCCATGAAGGGCAACCTTCTTTGGTTGGAGTCGGCCCTTCACAGATTCGACTTCACAAATGGTAAATAGAGAACTTGAGCCATCAGCCAACTCAGCTTTCAATCCTCCCGAGCGAGGCAGTAAACTAGAAACCAGGAAATTTGCTCTTGATAGAAATTATGATTCAGGTCAGACGATAAATTACGCCATGTGTACCTATCACAGAGACACTACTCTATAGGAGATAGAAATACAAATACGTATTTTCCTTCGCTCACAGAAATCAAGTGCTTGGAAGACAAGTAATTGAGGTGAGGGTTTGTGCCTGCCCCGGTCGTGACAGACAAAATGAAGAACACAATCTTCTCGGAAAGCAAAGGAAACGCAGAAGTAAGTATCAGAAACCTTTTAAGGGCTCTCAACCCTTATAATTGTTTTTGCTGGGAAGTCAAATATGGCCTTAAGGTAGGCAAGACAAACCAAGTTCCTTAAAAATGTTGGTTGAAATGATCTTTGTGTGCTTCAGATGTGCCTTGACAATGTAGAATGTCCTTAAAACTGTAGTGAGAACTGTTTTCGCATCATCGGTAGAACATTGCTAGCATTTCACTAAAGATTTCGGAGTCCGTCTTCATTAAAACAATGGATCCCATATCATTTAGGTAGAAGAAGTTCGTTTTCCCACTTAGGACTCTGTCAATAATGATTCAATTGTTTGTCTAAATGGACCTTGGTTATTGATTGTTTCTCACTTGATTACAATTCATTGGGTTTCATTTCGTTCTCTTTCTGACGTACTACTCTGATGAGTGTCAGATGCAAAGTTTTAGTAGTTATTATGTTTCATTCACAATTCGTTAGGTTTCATTTTCTTTCTCTTTCTGACGTACTACTCTGATGAGTGTCAGACTCAAAGCTTTAGTAGTTATTATGTTTCATTTACAATTCATTGGGTTTCATTTCGTTTCTTTCCTGACTTACTTCTCTGATGACAGTCAGACGCAACGCTTTAGTAGTAGTTATGTTCGCTATGTTCCCAATTTCTCTTGCCATCCTGCAGCTCTGTACCCATCAAACTGTTCTTTCAATTTGTCATTCAATTAATAATTTCCCGTGTTTTTATAGCATCACAAACTGCGTCACAAGTGATGAAGAAAAAGAAGGCCGGAAGTAGTGTTGAAACTTATACGATAACTGTGAGTATCTTGCAGATAGTGAAGCCTTGTTTGGGTTAGATAATTGAGTGGCCGTCACAGTTGATCCTTTGAAATTTGCAAGATCTTTTATCAGGCCCCGAGATATTCATTTTTATTTATTCACTTCAAAGAAGAATAGAATAATGGATGATGGGATTCATTTTCTATTTGACTGTGAAAACAAGACCAATTTAAGAAGAAGTGTCTGAAAAGAATTATAAAGATGAGAACAGAAAAATAAGAGAGCAAACTTTACCACCCCTTTAGGATAGAAGAAGGTGACTTTATGCCACTTAGCAGTACCGTACCATACATGGGGTAAATCTTGGTTATAATTTGGAATTCCCCCTGTATCCCAGGAGACCCATCCCTTAGGCATTTAAATGATGCGTGCATAACACTCTTTATTGTTTGCAGGCCTTGCACGTCTTTTTTTTTCATTTTGGATGATTAATTTCGTCTGATATTTCGTTGCTTTATTTGCAGACCTCGTGTGTGAAGGTGTTTGATATTCTGATAAAAGTTCAAAGATTACTGGAATCTGTGATGACCGACCATCAAAGCTTAGAAGGCCAGTCGTAAGTTTTATGTCATAAATTCAGCATAAGTTGTATCAAATCATTTGGGTGTGATTTCATGTGCATCGGTTTAATGTCATAAAATTCAGCATGATTTGTACCACATCATGGTAGTGTGATTTCTTGTGCATCGCCAGCATTCTGTTTGTTTGAAACTCAAAGCATAGATGGGCTATTTTCTAGTTTTAGTGGGTTAGGCCTACCTGAAACGTCGTGCGGTAATTTTCTAGAGGCAAAAATGGCACGCCTATTTAATTCAGACGTCGCGCCAGAAACAAAGTCTAGTCTGGCACGACCTGGTATAGAAATCTTGCCGTGCCCAATCAGGCCATGAAAATGTTTTTCTTCCTGCGACCGAAAATCACCTGAATGCTAGTGGTTCATAATATACCATAGCATTCCTAAATACAAACAAAGAATATGATGATTTGCTCCTTTGCTGCTTTGAAAAACTAAGTAATTTCAAAACATTTTATGCAGGAATTTCAATTCAAAACATTTTCTGCGATCAGTAGTCACCTGGTCGGGTGCTTTTTCATGCCCTGTGCCCAATACGTGTAGAGCTTCCCATGCCAAGATTTCAGCGCGGACCAAAAATTACATTTACTTCAGATGTTGCACACGTGCCAGAGTGAAATATCTTGGGACCTACTGTCACTGCGGTACTACTGCTTTATTCTGGCACAATGTCTGAATCTAACAGGCGTGCCAGATTAGGCTTGCATCTAGCCAAAAAAATGTGAGATCGGCACGGTGCTGAAATTACGTTTGTAATAGGCCTTAAACACGCTAATATTTACTTTACTGGTCGCTACACCTTAGAGAATCACCATTCTGATTTGATAGTCGAGCCTTTTATTTTAAATTCCTTTTATATCTGATTTGGCGTGATTTCGCTTCGATGAGTGCCCTCTAAACTGTAATAGTCTCAAAATTCGCATTTTATGATATTCATCCTAAATTTTGTAGTAGTTTTTGCTCGCTTTGTTTCGTTATGTACCTGCTTTGATTTCATGGTTTTTGTTGTTCTTTTCTTGCAGGCTCTCTCCTGCATCTAATGCATCCAGTCCCCATCAAACACGAAACCAGACCGTCCCAGAATCAGAGAGCGAAGGAGAATGACGACTGACAGGTTGTTCCTCTTCAAAAGGTTTGTTTTGCGTCTTGCATTTTCTTGCCATGTAGTTGATATGTTGATAGGCAAATACACTTACTATCTTTGTAAAGTATTGGTTCATGTGTAAAGCATAAAGGGCCCTCTGAATAGGTGGACTTAATCGAGGCATTGCATTGATAGTTGAAAAGAAAATACACTTACTATCTTTGTAAAGTATTGGTTCATGTGTAAAGCACAAAGATTCCACTGAATAGCTAGACTTCATTGAAGCAGTGTATTGATAGTATAGAAAGTTGTATCTATTCTTTTCCTAGAGAAAGATAGCAAATATAGATAGTAAAATGTTAAATGGATAGAAAATTACGACGTTGCGGGATTATACCTGTTACGGGATTATCATCAAGTAGAGAGCTATGTGTAGTCTATTACGATATCCCTACTACTCGCCACTTATAGCTCTTGCTACGGTATGGAGCTATCTTCTTGATAACGGTATAATGTCGAAACTTGGAAAATTTACTATCTATTCATTGTAGAGTTTACATTATACCATCTAATCTATTGTTGCTATTATGCTATTGTCTTTTTCTAAAGAAATTCTTGCAATATGCCATAAGATGTCCTTCTTTGAAATTTCTGTAGTGTTGGTAGCCACGCAAGTCCTCGGATCATTTATTTCTAATTAATATAAGTTTGACGTTTGTTTTCAGTATTTGTTTATTTTCTTTCACAGATCTTGTAAAAAAACACTGCTTCAAAGAAATGAGGTGATTGCATTTTTCACGAGGTATCTACGTTTAGTTTAGTTTTGTTACCATGGCATGCTTTACCATACCAGCTTCTCATTCCAATGATAAATTGTAGTTCCCTCCACTGAAGCCGTTTTTCCATATGAAGCCAGTATTCTCCATATTGCTGGGCACCTTTATTCGGGGAATTGACGATTTTTGTCTTGGTACCTTATACCATTGGAGGAGATCTTAATTATTTTTCCTTCTCTTGGCACACATTTTCAAATGGCGAAATCTTTTTTTCGGAATGAGCTCCCTCCAATTTTCTTTAAGATATGGGTTAACTAAGCTACGAACAGCAGTTTGATGACGTTGCTTTAGTATACTCAGGATATCAGTTGGGACGTCACAAATTGCCAAAATTACCCTTTATGTTAGCTCTAATTTCAAAACGGTACAAGATATTGGAAAAATTTGACTGCTGTTCGATACGAACATTGAATGAATTGGTCCATGTAGATTGAACCGTAATTGTAAATGTGCAAGTTTTGTCCCAAATCGTTTGTGCCAAATTTGGTGACAATTTTACTATAATTTATTCTGAAATTGATAGCAGGTACGGTCAGTTTCCCTTGAAAAGCTATAAAATCATAAATTTCGATTATACTTCTGAACCAGGCCTAGACACATCCTGGAAGTAAGGGACCAAGGGCACAGACACTTTAATGAAAATAGCAAAATATATGCTCTCTGTACGCATATTTGAGCAAGATTGAAAAATCCTTTGCTATCAGCAGGCACATTGATTATTCATAAAAGTCTAGCCAAAAATTGTTTTTCATCACCTGTCTCGATCACTTTCTTGATACAGTGAAACCATCATATAAGAGCCTCTATATTTCAGCTTTAGTCTAAAAGGTCCTTAACTATGATGGACATTTTATCAGATTTGCATTGGTATGGATGGTCTTGAGTGACTTGGTTATTCGTTTTAGTGATCTTTTGCTTCCACATTTTTCAACAGAAGTAATATTCTGTAAAATATTTCAAGGAAAAGCTCTCAAATTTTAGGGCAAAGATTCTAAAAGGAAGTGATTCTTTTATGCGGGGTTTCATTCTACTAGTTTTTCCAATGCAGTTCTCTCTCTGGTTTTTGCTATTTTGTCCTTGATAAAAACTCATGATAGAAATATATAAAAAGCAAAATAGATAAAGATTAAAAACTAATGCAGTCGCTGAAAGTGTGGAAAAACAGCTTCATGTGAAATTTTCTTATTATCTTACCACAACCGAAAAGTCTACGTCAAACGCTGCAAATTGAATGAGCTGAGTTCACTCTGGGTTTTTAACGAGTACTGGAACAGATGTTATTTATGTTGGCGTAAAAGAGAAATCTTTATATTTTATGTTTGTTATTTTTGTAAATTTATAAGAATTTTCTTTTATGATGATTTATAAATTGCGCGCTATAGTGATGTATTGAAAGTATTCAAGAAATCTGTTGGAATAGGTTTTCACTACGACTTTCATAGTTGTTTTAGTTAGGCCCACTTTTCTCAACTGGAAATGAGAAAGGTTTTGTTGTAAGATTTTCACGACTGGAGGAAGGTTGACAACCTTCTAGATAGGTTGACAACCTATCGATTGCAGCAGTAGAGTTGATGCTAGAATTTACATAGCCCGTCAAAGAGTATGCGTTTTTTGGCACGTACGGTAGGATTTTCACCCTTGAAAACTGTAGATTCTGCAAAGCAATTTGTAAATCATCATGAAAAGGATTGGTATTTCTAATTGAAAGGTTGATTTTTGTTCAAGCTGAGGTAAGAGTGTTACATAGAAATTTGAGAAGTTGATAATGAATTTTGGATTGTAAAATTTGAAATAATATTTTATAATAATAAATGCAGGATATTTGGATTATTATATTAGGCCTTTGTAAGTATGCTTATGTTTAACTCTTTATGGAGGATGATGTAAGGTTCGTGTTGCTGCTTGGTAGGTCGGCACATTAAGAATGAATCATAGTGTGGTATTTGGGGAATTGAAATTGTGTGAATGAGCATAGATTATGTGGCTCGATGGGATTATGGAGTATTAACACTGATCTCAAAAAAAAAGACTGGATCGAGCATCTGTCGTTCTGAAATGAAGTCATTGGCCACCATATTGGTAGGTCCAATTCAATATATTGAAATTCCTTTAGGGGCTTATTTTTTCTTTGATGATTGTTGGAATGTTATGAATGCTCAGCACGAGACTGAATAATCGTGCAATAATTGTTAGCAAAGAACCAAGTCAATATAATTTCTTTGGCAGCCATATTGGGAGGCCAGATACAAGTCGAAGCAATTAGCTTCATCGTCAGGCTGCAGAAACAACCGAATGCTTTATCCAGTCTTTATTTTGAGATCAGTGGGTCTGAAGGGTAAATGTGCCAAGATTATATTTTGTTGAATGATTAAAGACAAATTAAAAACTTTGATTTCAGTTGCATATACTAAAAGATATATCAGAAATTGTTACAGGTTTTCGAAGACAGTTAAGCTTGCTTCATGTATTCGAAAATCAATATCGACAAACTAACCTTAATGTTTCATAAATTTACGCAATTAAGATCTATTAACATTTGCCATTTTAGAATAATTTGAAATCATATATACAACATATTAAAATCTAGCAAAAGGTTTCGGTTAAAACCCATCCACAGTGTTAGATATTAACATTTATCATTTTACCATTGAGTTTATTAAGTCCAGAAAAAATTAAGGTTAATTTATCCATATTGATGTTTAAATATATCAACAGCTGTAACTAACCCTACAAAGATGTCACTTTAGCCCTTTAGGTATAGAAATGCATACACGAAAGCAATTTTTAGGGGCCCACCGGGGATTTACTACGCCTTTGATACAGATATTTCTTCTAATGGATAGATTAAGCTTTTTCATTTGAAATTAATTCATTCTTTGTCGTCACCTGCCGAGCAGCCAAGATTGTTTCTGTTGAGCAGAAGTTTTAGTGGCATTTCTCTATGTTTTTATAAACGTGAAGCACTTCTTAATATTAAGTTTATTACATTGCTTCGGGAATGCGTCTTGATGAACAAGAGGGATATGCAGTGCAACGTTATATAGAGAAGCATTGGTTAATAAATGTTTACACTTGTATACTCAAATATCAGAATGCAATATTAAATGTTGACATTTATAGAGTTATAAAGTCTACTGAATTGATATTGAGTTAAAAGTTATAAGACTGTTCTTTAAGATTTTTTGTGCATCGAAAGACATTTATTCATGATATCCGTTCATGGAAATTCCAAAGATTTTAGAATGCATCGAAAGAATTTAATCTATCAGTGTTTTATCTAGAGTTTGGATGAAATGAAAGCTAGGTTTTGGCCTATAAATCGAATGATCGCAAAAATGCAATTAATGCTTTGAAGTGATGAAGTTTGGGTTTTGATCAAAAGGTTACAATTGAGCTTAACCTTGTTTCTCACTGCAAAATCATATCCCTCTCCTTTATCAGAAGACATAATGAATATTTTTAACCCAACTAAAAAGGCTTCTTATGTTTAGTGAGAGGTATTCAAATAAACTTCGTCGTTTTCGTTCTCTTTCTGACGTACTTCTCTACTGACGATTGTCTTGGCCAACCTCAAGGTCTGTACCGATCATTGTCTGTCTTGCAGTTTTTGTACAGTTTTGAAAAAATAATTATTTGAAATCGAAAGCCTTTTAATTGGGATTAGAAATTTTCGTTGATCGTTTAATTGATGATTTTGAAACGTCAAGATTTTGGTTTAACCAAAGATTTAGCTTATTTGAGCGATTTTGAAGATTGTTTCAAGTCTTTTGCTTAATATAGATGCGTTCAGTATTTTATTAAATTTGCCTGTGATGAATAGGTAATTAGTGATTTCTATGAAAGCAGATAATTTACACCAAATTCGTATTTTGATTAAGATTATCCACCCCCTATCAAACTAGTAACTTTTGCTGAAATCAAAACGTAGCATCTACAATTCTGCCCCTTTGAAATTTGCAAAGGATCCTGGTACAATATTTCCCAGATCCCTTTGCGCTAGGGGGCAAATTTACATAAATCAAAGATGGTAGAATTGACTGGAAAATAGTCAATTGTTTTCCCTAACTTCCTCGACTATATTATGTAGACATCTTCTCTAGAAGAAAAGAACCTACGAAAAGATCCCCTATTAAAGGGTTGAGGGAACTTTCTCCTTGCATTTATTTCTGCTTACCCACGATAGTGATTTCGGCAGAATTGACTCGTTTGATGGTACATTTAACTTTCCGCCTGTTTCAAGGCAACTATATTTTTAAATCTCTTACTTTTATAAGAGGAATCACTTAATATGTACGATAATTATTGTGATGTTCACGTCAAAATCGAATTCGAAATTTGTATTTTTCTCTTGTCGTTTCCTCGTGTTCAAAATGTTTGGTCAAAGGGCCTGTTAATATGGACAAAATCATCCGACCTTCCTGCCCTCGAGCAGAGAGGTGAGATTTCCCCTTCAAGTATTAACTGTTGCATTTTTCATCTTCTATTTACATGGAAAATATCTTAAAGTGGTCAAGTGAGATCTCACTAGTTGGGAGGTAGGATCGTACCTATCTGGGAAGAAATTTTATCGTTTAAACGCTTGAAGATTGGATGGGATGAAAGCATAGAGGAAAGCTGGAAGTTGAGATAGAATTATAGAATAGGTGAAAGAATAATGAACGATGAAAACGACATGCGTGTTATATGAAAATTCATCCCATCTTCCACCTAATAAAACTAGAAAGTGGAATGAAATTTCAGAGATAAACGCGTGCTGTTTTCGTCCTACCTCTCAGCTCTTGGCCTGAAAAGTTGTCTTCGTTATTCTGTCCTCTTTCTTGTCTCTGTATTCCTGTCTTCTTTATTCCGTCCTCATCCTATTTAGATTCTTCTCTAATCTCCTGTGTATCCAGCTGAACTTTCCATCCGCCATTCACATTTGAAGGATATTCACAATTTTTAAAACAGTCTTTGGATGGTACAGAACTTCAGTATAGCCAGAAAAATCGGAACCATAATGAAATTATTAGCTTAAGTAGTATCTATGTGTTCGTTTCATTATGGTTCCGATGTTTCTGGCTATACTAAAGTTCTGTACCATATTCACAATTCTGTTGATTGATCAACAAGTTTGCTGCGAATTAGTTTGTGACGTAAATTTTGATTTTGTTGTTTTGACGTCAAATCAATCATGATTTTTGCGTCGATTACTAATCAAATGTTGTTGATTCAGCTGTTGGAAGATCTGCCGTTTGATTGACTGCAGCACAGCTAATATATATGGCCACGGATAACATGACAGCGATGGCTTTTAGGGGTATTTCTAGATCTAGCTACTTTTAGGGTCAACTGTTTAAAGTCCACAAAACTCGAGGAGAAAATCACTCCTTAAAAATCTCGTACACCTTTCCTGAAAATCCTATTGTTCCATTGAAAATCACTGGAAATCCTTCTGTTCTTGAGAAAATCCCTTAAAGGGCTTATGCAGCGAAAAAATCGATATCGATTTTATGATATTTTCTGATTTCCTTTGACGCACTGACCACGAAACTGCAAACAGAATCGAAATTGGTCTTATAAAACCCTTTTTATAAGCTTCCAAAGTTGCGATTTTGGCCATCAAAACTGCGAATTATTTTGTCCATTTGTGACGTCATAACGAGTACATATTCCAAAATTTTGTATGGTAGGGTATAGGACAATCCACTTTGACTTGAAATCACGCATTGGCCGCCAAAATAAACAAAAAAATTTATATGGCAGGGGAAAATTCATTATTTCTGTGATCAAAATAAAAGTTGTTTGGTTAGATTAGGGTGACCACAAGGGTGAAAATTGGGGGTTGAAAAAAGTGGGTAGCACCTATGACGTCATATAGCGTCAGTGCGTTCTTCCGCGCGCGGTAATCAAAGAGAGGTTCTGATTGGTTGATTGGTCCTGTCTCACCGACTTTTTCTTGGGCCTAATTTCCTTCCTTCCAAGGCAAGGAAGGTGAAGCTTTCAATTTGATCGATGGGATGCCGTGTGCGTTTCCAATATTTGATTTCAACATTGAATGGCGATGAAAATAAATTGTATATGGGAAGAAGAACTACAGGTATCAATGAGCGGTGAGTGCGAGCTTTTCTTTCGTAAATCAGGCTATTTTGTTTCTCCTTGTTATGGACTTTTTGTTTCTGCTTCAGCGTTATACACTCTTTTTTTATAAGAACCAGTAAAATTGATTTGAAGCTGGCTGTTCTCAAATATTTCTTTATTTTCAGCCTGAAATGTTCTTAAATTGTTCTTACTTTTACAATGGTTGGGAAGCCTTTTTTGCTATCATTAGTGTTAATTGTTGCAAAGTTTGACTCTCTTGACCATCTGGCATTATCTGTGTGCTGTCAATCTGCTTGTATTGTAATTATTTTCAGTCTTATAGTTATTTCATAAAATTTTCATATTGAGCCAAAAATGTTCAGCCCCAGTTTGTTCTTTATTTGTTCTTAAGTTTTGGACAAATTTAAAGCTCGTGTTCTTATAAAATTGTTCTTATCGAAAAAAGAGTGTATTATAGACAAGTTTGAAGTGATCAATTCGAAACCAGACTAGACAGCAATGTAGTCCCAATTTTTTGTCAATCAAGTTGATTTCTTATTTTGATTATATTCAAATCCAATATAGCACGATCAAGCATATCTTACACAGAAGTCTTGAAAGTTTCATTCTCAAAATTGATTGTTTTCTTTCTTTTCTTAGCAAGCTAAAGCATCTACAAATCCAAGATTGGACAATTCCTATGTTAACAATAAGTTGATTGCCCAAAGAAGCACTTGAAGATTCCCAGAGAACATGCTTTCCCGCAGACAGCTGTGTGACCCCCTAACAACTTTGATAATTCATTTCAATTTGTGCCCCCCTGGTATTTCAATTCATCACTTGGACCTCTCGTTTGCAAAAATATAAGTAAAGTAATTCAGGTTGCAGTTCATTTTTCAAAGTAAAATGGAACTTCTGCATGAAATTCCCCATGTTCAAGATCAGTTTTCTATTGTTCTACCTCGTGTTAGACTTGCGTCTGCAAGTGCTACACTCTGCAGTTTAAATGGGGTGCCCAGGGTGAATTCCCGAATAGAATCTTGAGATTTTGACATTAAGATTTTTTGAATGATATTTATTAGCAATGATGAATCCATCCTACAGGCAAACAAGGCAGTTGCTGTCAACCTAGAAAACCCCTAAATGCACCCCTATTTCTCTCAACTGTTGTAAAATGATTAATATTTCAGCAATGATAGTAATATTTAAAAAGTTTCTTGTCTGAGTTTCTTAACCTTCATCCTTTGCTTTGCGATACATTTATGCCATTATTTACTACTTAGGCTATGTAAGATACTGTAGAAAATAAGAACTTTGAAAAGAATCAGGTGCAAATATCATTATTCCACAATTCAGGATCAACGTGTTTCAATAATAACAGCTTGCACAAAATTTTTGAAAAAGATTTAAAACAAGGTGCTTGAAACAGTAATAATTTGCTATTGTTACTAAAGCCACTATCTTTTCTTCCTCAAAGAAAACCAGAGTGTCAGATCTCTCCAGAAAGGCCTAAATGGGCCATGGTCTCACAACACGAGTCTGCAAATCAACAAAATTCAACAACTTCTCTCCTTTTCCTGTTAACAGACTTTTTCCTCCATGGTGTTTCTACAATATCATATTTCTTTCCATGATAGGCCATGGATTGGATATGAATAATCATCGAAGCCTGCCAGTTTTCTTTTCTTTCCTATAAACTGCGGCATGAAAGTCCAAAAATCCAGATGAAATGGACAATGCTTTGAGAAGTATTCTCTCAACGAAACAAAAAGGTGGTTTGCTCACTTTTTGTAATTACAATAGCAAAGATCGATTATTAATCCAGCATCGATAGCAGCTTTCCGCCATGATTTAATTTTCTCGCAACTCGCTGTGACAGATCTGATCTGACGTTGTTGTTGCTTTAATATACGCGCGAATCCAGCTACGCGGGTATTTTGACCGCGCGTGATTAGAAATGTGCGTAGTGCCCTTTTTCAAACGGAAACCACAGCCCCCCTGTGGGTCGAAATGTTTTGAAAATAATTTTATCGAACGCGCAAAAGATTGAAATTACTTGTCCCGTATCGGATATTGCTATCTATTGAGCCTGTTAGATGCAATACCCTTTCAAAAATTTTCTTCCTATACACTGCCATAGTAATTTTCCGAATATGTACTCGTTATGACGTCATAAATCGATTCTTGATTTCGCAGTTAGTACCTAATTTCAAAAAATGATTAAAAATACTTCCAGTTGTCCTAGAAGCGTGAAATTAACACCAACATGATCAGGAAAGATGGAATTTTGAAATTAGCTAATAAAATCGATATCGTTTTTTTCGCTGCATAAGGCCTTTAAGCTTTGAAAGGGAGTGAAATGCCCCTTGACATAGGCTGTACTTTCGGGGTGCCAAGCGTTCATACTGGCATATTTTCATTGTTCTTTGAATTGCCTTTTTTGGGTCTTTTTTCCTGCATATTAGGGTTAAAAAATGTATCCAGTACGTACTCGGGAAAAGTTTGGTTTTGGAGTGGAGGTGATTCTTAAAATCTTGGCCTTGACCCTCTTTGGCCTCGCAAAGATGTGCACCGTCTCATTCCACGCGGAAGTGCGGAGGAGCTCTCAAATAGGCCTAAGTTTGTAGGTGAAATGTCTTCTTGGTGAACGTAGAACGAAAGATGAAGTAATGGAGAGTATACGTTCTGGGTCGAGTGGCCGAGAGCAGAGAGAAGAAAAGCAGCATCCATTGCTCAAGATTGGTCATTATGTTCTTGGTGACACTCTTGGTGTTGGGACCTTTGGTAAAGTGAAAGGTAATCCAACAGACATTCGATTAAATTTCTATTCTGTCTGACCTAGCCTAAAGTAGGCCTAAGTCCCAGCTTACCTCTAGTAGACCAGCCAAATAAATTTATCTATTCATATCCCATATTATCTACATTTTTGGTAAGAATACTTCAAATTATTCCGAGCCTCGAAATGTGCCATATTTCAGTCTTAAATTCATACGTAATATTTTCCTAGCCTAGATACAGGAAAACACCCAAAGCAAAGTCTTTGGATGATATAATTATTGAAAAATTTCTTGCAATTTTATTTGGAAGTGATATGTCACAGGTTGAACGAGACATATTTTCCCCTTTCTGTATCATGATAGAAGTATTCTTCGTACCTAGAGTACTCTACTATCTGCGTAGTGAGTGTTGCACATACATTACATACATACATACATCATTTAGTTGATAATGCAGGTCAAAATCTCACCTAAAACCACTTGCACTCCTGATTTTAACAATACGATATGACAATAGGAAAGGGCTCCTGTTCACCCAAGATCTCGTTAAAAACTGCCATAATCGACACTGGCATATCCTTACTTTAGGAGAAAGATAAGATGTTATATCCATCATGTATAACGCTGCGCCAAATAGATTTGTGTCCCTTCTTCCATTCTGGAAAATAGTGGGGCTCCGCAAAACATCTCGAGCAATATTAAGAACAATTAGAAGAACAATACCTAGGTCAATCATTGTCTCTAGACAATGGCAGCAGTCTAAGCATTGGGTGTAACAAATAAGAACTTTGTACCCTGGCCCTTCCTGCCAAAACTAAAATGCAACCTCCATTTATTTTTATTTTGATGTATCTACATTGTGTCAACATGGCTCTTTGGGAGATGTATAAATGGTTTCATTTCTTCTAGTGGCAAAGCATCACATAACAGGACACAAAGTGGCCATTAAAATTCTCAACAGACAAAAAATCAAGAGTCTTGATGTCGTTGGTAAAATCAAAAGAGAAATACAATTTCTCAAACTCTTCAGACATCCTCACATCATCAAACTGTATGTATACTAATTATTATTTTCATGATTAGTTTTTCAAGAAATGTTTCCAGTGGCCGATAAAAGAATTTGTTTTAAATTTTCTAAGCAGATAGGCAGCCGATGCCACTATGCTGTCCATATAGACAGCCCTAGGGTAATCAGCCAATATGAATATGTTTTAGACAATATTCATTTTAAAAGACCCAGAGCTAGGTTTCTTATTATAAAAACCGTGTGAATATTTTCGAGTTAAATGGTATATTGTGGCTCAAAATACACAAAGAGTGCTCAAGAAGTTGTAAGGAAAACAAGCAAAACATGAGAATGTGATTAAAAGACCCAATCTGCCCTCCCAGGTTATCACACCATTGGCTGTATAGCAAAATTGTAATCTTGGGCGTACGATGTACGGTTCTACTTCTACATATTTTTCTTAATTTTCTGCAGATATCAAGTTATCAGTTCACCATCTGATATTTTCATGGTAATGGAATATGTTTCAGGCGGAGAACTATTCGATTACATCTTGAGCCATGGAAAAGTAAGATTTTTGAAATCTTGAATAGAAAATTTTGCTTTACTCTTCATTGTACTGCAGATGGTCTCAAAGCAACTGGATTTGGTACACCTGTTTATGCCATGGATTGCTTAATCATAAGTGATTGAGTTATTCTTGATTGATTTGAGTGATCAAAAAAGTAAGTGATTGCTTGATGAAAAGTTATTGAGTGATTCAGTTTTGTAATCTATTGATATGATGAGTGATTAATGAAATATGTGATTGCTTGATTAATAAGTAATTTGGTGATAGATTTGATCTGTAATTCATTGATTTAATCTATAATTGATTGATTTGTCTGAATAGTTTATTGGTTATCTTGCAGTTATCTGAGAGAGACTCGCGGAGATTTTTCCAACAAATTATTTCGGGAGTGGACTACTGCCACCGTCATATGATTGTTCACAGGTAGAAATTGTTTAATTTAATCGACATCCCTCAATCCTCAATTTTTGTTTGAAAACAACTGCCCACTAGAAAAGTGAGTTAGTACGTTTACATTTAATGTGCTATTTCAAAATGTATAACTGTCATCACAGCATAAATTACAATAATAGTAGTAAAGGACAATAAGAATAAACACAGCGCCAGTTACTATTTGCTTTCAATAAAATGATGTTTCAAGCATAAACTTGTATCAAGTATGATATTGATAACGAGTCATTCTTAATAATACGTTTATGCCTGTAACATTGTTTTTATTATATTTCATTGTTAAAAATAAGAATTTCACTGGCATTATGCTTATTCTTATTGTTGTTTACATTTAATCTGCTTTAACCTGGAAAGGCCAGATGCCTTATTTGTAGTAGGGGGACAGGGCCCCCAGTTTAATGTTCCCTGCTAAGGACAGTGAAGAGAGTTGTTTACTCAACAGCCAAGGATGACCCATCCAGATACTGACTTCACAGGACTAAACTTTAGTGACTAAACACTTACAGCTGCATATAGTAAACTACTGAAACCGCTTTGCCACTTACCCTTCAAATTTGAAAAAAATGTGTATTACCCATGAATATAATCCCATAAACAAGGATTAGACTAATCGAGTTTATTATTTTAGGGACTTGAAGCCAGAAAATTTACTTCTGGATGCTTTTGGGGATGTGAAGATAGCTGACTTTGGTAAACTTAATTGCGTCATTTTTCTCTATAATATAGATGATCAATTTACTGGATGTCTCAAAAAAGTAATTAGTACAATCTATTTCATATTGCCAACCTTATGATTCGCCATTGTCTGAACTCTTTGGAAAAAGGTGAAGTTGCAATTGTAGATAATAGGCTCTTTCTCTCCCAATAGGTTTACAGCATGAATACACTTCAGTGGGATGGCATATCATACTTAATGCGCTTGATATCCTAACAAGGAACAGGGTAGATGATGTACTGCTGCATTGGAGATGATATTCTGCACCATTGTAAAAGTTTACAGGATAACCCCTGAGGATTATGCTAAGAATTTTATAATAACATTAAGCAGCTACCTGAAATTGGCAGTGTTTTTAGACAGTTAAAGAGATACTCATTTTTTCGTGATGCTGACTCTTTAAGACTATATTTCCAAAATGGTTACCTTACATAAAAACTCATTCACATTGTTGAATTATTTCCTTAGGTTTGTCTAACATGATGCATGATGGGGAATTTCTAAGAACCAGTTGTGGCTCACCAAATTACGCAGCACCGGAAGTAATTTCTGGCAAGTGAGTGTTTTGTTTATTCACTTGTTTCAACTTTCTACCACTTTTGCTAATTAAAGGGATACCCTCTCACAGTCAACTATTGATTGATAGATTCCATCTATGATAAATCATAGATTTGGTTGCAAGATAGTTCTAAT
The DNA here is from genome assembly GCA_963924455.1 of Pelagia noctiluca. Classification (NCBI taxonomy): domain Eukaryota; kingdom Metazoa; phylum Cnidaria; class Scyphozoa; order Semaeostomeae; family Pelagiidae; genus Pelagia; species Pelagia noctiluca. The sequence goes on along the minus strand of OZ004328.1, from coordinate 101,338 downwards.
AATAAGAATAATGCCTTTCCCATCAATCATTGTTGGTTTATTTGATAGGCAGGCTACATGTCTTAGAAAACTCTTTAAACTATGACCGTACACAATTCTTTTCATTCTCATTGTTTTGCCATGGTTCAGCAATTTGAACCAAATGTTCCTTAATTGCTGCTTTTTCTTTTCGTTTAACTTACAGATACAATTAATTCAAACAAGTTTTGCAAATGGTTAGACTATTAAAACATCATTTCAACATCCAGCCCTGTCAGGCCGGTAGGAACCAGGGGAGGGAGTAGGGGATATTTGCTCCCCAATATATCCCCAAATATATTTTTCTCAGCAGGGTGCATATTATTCATTCAAAAATATTTATGAAATTATAAGTATAAGCTTTTCGGCTTTCGCCATCTTCAATACACAATAAACGATTTTATAACGGTGCATATTGCTTCTATTGTTGTGTAACAAGGGTTGCCCCCCCCCCCCACAATAATGTTTCCGAGCTACGGCGCTGCCTACCCGTTTACTTTCGTTATTAAGATATTGATGAAATATTTCAGACTCTATGCTGGTCCTGAAGTCGATATTTGGAGCTGTGGAATCATCCTCTACGCTTTGCTTTGTGGCTCAGTAAGTCAGTTTCTATTTTCGTCTGAAAGGCCCTTTACATGAACAACATCAGCCCGTGTTGAGCTCAGCATTGGCTGAGTTTTATAACCTTGACTATGAAGTAATGCTGACTGCTTGACAGGGCCAGCTTAAGTGCTGGAAAGTCTTGAGCCCTACAGTGAGCAAGGCGGGTAGGAAAAAGTGATTAGCCAGTGCTCATGTAAAAAGTCTACTAGTTGTTTGACCATTGGTCATTTGTCCCCAGACTGATAATTGATTGATTTCATTTTTAGCTTCCATTCGACGATGAACATATTCCAACGCTTTTTAAGAAAATCAAATGTGAGTCTTGTATATTTCTACAATACTGTGGATGACTGATTAAGTGCCGCTTATCGAGTAAGCACCACAGCCCAATAAACTCCACACTTCATCTTAAGTGGATACTTTTTGTATTTTTCACTAATCGTATATGTTTCATCTCAAGTGGATACCTTTTGGATTGTTTCACTATAATGGCATCTGTTTTATTTCAGGTGGATACTTTTCGATTCCTCCCCACCTCTCCCCATTGCCAGCAAGTCTCGTGACCTCTATGCTTCAAGTTGACCCTATGAGGAGAGCAACCATGGACTTCTTAAAGTATGTCGTCTAAATATTATTTTTCTGACTCGATATATTTATATCCCTCCACACATTGCTGAACACCCTCCTGCCATATTACTGCAAGATATTCCTTAACATTACTGAACACCCTCTTCATTACATCGCACACATAACCTTAGCTGAACATTTCATCTGATTATTTCGAAGGGATCACGAGTGGTTCAAAGTTGATCTACCTGCTTATCTCTTTCCTTCCATGGATCACGATGGAAAATCTCTGGACGAAGAAGCTTTGAACGAAATTTGTGAGGTGCATTTTCTTATTGGATTTTTTCTTAGCCCTGCATTTAGGGTATTTCTTCTTTAAAAATCATTAAATAAAGGGTATGACTCTCTTGGATTATTTTACTAGCTTCTTCCTGCTGGAAACATGCAAATAAACAGATTGTTTGGGTAGGGGTGGGTATTTAGTCTGTTGTCCCTGCAAAATGCTGAATAAACTTTATATGGCATAGCTTTGCAATTACTTAATTTTGATATAAGATCTCTGTATTCTTGGTCAGAAATTTGGAGTGGAAGAGAGTGACGTCAGACTAGCATTAGCTGCAGGTGACATGCACGACCAACTACTAGTTGCTTATCATCTTATCCTTGACAACCGTCGTATCAATGCAGAAGGTATCTTGCTTAATTTGGATATTTACTTAGTTTTTACCTACATTTTGAAATATACAAAGAAATACCTGTATATGCCATCAGTCCTGTTGATTGTTACAAATTTTGACTTTCTGTACCAGTCTGACATTTCAGTGCGATGCCAATCTGCTTGCTTTGTAATTATCTCTTAGTTTTATGGTTATTTCTTAAAATTCTTGTATTGAGGTAAAATGGTCAAATTGTGCTGTTCAATTATAGCAAATTTGAGGTTCGTGTTCTTATAAAATTACCCTTATGAAAAGATGATGTGAACTGAAGATTTAACATGTCTGTATTTGATTCAGTTGAAAGTTTCGATTTTCTTATCTCAAATCTTCCATAACCATCGCTCTCTTTCTGAGGTATCACTCTGTTGAGTGTCAGACAAAAAGCTTAAGCAATACATCTCTGATTTTCCTGCCGGTCATAGATCTTTTAGGCCTTATTTGGAGATAATTGGCCCCTGCAGATTTTCATGATATATTCCTATGTGACGTACAACTTATTCTTTTCCAACTGGTTTCTTTTTGATTTTACCATTTTTACTACATTTCTGATATTTTTAGTACCTTCATATTCTCTTTTACTTCAGCCAAGATAACGTTGACGAAACCATCTCTTCGTGAAAGATCAGGAAGTGTATGTTTTTCTTCTACTTTTTAAGGATAAGGACTCACTTGGGGATGTGAACAACGTTTCAGGTGTCCAATTTTTGTTTACTGCTCCTTTTTTCGGAGATTTAGTCCCATTAGCACAAATTGTCAATTAGCGTACTAATCCAGTAGTGGAAGAAAAAGTAGGGGGAGAATCACCACCCAGAGAGGGAATTTATGCCACCAGGTGCAGTTTTGTCAATTCAGGGGCGTAGATTCCGAATTTCGATGTTATTCAGTCGTATTGGGGGCCGTTTAAAAGATACGGGGGGATTTGTACCCCAGAATAGAGGCAATGACGCTATCATGAAAAAAACATGCGAAACATTGAACAAATTCGCAATATTATATATTTCTAGAAATTTTAGGGCGTAATTTTCGAATTTCAATGGTATTCAGTCATGCCAGGGGCCATTTGTAAGATATGGTGGCATTTGTACCCCAAAATGGGGGTAATAATGCAATACTGAAAAACATCGAAATACACAAAAATATTCCTACTTTGTCAACTCGATGGCGTAGATTTCAAGTTTCGATGTTATTTAGCCATATCAGGGGCCGTTTACAGGGTATGGAGCATTTTCACCCCGAAATGGGGGCAATGACACAATCCTGAAAAACATGTAAAACATCCAAAGAATTCATAAAGTTATACATTTTGCAATTCTGGGCTAATATTTCAAATTGACAACGGTACAGGAAAGAGTCGCAAATACCTTGATCTACGTCAGTGTGGGTTGACTGACATACAAAGAAGTGCATTACTTGGAATGCACGCGTTTTCAGGTAACGACTATGTGTCCAGTATGCTTCGAAAAGGTAAACAACTGTGCTGGAAGCACATAAAAGACAGTGAAAGATTTCTAGAAGTTTTTAGTAGTTTGGGAACACAAATGGAATTGAATCGTCATCAGCTGAAAGAGCTGGAAAATTGGTTTGCGTTGTTTTTGGAGAAGCAAGGCTTGACTTGGTAAACGACGGAAGGAAAAAAATCTTCTGGGAAACATTTGAGAGCAAGAGAAAAAAGCAGATTTATGACTTCTCCCACCTTGCAAAAGCAGCCTTGCGAAACATAGTCGACGATCCAACTATGTTGCGTACATGCGGCGGAATGCATATCGACTAATGATGGATCTTGACACCTCTACGAATCATGGATGGCTTCAAGATTTGAGTATAGACTGGATCGAAGAACCATACCCTGAGGATATAACAGAGTTGTTGGTAACACCAGGCAATGATGTTGGAAACGATAATTTTCCAATGGATGTTGACGACTCCGATTGCAGTGATTCAGACACTGATTTCTAGGACAAGCGTACATGAAAAGTGAGTTGCGATTCATTTGAAATATTAGCCCAGAATTGCAAAATGTATAACTTTATGAATTCTTTGGATGTTTTACATGTTTTTCAGGATTGTGTCATTGCCCCCATTTCGGGGTGGAAATGCTCCATACCCTGTAAACGGCCCCTGATATGACTAAATAACATCGAAACTTGAAATCTACGCCATCGAGTTGATAAAGTAGGAATATTTTTGTGTATTTCGATGTTTTTCAGTATTGCATTATTACCCTCATTTTGGGGTACAAATGCCACCATATCTTACAAATGGCCCCTCCTGGCATGACTGAATACCATTGAAATTCGAAAATTACGCCCTAAAATTTCTAGAAATATATAATATTGCGAATTTGTTCAATGTTTCGCATGTTTTTTTCATGATAGCTTCATTGCCCCCATTCTTGGGTACCAATCCCCCCAAATCTTTTAAACAGCCCCCAATACGACTGAATAACATCGAAATTCGGAATCTACGCCCCTGAATTGACAAAACTGCACCTGGTGGCATAAATTCCCTCTCTGGGTGGTGATTCTCCCCCTTCCACTACTGGACTACGCCCGTCGCAACAAAAACACATAAAAGATGACCCTAAAAGTTAAAAGAATATATTATACAACACTCTACTTTTCCATCTACAATAGAAGTTTTCCTGTGCTGAAGTTTCTATTTCATTTCTACTTTATTCACAATATATTGAAATTAGAAATTTAGTGTATTCAAAAGTCTCTTAGAAAGCCAATAACCACTGTGGCCGCACGTTCTAACTAGTAATATGCTTCCCTTCGGAAATTAAGAATCGTGTTTGTCATTGCAAGTTGGTGGAATATACCATCTATTCATTTAGAATATTGACAGTAAGCAATTATCCCCTATGTAAGTCCTAGACACTGGGGAGTGGGCTGTGAAGGTGCACAAGCCCTACCTACCCAGAAAATAACATTCTCTAAATCGGTGACGTAATAGGGAACATACTTCCAGCCCCCCGTCGGTAAATAACATTGAGCCGATGCACCCCTTCCATCTAAACAGGAACCAGATGGTAGGCCTTGGAAAAGGAAAGGCAGAAAATGGTGCAAATGCAAATATCAAATAAAACAATAAATTGAAATAAATGAACCCCATTGCACTAGAAAAAATCCCCTAAGAAGGATTGGGTGGGTGGGATTCGAAAGAACAGCGAGACTTGGTTCTATGCTTGGTCAGTGAAGAACTCAACTGCTGATCAAAACAGCATGCCATAGAATCAATGCTGCAGCACATGGAACAAATTAACACCCCCCATATAATGTAGTCACGATAAAACTCGGGGAAATAACTGAGCTATAAACAAGTGTAGCAGGGAAAAACCCAGGCAGCAACAACAACCTTGTAGATGATCTGTGGGAAAAACCAAACACTAGGACCCTAGACTTACGGGGATAACTCAAATGAAATCTGCATATAATTTACATTAATCTGAACAACTTACAGAAGTACGTCTACTAATCTATTCGTTGGAGAGGGATAGAGTAGGCTCACTTGAAGCTCAGATCCACTCGTTAGTCAGCAATATTTCAATTCTTGTATTTAACACCCTGATATTGCTTCTATCATTTTTCAGAAAGAACACAACAAAGCGGAAGTTATTTGGATTTTGTAGTATTTCAAATATTCTAAATCAACAGATAGTATATTCTACCAACTAGCAATGACACAAACATGATTCTAAATTTTGGAAAACTAAGAGTAGTATATCACTAGCTAGAACGTGCGTTCGCAATGCAATAACGCTTTCTTCTAAATAACAAATTATTCATTCAAATTCTAGGTTCCAACGTCTCCGACTGGAAAATCAGGTAGTCTTAACAGATTAAACTTCATAAACTTGAGTAGAAGCAAAATTTTGAAAATCAATCATCAAGATATTTTGTATGAGTGAAAATCACCCAAATAGAACTCCTGGAGCTTGTAATTTCAGTGCATTACTTCTGTGCAACCAGGGCAATCAAGTAGAGTAATGAGCAATATCAGTCATTCAAATTGCACCACCACTCACTGAATGTAGAAACGAACCTATTTGGGCTAATAACAGCTAAACAGTACTTGGCTTGACAAAGGGCCGCTGCTTACAGATCACGCCCACCTTTCTCTACTGAAAATGAGTAAGGATAGGTGGTAAGATTTTCACATTGACAAAGATAGTACCAGGGAGAGTTTGAACAATTTTCTATACTCTGCACGAGCACTGAATATCGTTCTACTGAAAGATTTTACCCACCTTACAACGATCAGTCAATCAATTCGTATCCTTAATAATGATTTTTCTTTTAGCTGGCTCTTCGGCATCTCTGAGAAGACGTGCCACTACTTCTGTGGGGGGAGCAGCAGCAGCTAAAAGTGCCCCTAGAAGGGCGAAATGGCATCTGGGTTAGTTTTCAACGGCTTCTTTTCCCTATAATACCTTTTAATATCTTTTCAAATAGTAACTCTTAAGTTTTAATGCCTTAAATAGTACCTTTTGAAATACTTACTCTTAAGTTTTAATCAATCTCTCTTTTCAGAAAATGTCTCATAATGGAGGCATTTTGATGGGCCACTATGACTAACTGCTGCAAAGGTCTGCAATGATGTGTTGGGTACAAGACTTTTGAAGTCTGTGTACTATTTTACTTTACGATGAGATCTGCCTAGAAAGTTTACTTCTCGGAACACACGAACACTTTTTATATCATTCACATCAGTTCCTTGTGGTCTTTTGGTTTGCGTATATTGGACCACAATGCTGCCATTAGAGAAGAAAACTAAATGTGAAATCCCAAAAGTTATCCATATCCATAAGCAAACCAGCTCCATTGACAAGATTTACCTCTTGTGCCATTTATTTCTACTTTTTTCATTTCTGTTGTTTTAGGAATTCGCTCTCAGAGCAGACCTCAGGATATTATGGCTGAATTATACCGAGCAATGTTGCAGCTTGGTTATGTATGTATTTTCACTTTCCGTAACGACTCAATCAAGTGGAATATGAGTAGGTTTTCTAACGAACCAATGTACTTTACCCAATGTTCTTTATCCAGAGACTCCTCAGTTGTCACCAAATTAACTGTGTAACAACTCTTCTACTTGGACATATGATCTACGGTTTCACATTGTTGTTCAAGAATAAAAGAGTGCCCCAATTTGCTACAGGAGTAGAGTGGGTGAATAAGGCTTATAATATGCAAAGAGTTTATCTAGAAATAAAAAAATAGTGATCAAAATAGCCTTAGGGATTTTCTGTGTATTGCTGTGGGGGAATATTCAGTACTTTCTTTGGAGGATGTTCAGTACTGTGGGGTATATCATCAGTACTGTAGGGGGATACCATTAGTACTGTAAGGGAAACCATTAGTACTACAGGGGATACCATCAGTACTGGGAAGGGATACCATCAGTACTCTAGGGGATACCATCAATACTGTTGAGGGATACCGTCAATACTGTACAAGGAAACCGCGAGCACTGAGGAGATGATACTCAAATTGCTTGATGAATATCTCCCACGATAAATGTTGCTATTGTTTGTTGGGATGAATGCCTTTTTAATTGGCTTTTTTAACCAACAGGAGTGGAAAATCATCAACCCTTTTTCTGTTAGAATTAGATTTCGGAATAAGTCATCAAATCGATGGGTGAGTGGGTCATTTTTGCAGGATCTTTTCATCGTTTCATTTTTGCCTTATTCACGTAAATATTTTACTTTTATGAGAATTTGTATCTTGACAACACATTTGTTTAAAATGGAATCATTCTCGTTTTGATTGCTTAAAGAATCGATAAACTTAGGATATTTGTTTTTATCCAGCCCAATTAGTAGTATCTGTTGTGTTCAGAAATATAAATCCGTTGGCAACTCATGTTACAAGCATAAATTATACAGCATCTGAAAGCTCTTTTTCTGGAGAATTCATTTTGACTTGTTGCCAGCTTTTAAAAATGGTAGCCAAAAATTGCTGACGTCAGCAAAACTAGAGAATTTTGGATAAAAACTTTTTTCCATATTCATTTCTCGATCTATACTATGACTATATTTACTTCTGTAAGGTGCAATTTTATCGGTGTTAGGGTTATCAATGGCCAATGATAATGTTCGAGCTAGTAGCCATAAATTGAAATATTGCTGATGGTCAGCACTTTTTACTTAGCAACGACATAAAAATAAGAAATTAGTAAAACAGTCTATTCAATATTTTTGAAAATTTTGCTGACAGAAGACAGAAGCGTGAAAAACGGCAAGAAACGGTTTCATTCTAGCATGCGGCTACCATTTTGAGCATGAATACGAGGCTGCCATGTGCGTGGGCCTAACTCGAATTGGGCCTAAGCCCAAATTTGAGAGATGAGGATATGGAGGAAACAGAGAAAAGAAAGAGTTTGGAAATACAAGAACACGCCACCATAAAGACAAAACGTCAAAGGAACGATGTCGACTTATCGAAATGCATTGTTTGCCAAGAAGACAACCGGTCAGATAGCTTGGTGGAGAAGTCGAGTAAAATTCAAAATCTTTTTGACAAGATTTCAGAGAGAGCATCCTATCATGTTTCTGCATACGTTTCTTTAAAAAAGAGAATATTACTTGTTGATAAAGAAGATGAACAGAAAGTCGTTTTTCACAGAAAATGCTACGCAAATGCGACCCATGCAGGTCACATCAGCCGAGAAAAAAAGAAAATGGAATCAGCAGTCACATTTTCAGATGGAACGGATCATTCCCCTGGTACAGCAGAGCATGCAAAACCTTACACAAGATGTAAAACACAACCATTCAACAAGAACTTGTGTTTCTTTTGCCAAATTGATATATTTGATGTCCCACTGAGAGAAGTCTTGTGTATGGAAACAGGTTTAAAGATCCAAGAGGCAGTGCAAAAAGGAGCGAATGCAGAATTTAAAGTGCGTTTAAACTCGGCGATAAATACAACCGATGCCCGTGCAGTTGATGTTAAATATCACCTGGCTTGTTATGTGAAACATGTGCAGCGTGCAAAACCAAGCTCTAACAGGGAACCTGGTGATGGCGCAAACAAGGAAACTCTAATTAAGTCAGCTGAGCTAGAGTTATTGGCTGCCGTTGATGTACAGATTCGCAGTGGAGCAATTCTGACTACAGAAGATATAGAAAATGCATACCATGCATTGCTTGAAGAGTATGGCATTCAGGAAAAGACAGGTCGCAGATTCAGCAGAAGGTATCTAAAGGATATGGTATTATCAAAGCTGCATCATGCTGCAAGCTTACCTCAGGAAAACCCAAGCAAGCCACACCTGATAAAATCAAATGTGATTGATAAAGAAATTTTAACTGATGCTTTGGAGCTGAATGCATTAAAGGAGAATGAACTGAAATTAGTCTTTCAGGCTGCTAAGATAATTCGAAATTCAATATTAAGGTTTAGGGAAGAGAGAGTTTCAACACATGAAGTTGGTCTCATTTCCAAAGAAGAAGATGTGCCATCAGAATTGTTTGCCATGTTGAAGTGGATAATAGGAGGCTACAGTAGAGAGTTTTCATCATTATCAAACGTTCGCAGAACCTCTTTAGAGAAACATGCACTAGTGAATGCCCAAAATATAATGTACGTTACCAAATCTAACCGTCAAATAGCATATGATCCATCCAAAAGGGACAGTGGCTTCAGAATTCCCAAAAAGAATGAGAACAAGCAAGTCATCGGTACTGCTCTTCAGGTCCGTGAGTACAGTCGCAGTAGTAGCTTCATTAAACTACTAAATGATGATGGCCTATCTGTTCCAAGTTATCGGGCACTTCAGATCGAAACTGCGTTAGCCAATGAAGTAATTAACCAACTCAAAGTTCATCCAAGTGGTGTGAATTTGCTTCCGTTCCTGCAAAGAGGACAATTTGTGTGCTTCCATTTCGACAACAGTGATTTCACGATTGATACACCTGATGGCAAGAATCAGTTGCATGGAGGTTTGATTGCCGTATTCCAGAAAGCTTCAAGTCATGCTTCTCCATACAATGTCAGTATTGATTTGAAGTCAAAAACCATGCAGGTGCAGCCAATTGAATTCACCAAGATACAAGAATATTCAAAGCTAAAACTAAAGAACTTTGCACATGATCCCACGATTATCAAACGTGATGAACAGAGGTTGGAGTCCAGCTTGTCGACAACAAAGAAGATGGTACCTTGGCAATTGCTAAAGTCACACGAGAGCACTGTTGCTGCAACTCCACCTTGGTCAGGCTTCCATTCATCAGTTGGTGAGAAGCCACATTTTCGAACCAACATTGGAGTTCTTCCCATCATCCCGAATCCTGTTACTGAATGGAGCACAGTTTACACAGCACTGAAAATCATGCAAGGCATAAGTACAGAGGTATGCGGTCCAGAAAGAAAGACAACCATAACTCTGGATTTGGCCCTGTATGAGAAAGCTGTTCAGTTGGTTTACTGCAATCCAGCTTTGAAGGAGAAATTCAACCTAAGGCTTGGGGAGTTGCACATCTTAATGGCTCATCTCAGAGGAATAGGTACCTACATAAACAGCTCAGGAAATGATAGCATCTGGACGGAATCTGGAGTATACGGGCCAACAACAACTCGGTCAATTTTAGCATGCACACATCTTAAAAGGGCATTTCAAGCACATGAAGATACAATTTGCGCCTTGTACCAGCTATTCATGCAAGAGTTCTACAAAGAGCACCCCGAAGAAGAACAAAAATTGCGAAGCATTATTGATGAGCACCCTACTAATAAAGATAGAATGGAGCCCCTGACAAACTTCCACCTTGGTCTTTCTAAAAAGCTTCAGTCATTCACTGCTGGGCGCTTGAAAAGTGACATGGTGAAATTTCTGATGAATTACATCCAGATGGTCGAAAGAGGCCAAGAATTCGTTTTTGCTTCACGATCACAAGATTGGCAATTGCATTTAGAGTCCTGTGAAAAATTAGCTGTCGACTACCACTCCACTAACAGGACAAAGTACATGAGGATGATGCCATACTACGTCGCGTCCCAATATGCGTTGCAGGAATCTGACCCTACTGTTTGGGAAGCACTGTCAGATGGAGAATTTTCAGTCGCAAAGAATGATCTGCCCTTCACAGCAATTGGCGTTGATCATGCTGGCGAGCAAGAAAACAAGGTTCTAAAGGTTCATGGAGGTTTAAGAGGAATTGCAAACAATGAAAATGCAAGAAATCGTTTCTTCGTTGCTGCACCAATTATCAACCGGCTTTGCAGTGAACTTCAAGAAAGACACCATGTTCCCAAACAGCACCACAATCTCATCCCTTCCCAAATATCGAAACAAGCAGAACGCATAAAGAGAATCAAGAGCACAATGGAAGAACACATGAATCCTTTCTCAAGTGATGATTGTGGCATTCTTAGAAATATGGTGACAAATGCGGTTGTTGAAGAGAAATTTGTCCAAGATATTGTAAATGTTACTGCAAAAGGGAAAGCCAGTTTGGAAAAATTTGAGAATGAGAGATTGGTGAAAGATCCTGAAACGCCTTTGTGGGCAACTGTTTCAAAAAACAAGATCTCTACATTCACATCTGCCTTTGCAAAGAAAGGTACGAAAAACACACCTGAAAAAAATGTCAAGTTGGAAAGAAACCTTTTTGCAAAGTTTCTCATTGTTTCAAGATCATCACGACAAATTGATGAAAAGCAGGTAATTGGTAACTACGAGTTATGCGAGTATCCGCAAAGCTTAATGATAAGCAATGAGCTCATTCCTTGCAATGATAAGTATAAGCTTGCAACTGCCTTACTTGAATTATGCGAATCGGATGAAGAGGTTTCTCAGAGAAATGATGCCCCTGGAAATATTGAAACACAAGCTACAGAAAGATGTCTAATACTCGATGGAATGGCAGTTGTACAGTCTCTCGTCAAAGTGAGTTGGGTGAAAACGTGTAGCGACTTCGCGGTCTTATTCAATCAGAAAGTCGAGCATTACATAAAAGAACACCCATTCACTGAAGCACGACTTGTATTCGATTCTTATGCCCCGAATTCTTTGAAGAAAGCGACACGTTTGAGAAGAAATCAGACATGCAGATCTTTGTACTACCGTGTAGAAGACAGTACAAACATCAGCGATATTTCGTTCAAGGAGTTTCTATCTAACGAAGCAACCAAGAGAGAGCTAACAACATACTTGGCTGCAAAGTTTCTTGCCCATTTCTCAAGACGCAACATCAAATTATATACAGTTGCAGATAACATTTTAAGACATGTTAACGGTCGTGACGATGTCCAACATGAATCTTCCATTGTTTTCAATCACGATGAAGCAGATACAATGTTGATATGGCATGGAGTTGATTTTGCAGAATCAGCAGAAGTAAATGCAGAAATTGTCATTGTCTCTCCAGACACAGACGTTCTTGTATTATGCATGTACTATGCTGAGGAACTTTGCTACGAGACAAGAATGAAAACAGTAACAAAGATCTTCCATATAGGCAAACTGCATGCAGCCCTTGGGCCAGATCGATCAAAGGCATGCAATTTCCGGATGTGATACTGTTGGGCGCTTTGCTGGCAAAGGAAAGTTAACATGGTTCAGAGGGTTACAGCATACCGAAGATGAAACCTTTATTGCAGCTCTTCAAAATTTCGGCATCACACCAAATCTTGACTCAACAGATGCAGAAAACATTGCACAGTTTGTAAGTTTTGTTTACACAAATAAATCAATGTCACTACCAGATGCAAGGTGGTATCTTTTCACAAAGAAAATGGCCGAGGGAGAGAAACTTCCACCTACACCTTCAGCATTTACGCAGCATCTTAAGAGAGCTCTACTGCAGGCTTTTGAATGGAAGAGTTGTTCACTAGCTACAATGGTACGCTGTGATCCTCTCCAGTATGGCTGGATTCAAGATAATGAAAAATGGTTGCCTATTGCTTCCGACCAGCCAGCTATATCACCAGACCTTCTGCAGCTAACAAAATGCAAATGCAAAGGCAAGTGCAATACAAGAAGATGCCCGTGTAAAGGTTCTACACCATCAATGGAGTGCACAGAGATGTGCAGCTGTGCCGTGACCTGTGAGAACACAGACCAAGATGATGTTGATGGCTTTGACGAAGAAGATGATGATGACTATGGTGATCTCTTGTAACTGGATTATTTCAACTGATTGTAACAGATTACTCTTGTAACAGATTTAGCTAATGATATGTTCAAAATAGTATATCAAACGATGACAAAATTATTTGTTAAAAGAAAAATTTTCTACCTTTTTGCGTTTTGGCACCCACCAAGATCACAAAACGGTCAGTATTAGCATGCTAAGAATCTCTGTAGAGCTTTTGCAAATCGACTTCATTGACAGCATAGAAAAGTAAAAATATGACAGAAAAATTTACAACTACATTTTGCCAAAAACTGGTTTTTTCCAAAGATCTCACATTTTCTTACAACCAATTTGCCAGGTTGGCAACAAGCAAAAATGAATTCAGTGAACAATTATCTTTCGAATGGTATATGACTTATGCTTATAACATGAGTTGCCAACGGATTTACATAAGGCATCCGACTAAATCGGTATTTTTCAAGAATTCAATGGTTGAACAGTGTTCATCAAAACAGAACTTGAGGATAGGGTCTGACACTTGTCAGAGTAGTAAGTCAGAAAGAGAGTGAAAATTAAACCTAACGAATTATTATTAATAAATTAAATTATTATGTCAAGATGAGGCTCAAAATTGGCCAATCAGAAAGAAGCTGAATGACCGGTATAGTGAGAAACGACTAATAGTCACCAAAAGTCTAGTTAGACAAACAATAAACTGTTAACGAAAGAGTCCAAGTGGCAAATGAACTCTTTCTTTCTACACGATATGGAATCCATTGTTTCGATGTAGAAAGACTCCGAATTTCTGGAGTGAAAGGTTGACCTTGCTGATGATGTAAAATCAGTACTCACTGTAGTTGCCAGCGGAATTCTGGGTTGTTGAGTGAATTTTCAATAGTTCATTCTGGTTCCATGTTTTATTGATTCTAATTTCAGGTGAAAGTGCATTTGCAACTCTACCAAGTTGACAGCAAGAGCTACCTTCTTGACTTTAAGAGCTTAGCCTCTGAGGATGACATCCACAGTGAGCAATCGTCAGGGCGGTCGTCAGGGAGATCCAGCCCCCGCTCGTCTGTTAGCTCCTCTGCCCCCCTTGAGATCCAGGCAGGGACTTACAGCAAAGCAAGGCTCGACTCGTCTGCTCATCATGCCATGGAGTTCTACGAGATGAGCTCTGATCTGATTGTGGCCTTGGCTTGCTAATTGTTTTTATTTTGTAAAGTGTATGTGTGTGTAATTTGTAGGGATCTGCTGAAACATGGAACCACCTTAACAATCTAGATCCACCTAAAACGGTATGAAACTACCGAAAATCAATTTGAAACCACTAAAAACCATCTCGAACCACGTGAAACCACTTGAACCACCTGAAACCATCTCAAACCTTCTAAAACCATTTAAAACCATCTAAAACCATTAACAAACTAGTTTAAACTATTTTTAAGCTAGTTAAGACCATCTGAAACTTACTCAAAGTATTGATAACCACCTGATACCACCTGAAATCAATCTGAAATCGCTTAAAACCATCCCGAACCACGTGAAACCACTTGAACCACCTAAAACCAACTCAAACCTTCTAAGACCATTTAAAAAGATCTGAAACCACCTTAAACCGATTTGAAACTATGTACAATAATGATGCTTCTTGCGTTTAGACCACTTGGTACAAGGGTCTACTAAAGCACAGATCCACTCTTTAGTTTAGGGAAGAACGGTTTGTTGGTTAATGGTAATTTCAGATGGTCTCATGATGCCTATGGTGGTATCAGTAAGTTTTCGGTGGCTTCAGGTGGTTTCTGGTGGTTACATGTTTTAGTAAGTATTTTTATTTAAACTGTAGTGTAATTTGATTGATTATAATATATGAATTGATATTTGAAAAATCAGGACACTTTACGTCGTTTGTGAAATCTACATTTTACATTAAATTTTCAGCAGGGTGCCTAGTTGTGTTATTGTTCTCGAGCAATAGTTTGCCCTTTAACCCCAATTATTGTTCCTAAGCTACGGTGCTGCTATTGCATAATTGCATTTGCAGGCCCGGATCCAAGGGGGGGGGGGGTAACGATCACCCTATTTCCGCAGAAAAACAATACAATTACCTTGATGATACCCTATTTCCCTTGAATTATCCTTTGATATAAGTGTTACGCCCCCCCCCTTTCTGTGGGTGCTGGATCCGGCCCCGATTTGTATCTGAACTATGACTAATAGCCGCTTAGACGCTGATGGCTAAATGCACTGCCGCGAGTCAATTGAGGGTTTTTATCTGAATCAAAACGAGGCTGTTGGTAGCCTTGGAATCAAAGATCAAGCAGCTACTCAAGTCAGTTAGCGTTGTTGTTGAGTGAGGGAGCGGAATAAAAAGGAAGAACGAATTAATTTTTTGCAAAGAATTGTAAACTCGCCTGTGGTTTGACAAGGTAAAATAAGCGATTCTAGAATACTGTTCAAAGATATTTTTAGAACCACAAAGCAATTGTTATCAATGGGTATCGTCAAGGCTTGAAAACAATGTTATTTTAGAACCTTGCCTCATGTGTGGAAACTTTGAATACATTTCTTTTCATAGCAACAACAACAAGTCAATAGGTAAGCAATAAGCAGGATTGTGTATTTTTTTCTGCAAAAATGCATACAAAGACCTACTTGCATGACTCTACCCTCTTGGATTGCTTTCCAGCTTCCTCTTTCTAGGAACATGCCAATAAAAAGTTTTTGGGTCAAGGTAGGTTACCTATCTACCTACCTATCTAAACCTATCTAGTTCTCATATCTTTGGCAAAATATTAGGCAATAACGAAGGGTGGACCCAAAGATGTAATGAAACATTTTGCAAAATAAGCCATGTCACAACCATGCAGAAAAGAAAGTGCTTATCTTCTGTGATGCACTCTGCAAGTAAGTTTGGTTCGCATCCTACATTTCCTATCAGGGGTGGGTCCAGGAAACATCTGAAGGGGGGGGCTTATAAATGCAATTTCTAACAGAAATATCAAGAATCAGTTATTCAAATGAGCACAAAACTTCTGGCAAGTGGGCACTCAGGGTTGTTTTATCAGCAAGGGGGCCACTTTCCCAAGAAAATGGACCGCCCCTAATGCGCCACTGCTTGCTATTTTGTATGACTGGGCATTTATAGTTTTCTGATCCTAACCTTGAGTTGACACTAGTTAAACTCAAGATTTAAGAATGGACCACTTTTCTATGGTTCCTTCTTAAATTTTCTGTCTAGGATTAGTTTCATGAAAATGAAGCAGCAAGATTTTCTGAACTATATGTCAGTTGTTTGTGTAGAAAATGATTTTTGTCAAAACTCCCATATTTGTGTCCACTATGTTGAGCCTTGTTTTCCAACCTAATGATTAGAGTCTTCATTTATGTTTTAGCTTTAACTGAAATTTCCAATGAGAAAAGGAAGCTCGCTCACAAATCTGCTGGAACATGAAAATGAATATTTGAGAAGAGAAGCTTTCGATTCTATCACACAAGAGAGTGACAATTCTTCAGTTTCAACGAGCGATGACCTTCACCAGTCGAAGAGTTCTTCCAAACTATCGGGTGCAAAAGAAAAAAAGGAACGAAAAAGAAAAAGCAAATCATAGCTGATGTGACTGGAACTAAATTTTCGATTGGTATGAATTTTCACTCTCTGATGATATTGACAAGCTTTTATTACAGGGAGAAAAATTGAATTGAATTTAGCAATTGCTTAGCTTTTTTACTTACAAAATTGGTTTGATAGATAACTATCTCAGAAGCTTTTGTACGAAAAATGACGGTGGTATCTTACATACAAAAGTGTGCCAGGGTACTGATATCCACTGTAATCTACTTCTCTATAGCTGCTGCACGATTTTCATTGCCTATTGGACCAGAACTAAAATTTTCCAATTGCTTAGCATTCCTCTATCCAGTACTGGAATTGCTTAAGTTTTTGTCATGTCGAGTACTGACTTGCTTATAAAAAAAAATGCATGTAAATGAGAATGAAGAAGCAATCTTTAGCTATCCACTCTGAGGGGCCTGTTCATAACAGGGTTCTCTTTAACAGGGTTATGTTTACTAAATCTATAAATTCACATTTGCATATTTACACATTTATACATTTACATACTTTAGTTGCTAAATTTATTACCACCTTCATATTTTCAACAATAATTGTGATATTTTGATTTTCAGTCAAAGTTGTTTGTCTTGAAGCTTGGATGAAATTGACTGAAACTGAAAATGCGGAGTGGTAAGATTACAGTTTTATTTAATTTCTTGTCATAAAAACCTAAATCAACCCATGCTTATCCACGGCGAGGCATTGATTCATGTTTTGTCTTTAAATCCTTCTTCGCTGCTTCCATATATATCGTGCATTTCGTGAAACAAGATCCACCTTCTTTTGTAGAATTTGTCTTATCCACTCTCTGTTGAAACCTAACTTTCTAATAACATTTTCACTTTGTTGCACAACTTGCTTGCTAAAGATATAATTTTATTCATGTTAAGAAATTCAAACAATTTTTGATTGCAAACAATTTTCTTTTAGCATGTTCTTTTGGAATGATGCACCCGTGCCGATTGATAGAATAGGAGAATTGAAATTATTTCAGGTAACTGTTAAATTTGAAGGTAAGGCCTGTCCACACCATCAAATTTTTATACAAAACGTCATTAAATATTCGTTTGTGATCTGAAACATTCCTTTAAAACAATACCAAAGAAAAAATACCAAAGAAAAAATAAGATGTGAAAAACAGCCATCAGGTAAAGTAGGGTTGCGGATTTTACTTTAACTTATGATTTGATTTTTCTTTCTGCTTTTAGAAAATAAATCATTTTCCTGGAATGGGGGAGATTTGCAGAAAAGATACACTGGCAAGAAATATGGCAAAGTAAGATAAATATGGTTTTTGTTCCTCAACCGATATTCTTCTTTTGCTATCTAAATTAACAAAGTGAATATCAGAACAGTCTGATCGGTAGAAAACTTCAATATAGCCAGAAAAATGGAAAGCATAGTGAAGCGAAAACATAGATAGTTAATCTTTTTGTCTGACACTCAACTCAGTAATACATCAGAAAGAGAACAAAAAAGCTTACAAATTATTTTACCTAGATGATGATACCCAGTTTTTATTTTGTTTTCTTTCTGACGTATTACTCATTGTTGAGTGATTATTGTTGAGTGTCAGACAAAAAGCTTATCATGTTTTCTTTTCACTATGATTCCGACTTTTCTGGCTTTATTAAAGCAAATATCACGAGGCTCAGAAACGACTTCTCAAGCATGTTAAAAAGACTGAGAAGACTTTAAATGTAAGTTTGTTAGAGAACTTTACCTCTGTGTATGTTTGTTAGGTTTCATTTTTATTTTGTTTCTGATGTAGCTACTATACTGATGAGTGTCAGACGCAAAGCTTTAATAGTTAGTGTTTCATTTATAATTCGTTAGGTTTCACTTTCGTTCTCTTTCTGACGTACTACTCTGATGAATGTCAGATGCAAAGCTTTAGTAGTTATTATGTTTCATTCACAATTCGTTAGGCTTCATTTTTGTTTTGTTTCTGACGAACTACTCTGATGAGTTTCAGACACAAAGCTTTAGTAGTTATTATGTTTCATTTACAATTCGTTAGGCTTCATTTTTATTTTGTTTCTGACGAACTACTCTGATGAGTTTCTGACACAAAGCTTTAGTAGTTATTATGTTTCATTCACAATTCGTTAGGCTTCATTTTTATTTTGTTTCTGACGAACTACTCTGATGAGTTTCAGACACAAAAGTTTTAGTAGTTATTACGTTTCATTTACAATTCGTTAGGTTTCATTTTAGTTCTCTTTCTTACGTACTATTCTGATGAGCGTCAGACATAAAGCTTTTGAATAAATCATGTTTTTCTATAATTTCCCTTGCCATTATTAAATTCTATACCAAAAAAAGACTGTATATTTTGTTTTCTTTTTCAGGGAGAAATAGATAAAAGAAGAGTGCTGGAGCAGAAACGGAATGAGTTGGTATGCCTCAAATTACATTAATACCGTACAGCTCCACATTTAAAAACCTTGTTTCAAGATTTAGGATTCGCGTCTTTTAATGGTAAAGAGAGACATTGATATGGCAATAGTCTGTTGTTTTAAACACATTCATTAATATCTATTTGTTTGTTCTATTCTGGATGTTGAACTGGTCTTAACCATGCAAAAAATTTAAATTCATCGGAATATGGCTATAAAAAAGAACAGAAAGGTTGTTTATCGAATCATTCATTGAAATATTCTGATATGATTGATCTCAAACTAAATTGCATCCAGCAATCAGCAAAAAAAGCATTTGTTTAATTTTGCTCAGCCACGCCAATTTAGACAAGACAGTGCTAAGATTTAAGGTTTGCGCACGGTAACGGTTGTAAAGGGCTAATTATGACCTATGACAAAATGCTTCTGGACCATTTTACCCTTTGACTATGTTTAAGATAATGGACTGGATGTTAGATGACTGGTGGCATTGTTGAATTGCTAGCGAGATTGAGGATGAGAATGAGGCTGGGTAACTCTCCTGACCCCTGCTCAACAGTGATTGGATAAGAGGTTGCAGTGCAAATTCTTAAATAGCCTAAAGTGTATCTCTTTATTGCCCACCATTTTGAGATTATTTTGCACTTACAGAAGAATCCTCTTTAGGAACAAAAAGAGTTTTACATTAAATTGACTTGTTTGTCTAGATTTTCCAAGTGACACTAAAATGAGTAATAAGTATGCGTTAACCTACGATGTTCTTCATACTCTGATGAAAATCAAAAGTATTTTCTACACTAAGGCAAACCTGATTGGCCTTAAACACGTTATTTACTAATTTCATCTGTTTAGAAAATTCGCCTTACTGAACTGCAAAGAGAGTCTGCTAGAGAAGAGCATGAAAATCAAAATATGGTAATGCAGTTTTTATCAATATTGTTATTTCGACAAGATAATTACTAACTTAATGCTGTAAAACTTTGGCTTGCTATCAACTTGTACCTTTAGTATGGTGTTTTTGCTTACTGGCAAGGAAAAACGGACATCACCCTCGGGTAATGGGTGCACTAATAATATTGAATTGAATTGAATTGCACAGTTACGTGGAACAAGTGCAGTGATATTGGAAGCAACGTTGGGAAAAATATGTTTAGGGTGTTCAGTAATGTGGGAGGTTAACATCAATAACGTGGAGGAAGATTTAGCAGTAATGTGAACGGTGATCAGTAGTTCTTTATATGTGCTGTAGCCCCCAATAATGACCAGAACAGTACTTTTACGTCATCAAAATATGACGTCATATACTGATTTCTATGGTTCAGCTCCCCCTAATTCGTGACTCCTTCCCACGGCCCTGCTTAAGATATTCATCAAAAATATTAAAGATATGAAAATGCTAACAAACTGCCGAAAAACTTATCTATAGACTTGCCGGAGACTTGTTTCTTTAGTATGATGTACCCTCAGTGCTTACTGGCAAGGGGAAAGCAAAAATTGTGGCAAGCCCACCGTATTTCTAGGTCTGTCTTACTTTGTTAATGTTGATAATGTTGTAATGGTAAAGTATGAAATTGAAATTCTGTATTTCTAGGGTCAGTTCAGCAGGATTTATCCTTCAGATGACAAGTTCAAATCAGCAAAATATAAGAATCTATTCGAAAGTGCTGTCAAAGTTTTTACTGGTTTGTCTTTTTTATATTTCATCATTCGGGGGAACGTCTTGTAGTACTGTGGAAGGTATTCAGTACTGTGGGAGATGTTCAGTGGTGTGAAGGATGTTTAGTACTGTGGGAGATATCATCAGCACTGTGGAAGGTGTTCAGTACTGTGGGAGATATCATCAGTACTGTGGTGGATGTTCAGTATTATGGGAGATATCATCAGTACTGTGGTGGATGTTCAGTATTATGGGAGATATCATCAGTACTGTGGTGGATGTTCAGTATTATGGGAGATGTCATCAGTACTGTGGTGGATGTTCAGTATTATGGGAGATATCATCAGTACTGTGGTGGATGTTCAGTATTATGGGAGATATCATCAGTACTGTGGTGGATGTTCAGTATTATGGGAGATATCATCAGTACTGTGGTGGATGTTCAGTATTATGGGAGATATCATCAGTACTGTGGTGGATGTTCAGTATTATGGGAGATATCATCAGTACTGTGGTGGATGTTCAGTATTATGGGAGATATCATCCGTACTTTGGAGGGTGTTGAGTACTTTGGAGGGTATTCATAACTATGGAGGGATGTCACCAGTACATTAGAGGGTGTTCAGTAATGTAGAGGGTTTATCATTATCAGGACTGTGGGGGATACCATTTGTGGAGGACGTTCAATACTGTAGGGGCATTTCACCCGTATTGTGAAGTATGTTTAGCACTCTAGGGGATATCTTCCGTATATTGGAGGATTTTCATTTCTGTTGAGGATGCTCAGTACTGTGGGGAGATATCATTAGTACATTGAAGGGTATTCAGTACTTTGCAGAGATAGAAGTGCTTGTGATGATTGGTTGGTTCTCACAATACCAATTTTATTACCTCCTTTCTGATTGGCCAATTTCGATCCACATTTGGGTATAATAATTCATCGGGTTTTGTTTTCGTTCTCTCTCTGACGTATGAGTCTGATGAGTCTTAGATGCAAAGCTTTAGTGGTCATTATGTTTCACTATGTTTCCGATATTCCTGGCAATCCTCAAACTGTATACTCACAAAGTTGACCTTTGATTTCTCATATTGAGTAAAAATTCATTACTCAAATTCACAAAACTTGTGATATTCTCAGTCGAGAACAATTATTAGAGTTTTAAACAATGGCGAATAAATAAAGATAACTACTTAATCTGGCCTATGAATAAACATTGACATACTCTTAACTCTTCCAATGCAATTCTGTTAATACACCTTTACTAACTAAGGTATCGAAATAAACATTTGGTACTACAAAATTCAACTTTCCTCACTTAGTGAACCCATAGCCTATGAAGCCGTAAATAATTATTATCTTTTCAATCTATTCCCTTCAATATTTAAGGATATTTCAGTTTGCAATGGTACAAACATCTAGAATTAGCAAGCTTCAAAAATAATGAACTGACGATAATGTAAAAATGTTGAGAATATTGCTGTTGTGTTTGATCGAGAACAGGATAAGCCTTGTTATGTTTAGTGTAGGGCGTACGTGCTACGTTTGCTTTTAAAGTTTAGTTTCATGCCTTCTTGTGTCTATTATAAACTCCATTTGGATATATTTCTCCGTGCACTACCGTCAAAGTTAGTATTTGAGTGATTGTCGCCCCAGTTCTTTACTTTGTCAGGACTAAAACCAGAATCTCTGACGTGCTACACCACTTCCAGTAACAAGATATAGTATACTATACTTATCATAAATAAAGGCCGTTGCACGTTGGTTAAAGTTGATTTTCCTCTGCTTTTCCGGTGCATTTAAGGTCAAGAATATGATTAATAACTTGTTTAAAGTTATGCACGGCTGTAAATTTATTCATTGAATCAAAAAACCATTTAAAACAGTCATTTATTCAGTATCAAACTCTGAGAAAGAGCACTGTAGCACGTTGAGAACTCGCCCAATGCTACAATCAATTCAATTCAATCTCACTGTTTTATCAAAAGCTTGCAGATGGGATTTCTGACGTTAGACTATACTTATTAATCAACTGACGTCACAATCGAAATTCAGTACAAAAAACTCAAATATCTTTCTCGTGATTAAACTGTTGCATTTGTATCGAAATCAGTTAAAGTGAGGATCATTTGATTTCAGTTCGCCAATGAAAGATGAAGCACTGCCTGCCGAATGAAACTGATTTGATCAGGATGTTAAATCGAGTTCAAGAACAGACAGGTAAGTGAATGTGTTTCATTCCAGTTTAATTGAATACCTTAGATTTCATGTTTACAAAGAGATTACCTTTGAATTATAGTTCCTGAGTGTACTGGCTGTAGTTTGACTGATAGGCCAGGATCAGGAGAAACGAGTCGACCTGGCCTCATGTTGATAAAAACATCGATAGCCTACTAGCTATGCATATCTCATAATAGTAGGTTGTTTTACAAGAGGAAATCAGTAGAATGAATAGATATCTAGAAACTTCACCACCAAGGCTATTTCAAAATACACTTTTGCCTCTGAATAGTCTTTAGCAAGATTCTCTGTTTATTCGAGGATTGTAAGCTATACTATCTGTGTGTTGAAATTAGCAATGGTAGTGCAGCAGTAAACTTAAACGGCGTTTCACCACTTTTCAACAACTACTCTAAAAAATCTAAGACTCCTTCCCCTCTCCCCTCCCCCTTCAAACAATGTTGCATTTCACCAAGTAGGAAGTTTGGGCTTGACATGCACAAAATACAGTGAGGAATAGCTTTATTTTCAAACAACATTCATCTGAGAGGAGAGAGCCTGAAAATATTGTTTTTGGGATTGATTATATACTATAGTGAGGATAGTTGAAACAATACTAGGTTTTGCCGAGTAGGGGTTTGTGCCCCAACATGTAAAGTGCAAGATGCAGTGCAAGCTGCGTTATTCTCAAACAACATTGTTCTGAGGGGAGGGAAGGAAAATATGTTGTTTTTTGCTTTCATTATAAATTATATTAATGATAAAATGACTTGGTACCAGTTCTCAAACCATCATATATCAAAAGGGTTAGTGACTTGTATAGGCTTAGTCGCAACCTAAC
Organism: Pelagia noctiluca; assembly: GCA_963924455.1. NCBI lineage: Eukaryota > Metazoa > Cnidaria > Scyphozoa > Semaeostomeae > Pelagiidae > Pelagia > Pelagia noctiluca. Next base: position 77,620 of record OZ004328.1, on the reverse strand, counting down.
TAATTAAGGACTTGGAGATAAAAGTTGTAAGATATGATTTGAGTGCCGGGTATTGCCAAGTAGAAGGTTTGTACCTGAACATAAGCAAGATGCATCAAGGAAGGGATTTATCCTAACAGCATTGTTCTGAGGGGAATGGGAGACGAGAGGAAGGTATCCTTTTTGGATGGATAGTATACTTTCTAAGGAGAAAGTGAAATAATACCAAAATCTTAAAGTATCGTTTATCGAAGAGAGTTGTTGATCTGTAGAGGCCTTAATGCACCTTTACTTACTAAGGTATCGAAATAAACATTTGGTACCACAAAATTCAACTTTCCTCACTTAGTGAACCCATAGCCTATGAAGCCGTAAATAATTATATTTTCAATCTATTCCCTTCAATATTTAAGGATATTTCAGTTTGCAATGATACAAACATCTAAAATTAGCAAGCTTCAAAAATAATGAACTGACGATGATGAAAAAATGTTGAGAATATTGCTGTTGTGTTTGATCGAGAAGAGGATAAGCCTTGTTATGTTTAGTGTAGGGCGTACGTGCTACGTTTGCTTTTAAAGTTTAGTTTCATGTCTTATTGTGTCTATTATCAACTCCATTTGGATATATTTCTCCGTGCAATACAGTCAAAGTTAGTATTTGAGAGATTGTCGCCCCAGTTCTTTAGTTTGTCAGGACTAAAACCAGAATCTCTGACGTGCTACACCACTTCCTGTAACAAGATATAGTATACTATACTTATCATAAATAAAGGCCGTTGCACGTTGGTTAAAGTTGATTTTCCTCTGCTTTTCCGGTGCATTTAAGGTCAAGAATATGATTGATAACTTGTTTAAAGTTATGCACGGCTGTAAATTTATTCATTGAATCGAAAAATGGTTTAAAACAGTCATTTATTCATTATCAAACTCTGAGAAAGAGCACTGTAGCACGTTGAGAACTCGCCCAATGCTATAATCAATTCAATTCAATCTCACTGTTTTATCAAAAGCTTGCAGATGGGATTTCTGACGTTAGACTATACTTATTAATCAACTGACGTCACAATCAAAATTCAGTACAAAAAACTCAAATATCTTTCTCCTGATTAAACTGCTGCATTTGTATCGAAATCAGTTAAAGTGAGGATCATTTGATTTCAGTTCGCCAATGAAAGATGAAGCACTGCCTGCCGAATGAAACTGATTTGTTCAGGATGTTAAATCGAGTTCAAGAACAGACAGGTAAGCGAATATGTTTCATTCCAGTTTAATTGAATACTTTAGATTTCATGTTTACAACGAGATTACCTTTGAATTATAGTTCCTGAGTGTACTGGCTGTAGTTTGACTGATAGGCCAGGATCAGGAGAAACGAGTAGACTTGGCCTCATGTTGATAAAAACATCGATAGCCTACTAGCTATGCATATCTCATAATAGTAGGTTGTTTTACAAGAGGAAATCAGTAGAATAAATAGATATCTACAAACTTCACCACCAAGGCTATTTCAAAAAACACTTTTGCCTCTGAATAGTCTTTAGCAAGATTCTCTGTTTATTCGAGGATTGAAAGCTATACTATCTGTGTGTTGATATTAGCAATGGTAGTGCAGCAGTAAACTTAAAAGGCGTTTCACCACTTTTCAACAACTACTCTAAAAAATGTAAGACTACTTCCCCTCTCCCCTCCCCCTTCAAACAATGTTGCATTTCACCAAGTAGGAAGTTTGGGCTTGACATGCACAAAATACAGTGAGGAATAGCGTTATTTTCAAACAACATTCATCTGAGAGGAGAGAGCTTGACAATATTGTTTTTGGAATAGATTATATACTATAGTGAGGATAGTTGAAACAATACTAGGTTTTGCCGAGTAGGGGTTTGAGCCCCAACATGTGAAGTGCAAGATGCAGTGCAAGCTGCGTTATTCTCAAACAACATTGTTCTGTGGGGAGGGAAGGAAGTTATGTTGTTTTTGGCTTTCATTATAAACTATATTAACGATAAAATGACTTGGTACCAGTTCTCAAACCATCATATATCAAAAGGGTTAGTGACTTGTATAGGCTTAGTCGCAACCTAACTAACTAAGGACTTGGAGATAAAAGTTGTAAGATATGATTTGAGTGTTGGGTATTGCCAAGTAGAAGGTTTGTACCTTAACATAAGCAAGATGCATCAAGGAAGGGTTTTATCCTAACAGCATTGTTCTGAGGGGAATGGGAGACGAGAGGAAGGTATCCTTTTTGGATGGATAGTATACTTTCTAAGGAGAAAGTGAAATAATACCAGAATCTTAAAGTATCGTTTGTCGAAGAGAGTTGTTGATCTGTAGAGGCTTTATTGCACCTTTACTTACTAAGGTATCGAAATAAACATTTGGTACCACAAAATTCAACTTTCCTCACTTAGTGAACCCATAGCCTATGAAGCCGTAAATAATTATCTTTTCAATCTATTCCCTTCAATAATTAAGGATATTTCAGTTTGCAATAATACAAACATCTAAAATTAGCAAGCTTCAAAAATAATGAACTGATGATAATGTAAAAATGTTGAGATTATTGCTGTTGTGTTTGATCGAGAAGAGGATAAGCCTTGTTATGTTTAGTGTAGGGCGTACGTGCTACGTTTGCGTTTAAAGTTTAGTTTCATGTCTTATTGTGTCTATTATCAACTCCATTTGGATATATTTCACCGTGCACTACAGTCAAAGTTAGTATTTGAGTGATTGTAGCCCCAGTTCTTCGCTTTGTCAGGACTAAAACCAGAATCTCTGACGTGCTACACCACTTCCAGTAGCAAGATATAGTATACTATACTTATCATAAATAAAGGCCGTTGCACGTTGGTAAAAGTTGATTTTCTCGTGCTTTTCCGGTGCATTTAAGGTCAAGAATATGATTGATAACTTGTTTAAAGTTATGCACGGCTGTTAATTTATTCATTGAATCAAAAAACGGTTTAAAACAGTCATTTATTCATTATCAAACTCTGAGAAAGAGCACTGTAGCACGTTGAGAACTCGCCCAATGCTACAATCAATTCAATTCAATCTCACTGTTTTATCAAAAGCTTGCAGATGGGATTTCTGACGTTAGACTATACTTATTAATCAACTGACGTCACAATCAAAATTCAGTACAAAAAACTCAAATATCTTTCTCCTGATTAAACTGTTGCATTTGTATCGAAATCAGTTAAAGTGAGGATCATTTGATTTCAGTTCGCCAATGAAAGATGAAGCACTGCCTGCCGAATGAAACTGATTTGTTCAGGATGTTAAATCGAGTTCAAGAACAGACAGGTAAGCGAATATGTTTCATTCCAGTTTAATTGAATACTTTAGATTTCATGTTTACAACGAGATTACCTTTGAATTATAGTTCCTGAGTGTACTGGCTGTAGTTTGACTGATAGGCCAGGATCAGGAGAAACGAGTAGACTTGGCCTCATGTTGATAAAAACATCGATAGCCTACTAGCTATGCATATCTCATAATAGTAGGTTGTTTTACAAGAGGAAATCAGTAGAATAAATAGATATCTACAAACTTCACCACCAAGGCTATTTCAAAAAACACTTTTGCCTCTGAATAGTCTTTAGCAAGATTCTCTGTTTATTCGAGGATTGAAAGCTATACTATCTGTGTGTTGATATTAGCAATGGTAGTGCAGCAGTAAACTTAAAAGGCGTTTCACCACTTTTCAACAACTACTCTAAAAAATGTAAGACTACTTCCCCTCTCCCCTCCCCCTTCAAACAATGTTGCATTTCACCAAGTAGGAAGTTTGGGCTTGACATGCACAAAATACAGTGAGGAATAGCGTTATTTTCAAACAACATTCATCTGAGAGGAGAGAGCTTGACAATATTGTTTTTGGAATAGATTATATACTATAGTGAGGATAGTTGAAACAATACTAGGTTTTGCCGAGTAGGGGTTTGAGCCCCAACATGTGAAGTGCAAGATGCAGTGCAAGCTGCGTTATTCTCAAACAACATTGTTCTGTGGGGAGGGAAGGAAGTTATGTTGTTTTTGGCTTTCATTATAAACTATATTAACGATAAAATGACTTGGTACCAGTTCTCAAACCATCATATATCAAAAGGGTTAGTGACTTGTATAGGCTTAGTCGCAACCTAACTAACTAAGGACTTGGAGATAAAAGTTGTAAGATATGATTTGAGTGTTGGGTATTGCCAAGTAGAAGGTTTGTACCTTAACATAAGCAAGATGCATCAAGGAAGGGTTTTATCCTAACAGCATTGTTCTGAGGGGAATGGGAGACGAGAGGAAGGTATCCTTTTTGGATGGATAGTATACTTTCTAAGGAGAAAGTGAAATAATACCAGAATCTTAAAGTATCGTTTGTCGAAGAGAGTTGTTGATCTGTAGAGGCTTTATTGCACCTTTACTTACTAAGGTATCGAAATAAACATTTGGTACCACAAAATTCAACTTTCCTCACTTAGTGAACCCATAGCCTATGAAGCCGTAAATAATTATCTTTTCAATCTATTCCCTTCAATAATTAAGGATATTTCAGTTTGCAATAATACAAACATCTAAAATTAGCAAGCTTCAAAAATAATGAACTGATGATAATGTAAAAATGTTGAGATTATTGCTGTTGTGTTTGATCGAGAAGAGGATAAGCCTTGTTATGTTTAGTGTAGGGCGTACGTGCTACGTTTGCGTTTAAAGTTTAGTTTCATGTCTTATTGTGTCTATTATCAACTCCATTTGGATATATTTCACCGTGCACTACAGTCAAAGTTAGTATTTGAGTGATTGTAGCCCCAGTTCTTCGCTTTGTCAGGACTAAAACCAGAATCTCTGACGTGCTACACCACTTCCAGTAGCAAGATATAGTATACTATACTTATCATAAATAAAGGCCGTTGCACGTTGGTAAAAGTTGATTTTCTCGTGCTTTTCCGGTGCATTTAAGGTCAAGAATATGATTGATAACTTGTTTAAAGTTATGCACGGCTGTTAATTTATTCATTGAATCAAAAAACGGTTTAAAACAGTCATTTATTCATTATCAAACTCTGAGAAAGAGCACTGTAGCACGTTGAGAACTCGCCCAATGCTACAATCAATTCAATTCAATCTCACTGTTTTATCAAAAGCTTGCAGATGGGATTTCTGACGTTAGACTATACTTATTAATCAACTGACGTCACAATCAAAATTCAGTACAAAAAACTCAAATATCTTTCTCCTGATTAAACTGTTGCATTTGTATCGAAATCAGTTAAAGTGAGGATCATTTGATTTCAGTTCGCCAATGAAAGATGAAGCACTGCCTGCCGAATGAAACTGATTTGTTCAGGATGTTAAATCGAGTTCAAGAACAGACAGGTAAGCGAATATGTTTCATTCCAGTTTAATTGAATACTTTAGATTTCATGTTTACAACGAGATTACCTTTGAATTATAGTTCCTGAGTGTACTGGCTGTAGTTTGACTGATAGGCCAGGATCAGGAGAAACGAGTAGACTTGGCCTCATGTTGATAAAAACATCGATAGCCTACTAGCTATGCATATCTCATAATAGTAGGTTGTTTTACAAGAGGAAATCAGTAGAATAAATAGATATCTACAAACTTCACCACCAAGGCTATTTCAAAAAACACTTTTGCCTCTGAATAGTCTTTAGCAAGATTCTCTGTTTATTCGAGGATTGAAAGCTATACTATCTGTGTGTTGATATTAGCAATGGTAGTGCAGCAGTAAACTTAAAAGGCGTTTCACCACTTTTCAACAACTACTCTAAAAAATGTAAGACTACTTCCCCTCTCCCCTCCCCCTTCAAACAATGTTGCATTTCACCAAGTAGGAAGTTTGGGCTTGACATGCACAAAATACAGTGAGGAATAGCGTTATTTTCAAACAACATTCATCTGAGAGGAGAGAGCTTGACAATATTGTTTTTGGAATAGATTATATACTATAGTGAGGATAGTTGAAACAATACTAGGTTTTGCCGAGTAGGGGTTTGAGCCCCAACATGTGAAGTGCAAGATGCAGTGCAAGCTGCGTTATTCTCAAACAACATTGTTCTGTGGGGAGGGAAGGAAGTTATGTTGTTTTTGGCTTTCATTATAAACTATATTAACGATAAAATGACTTGGTACCAGTTCTCAAACCATCATATATCAAAAGGGTTAGTGACTTGTATAGGCTTAGTCGCAACCTAACTAACTAAGGACTTGGAGATAAAAGTTGTAAGATATGATTTGAGTGTTGGGTATTGCCAAGTAGAAGGTTTGTACCTTAACATAAGCAAGATGCATCAAGGAAGGGTTTTATCCTAACAGCATTGTTCTGAGGGGAATGGGAGACGAGAGGAAGGTATCCTTTTTGGATGGATAGTATACTTTCTAAGGAGAAAGTGAAATAATACCAGAATCTTAAAGTATCGTTTGTCGAAGAGAGTTGTTGATCTGTAGAGGCTTTATTGCACCTTTACTTACTAAGGTATCGAAATAAACATTTGGTACCACAAAATTCAACTTTCCTCACTTAGTGAACCCATAGCCTATGAAGCCGTAAATAATTATCTTTTCAATCTATTCCCTTCAATAATTAAGGATATTTCAGTTTGCAATAATACAAACATCTAAAATTAGCAAGCTTCAAAAATAATGAACTGATGATAATGTAAAAATGTTGAGATTATTGCTGTTGTGTTTGATCGAGAAGAGGATAAGCCTTGTTATGTTTAGTGTAGGGCGTACGTGCTACGTTTGCGTTTAAAGTTTAGTTTCATGTCTTATTGTGTCTATTATCAACTCCATTTGGATATATTTCACCGTGCACTACAGTCAAAGTTAGTATTTGAGTGATTGTAGCCCCAGTTCTTCGCTTTGTCAGGACTAAAACCAGAATCTCTGACGTGCTACACCACTTCCAGTAACAAGATATAGTATACTATACTTATCATAAATAAAGGCCGTTGCACGTTGGTAAAAGTTGATTTTCTCGTGCTTTTCCGGTGCATTTAAGGTCAAGAATATGATTGATAACTTGTTTAAAGTTATGCACGGCTGTTAATTTATTCATTGAATCAAAAAACGGTTTAAAACAGTCATTTATTCATTATCAAACTCTGAGAAAGAGCACTGTAGCACGTTGAGAACTCGCCCAATGCTACAATCAATTCAATTCAATCTCACTGTTTTATCAAAAGCTTGCAGATGGGATTTCTGACGTTAGACTATACTTATTAATCAACTGACGTCACAATCAAAATTCAGTACAAAAAACTCAAATATCTTTCTCCTGATTAAACTGCTGCATTTGTATCGAAATCAGTTAAAGTGAGGATCATTTGATTTCAGTTCGCCAATGAAAGATGAAGCACTGCCTGCCGAATGAAACTGATTTGTTCAGGATGTTAAATCGAGTTCAAGAACAGACAGGTAAGCGAATATGTTTCATTCCAGTTTAATTGAATACTTTAGATTTCATGTTTACAACGAGATTACCTTTGAATTATAGTTCCTGAGTGTACTGGCTGTAGTTTGACTGATAGGCCAGGATCAGGAGAAACGAGTAGACTTGGCCTCATGTTGATAAAAACATCGATAGCCTACTAGCTATGCATATCTCATAATAGTAGGTTGTTTTACAAGAGGAAATCAGTAGAATAAATAGATATCTACAAACTTCACCACCAAGGCTATTTCAAAAAACACTTTTGCCTCTGAATAGTCTTTAGCAAGATTCTCTGTTTATTCGAGGATTGAAAGCTATACTATCTGTGTGTTGATATTAGCAATGGTAGTGCAGCAGTAAACTTAAAAGGCGTTTCACCACTTTTCAACAACTACTCTAAAAAATGTAAGACTACTTCCCCTCTCCCCTCCCCCTTCAAACAATGTTGCATTTCACCAAGTAGGAAGTTTGGGCTTGACATGCACAAAATACAGTGAGGAATAGCGTTATTTTCAAACAACATTCATCTGAGAGGAGAGAGCTTGACAATATTGTTTTTGGAATAGATTATATACTATAGTGAGGATAGTTGAAACAATACTAGGTTTTGCCGAGTAGGGGTTTGAGCCCCAACATGTGAAGTGCAAGATAAAGTGCAAGCTGCGTTATTCTCAAACAACATTGTTCTGTGGGGAGGGAAGGAAGTTATGTTGTTTTTGGCTTTCATTATAAACTATATTAACGATAAAATGACTTGGTACCAGTTCTCAAACCATCATATATCAAAAGGGTTAGTGACTTGTATAGGCTTAGTCGCAACCTAACTAACTAAGGACTTGGAGATAAAAGTTGTAAGATATGATTTGAGTGTTGGGTATTGCCAAGTAGAAGGTTTGTACCTTAACATAAGCAAGATGCATCAAGGAAGGGTTTTATCCTAACAGCATTGTTCTGAGGGGAATGGGAGACGAGAGGAAGGTATCCTTTTTGGATGGATAGTATACTTTCTAAGGAGAAAGTGAAATAATACCAGAATCTTAAAGTATCGTTTGTCGAAGAGAGTTGTTGATCTGTAGAGGCTTTATTGCACCTTTACTTACTAAGGTATCGAAATAAACATTTGGTACCACAAAATTCAACTTTCCTCACTTAGTGAACCCATAGCCTATGAAGCCGTAAATAATTATCTTTTCAATCTATTCCCTTCAATAATTAAGGATATTTCAGTTTGCAATAATACAAACATCTAAAATTAGCAAGCTTCAAAAATAATGAACTGATGATAATGTAAAAATGTTGAGATTATTGCTGTTGTGTTTGATCGAGAAGAGGATAAGCCTTGTTATGTTTAGTGTAGGGCGTACGTGCTACGTTTGCGTTTAAAGTTTAGTTTCATGTCTTATTGTGTCTATTATCAACTCCATTTGGATATATTTCACCGTGCACTACAGTCAAAGTTAGTATTTGAGTGATTGTAGCCCCAGTTCTTCGCTTTGTCAGGACTAAAACCAGAATCTCTGACGTGCTACACCACTTCCAGTAACAAGATATAGTATACTATACTTATCATAAATAAAGGCCGTTGCACGTTGGTAAAAGTTGATTTTCTCGTGCTTTTCCGGTGCATTTAAGGTCAAGAATATGATTGATAACTTGTTTAAAGTTATGCACGGCTGTTAATTTATTCATTGAATCGAAAAATGGTTTAAAACAGTCATTTATTCATTATCAAACTCTGAGAAAGAGCACTGTAGCACGTTGAGAACTCGCCCAATGCTACAATCAATTCAATTCAATCTCACTGTTTTATCAAAAGCTTGCAGATGGGATTTCTGACGTTAGACTATACTTATTAATCAACTGACGTCACAATCAAAATTCAGTACAAAAAACTCAAATATCTTTCTCCTGATTAAACTGCTGCATTTGTATCGAAATCAGTTAAAGTGAGGATCATTTGATTTCAGTTCGCCAATGAAAGATGAAGCACTGCCTGCCGAATGAAACTGATTTGTTCAGGATGTTAAATCGAGTTCAAGAACAGACAGGTAAGCGAATATGTTTCATTCCAGTTTAATTGAATACTTTAGATTTCATGTTTACAACGAGATTACCTTTGAATTATAGTTCCTGAGTGTACTGGCTGTAGTTTGACTGATAGGCCAGGATCAGGAGAAACGAGTAGACTTGGCCTCATGTTGATAAAAACATCGATAGCCTACTAGCTATGCATATCTCATAATAGTAGGTTGTTTTACAAGAGGAAATCAGTAGAATAAATAGATATCTACAAACTTCACCACCAAGGCTATTTCAAAAAACACTTTTGCCTCTGAATAGTCTTTAGCAAGATTCTCTGTTTATTCGAGGATTGAAAGCTATACTATCTGTGTGTTGATATTAGCAATGGTAGTGCAGCAGTAAACTTAAAAGGCGTTTCACCACTTTTCAACAACTACTCTAAAAAATGTAAGACTACTTCCCCTCTCCCCTCCCCCTTCAAACAATGTTGCATTTCACCAAGTAGGAAGTTTGGGCTTGACATGCACAAAATACAGTGAGGAATAGCGTTATTTTCAAACAACATTCATCTGAGAGGAGAGAGCTTGACAATATTGTTTTTGGAATAGATTATATACTATAGTGAGGATAGTTGAAACAATACTAGGTTTTGCCGAGTAGGGGTTTGAGCCCCAACATGTGAAGTGCAAGATAAAGTGCAAGCTGCGTTATTCTCAAACAACATTGTTCTGTGGGGAGGGAAGGAAGTTATGTTGTTTTTGGCTTTCATTATAAACTATATTAACGATAAAATGACTTGGTACCAGTTCTCAAACCATCATATATCAAAAGGGTTAGTGACTTGTATAGGCTTAGTCGCAACCTAACTAACTAAGGACTTGGAGATAAAAGTTGTAAGATATGATTTGAGTGTTGGGTATTGCCAAGTAGAAGGTTTGTACCTTAACATAAGCAAGATGCATCAAGGAAGGGTTTTATCCTAACAGCATTGTTCTGAGGGGAATGGGAGACGAGAGGAAGGTATCCTTTTTGGATGGATAGTATACTTTCTAAGGAGAAAGTGAAATAATACCAGAATCTTAAAGTATCGTTTGTCGAAGAGAGTTGTTGATCTGTAGAGGCTTTATTGCACCTTTACTTACTAAGGTATCGAAATAAACATTTGGTACCACAAAATTCAACTTTCCTCACTTAGTGAACCCATAGCCTATGAAGCCGTAAATAATTATCTTTTCAATCTATTCCCTTCAATAATTAAGGATATTTCAGTTTGCAATAATACAAACATCTAAAATTAGCAAGCTTCAAAAATAATGAACTGATGATAATGTAAAAATGTTGAGATTATTGCTGTTGTGTTTGATCGAGAAGAGGATAAGCCTTGTTATGTTTAGTGTAGGGCGTACGTGCTACGTTTGCGTTTAAAGTTTAGTTTCATGTCTTATTGTGTCTATTATCAACTCCATTTGGATATATTTCACCGTGCACTACAGTCAAAGTTAGTATTTGAGTGATTGTAGCCCCAGTTCTTCGCTTTGTCAGGACTAAAACCAGAATCTCTGACGTGCTACACCACTTCCAGTAGCAAGATATAGTATACTATACTTATCATAAATAAAGGCCGTTGCACGTTGGTAAAAGTTGATTTTCTCGTGCTTTTCCGGTGCATTTAAGGTCAAGAATATGATTGATAACTTGTTTAAAGTTATGCACGGCTGTTAATTTATTCATTGAATCAAAAAACGGTTTAAAACAGTCATTTATTCATTATCAAACTCTGAGAAAGAGCACTGTAGCACGTTGAGAACTCGCCCAATGCTACAATCAATTCAATTCAATCTCACTGTTTTATCAAAAGCTTGCAGATGGGATTTCTGACGTTAGACTATACTTATTAATCAACTGACGTCACAATCAAAATTCAGTACAAAAAACTCAAATATCTTTCTCCTGATTAAACTGTTGCATTTGTATCGAAATCAGTTAAAGTGAGGATCATTTGATTTCAGTTCGCCAATGAAAGATGAAGCACTGCCTGCCGAATGAAACTGATTTGTTCAGGATGTTAAATCGAGTTCAAGAACAGACAGGTAAGCGAATATGTTTCATTCCAGTTTAATTGAATACTTTAGATTTCATGTTTACAACGAGATTACCTTTGAATTATAGTTCCTGAGTGTACTGGCTGTAGTTTGACTGATAGGCCAGGATCAGGAGAAACGAGTAGACTTGGCCTCATGTTGATAAAAACATCGATAGCCTACTAGCTATGCATATCTCATAATAGTAGGTTGTTTTACAAGAGGAAATCAGTAGAATAAATAGATATCTACAAACTTCACCACCAAGGCTATTTCAAAAAACACTTTTGCCTCTGAATAGTCTTTAGCAAGATTCTCTGTTTATTCGAGGATTGAAAGCTATACTATCTGTGTGTTGATATTAGCAATGGTAGTGCAGCAGTAAACTTAAAAGGCGTTTCACCACTTTTCAACAACTACTCTAAAAAATGTAAGACTACTTCCCCTCTCCCCTCCCCCTTCAAACAATGTTGCATTTCACCAAGTAGGAAGTTTGGGCTTGACATGCACAAAATACAGTGAGGAATAGCGTTATTTTCAAACAACATTCATCTGAGAGGAGAGAGCTTGACAATATTGTTTTTGGAATAGATTATATACTATAGTGAGGATAGTTGAAACAATACTAGGTTTTGCCGAGTAGGGGTTTGAGCCCCAACATGTGAAGTGCAAGATAAAGTGCAAGCTGCGTTATTCTCAAACAACATTGTTCTGTGGGGAGGGAAGGAAGTTATGTTGTTTTTGGCTTTCATTATAAACTATATTAACGATAAAATGACTTGGTACCAGTTCTCAAACCATCATATATCAAAAGGGTTAGTGACTTGTATAGGCTTAGTCGCAACCTAACTAACTAAGGACTTGGAGATAAAAGTTGTAAGATATGATTTGAGTGTTGGGTATTGCCAAGTAGAAGGTTTGTACCTTAACATAAGCAAGATGCATCAAGGAAGGGTTTTATCCTAACAGCATTGTTCTGAGGGGAATGGGAGACGAGAGGAAGGTATCCTTTTTGGATGGATAGTATACTTTCTAAGGAGAAAGTGAAATAATACCAGAATCTTAAAGTATCGTTTGTCGAAGAGAGTTGTTGATCTGTAGAGGCTTTATTGCACCTTTACTTACTAAGGTATCGAAATAAACATTTGGTACCACAAAATTCAACTTTCCTCACTTAGTGAACCCATAGCCTATGAAGCCGTAAATAATTATCTTTTCAATCTATTCCCTTCAATAATTAAGGATATTTCAGTTTGCAATAATACAAACATCTAAAATTAGCAAGCTTCAAAAATAATGAACTGATGATAATGTAAAAATGTTGAGATTATTGCTGTTGTGTTTGATCGAGAAGAGGATAAGCCTTGTTATGTTTAGTGTAGGGCGTACGTGCTACGTTTGCGTTTAAAGTTTAGTTTCATGTCTTATTGTGTCTATTATCAACTCCATTTGGATATATTTCACCGTGCACTACAGTCAAAGTTAGTATTTGAGTGATTGTAGCCCCAGTTCTTCGCTTTGTCAGGACTAAAACCAGAATCTCTGACGTGCTACACCACTTCCAGTAGCAAGATATAGTATACTATACTTATCATAAATAAAGGCCGTTGCACGTTGGTAAAAGTTGATTTTCTCGTGCTTTTCCGGTGCATTTAAGGTCAAGAATATGATTGATAACTTGTTTAAAGTTATGCACGGCTGTTAATTTATTCATTGAATCAAAAAACGGTTTAAAACAGTCATTTATTCATTATCAAACTCTGAGAAAGAGCACTGTAGCACGTTGAGAACTCGCCCAATGCTACAATCAATTCAATTCAATCTCACTGTTTTATCAAAAGCTTGCAGATGGGATTTCTGACGTTAGACTATACTTATTAATCAACTGACGTCACAATCAAAATTCAGTACAAAAAACTCAAATATCTTTCTCCTGATTAAACTGTTGCATTTGTATCGAAATCAGTTAAAGTGAGGATCATTTGATTTCAGTTCGCCAATGAAAGATGAAGCACTGCCTGCCGAATGAAACTGATTTGTTCAGGATGTTAAATCGAGTTCAAGAACAGACAGGTAAGCGAATATGTTTCATTCCAGTTTAATTGAATACTTTAGATTTCATGTTTACAACGAGATTACCTTTGAATTATAGTTCCTGAGTGTACTGGCTGTAGTTTGACTGATAGGCCAGGATCAGGAGAAACGAGTAGACTTGGCCTCATGTTGATAAAAACATCGATAGCCTACTAGCTATGCATATCTCATAATAGTAGGTTGTTTTACAAGAGGAAATCAGTAGAATAAATAGATATCTACAAACTTCACCACCAAGGCTATTTCAAAAAACACTTTTGCCTCTGAATAGTCTTTAGCAAGATTCTCTGTTTATTCGAGGATTGAAAGCTATACTATCTGTGTGTTGATATTAGCAATGGTAGTGCAGCAGTAAACTTAAAAGGCGTTTCACCACTTTTCAACAACTACTCTAAAAAATGTAAGACTACTTCCCCTCTCCCCTCCCCCTTCAAACAATGTTGCATTTCACCAAGTAGGAAGTTTGGGCTTGACATGCACAAAATACAGTGAGGAATAGCGTTATTTTCAAACAACATTCATCTGAGAGGAGAGAGCTTGACAATATTGTTTTTGGAATAGATTATATACTATAGTGAGGATAGTTGAAACAATACTAGGTTTTGCCGAGTAGGGGTTTGAGCCCCAACATGTGAAGTGCAAGATGCAGTGCAAGCTGCGTTATTCTCAAACAACATTGTTCTGTGGGGAGGGAAGGAAGTTATGTTGTTTTTGGCTTTCATTATAAACTATATTAACGATAAAATGACTTGGTACCAGTTCTCAAACCATCATATATCAAAAGGGTTAGTGACTTGTATAGGCTTAGTCGCAACCTAACTAACTAAGGACTTGGAGATAAAAGTTGTAAGATATGATTTGAGTGTTGGGTATTGCCAAGTAGAAGGTTTGTACCTTAACATAAGCAAGATGCATCAAGGAAGGGTTTTATCCTAACAGCATTGTTCTGAGGGGAATGGGAGACGAGAGGAAGGTATCCTTTTTGGATGGATAGTATACTTTCTAAGGAGAAAGTGAAATAATACCAGAATCTTAAAGTATCGTTTGTCGAAGAGAGTTGTTGATCTGTAGAGGCTTTATTGCACCTTTACTTACTAAGGTATCGAAATAAACATTTGGTACCACAAAATTCAACTTTCCTCACTTAGTGAACCCATAGCCTATGAAGCCGTAAATAATTATCTTTTCAATCTATTCCCTTCAATAATTAAGGATATTTCAGTTTGCAATAATACAAACATCTAAAATTAGCAAGCTTCAAAAATAATGAACTGATGATAATGTAAAAATGTTGAGATTATTGCTGTTGTGTTTGATCGAGAAGAGGATAAGCCTTGTTATGTTTAGTGTAGGGCGTACGTGCTACGTTTGCGTTTAAAGTTTAGTTTCATGTCTTATTGTGTCTATTATCAACTCCATTTGGATATATTTCACCGTGCACTACAGTCAAAGTTAGTATTTGAGTGATTGTAGCCCCAGTTCTTCGCTTTGTCAGGACTAAAACCAGAATCTCTGACGTGCTACACCACTTCCAGTAACAAGATATAGTATACTATACTTATCATAAATAAAGGCCGTTGCACGTTGGTAAAAGTTGATTTTCTCGTGCTTTTCCGGTGCATTTAAGGTCAAGAATATGATTGATAACTTGTTTAAAGTTATGCACGGCTGTTAATTTATTCATTGAATCAAAAAACGGTTTAAAACAGTCATTTATTCATTATCAAACTCTGAGAAAGAGCACTGTAGCACGTTGAGAACTCGCCCAATGCTACAATCAATTCAATTCAATCTCACTGTTTTATCAAAAGCTTGCAGATGGGATTTCTGACGTTAGACTATACTTATTAATCAACTGACGTCACAATCAAAATTCAGTACAAAAAACTCAAATATCTTTCTCCTGATTAAACTGCTGCATTTGTATCGAAATCAGTTAAAGTGAGGATCATTTGATTTCAGTTCGCCAATGAAAGATGAAGCACTGCCTGCCGAATGAAACTGATTTGTTCAGGATGTTAAATCGAGTTCAAGAACAGACAGGTAAGCGAATATGTTTCATTCCAGTTTAATTGAATACTTTAGATTTCATGTTTACAACGAGATTACCTTTGAATTATAGTTCCTGAGTGTACTGGCTGTAGTTTGACTGATAGGCCAGGATCAGGAGAAACGAGTAGACTTGGCCTCATGTTGATAAAAACATCGATAGCCTACTAGCTATGCATATCTCATAATAGTAGGTTGTTTTACAAGAGGAAATCAGTAGAATAAATAGATATCTACAAACTTCACCACCAAGGCTATTTCAAAAAACACTTTTGCCTCTGAATAGTCTTTAGCAAGATTCTCTGTTTATTCGAGGATTGAAAGCTATACTATCTGTGTGTTGATATTAGCAATGGTAGTGCAGCAGTAAACTTAAAAGGCGTTTCACCACTTTTCAACAACTACTCTAAAAAATGTAAGACTACTTCCCCTCTCCCCTCCCCCTTCAAACAATGTTGCATTTCACCAAGTAGGAAGTTTGGGCTTGACATGCACAAAATACAGTGAGGAATAGCGTTATTTTCAAACAACATTCATCTGAGAGGAGAGAGCTTGACAATATTGTTTTTGGAATAGATTATATACTATAGTGAGGATAGTTGAAACAATACTAGGTTTTGCCGAGTAGGGGTTTGAGCCCCAACATGTGAAGTGCAAGATAAAGTGCAAGCTGCGTTATTCTCAAACAACATTGTTCTGTGGGGAGGGAAGGAAGTTATGTTGTTTTTGGCTTTCATTATAAACTATATTAACGATAAAATGACTTGGTACCAGTTCTCAAACCATCATATATCAAAAGGGTTAGTGACTTGTATAGGCTTAGTCGCAACCTAACTAACTAAGGACTTGGAGATAAAAGTTGTAAGATATGATTTGAGTGTTGGGTATTGCCAAGTAGAAGGTTTGTACCTTAACATAAGCAAGATGCATCAAGGAAGGGTTTTATCCTAACAGCATTGTTCTGAGGGGAATGGGAGACGAGAGGAAGGTATCCTTTTTGGATGGATAGTATACTTTCTAAGGAGAAAGTGAAATAATACCAGAATCTTAAAGTATCGTTTGTCGAAGAGAGTTGTTGATCTGTAGAGGCTTTATTGCACCTTTACTTACTAAGGTATCGAAATAAACATTTGGTACCACAAAATTCAACTTTCCTCACTTAGTGAACCCATAGCCTATGAAGCCGTAAATAATTATCTTTTCAATCTATTCCCTTCAATAATTAAGGATATTTCAGTTTGCAATAATACAAACATCTAAAATTAGCAAGCTTCAAAAATAATGAACTGATGATAATGTAAAAATGTTGAGATTATTGCTGTTGTGTTTGATCGAGAAGAGGATAAGCCTTGTTATGTTTAGTGTAGGGCGTACGTGCTACGTTTGCGTTTAAAGTTTAGTTTCATGTCTTATTGTGTCTATTATCAACTCCATTTGGATATATTTCACCGTGCACTACAGTCAAAGTTAGTATTTGAGTGATTGTAGCCCCAGTTCTTCGCTTTGTCAGGACTAAAACCAGAATCTCTGACGTGCTACACCACTTCCAGTAACAAGATATAGTATACTATACTTATCATAAATAAAGGCCGTTGCACGTTGGTAAAAGTTGATTTTCTCGTGCTTTTCCGGTGCATTTAAGGTCAAGAATATGATTGATAACTTGTTTAAAGTTATGCACGGCTGTTAATTTATTCATTGAATCAAAAAACGGTTTAAAACAGTCATTTATTCATTATCAAACTCTGAGAAAGAGCACTGTAGCACGTTGAGAACTCGCCCAATGCTACAATCAATTCAATTCAATCTCACTGTTTTATCAAAAGCTTGCAGATGGGATTTCTGACGTTAGACTATACTTATTAATCAACTGACGTCACAATCAAAATTCAGTACAAAAAACTCAAATATCTTTCTCCTGATTAAACTGCTGCATTTGTATCGAAATCAGTTAAAGTGAGGATCATTTGATTTCAGTTCGCCAATGAAAGATGAAGCACTGCCTGCCGAATGAAACTGATTTGTTCAGGATGTTAAATCGAGTTCAAGAACAGACAGGTAAGCGAATATGTTTCATTCCAGTTTAATTGAATACTTTAGATTTCATGTTTACAACGAGATTACCTTTGAATTATAGTTCCTGAGTGTACTGGCTGTAGTTTGACTGATAGGCCAGGATCAGGAGAAACGAGTAGACTTGGCCTCATGTTGATAAAAACATCGATAGCCTACTAGCTATGCATATCTCATAATAGTAGGTTGTTTTACAAGAGGAAATCAGTAGAATAAATAGATATCTACAAACTTCACCACCAAGGCTATTTCAAAAAACACTTTTGCCTCTGAATAGTCTTTAGCAAGATTCTCTGTTTATTCGAGGATTGAAAGCTATACTATCTGTGTGTTGATATTAGCAATGGTAGTGCAGCAGTAAACTTAAAAGGCGTTTCACCACTTTTCAACAACTACTCTAAAAAATGTAAGACTACTTCCCCTCTCCCCTCCCCCTTCAAACAATGTTGCATTTCACCAAGTAGGAAGTTTGGGCTTGACATGCACAAAATACAGTGAGGAATAGCGTTATTTTCAAACAACATTCATCTGAGAGGAGAGAGCTTGACAATATTGTTTTTGGAATAGATTATATACTATAGTGAGGATAGTTGAAACAATACTAGGTTTTGCCGAGTAGGGGTTTGAGCCCCAACATGTGAAGTGCAAGATAAAGTGCAAGCTGCGTTATTCTCAAACAACATTGTTCTGTGGGGAGGGAAGGAAGTTATGTTGTTTTTGGCTTTCATTATAAACTATATTAACGATAAAATGACTTGGTACCAGTTCTCAAACCATCATATATCAAAAGGGTTAGTGACTTGTATAGGCTTAGTCGCAACCTAACTAACTAAGGACTTGGAGATAAAAGTTGTAAGATATGATTTGAGTGTTGGGTATTGCCAAGTAGAAGGTTTGTACCTTAACATAAGCAAGATGCATCAAGGAAGGGTTTTATCCTAACAGCATTGTTCTGAGGGGAATGGGAGACGAGAGGAAGGTATCCTTTTTGGATGGATAGTATACTTTCTAAGGAGAAAGTGAAATAATACCAGAATCTTAAAGTATCGTTTGTCGAAGAGAGTTGTTGATCTGTAGAGGCTTTATTGCACCTTTACTTACTAAGGTATCGAAATAAACATTTGGTACCACAAAATTCAACTTTCCTCACTTAGTGAACCCATAGCCTATGAAGCCGTAAATAATTATCTTTTCAATCTATTCCCTTCAATAATTAAGGATATTTCAGTTTGCAATAATACAAACATCTAAAATTAGCAAGCTTCAAAAATAATGAACTGATGATAATGTAAAAATGTTGAGATTATTGCTGTTGTGTTTGATCGAGAAGAGGATAAGCCTTGTTATGTTTAGTGTAGGGCGTACGTGCTACGTTTGCGTTTAAAGTTTAGTTTCATGTCTTATTGTGTCTATTATCAACTCCATTTGGATATATTTCACCGTGCACTACAGTCAAAGTTAGTATTTGAGTGATTGTAGCCCCAGTTCTTCGCTTTGTCAGGACTAAAACCAGAATCTCTGACGTGCTACACCACTTCCAGTAACAAGATATAGTATACTATACTTATCATAAATAAAGGCCGTTGCACGTTGGTAAAAGTTGATTTTCTCGTGCTTTTCCGGTGCATTTAAGGTCAAGAATATGATTGATAACTTGTTTAAAGTTATGCACGGCTGTTAATTTATTCATTGAATCAAAAAACGGTTTAAAACAGTCATTTATTCATTATCAAACTCTGAGAAAGAGCACTGTAGCACGTTGAGAACTCGCCCAATGCTACAATCAATTCAATTCAATCTCACTGTTTTATCAAAAGCTTGCAGATGGGATTTCTGACGTTAGACTATACTTATTAATCAACTGACGTCACAATCAAAATTCAGTACAAAAAACTCAAATATCTTTCTCCTGATTAAACTGCTGCATTTGTATCGAAATCAGTTAAAGTGAGGATCATTTGATTTCAGTTCGCCAATGAAAGATGAAGCACTGCCTGCCGAATGAAACTGATTTGTTCAGGATGTTAAATCGAGTTCAAGAACAGACAGGTAAGCGAATATGTTTCATTCCAGTTTAATTGAATACTTTAGATTTCATGTTTACAACGAGATTACCTTTGAATTATAGTTCCTGAGTGTACTGGCTGTAGTTTGACTGATAGGCCAGGATCAGGAGAAACGAGTAGACTTGGCCTCATGTTGATAAAAACATCGATAGCCTACTAGCTATGCATATCTCATAATAGTAGGTTGTTTTACAAGAGGAAATCAGTAGAATAAATAGATATCTACAAACTTCACCACCAAGGCTATTTCAAAAAACACTTTTGCCTCTGAATAGTCTTTAGCAAGATTCTCTGTTTATTCGAGGATTGAAAGCTATACTATCTGTGTGTTGATATTAGCAATGGTAGTGCAGCAGTAAACTTAAAAGGCGTTTCACCACTTTTCAACAACTACTCTAAAAAATGTAAGACTACTTCCCCTCTCCCCTCCCCCTTCAAACAATGTTGCATTTCACCAAGTAGGAAGTTTGGGCTTGACATGCACAAAATACAGTGAGGAATAGCGTTATTTTCAAACAACATTCATCTGAGAGGAGAGAGCTTGACAATATTGTTTTTGGAATAGATTATATACTATAGTGAGGATAGTTGAAACAATACTAGGTTTTGCCGAGTAGGGGTTTGAGCCCCAACATGTGAAGTGCAAGATAAAGTGCAAGCTGCGTTATTCTCAAACAACATTGTTCTGTGGGGAGGGAAGGAAGTTATGTTGTTTTTGGCTTTCATTATAAACTATATTAACGATAAAATGACTTGGTACCAGTTCTCAAACCATCATATATCAAAAGGGTTAGTGACTTGTATAGGCTTAGTCGCAACCTAACTAACTAAGGACTTGGAGATAAAAGTTGTAAGATATGATTTGAGTGTTGGGTATTGCCAAGTAGAAGGTTTGTACCTTAACATAAGCAAGATGCATCAAGGAAGGGTTTTATCCTAACAGCATTGTTCTGAGGGGAATGGGAGACGAGAGGAAGGTATCCTTTTTGGATGGATAGTATACTTTCTAAGGAGAAAGTGAAATAATACCAGAATCTTAAAGTATCGTTTGTCGAAGAGAGTTGTTGATCTGTAGAGGCTTTATTGCACCTTTACTTACTAAGGTATCGAAATAAACATTTGGTACCACAAAATTCAACTTTCCTCACTTAGTGAACCCATAGCCTATGAAGCCGTAAATAATTATCTTTTCAATCTATTCCCTTCAATAATTAAGGATATTTCAGTTTGCAATAATACAAACATCTAAAATTAGCAAGCTTCAAAAATAATGAACTGATGATAATGTAAAAATGTTGAGATTATTGCTGTTGTGTTTGATCGAGAAGAGGATAAGCCTTGTTATGTTTAGTGTAGGGCGTACGTGCTACGTTTGCGTTTAAAGTTTAGTTTCATGTCTTATTGTGTCTATTATCAACTCCATTTGGATATATTTCACCGTGCACTACAGTCAAAGTTAGTATTTGAGTGATTGTAGCCCCAGTTCTTCGCTTTGTCAGGACTAAAACCAGAATCTCTGACGTGCTACACCACTTCCAGTAACAAGATATAGTATACTATACTTATCATAAATAAAGGCCGTTGCACGTTGGTAAAAGTTGATTTTCTCGTGCTTTTCCGGTGCATTTAAGGTCAAGAATATGATTGATAACTTGTTTAAAGTTATGCACGGCTGTTAATTTATTCATTGAATCAAAAAACGGTTTAAAACAGTCATTTATTCATTATCAAACTCTGAGAAAGAGCACTGTAGCACGTTGAGAACTCGCCCAATGCTACAATCAATTCAATTCAATCTCACTGTTTTATCAAAAGCTTGCAGATGGGATTTCTGACGTTAGACTATACTTATTAATCAACTGACGTCACAATCAAAATTCAGTACAAAAAACTCAAATATCTTTCTCCTGATTAAACTGCTGCATTTGTATCGAAATCAGTTAAAGTGAGGATCATTTGATTTCAGTTCGCCAATGAAAGATGAAGCACTGCCTGCCGAATGAAACTGATTTGTTCAGGATGTTAAATCGAGTTCAAGAACAGACAGGTAAGCGAATATGTTTCATTCCAGTTTAATTGAATACTTTAGATTTCATGTTTACAACGAGATTACCTTTGAATTATAGTTCCTGAGTGTACTGGCTGTAGTTTGACTGATAGGCCAGGATCAGGAGAAACGAGTAGACTTGGCCTCATGTTGATAAAAACATCGATAGCCTACTAGCTATGCATATCTCATAATAGTAGGTTGTTTTACAAGAGGAAATCAGTAGAATAAATAGATATCTACAAACTTCACCACCAAGGCTATTTCAAAAAACACTTTTGCCTCTGAATAGTCTTTAGCAAGATTCTCTGTTTATTCGAGGATTGAAAGCTATACTATCTGTGTGTTGATATTAGCAATGGTAGTGCAGCAGTAAACTTAAAAGGCGTTTCACCACTTTTCAACAACTACTCTAAAAAATGTAAGACTACTTCCCCTCTCCCCTCCCCCTTCAAACAATGTTGCATTTCACCAAGTAGGAAGTTTGGGCTTGACATGCACAAAATACAGTGAGGAATAGCGTTATTTTCAAACAACATTCATCTGAGAGGAGAGAGCTTGACAATATTGTTTTTGGAATAGATTATATACTATAGTGAGGATAGTTGAAACAATACTAGGTTTTGCCGAGTAGGGGTTTGAGCCCCAACATGTGAAGTGCAAGATAAAGTGCAAGCTGCGTTATTCTCAAACAACATTGTTCTGTGGGGAGGGAAGGAAGTTATGTTGTTTTTGGCTTTCATTATAAACTATATTAACGATAAAATGACTTGGTACCAGTTCTCAAACCATCATATATCAAAAGGGTTAGTGACTTGTATAGGCTTAGTCGCAACCTAACTAACTAAGGACTTGGAGATAAAAGTTGTAAGATATGATTTGAGTGTTGGGTATTGCCAAGTAGAAGGTTTGTACCTTAACATAAGCAAGATGCATCAAGGAAGGGTTTTATCCTAACAGCATTGTTCTGAGGGGAATGGGAGACGAGAGGAAGGTATCCTTTTTGGATGGATAGTATACTTTCTAAGGAGAAAGTGAAATAATACCAGAATCTTAAAGTATCGTTTGTCGAAGAGAGTTGTTGATCTGTAGAGGCTTTATTGCACCTTTACTTACTAAGGTATCGAAATAAACATTTGGTACCACAAAATTCAACTTTCCTCACTTAGTGAACCCATAGCCTATGAAGCCGTAAATAATTATCTTTTCAATCTATTCCCTTCAATAATTAAGGATATTTCAGTTTGCAATAATACAAACATCTAAAATTAGCAAGCTTCAAAAATAATGAACTGATGATAATGTAAAAATGTTGAGATTATTGCTGTTGTGTTTGATCGAGAAGAGGATAAGCCTTGTTATGTTTAGTGTAGGGCGTACGTGCTACGTTTGCGTTTAAAGTTTAGTTTCATGTCTTATTGTGTCTATTATCAACTCCATTTGGATATATTTCACCGTGCACTACAGTCAAAGTTAGTATTTGAGTGATTGTAGCCCCAGTTCTTCGCTTTGTCAGGACTAAAACCAGAATCTCTGACGTGCTACACCACTTCCAGTAACAAGATATAGTATACTATACTTATCATAAATAAAGGCCGTTGCACGTTGGTAAAAGTTGATTTTCTCGTGCTTTTCCGGTGCATTTAAGGTCAAGAATATGATTGATAACTTGTTTAAAGTTATGCACGGCTGTTAATTTATTCATTGAATCAAAAAACGGTTTAAAACAGTCATTTATTCATTATCAAACTCTGAGAAAGAGCACTGTAGCACGTTGAGAACTCGCCCAATGCTACAATCAATTCAATTCAATCTCACTGTTTTATCAAAAGCTTGCAGATGGGATTTCTGACGTTAGACTATACTTATTAATCAACTGACGTCACAATCAAAATTCAGTACAAAAAACTCAAATATCTTTCTCCTGATTAAACTGCTGCATTTGTATCGAAATCAGTTAAAGTGAGGATCATTTGATTTCAGTTCGCCAATGAAAGATGAAGCACTGCCTGCCGAATGAAACTGATTTGTTCAGGATGTTAAATCGAGTTCAAGAACAGACAGGTAAGCGAATATGTTTCATTCCAGTTTAATTGAATACTTTAGATTTCATGTTTACAACGAGATTACCTTTGAATTATAGTTCCTGAGTGTACTGGCTGTAGTTTGACTGATAGGCCAGGATCAGGAGAAACGAGTAGACTTGGCCTCATGTTGATAAAAACATCGATAGCCTACTAGCTATGCATATCTCATAATAGTAGGTTGTTTTACAAGAGGAAATCAGTAGAATAAATAGATATCTACAAACTTCACCACCAAGGCTATTTCAAAAAACACTTTTGCCTCTGAATAGTCTTTAGCAAGATTCTCTGTTTATTCGAGGATTGAAAGCTATACTATCTGTGTGTTGATATTAGCAATGGTAGTGCAGCAGTAAACTTAAAAGGCGTTTCACCACTTTTCAACAACTACTCTAAAAAATGTAAGACTACTTCCCCTCTCCCCTCCCCCTTCAAACAATGTTGCATTTCACCAAGTAGGAAGTTTGGGCTTGACATGCACAAAATACAGTGAGGAATAGCGTTATTTTCAAACAACATTCATCTGAGAGGAGAGAGCTTGACAATATTGTTTTTGGAATAGATTATATACTATAGTGAGGATAGTTGAAACAATACTAGGTTTTGCCGAGTAGGGGTTTGAGCCCCAACATGTGAAGTGCAAGATAAAGTGCAAGCTGCGTTATTCTCAAACAACATTGTTCTGTGGGGAGGGAAGGAAGTTATGTTGTTTTTGGCTTTCATTATAAACTATATTAACGATAAAATGACTTGGTACCAGTTCTCAAACCATCATATATCAAAAGGGTTAGTGACTTGTATAGGCTTAGTCGCAACCTAACTAACTAAGGACTTGGAGATAAAAGTTGTAAGATATGATTTGAGTGTTGGGTATTGCCAAGTAGAAGGTTTGTACCTTAACATAAGCAAGATGCATCAAGGAAGGGTTTTATCCTAACAGCATTGTTCTGAGGGGAATGGGAGACGAGAGGAAGGTATCCTTTTTGGATGGATAGTATACTTTCTAAGGAGAAAGTGAAATAATACCAGAATCTTAAAGTATCGTTTGTCGAAGAGAGTTGTTGATCTGTAGAGGCTTTATTGCACCTTTACTTACTAAGGTATCGAAATAAACATTTGGTACCACAAAATTCAACTTTCCTCACTTAGTGAACCCATAGCCTATGAAGCCGTAAATAATTATCTTTTCAATCTATTCCCTTCAATAATTAAGGATATTTCAGTTTGCAATAATACAAACATCTAAAATTAGCAAGCTTCAAAAATAATGAACTGATGATAATGTAAAAATGTTGAGATTATTGCTGTTGTGTTTGATCGAGAAGAGGATAAGCCTTGTTATGTTTAGTGTAGGGCGTACGTGCTACGTTTGCGTTTAAAGTTTAGTTTCATGTCTTATTGTGTCTATTATCAACTCCATTTGGATATATTTCACCGTGCACTACAGTCAAAGTTAGTATTTGAGTGATTGTAGCCCCAGTTCTTCGCTTTGTCAGGACTAAAACCAGAATCTCTGACGTGCTACACCACTTCCAGTAACAAGATATAGTATACTATACTTATCATAAATAAAGGCCGTTGCACGTTGGTAAAAGTTGATTTTCTCGTGCTTTTCCGGTGCATTTAAGGTCAAGAATATGATTGATAACTTGTTTAAAGTTATGCACGGCTGTTAATTTATTCATTGAATCAAAAAACGGTTTAAAACAGTCATTTATTCATTATCAAACTCTGAGAAAGAGCACTGTAGCACGTTGAGAACTCGCCCAATGCTACAATCAATTCAATTCAATCTCACTGTTTTATCAAAAGCTTGCAGATGGGATTTCTGACGTTAGACTATACTTATTAATCAACTGACGTCACAATCAAAATTCAGTACAAAAAACTCAAATATCTTTCTCCTGATTAAACTGCTGCATTTGTATCGAAATCAGTTAAAGTGAGGATCATTTGATTTCAGTTCGCCAATGAAAGATGAAGCACTGCCTGCCGAATGAAACTGATTTGTTCAGGATGTTAAATCGAGTTCAAGAACAGACAGGTAAGCGAATATGTTTCATTCCAGTTTAATTGAATACTTTAGATTTCATGTTTACAACGAGATTACCTTTGAATTATAGTTCCTGAGTGTACTGGCTGTAGTTTGACTGATAGGCCAGGATCAGGAGAAACGAGTAGACTTGGCCTCATGTTGATAAAAACATCGATAGCCTACTAGCTATGCATATCTCATAATAGTAGGTTGTTTTACAAGAGGAAATCAGTAGAATAAATAGATATCTACAAACTTCACCACCAAGGCTATTTCAAAAAACACTTTTGCCTCTGAATAGTCTTTAGCAAGATTCTCTGTTTATTCGAGGATTGAAAGCTATACTATCTGTGTGTTGATATTAGCAATGGTAGTGCAGCAGTAAACTTAAAAGGCGTTTCACCACTTTTCAACAACTACTCTAAAAAATGTAAGACTACTTCCCCTCTCCCCTCCCCCTTCAAACAATGTTGCATTTCACCAAGTAGGAAGTTTGGGCTTGACATGCACAAAATACAGTGAGGAATAGCGTTATTTTCAAACAACATTCATCTGAGAGGAGAGAGCTTGACAATATTGTTTTTGGAATAGATTATATACTATAGTGAGGATAGTTGAAACAATACTAGGTTTTGCCGAGTAGGGGTTTGAGCCCCAACATGTGAAGTGCAAGATAAAGTGCAAGCTGCGTTATTCTCAAACAACATTGTTCTGTGGGGAGGGAAGGAAGTTATGTTGTTTTTGGCTTTCATTATAAACTATATTAACGATAAAATGACTTGGTACCAGTTCTCAAACCATCATATATCAAAAGGGTTAGTGACTTGTATAGGCTTAGTCGCAACCTAACTAACTAAGGACTTGGAGATAAAAGTTGTAAGATATGATTTGAGTGTTGGGTATTGCCAAGTAGAAGGTTTGTACCTTAACATAAGCAAGATGCATCAAGGAAGGGTTTTATCCTAACAGCATTGTTCTGAGGGGAATGGGAGACGAGAGGAAGGTATCCTTTTTGGATGGATAGTATACTTTCTAAGGAGAAAGTGAAATAATACCAGAATCTTAAAGTATCGTTTGTCGAAGAGAGTTGTTGATCTGTAGAGGCTTTATTGCACCTTTACTTACTAAGGTATCGAAATAAACATTTGGTACCACAAAATTCAACTTTCCTCACTTAGTGAACCCATAGCCTATGAAGCCGTAAATAATTATCTTTTCAATCTATTCCCTTCAATAATTAAGGATATTTCAGTTTGCAATAATACAAACATCTAAAATTAGCAAGCTTCAAAAATAATGAACTGATGATAATGTAAAAATGTTGAGATTATTGCTGTTGTGTTTGATCGAGAAGAGGATAAGCCTTGTTATGTTTAGTGTAGGGCGTACGTGCTACGTTTGCGTTTAAAGTTTAGTTTCATGTCTTATTGTGTCTATTATCAACTCCATTTGGATATATTTCACCGTGCACTACAGTCAAAGTTAGTATTTGAGTGATTGTAGCCCCAGTTCTTCGCTTTGTCAGGACTAAAACCAGAATCTCTGACGTGCTACACCACTTCCAGTAACAAGATATAGTATACTATACTTATCATAAATAAAGGCCGTTGCACGTTGGTAAAAGTTGATTTTCTCGTGCTTTTCCGGTGCATTTAAGGTCAAGAATATGATTGATAACTTGTTTAAAGTTATGCACGGCTGTTAATTTATTCATTGAATCAAAAAACGGTTTAAAACAGTCATTTATTCATTATCAAACTCTGAGAAAGAGCACTGTAGCACGTTGAGAACTCGCCCAATGCTACAATCAATTCAATTCAATCTCACTGTTTTATCAAAAGCTTGCAGATGGGATTTCTGACGTTAGACTATACTTATTAATCAACTGACGTCACAATCAAAATTCAGTACAAAAAACTCAAATATCTTTCTCCTGATTAAACTGCTGCATTTGTATCGAAATCAGTTAAAGTGAGGATCATTTGATTTCAGTTCGCCAATGAAAGATGAAGCACTGCCTGCCGAATGAAACTGATTTGTTCAGGATGTTAAATCGAGTTCAAGAACAGACAGGTAAGCGAATATGTTTCATTCCAGTTTAATTGAATACTTTAGATTTCATGTTTACAACGAGATTACCTTTGAATTATAGTTCCTGAGTGTACTGGCTGTAGTTTGACTGATAGGCCAGGATCAGGAGAAACGAGTAGACTTGGCCTCATGTTGATAAAAACATCGATAGCCTACTAGCTATGCATATCTCATAATAGTAGGTTGTTTTACAAGAGGAAATCAGTAGAATAAATAGATATCTACAAACTTCACCACCAAGGCTATTTCAAAAAACACTTTTGCCTCTGAATAGTCTTTAGCAAGATTCTCTGTTTATTCGAGGATTGAAAGCTATACTATCTGTGTGTTGATATTAGCAATGGTAGTGCAGCAGTAAACTTAAAAGGCGTTTCACCACTTTTCAACAACTACTCTAAAAAATGTAAGACTACTTCCCCTCTCCCCTCCCCCTTCAAACAATGTTGCATTTCACCAAGTAGGAAGTTTGGGCTTGACATGCACAAAATACAGTGAGGAATAGCGTTATTTTCAAACAACATTCATCTGAGAGGAGAGAGCTTGACAATATTGTTTTTGGAATAGATTATATACTATAGTGAGGATAGTTGAAACAATACTAGGTTTTGCCGAGTAGGGGTTTGAGCCCCAACATGTGAAGTGCAAGATGCAGTGCAAGCTGCGTTATTCTCAAACAACATTGTTCTGTGGGGAGGGAAGGAAGTTATGTTGTTTTTGGCTTTCATTATAAACTATATTAACGATAAAATGACTTGGTACCAGTTCTCAAACCATCATATATCAAAAGGGTTAGTGACTTGTATAGGCTTAGTCGCAACCTAACTAACTAAGGACTTGGAGATAAAAGTTGTAAGATATGATTTGAGTGTTGGGTATTGCCAAGTAGAAGGTTTGTACCTTAACATAAGCAAGATGCATCAAGGAAGGGTTTTATCCTAACAGCATTGTTCTGAGGGGAATGGGAGACGAGAGGAAGGTATCCTTTTTGGATGGATAGTATACTTTCTAAGGAGAAAGTGAAATAATACCAGAATCTTAAAGTATCGTTTGTCGAAGAGAGTTGTTGATCTGTAGAGGCTTTATTGCACCTTTACTTACTAAGGTATCGAAATAAACATTTGGTACCACAAAATTCAACTTTCCTCACTTAGTGAACCCATAGCCTATGAAGCCGTAAATAATTATCTTTTCAATCTATTCCCTTCAATAATTAAGGATATTTCAGTTTGCAATAATACAAACATCTAAAATTAGCAAGCTTCAAAAATAATGAACTGATGATAATGTAAAAATGTTGAGATTATTGCTGTTGTGTTTGATCGAGAAGAGGATAAGCCTTGTTATGTTTAGTGTAGGGCGTACGTGCTACGTTTGCGTTTAAAGTTTAGTTTCATGTCTTATTGTGTCTATTATCAACTCCATTTGGATATATTTCACCGTGCACTACAGTCAAAGTTAGTATTTGAGTGATTGTAGCCCCAGTTCTTCGCTTTGTCAGGACTAAAACCAGAATCTCTGACGTGCTACACCACTTCCAGTAACAAGATATAGTATACTATACTTATCATAAATAAAGGCCGTTGCACGTTGGTAAAAGTTGATTTTCTCGTGCTTTTCCGGTGCATTTAAGGTCAAGAATATGATTGATAACTTGTTTAAAGTTATGCACGGCTGTTAATTTATTCATTGAATCAAAAAACGGTTTAAAACAGTCATTTATTCATTATCAAACTCTGAGAAAGAGCACTGTAGCACGTTGAGAACTCGCCCAATGCTACAATCAATTCAATTCAATCTCACTGTTTTATCAAAAGCTTGCAGATGGGATTTCTGACGTTAGACTATACTTATTAATCAACTGACGTCACAATCAAAATTCAGTACAAAAAACTCAAATATCTTTCTCCTGATTAAACTGCTGCATTTGTATCGAAATCAGTTAAAGTGAGGATCATTTGATTTCAGTTCGCCAATGAAAGATGAAGCACTGCCTGCCGAATGAAACTGATTTGTTCAGGATGTTAAATCGAGTTCAAGAACAGACAGGTAAGCGAATATGTTTCATTCCAGTTTAATTGAATACTTTAGATTTCATGTTTACAACGAGATTACCTTTGAATTATAGTTCCTGAGTGTACTGGCTGTAGTTTGACTGATAGGCCAGGATCAGGAGAAACGAGTAGACTTGGCCTCATGTTGATAAAAACATCGATAGCCTACTAGCTATGCATATCTCATAATAGTAGGTTGTTTTACAAGAGGAAATCAGTAGAATAAATAGATATCTACAAACTTCACCACCAAGGCTATTTCAAAAAACACTTTTGCCTCTGAATAGTCTTTAGCAAGATTCTCTGTTTATTCGAGGATTGAAAGCTATACTATCTGTGTGTTGATATTAGCAATGGTAGTGCAGCAGTAAACTTAAAAGGCGTTTCACCACTTTTCAACAACTACTCTAAAAAATGTAAGACTACTTCCCCTCTCCCCTCCCCCTTCAAACAATGTTGCATTTCACCAAGTAGGAAGTTTGGGCTTGACATGCACAAAATACAGTGAGGAATAGCGTTATTTTCAAACAACATTCATCTGAGAGGAGAGAGCTTGACAATATTGTTTTTGGAATAGATTATATACTATAGTGAGGATAGTTGAAACAATACTAGGTTTTGCCGAGTAGGGGTTTGAGCCACAACATGTGAAGTGCAAGATGCAGTGCAAGCTGCGTTATTCTCAAACAACATTGTTCTGTGGGGAGGGAAGGAAGTTATGTTGTTTTTGGCTTTCATTATAAACTATATTAACGATAAAATGACTTGGTACCAGTTCTCAAACCATCATATATCAAAAGGGTTAGTGACTTGTATAGGCTTAGTCGCAACCTAACTAACTAAGGACTTGGAGATAAAAGTTGTAAGATATGATTTGAGTGTTGGGTATTGCCAAGTAGAAGGTTTGTACCTTAACATAAGCAAGATGCATCAAGGAAGGGTTTTATCCTAACAGCATTGTTCTGAGGGGAATGGGAGACGAGAGGAAGGTATCCTTTTTGGATGGATAGTATACTTTCTAAGGAGAAAGTGAAATAATACCAGAATCTTAAAGTATCGTTTGTCGAAGAGAGTTGTTGATCTGTAGAGGCTTTATTGCACCTTTACTTACTAAGGTATCGAAATAAACATTTGGTACCACAAAATTCAACTTTCCTCACTTAGTGAACCCATAGCCTATGAAGCCGTAAATAATTATCTTTTCAATCTATTCCCTTCAATAATTAAGGATATTTCAGTTTGCAATAATACAAACATCTAAAATTAGCAAGCTTCAAAAATAATGAACTGATGATAATGTAAAAATGTTGAGATTATTGCTGTTGTGTTTGATCGAGAAGAGGATAAGCCTTGTTATGTTTAGTGTAGGGCGTACGTGCTACGTTTGCGTTTAAAGTTTAGTTTCATGTCTTATTGTGTCTATTATCAACTCCATTTGGATATATTTCACCGTGCACTACAGTCAAAGTTAGTATTTGAGTGATTGTAGCCCCAGTTCTTCGCTTTGTCAGGACTAAAACCAGAATCTCTGACGTGCTACACCACTTCCAGTAACAAGATATAGTATACTATACTTATCATAAATAAAGGCCGTTGCACGTTGGTAAAAGTTGATTTTCTCGTGCTTTTCCGGTGCATTTAAGGTCAAGAATATGATTGATAACTTGTTTAAAGTTATGCACGGCTGTTAATTTATTCATTGAATCAAAAAACGGTTTAAAACAGTCATTTATTCATTATCAAACTCTGAGAAAGAGCACTGTAGCACGTTGAGAACTCGCCCAATGCTACAATCAATTCAATTCAATCTCACTGTTTTATCAAAAGCTTGCAGATGGGATTTCTGACGTTAGACTATACTTATTAATCAACTGACGTCACAATCAAAATTCAGTACAAAAAACTCAAATATCTTTCTCCTGATTAAACTGCTGCATTTGTATCGAAATCAGTTAAAGTGAGGATCATTTGATTTCAGTTCGCCAATGAAAGATGAAGCACTGCCTGCCGAATGAAACTGATTTGTTCAGGATGTTAAATCGAGTTCAAGAACAGACAGGTAAGCGAATATGTTTCATTCCAGTTTAATTGAATACTTTAGATTTCATGTTTACAACGAGATTACCTTTGAATTATAGTTCCTGAGTGTACTGGCTGTAGTTTGACTGATAGGCCAGGATCAGGAGAAACGAGTAGACTTGGCCTCATGTTGATAAAAACATCGATAGCCTACTAGCTATGCATATCTCATAATAGTAGGTTGTTTTACAAGAGGAAATCAGTAGAATAAATAGATATCTACAAACTTCACCACCAAGGCTATTTCAAAAAACACTTTTGCCTCTGAATAGTCTTTAGCAAGATTCTCTGTTTATTCGAGGATTGAAAGCTATACTATCTGTGTGTTGATATTAGCAATGGTAGTGCAGCAGTAAACTTAAAAGGCGTTTCACCACTTTTCAACAACTACTCTAAAAAATGTAAGACTACTTCCCCTCTCCCCTCCCCCTTCAAACAATGTTGCATTTCACCAAGTAGGAAGTTTGGGCTTGACATGCACAAAATACAGTGAGGAATAGCGTTATTTTCAAACAACATTCATCTGAGAGGAGAGAGCTTGACAATATTGTTTTTGGAATAGATTATATACTATAGTGAGGATAGTTGAAACAATACTAGGTTTTGCCGAGTAGGGGTTTGAGCCCCAACATGTGAAGTGCAAGATGCAGTGCAAGCTGCGTTATTCTCAAACAACATTGTTCTGTGGGGAGGGAAGGAAGTTATGTTGTTTTTGGCTTTCATTATAAACTATATTAACGATAAAATGACTTGGTACCAGTTCTCAAACCATCATATATCAAAAGGGTTAGTGACTTGTATAGGCTTAGTCGCAACCTAACTAACTAAGGACTTGGAGATAAAAGTTGTAAGATATGATTTGAGTGTTGGGTATTGCCAAGTAGAAGGTTTGTACCTTAACATAAGCAAGATGCATCAAGGAAGGGTTTTATCCTAACAGCATTGTTCTGAGGGGAATGGGAGACGAGAGGAAGGTATCCTTTTTGGATGGATAGTATACTTTCTAAGGAGAAAGTGAAATAATACCAGAATCTTAAAGTATCGTTTGTCGAAGAGAGTTGTTGATCTGTAGAGGCTTTATTGCACCTTTACTTACTAAGGTATCGAAATAAACATTTGGTACCACAAAATTCAACTTTCCTCACTTAGTGAACCCATAGCCTATGAAGCCGTAAATAATTATCTTTTCAATCTATTCCCTTCAATAATTAAGGATATTTCAGTTTGCAATAATACAAACATCTAAAATTAGCAAGCTTCAAAAATAATGAACTGATGATAATGTAAAAATGTTGAGATTATTGCTGTTGTGTTTGATCGAGAAGAGGATAAGCCTTGTTATGTTTAGTGTAGGGCGTACGTGCTACGTTTGCGTTTAAAGTTTAGTTTCATGTCTTATTGTGTCTATTATCAACTCCATTTGGATATATTTCACCGTGCACTACAGTCAAAGTTAGTATTTGAGTGATTGTAGCCCCAGTTCTTCGCTTTGTCAGGACTAAAACCAGAATCTCTGACGTGCTACACCACTTCCAGTAACAAGATATAGTATACTATACTTATCATAAATAAAGGCCGTTGCACGTTGGTAAAAGTTGATTTTCTCGTGCTTTTCCGGTGCATTTAAGGTCAAGAATATGATTGATAACTTGTTTAAAGTTATGCACGGCTGTTAATTTATTCATTGAATCAAAAAACGGTTTAAAACAGTCATTTATTCATTATCAAACTCTGAGAAAGAGCACTGTAGCACGTTGAGAACTCGCCCAATGCTACAATCAATTCAATTCAATCTCACTGTTTTATCAAAAGCTTGCAGATGGGATTTCTGACGTTAGACTATACTTATTAATCAACTGACGTCACAATCAAAATTCAGTACAAAAAACTCAAATATCTTTCTCCTGATTAAACTGCTGCATTTGTATCGAAATCAGTTAAAGTGAGGATCATTTGATTTCAGTTCGCCAATGAAAGATGAAGCACTGCCTGCCGAATGAAACTGATTTGTTCAGGATGTTAAATCGAGTTCAAGAACAGACAGGTAAGCGAATATGTTTCATTCCAGTTTAATTGAATACTTTAGATTTCATGTTTACAACGAGATTACCTTTGAATTATAGTTCCTGAGTGTACTGGCTGTAGTTTGACTGATAGGCCAGGATCAGGAGAAACGAGTAGACTTGGCCTCATGTTGATAAAAACATCGATAGCCTACTAGCTATGCATATCTCATAATAGTAGGTTGTTTTACAAGAGGAAATCAGTAGAATAAATAGATATCTACAAACTTCACCACCAAGGCTATTTCAAAAAACACTTTTGCCTCTGAATAGTCTTTAGCAAGATTCTCTGTTTATTCGAGGATTGAAAGCTATACTATCTGTGTGTTGATATTAGCAATGGTAGTGCAGCAGTAAACTTAAAAGGCGTTTCACCACTTTTCAACAACTACTCTAAAAAATGTAAGACTACTTCCCCTCTCCCCTCCCCCTTCAAACAATGTTGCATTTCACCAAGTAGGAAGTTTGGGCTTGACATGCACAAAATACAGTGAGGAATAGCGTTATTTTCAAACAACATTCATCTGAGAGGAGAGAGCTTGACAATATTGTTTTTGGAATAGATTATATACTATAGTGAGGATAGTTGAAACAATACTAGGTTTTGCCGAGTAGGGGTTTGAGCCCCAACATGTGAAGTGCAAGATAAAGTGCAAGCTGCGTTATTCTCAAACAACATTGTTCTGTGGGGAGGGAAGGAAGTTATGTTGTTTTTGGCTTTCATTATAAACTATATTAACGATAAAATGACTTGGTACCAGTTCTCAAACCATCATATATCAAAAGGGTTAGTGACTTGTATAGGCTTAGTCGCAACCTAACTAACTAAGGACTTGGAGATAAAAGTTGTAAGATATGATTTGAGTGTTGGGTATTGCCAAGTAGAAGGTTTGTACCTTAACATAAGCAAGATGCATCAAGGAAGGGTTTTATCCTAACAGCATTGTTCTGAGGGGAATGGGAGACGAGAGGAAGGTATCCTTTTTGGATGGATAGTATACTTTCTAAGGAGAAAGTGAAATAATACCAGAATCTTAAAGTATCGTTTGTCGAAGAGAGTTGTTGATCTGTAGAGGCTTTATTGCACCTTTACTTACTAAGGTATCGAAATAAACATTTGGTACCACAAAATTCAACTTTCCTCACTTAGTGAACCCATAGCCTATGAAGCCGTAAATAATTATCTTTTCAATCTATTCCCTTCAATAATTAAGGATATTTCAGTTTGCAATAATACAAACATCTAAAATTAGCAAGCTTCAAAAATAATGAACTGATGATAATGTAAAAATGTTGAGATTATTGCTGTTGTGTTTGATCGAGAAGAGGATAAGCCTTGTTATGTTTAGTGTAGGGCGTACGTGCTACGTTTGCGTTTAAAGTTTAGTTTCATGTCTTATTGTGTCTATTATCAACTCCATTTGGATATATTTCACCGTGCACTACAGTCAAAGTTAGTATTTGAGTGATTGTAGCCCCAGTTCTTCGCTTTGTCAGGACTAAAACCAGAATCTCTGACGTGCTACACCACTTCCAGTAACAAGATATAGTATACTATACTTATCATAAATAAAGGCCGTTGCACGTTGGTAAAAGTTGATTTTCTCGTGCTTTTCCGGTGCATTTAAGGTCAAGAATATGATTGATAACTTGTTTAAAGTTATGCACGGCTGTTAATTTATTCATTGAATCAAAAAACGGTTTAAAACAGTCATTTATTCATTATCAAACTCTGAGAAAGAGCACTGTAGCACGTTGAGAACTCGCCCAATGCTACAATCAATTCAATTCAATCTCACTGTTTTATCAAAAGCTTGCAGATGGGATTTCTGACGTTAGACTATACTTATTAATCAACTGACGTCACAATCAAAATTCAGTACAAAAAACTCAAATATCTTTCTCCTGATTAAACTGTTGCATTTGTATCGAAATCAGTTAAAGTGAGGATCATTTGATTTCAGTTCGCCAATGAAAGATGAAGCACTGCCTGCCGAATGAAACTGATTTGTTCAGGATGTTAAATCGAGTTCAAGAACAGACAGGTAAGCGAATATGTTTCATTCCAGTTTAATTGAATACTTTAGATTTCATGTTTACAACGAGATTACCTTTGAATTATAGTTCCTGAGTGTACTGGCTGTAGTTTGACTGATAGGCCAGGATCAGGAGAAACGAGTAGACTTGGCCTCATGTTGATAAAAACATCGATAGCCTACTAGCTATGCATATCTCATAATAGTAGGTTGTTTTACAAGAGGAAATCAGTAGAATAAATAGATATCTACAAACTTCACCACCAAGGCTATTTCAAAAAACACTTTTGCCTCTGAATAGTCTTTAGCAAGATTCTCTGTTTATTCGAGGATTGAAAGCTATACTATCTGTGTGTTGATATTAGCAATGGTAGTGCAGCAGTAAACTTAAAAGGCGTTTCACCACTTTTCAACAACTACTCTAAAAAATGTAAGACTACTTCCCCTCTCCCCTCCCCCTTCAAACAATGTTGCATTTCACCAAGTAGGAAGTTTGGGCTTGACATGCACAAAATACAGTGAGGAATAGCGTTATTTTCAAACAACATTCATCTGAGAGGAGAGAGCTTGACAATATTGTTTTTGGAATAGATTATATACTATAGTGAGGATAGTTGAAACAATACTAGGTTTTGCCGAGTAGGGGTTTGAGCCCCAACATGTGAAGTGCAAGATGCAGTGCAAGCTGCGTTATTCTCAAACAACATTGTTCTGTGGGGAGGGAAGGAAGTTATGTTGTTTTTGGCTTTCATTATAAACTATATTAACGATAAAATGACTTGGTACCAGTTCTCAAACCATCATATATCAAAAGGGTTAGTGACTTGTATAGGCTTAGTCGCAACCTAACTAACTAAGGACTTGGAGATAAAAGTTGTAAGATATGATTTGAGTGTTGGGTATTGCCAAGTAGAAGGTTTGTACCTTAACATAAGCAAGATGCATCAAGGAAGGGTTTTATCCTAACAGCATTGTTCTGAGGGGAATGGGAGACGAGAGGAAGGTATCCTTTTTGGATGGATAGTATACTTTCTAAGGAGAAAGTGAAATAATACCAGAATCTTAAAGTATCGTTTGTCGAAGAGAGTTGTTGATCTGTAGAGGCTTTATTGCACCTTTACTTACTAAGGTATCGAAATAAACATTTGGTACCACAAAATTCAACTTTCCTCACTTAGTGAACCCATAGCCTATGAAGCCGTAAATAATTATCTTTTCAATCTATTCCCTTCAATAATTAAGGATATTTCAGTTTGCAATAATACAAACATCTAAAATTAGCAAGCTTCAAAAATAATGAACTGATGATAATGTAAAAATGTTGAGATTATTGCTGTTGTGTTTGATCGAGAAGAGGATAAGCCTTGTTATGTTTAGTGTAGGGCGTACGTGCTACGTTTGCGTTTAAAGTTTAGTTTCATGTCTTATTGTGTCTATTATCAACTCCATTTGGATATATTTCACCGTGCACTACAGTCAAAGTTAGTATTTGAGTGATTGTAGCCCCAGTTCTTCGCTTTGTCAGGACTAAAACCAGAATCTCTGACGTGCTACACCACTTCCAGTAACAAGATATAGTATACTATACTTATCATAAATAAAGGCCGTTGCACGTTGGTAAAAGTTGATTTTCTCGTGCTTTTCCGGTGCATTTAAGGTCAAGAATATGATTGATAACTTGTTTAAAGTTATGCACGGCTGTTAATTTATTCATTGAATCAAAAAACGGTTTAAAACAGTCATTTATTCATTATCAAACTCTGAGAAAGAGCACTGTAGCACGTTGAGAACTCGCCCAATGCTACAATCAATTCAATTCAATCTCACTGTTTTATCAAAAGCTTGCAGATGGGATTTCTGACGTTAGACTATACTTATTAATCAACTGACGTCACAATCAAAATTCAGTACAAAAAACTCAAATATCTTTCTCCTGATTAAACTGCTGCATTTGTATCGAAATCAGTT
This sequence comes from Pelagia noctiluca, assembly GCA_963924455.1. NCBI lineage: Eukaryota > Metazoa > Cnidaria > Scyphozoa > Semaeostomeae > Pelagiidae > Pelagia > Pelagia noctiluca. The sequence goes on along the minus strand of OZ004328.1, from coordinate 39,350 downwards.
AAAGTGAGGATCATTTGATTTCAGTTCGCCAATGAAAGATGAAGCACTGCCTGCCGAATGAAACTGATTTGTTCAGGATGTTAAATCGAGTTCAAGAACAGACAGGTAAGCGAATATGTTTCATTCCAGTTTAATTGAATACTTTAGATTTCATGTTTACAACGAGATTACCTTTGAATTATAGTTCCTGAGTGTACTGGCTGTAGTTTGACTGATAGGCCAGGATCAGGAGAAACGAGTAGACTTGGCCTCATGTTGATAAAAACATCGATAGCCTACTAGCTATGCATATCTCATAATAGTAGGTTGTTTTACAAGAGGAAATCAGTAGAATAAATAGATATCTACAAACTTCACCACCAAGGCTATTTCAAAAAACACTTTTGCCTCTGAATAGTCTTTAGCAAGATTCTCTGTTTATTCGAGGATTGAAAGCTATACTATCTGTGTGTTGATATTAGCAATGGTAGTGCAGCAGTAAACTTAAAAGGCGTTTCACCACTTTTCAACAACTACTCTAAAAAATGTAAGACTACTTCCCCTCTCCCCTCCCCCTTCAAACAATGTTGCATTTCACCAAGTAGGAAGTTTGGGCTTGACATGCACAAAATACAGTGAGGAATAGCGTTATTTTCAAACAACATTCATCTGAGAGGAGAGAGCTTGACAATATTGTTTTTGGAATAGATTATATACTATAGTGAGGATAGTTGAAATAATACTAGGTTTTGCCGAGTAGGGGTTTGAGCCCCAACATGTGAAGTGCAAGATAAAGTGCAAGCTGCGTTATTCTCAAACAACATTGTTCTGTGGGGAGGGAAGGAAGTTATGTTGTTTTTGGCTTTCATTATAAACTATATTAACGATAAAATGACTTGGTACCAGTTCTCAAACCATCATATATCAAAAGGGTTAGTGACTTGTATAGGCTTAGTCGCAACCTAACTAACTAAGGACTTGGAGATAAAAGTTGTAAGATATGATTTGAGTGTTGGGTATTGCCAAGTAGAAGGTTTGTACCTTAACATAAGCAAGATGCATCAAGGAAGGGTTTTATCCTAACAGCATTGTTCTGAGGGGAATGGGAGACGAGAGGAAGGTATCCTTTTTGGATGGATAGTATACTTTCTAAGGAGAAAGTGAAATAATACCAGAATCTTAAAGTATCGTTTGTCGAAGAGAGTTGTTGATCTGTAGAGGCTTTATTGCACCTTTACTTACTAAGGTATCGAAATAAACATTTGGTACCACAAAATTCAACTTTCCTCACTTAGTGAACCCATAGCCTATGAAGCCGTAAATAATTATCTTTTCAATCTATTCCCTTCAATAATCAAGGATATTTCAGTTTGCAATAATACAAACATCTAAAATTAGCAAGCTTCAAAAATAATGAACTGATGATAATGTAAAAATGTTGAGATTATTGCTGTTGTGTTTGATCGAGAAGAGGATAAGCCTTGTTATGTTTAGTGTAGGGCGTACGTGCTACGTTTGCGTTTAAAGTTTAGTTTCATGTCTTATTGTGTCTATTATCAACTCCATTTGGATATATTTCACCGTGCACTACAGTCAAAGTTAGTATTTGAGTGATTGTAGCCCCAGTTCTTCGCTTTGTCAGGACTAAAACCAGAATCTCTGACGTGCTACACCACTTCCAGTAACAAGATATAGTATACTATACTTATCATAAATAAAGGCCGTTGCACGTTGGTTAAAGTTGATTTTCCTCTGTTTTTCCGGTGCATTTAAGGTCAAGAATATGATTGATAACTTGTTTAAAGTTATGCACGGCTTTAAATTTATTCATTGAATCGAAAAATGGTTTAAAACAGTCATTTATTCATTATCAAACTCTGAGAAAGAGCACTGTAGCACGTTGAGAACTCGCCCAATGCTACAATCAATTCAATTCAATCTCACTGTTTTATCAAAAGCTTGCAGATGGGATTTCTGACGTTAGACTATACTTATTAATCAACTGACGTCACAATCAAAATTCAGTACAAAAAACTCAAATATCTTTCTCCTGATTAAACTGTTGCATTTGTATCGAAATCAGTTAAAGTGAGGATCATTTGATTTCAGTTCGCCAATGAAAGATGAAGCACTGCCTGCCGAATGAAACTGATTTGTTCAGGATGTTAAATCGAGTTCAAGAACAGACAGGTAAGCGAATATGTTTCATTCCAGTTTAATTGAATACTTTAGATTTCATGTTTACAACGAGATTACCTTTGAATTATAGTTCCTGAGTGTACTGGCTGTAGTTTGACTGATAGGCCAGGATCAGGAGAAACGAGTAGACTTGGCCTCATGTTGATAAAAACATCGATAGCCTACTAGCTATGCATATCTCATAATAGTAGGTTGTTTTACAAGAGGAAATCAGTAGAATAAATAGATATCTACAAACTTCACCACCAAGGCTATTTCAAAAAACACTTTTGCCTCTGAATAGTCTTTAGCAAGATTCTCTGTTTATTCGAGGATTGAAAGCTATACTATCTGTGTGTTGATATTAGCAATGGTAGTGCAGCAGTAAACTTAAAAGGCGTTTCACCACTTTTCAACAACTACTCTAAAAAATGTAAGACTACTTCCCCTCTCCCCTCCCCCTTCAAACAATGTTGCATTTCACCAAGTAGGAAGTTTGGGCTTGACATGCACAAAATACAGTGAGGAATAGCGTTATTTTCAAACAACATTCATCTGAGAGGAGAGAGCTTGACAATATTGTTTTTGGAATAGATTATATACTATAGTGAGGATAGTTGAAACAATACTAGGTTTTGCCGAGTAGGGGTTTGAGCCCCAACATGTGAAGTGCAAGATGCAGTGCAAGCTGCGTTATTCTCAAACAACATTGTTCTGTGGGGAGGGAAGGAAGTTATGTTGTTTTTGGCTTTCATTATAAACTATATTAACGATAAAATGACTTGGTACCAGTTCTCAAACCATCATATATCAAAAGGGTTAGTGACTTGTATAGGCTTAGTCGCAACCTAACTAACTAAGGACTTGGAGATAAAAGTTGTAAGATATGATTTGAGTGTTGGGTATTGCCAAGTAGAAGGTTTGTACCTTAACATAAGCAAGATGCATCAAGGAAGGGTTTTATCCTAACAGCATTGTTCTGAGGGGAATGGGAGACGAGAGGAAGGTATCCTTTTTGGATGGATAGTATACTTTCTAAGGAGAAAGTGAAATAATACCAGAATCTTAAAGTATCGTTTGTCGAAGAGAGTTGTTGATCTGTAGAGGCTTTATTGCACCTTTACTTACTAAGGTATCGAAATAAACATTTGGTACCACAAAATTCAACTTTCCTCACTTAGTGAACCCATAGCCTATGAAGCCGTAAATAATTATCTTTTCAATCTATTCCCTTCAATAATCAAGGATATTTCAGTTTGCAATAATACAAACATCTAAAATTAGCAAGCTTCAAAAATAATGAACTGATGATAATGTAAAAATGTTGAGATTATTGCTGTTGTGTTTGATCGAGAAGAGGATAAGCCTTGTTATGTTTAGTGTAGGGCGTACGTGCTACGTTTGCGTTTAAAGTTTAGTTTCATGTCTTATTGTGTCTATTATCAACTCCATTTGGATATATTTCACCGTGCACTACAGTCAAAGTTAGTATTTGAGTGATTGTAGCCCCAGTTCTTCGCTTTGTCAGGACTAAAACCAGAATCTCTGACGTGCTACACCACTTCCAGTAACAAGATATAGTATACTATACTTATCATAAATAAAGGCCGTTGCACGTTGGTTAAAGTTGATTTTCCTCTGTTTTTCCGGTGCATTTAAGGTCAAGAATATGATTGATAACTTGTTTAAAGTTATGCACGGCTGTAAATTTATTCATTGAATCGAAAAATGGTTTAAAACAGTCATTTATTCATTATCAAACTCTGAGAAAGAGCACTGTAGCACGTTGAGAACTCGCCCAATGCTACAATCAATTCAATTCAATCTCACTGTTTTATCAAAAGCTTGCAGATGGGATTTCTGACGTTAGACTATACTTATTAATCAACTGACGTCACAATCAAAATTCAGTACAAAAAACTCAAATATCTTTCTCCTGATTAAACTGTTGCATTTGTATCGAAATCAGTTAAAGTGAGGATCATTTGATTTCAGTTCGCCAATGAAAGATGAAGCACTGCCTGCCGAATGAAACTGATTTGTTCAGGATGTTAAATCGAGTTCAAGAACAGACAGGTAAGCGAATATGTTTCATTCCAGTTTAATTGAATACTTTAGATTTCATGTTTACAACGAGATTACCTTTGAATTATAGTTCCTGAGTGTACTGGCTGTAGTTTGACTGATAGGCCAGGATCAGGAGAAACGAGTAGACTTGGCCTCATGTTGATAAAAACATCGATAGCCTACTAGCTATGCATATCTCATAATAGTAGGTTGTTTTACAAGAGGAAATCAGTAGAATAAATAGATATCTACAAACTTCACCACCAAGGCTATTTCAAAAAACACTTTTGCCTCTGAATAGTCTTTAGCAAGATTCTCTGTTTATTCGAGGATTGAAAGCTATACTATCTGTGTGTTGATATTAGCAATGGTAGTGCAGCAGTAAACTTAAAAGGCGTTTCACCACTTTTCAACAACTACTCTAAAAAATGTAAGACTACTTCCCCTCTCCCCTCCCCCTTCAAACAATGTTGCATTTCACCAAGTAGGAAGTTTGGGCTTGACATGCACAAAATACAGTGAGGAATAGCGTTATTTTCAAACAACATTCATCTGAGAGGAGAGAGCTTGACAATATTGTTTTTGGAATAGATTATATACTATAGTGAGGATAGTTGAAACAATACTAGGTTTTGCCGAGTAGGGGTTTGAGCCCCAACATGTGAAGTGCAAGATGCAGTGCAAGCTGCGTTATTCTCAAACAACATTGTTCTGTGGGGAGGGAAGGAAGTTATGTTGTTTTTGGCTTTCATTATAAACTATATTAACGATAAAATGACTTGGTACCAGTTCTCAAACCATCATATATCAAAAGGGTTAGTGACTTGTATAGGCTTAGTCGCAACCTAACTAACTAAGGACTTGGAGATAAAAGTTGTAAGATATGATTTGAGTGTTGGGTATTGCCAAGTAGAAGGTTTGTACCTTAACATAAGCAAGATGCATCAAGGAAGGGTTTTATCCTAACAGCATTGTTCTGAGGGGAATGGGAGACGAGAGGAAGGTATCCTTTTTGGATGGATAGTATACTTTCTAAGGAGAAAGTGAAATAATACCAGAATCTTAAAGTATCGTTTGTCGAAGAGAGTTGTTGATCTGTAGAGGCTTTATTGCACCTTTACTTACTAAGGTATCGAAATAAACATTTGGTACCACAAAATTCAACTTTCCTCACTTAGTGAACCCATAGCCTATGAAGCCGTAAATAATTATCTTTTCAATCTATTCCCTTCAATAATCAAGGATATTTCAGTTTGCAATAATACAAACATCTAAAATTAGCAAGCTTCAAAAATAATGAACTGATGATAATGTAAAAATGTTGAGATTATTGCTGTTGTGTTTGATCGAGAAGAGGATAAGCCTTGTTATGTTTAGTGTAGGGCGTACGTGCTACGTTTGCGTTTAAAGTTTAGTTTCATGTCTTATTGTGTCTATTATCAACTCCATTTGGATATATTTCACCGTGCACTACAGTCAAAGTTAGTATTTGAGTGATTGTAGCCCCAGTTCTTCGCTTTGTCAGGACTAAAACCAGAATCTCTGACGTGCTACACCACTTCCAGTAACAAGATATAGTATACTATACTTATCATAAATAAAGGCCGTTGCACGTTGGTAAAAGTTGATTTTCTCGTGCTTTTCCGGTGCATTTAAGGTCAAGAATATGATTGATAACTTGTTTAAAGTTATGCACGGCTGTTAATTTATTCATTGAATCAAAAAACGGTTTAAAACAGTCATTTATTCATTATCAAACTCTGAGAAAGAGCACTGTAGCACGTTGAGAACTCGCCCAATGCTACAATCAATTCAATTCAATCTCACTGTTTTATCAAAAGCTTGCAGATGGGATTTCTGACGTTAGACTATACTTATTAATCAACTGACGTCACAATCAAAATTCAGTACAAAAAACTCAAATATCTTTCTCCTGATTAAACTGCTGCATTTGTATCGAAATCAGTTAAAGTGAGGATCATTTGATTTCAGTTCGCCAATGAAAGATGAAGCACTGCCTGCCGAATGAAACTGATTTGTTCAGGATGTTAAATCGAGTTCAAGAACAGACAGGTAAGCGAATATGTTTCATTCCAGTTTAATTGAATACTTTAGATTTCATGTTTACAACGAGATTACCTTTGAATTATAGTTCCTGAGTGTACTGGCTGTAGTTTGACTGATAGGCCAGGATCAGGAGAAACGAGTAGACTTGGCCTCATGTTGATAAAAACATCGATAGCCTACTAGCTATGCATATCTCATAATAGTAGGTTGTTTTACAAGAGGAAATCAGTAGAATAAATAGATATCTACAAACTTCACCACCAAGGCTATTTCAAAAAACACTTTTGCCTCTGAATAGTCTTTAGCAAGATTCTCTGTTTATTCGAGGATTGAAAGCTATACTATCTGTGTGTTGATATTAGCAATGGTAGTGCAGCAGTAAACTTAAAAGGCGTTTCACCACTTTTCAACAACTACTCTAAAAAATGTAAGACTACTTCCCCTCTCCCCTCCCCCTTCAAACAATGTTGCATTTCACCAAGTAGGAAGTTTGGGCTTGACATGCACAAAATACAGTGAGGAATAGCGTTATTTTCAAACAACATTCATCTGAGAGGAGAGAGCTTGACAATATTGTTTTTGGAATAGATTATATACTATAGTGAGGATAGTTGAAATAATACTAGGTTTTGCCGAGTAGGGGTTTGAGCCCCAACATGTGAAGTGCAAGATAAAGTGCAAGCTGCGTTATTCTCAAACAACATTGTTCTGTGGGGAGGGAAGGAAGTTATGTTGTTTTTGGCTTTCATTATAAACTATATTAACGATAAAATGACTTGGTACCAGTTCTCAAACCATCATATATCAAAAGGGTTAGTGACTTGTATAGGCTTAGTCGCAACCTAACTAACTAAGGACTTGGAGATAAAAGTTGTAAGATATGATTTGAGTGTTGGGTATTGCCAAGTAGAAGGTTTGTACCTTAACATAAGCAAGATGCATCAAGGAAGGGTTTTATCCTAACAGCATTGTTCTGAGGGGAATGGGAGACGAGAGGAAGGTATCCTTTTTGGATGGATAGTATACTTTCTAAGGAGAAAGTGAAATAATACCAGAATCTTAAAGTATCGTTTGTCGAAGAGAGTTGTTGATCTGTAGAGGCTTTATTGCACCTTTACTTACTAAGGTATCGAAATAAACATTTGGTACCACAAAATTCAACTTTCCTCACTTAGTGAACCCATAGCCTATGAAGCCGTAAATAATTATCTTTTCAATCTATTCCCTTCAATAATCAAGGATATTTCAGTTTGCAATAATACAAACATCTAAAATTAGCAAGCTTCAAAAATAATGAACTGATGATAATGTAAAAATGTTGAGATTATTGCTGTTGTGTTTGATCGAGAAGAGGATAAGCCTTGTTATGTTTAGTGTAGGGCGTACGTGCTACGTTTGCGTTTAAAGTTTAGTTTCATGTCTTATTGTGTCTATTATCAACTCCATTTGGATATATTTCACCGTGCACTACAGTCAAAGTTAGTATTTGAGTGATTGTAGCCCCAGTTCTTCGCTTTGTCAGGACTAAAACCAGAATCTCTGACGTGCTACACCACTTCCAGTAGCAAGATATAGTATACTATACTTATCATAAATAAAGGCCGTTGCACGTTGGTAAAAGTTGATTTTCTCGTGCTTTTCCGGTGCATTTAAGGTCAAGAATATGATTGATAACTTGTTTAAAGTTATGCACGGCTGTTAATTTATTCATTGAATCAAAAAACGGTTTAAAACAGTCATTTATTCATTATCAAACTCTGAGAAAGAGCACTGTAGCACGTTGAGAACTCGCCCAATGCTACAATCAATTCAATTCAATCTCACTGTTTTATCAAAAGCTTGCAGATGGGATTTCTGACGTTAGACTATACTTATTAATCAACTGACGTCACAATCAAAATTCAGTACAAAAAACTCAAATATCTTTCTCCTGATTAAACTGCTGCATTTGTATCGAAATCAGTTAAAGTGAGGATCATTTGATTTCAGTTCGCCAATGAAAGATGAAGCACTGCCTGCCGAATGAAACTGATTTGTTCAGGATGTTAAATCGAGTTCAAGAACAGACAGGTAAGCGAATATGTTTCATTCCAGTTTAATTGAATACTTTAGATTTCATGTTTACAACGAGATTACCTTTGAATTATAGTTTCTGAGTGTACTGGCTGTAGTTTGACTGATAGGCCAGGATCAGGAGAAACGAGTAGACTTGGCCTCATGTTGATAAAAACATCGATAGCCTACTAGCTATGCATATCTCATAATAGTAGGTTGTTTTACAAGAGGAAATCAGTAGAATAAATAGATATCTACAAACTTCACCACCAAGGCTATTTCAAAAAACACTTTTGCCTCTGAATAGTCTTTAGCAAGATTCTCTGTTTATTCGAGGATTGAAAGCTATACTATCTGTGTGTTGATATTAGCAATGGTAGTGCAGCAGTAAACTTAAAAGGCGTTTCACCACTTTTCAACAACTACTCTAAAAAATGTAAGACTACTTCCCCTCTCCCCTCCCCCTTCAAACAATGTTGCATTTCACCAAGTAGGAAGTTTGGGCTTGACATGCACAAAATACAGTGAGGAATAGCGTTATTTTCAAACAACATTCATCTGAGAGGAGAGAGCTTGACAATATTGTTTTTGGAATAGATTATATACTATAGTGAGGATAGTTGAAACAATACTAGGTTTTGCCGAGTAGGGGTTTGAGCCCCAACATGTGAAGTGCAAGATGCAGTGCAAGCTGCGTTATTCTCAAACAACATTGTTCTGTGGGGAGGGAAGGAAGTTATGTTGTTTTTGGCTTTCATTATAAACTATATTAACGATAAAATGACTTGGTACCAGTTCTCAAACCATCATATATCAAAAGGGTTAGTGACTTGTATAGGCTTAGTCGCAACCTAACTAACTAAGGACTTGGAGATAAAAGTTGTAAGATATGATTTGAGTGTTGGGTATTGCCAAGTAGAAGGTTTGTACCTTAACATAAGCAAGATGCATCAAGGAAGGGTTTTATCCTAACAGCATTGTTCTGAGGGGAATGGGAGACGAGAGGAAGGTATCCTTTTTGGATGGATAGTATACTTTCTAAGGAGAAAGTGAAATAATACCAGAATCTTAAAGTATCGTTTGTCGAAGAGAGTTGTTGATCTGTAGAGGCTTTATTGCACCTTTACTTACTAAGGTATCGAAATAAACATTTGGTACCACAAAATTCAACTTTCCTCACTTAGTGAACCCATAGCCTATGAAGCCGTAAATAATTATCTTTTCAATCTATTCCCTTCAATAATCAAGGATATTTCAGTTTGCAATAATACAAACATCTAAAATTAGCAAGCTTCAAAAATAATGAACTGATGATAATGTAAAAATGTTGAGATTATTGCTGTTGTGTTTGATCGAGAAGAGGATAAGCCTTGTTATGTTTAGTGTAGGGCGTACGTGCTACGTTTGCGTTTAAAGTTTAGTTTCATGTCTTATTGTGTCTATTATCAACTCCATTTGGATATATTTCACCGTGCACTACAGTCAAAGTTAGTATTTGAGTGATTGTAGCCCCAGTTCTTCGCTTTGTCAGGACTAAAACCAGAATCTCTGACGTGCTACACCACTTCCAGTAACAAGATATAGTATACTATACTTATCATAAATAAAGGCCGTTGCACGTTGGTAAAAGTTGATTTTCTCGTGCTTTTCCGGTGCATTTAAGGTCAAGAATATGATTGATAACTTGTTTAAAGTTATGCACGGCTGTTAATTTATTCATTGAATCAAAAAACGGTTTAAAACAGTCATTTATTCATTATCAAACTCTGAGAAAGAGCACTGTAGCACGTTGAGAACTCGCCCAATGCTACAATCAATTCAATTCAATCTCACTGTTTTATCAAAAGCTTGCAGATGGGATTTCTGACGTTAGACTATACTTATTAATCAACTGACGTCACAATCAAAATTCAGTACAAAAAACTCAAATATCTTTCTCCTGATTAAACTGCTGCATTTGTATCGAAATCAGTTAAAGTGAGGATCATTTGATTTCAGTTCGCCAATGAAAGATGAAGCACTGCCTGCCGAATGAAACTGATTTGTTCAGGATGTTAAATCGAGTTCAAGAACAGACAGGTAAGCGAATATGTTTCATTCCAGTTTAATTGAATACTTTAGATTTCATGTTTACAACGAGATTACCTTTGAATTATTGTTCCTGAGTGTACTGGCTGTAGTTTGACTGATAGGCCAGGATCAGGAGAAACGAGTAGACTTGGCCTCATGTTGATAAAAACATCGATAGCCTACTAGCTATGCATATCTCATAATAGTAGGTTGTTTTACAAGAGGAAATCAGTAGAATAAATAGATATCTACAAACTTCACCACCAAGGCTATTTCAAAAAACACTTTTGCCTCTGAATAGTCTTTAGCAAGATTCTCTGTTTATTCGAGGATTGAAAGCTATACTATCTGTGTGTTGATATTAGCAATGGTAGTGCAGCAGTAAACTTAAAAGGCGTTTCACCACTTTTCAACAACTACTCTAAAAAATGTAAGACTACTTCCCCTCTCCCCTCCCCCTTCAAACAATGTTGCATTTCACCAAGTAGGAAGTTTGGGCTTGACATGCACAAAATACAGTGAGGAATAGCGTTATTTTCAAACAACATTCATCTGAGAGGAGAGAGCTTGACAATATTGTTTTTGGAATAGATTATATACTATAGTGAGGATAGTTGAAACAATACTAGGTTTTGCCGAGTAGGGGTTTGAGCCCCAACATGTGAAGTGCAAGATGCAGTGCAAGCTGCGTTATTCTCAAACAACATTGTTCTGTGGGGAGGGAAGGAAGTTATGTTGTTTTTGGCTTTCATTATAAACTATATTAACGATAAAATGACTTGGTACCAGTTCTCAAACCATCATATATCAAAAGGGTTAGTGACTTGTATAGGCTTAGTCGCAACCTAACTAACTAAGGACTTGGAGATAAAAGTTGTAAGATATGATTTGAGTGTTGGGTATTGCCAAGTAGAAGGTTTGTACCTTAACATAAGCAAGATGCATCAAGGAAGGGTTTTATCCTAACAGCATTGTTCTGAGGGGAATGGGAGACGAGAGGAAGGTATCCTTTTTGGATGGATAGTATACTTTCTAAGGAGAAAGTGAAATAATACCAGAATCTTAAAGTATCGTTTGTCGAAGAGAGTTGTTGATCTGTAGAGGCTTTATTGCACCTTTACTTACTAAGGTATCGAAATAAACATTTGGTACCACAAAATTCAACTTTCCTCACTTAGTGAACCCATAGCCTATGAAGCCGTAAATAATTATCTTTTCAATCTATTCCCTTCAATAATCAAGGATATTTCAGTTTGCAATAATACAAACATCTAAAATTAGCAAGCTTCAAAAATAATGAACTGATGATAATGTAAAAATGTTGAGATTATTGCTGTTGTGTTTGATCGAGAAGAGGATAAGCCTTGTTATGTTTAGTGTAGGGCGTACGTGCTACGTTTGCGTTTAAAGTTTAGTTTCATGTCTTATTGTGTCTATTATCAACTCCATTTGGATATATTTCACCGTGCACTACAGTCAAAGTTAGTATTTGAGTGATTGTAGCCCCAGTTCTTCGCTTTGTCAGGACTAAAACCAGAATCTCTGACGTGCTACACCACTTCCAGTAACAAGATATAGTATACTATACTTATCATAAATAAAGGCCGTTGCACGTTGGTTAAAGTTGATTTTCCTCTGTTTTTCCGGTGCATTTAAGGTCAAGAATATGATTGATAACTTGTTTAAAGTTATGCACGGCTGTAAATTTATTCATTGAATCGAAAAATGGTTTAAAACAGTCATTTATTCATTATCAAACTCTGAGAAACAGCACTGTAGCACGTTGAGAACTCGCCCAATGCTATAATCAATTCAATTCAATCTCACTGTTTTATCAAAAGCTTGCAGATGGGATTTCTGACGTTAGACTATACTTATTAATCAACTGACGTCACAATCAAAATTCAGTACAAAAAACTCAAATATCTTTCTCCTGATTAAACTGTTGCATTTGTATCGAAATCAGTTAAAGTGAGGATCATTTGATTTCAGTTCGCCAATGAAAGATGAAGCACTGCCTGCCGAATGAAACTGATTTGCTCAGGATGTTAAATCGAGTTCAAGAACAGACAGGTAAGCGAATATGTTTCATTCCAGTTTAATTGAATACTTTAGATTTCATGTTTACAACGAGATTACCTTTGAATTATAGTTCCTGAGTGTACTGGCTGTAGTTTGACTGATAGGCCAGGATCAGGAGAAACGAGTAGACTTGGCCTCATGTTGATAAAAACATCGATAGCCTACTAGCTATGCATATCTCATAATAGTAGGTTGTTTTACAAGAGGAAATCAGTAGAATAAATAGATATCTACAAACTTCACCACCAAGGCTATTTCAAAAAACACTTTTGCCTCTGAATAGTCTTTAGCAAGATTCTCTGTTTATTCGAGGATTGAAAGCTATACTATCTGTGTGTTGATATTAGCAATGGTAGTGCAGCAGTAAACTTAAAAGGCGTTTCACCACTTTTCAACAACTACTCTAAAAAATGTAAGACTACTTCCCCTCTCCCCTCCCCCTTCAAACAATGTTGCATTTCACCAAGTAGGAAGTTTGGGCTTGACATGCACAAAATACAGTGAGGAATAGCGTTATTTTCAAACAACATTCATCTGAGAGGAGAGAGCTTGACAATATTGTTTTTGGAATAGATTATATACTATAGTGAGGATAGTTGAAACAATACTAGGTTTTGCCGAGTAGGGGTTTGAGCCCCAACATGTGAAGTGCAAGATGCAGTGCAAGCTGCGTTATTCTCAAACAACATTGTTCTGTGGGGAGGGAAGGAAGTTATGTTGTTTTTGGCTTTCATTATAAACTATATTAACGATAAAATGACTTGGTACCAGTTCTCAAACCATCATATATCAAAAGGGTTAGTGACTTGTATAGGCTTAGTCGCAACCTAACTAACTAAGGACTTGGAGATAAAAGTTGTAAGATATGATTTGAGTGTTGGGTATTGCCAAGTAGAAGGTTTGTACCTTAACATAAGCAAGATGCATCAAGGAAGGGTTTTATCCTAACAGCATTGTTCTGAGGGGAATGGGAGACGAGAGGAAGGTATCCTTTTTGGATGGATAGTATACTTTCTAAGGAGAAAGTGAAATAATACCAGAATCTTAAAGTATCGTTTGTCGAAGAGAGTTGTTGATCTGTAGAGGCTTTATTGCACCTTTACTTACTAAGGTATCGAAATAAACATTTGGTACCACAAAATTCAACTTTCCTCACTTAGTGAACCCATAGCCTATGAAGCCGTAAATAATTATCTTTTCAATCTATTCCCTTCAATAATCAAGGATATTTCAGTTTGCAATAATACAAACATCTAAAATTAGCAAGCTTCAAAAATAATGAACTGATGATAATGTAAAAATGTTGAGATTATTGCTGTTGTGTTTGATCGAGAAGAGGATAAGCCTTGTTATGTTTAGTGTAGGGCGTACGTGCTACGTTTGCGTTTAAAGTTTAGTTTCATGTCTTATTGTGTCTATTATCAACTCCATTTGGATATATTTCACCGTGCACTACAGTCAAAGTTAGTATTTGAGTGATTGTAGCCCCAGTTCTTCGCTTTGTCAGGACTAAAACCAGAATCTCTGACGTGCTACACCACTTCCAGTAACAAGATATAGTATACTATACTTATCATAAATAAAGGCCGTTGCACGTTGGTTAAAGTTGATTTTCCTATGTTTTTCCGGTGCATTTAAGGTCAAGAATATGATTGATAACTTGTTTAAAGTTATGCACGGCTGTAAATTTATTCATTGAATCGAAAAATGGTTTAAAACAGTCATTTATTCATTATCAAACTCTGAGAAACAGCACTGTAGCACGTTGAGAACTCGCCCAATGCTATAATCAATTCAATTCAATCTCACTGTTTTATCAAAAGCTTGCAGATGGGATTTCTGACGTTAGACTATACTTATTAATCAACTGACGTCACAATCAAAATTCAGTACAAAAAACTCAAATATCTTTCTCCTGATTAAACTGTTGCATTTGTATCGAAATCAGTTAAAGTGAGGATCATTTGATTTCAGTTCGCCAATGAAAGATGAAGCACTGCCTGCCGAATGAAACTGATTTGTTCAGGATGTTAAATCGAGTTCAAGAACAGACAGGTAAGCGAATATGTTTCATTCCAGTTTAATTGAATACTTTAGATTTCATGTTTACAACGAGATTACCTTTGAATTATAGTTCCTGAGTGTACTGGCTGTAGTTTGACTGATAGGCCAGGATCAGGAGAAACGAGTAGACTTGGCCTCATGTTGATAAAAACATCGATAGCCTACTAGCTATGCATATCTCATAATAGTAGGTTGTTTTACAAGAGGAAATCAGTAGAATAAATAGATATCTACAAACTTCACCACCAAGGCTATTTCAAAAAACACTTTTGCCTCTGAATAGTCTTTAGCAAGATTCTCTGTTTATTCGAGGATTGAAAGCTATACTATCTGTGTGTTGATATTAGCAATGGTAGTGCAGCAGTAAACTTAAAAGGCGTTTCACCACTTTTCAACAACTACTCTAAAAAATGTAAGACTACTTCCCCTCTCCCCTCCCCCTTCAAACAATGTTGCATTTCACCAAGTAGGAAGTTTGGGCTTGACATGCACAAAATACAGTGAGGAATAGCGTTATTTTCAAACAACATTCATCTGAGAGGAGAGAGCTTGACAATATTGTTTTTGGAATAGATTATATACTATAGTGAGGATAGTTGAAACAATACTAGGTTTTGCCGAGTAGGGGTTTGAGCCCCAACATGTGAAGTGCAAGATGCAGTGCAAGCTGCGTTATTCTCAAACAACATTGTTCTGTGGGGAGGGAAGGAAGTTATGTTGTTTTTGGCTTTCATTATAAACTATATTAACGATAAAATGACTTGGTACCAGTTCTCAAACCATCATATATCAAAAGGGTTAGTGACTTGTATAGGCTTAGTCGCAACCTAACTAACTAAGGACTTGGAGATAAAAGTTGTAAGATATGATTTGAGTGTTGGGTATTGCCAAGTAGAAGGTTTGTACCTTAACATAAGCAAGATGCATCAAGGAAGGGTTTTATCCTAACAGCATTGTTCTGAGGGGAATGGGAGACGAGAGGAAGGTATCCTTTTTGGATGGATAGTATACTTTCTAAGGAGAAAGTGAAATAATACCAGAATCTTAAAGTATCGTTTGTCGAAGAGAGTTGTTGATCTGTAGAGGCTTTATTGCACCTTTACTTACTAAGGTATCGAAATAAACATTTGGTACCACAAAATTCAACTTTCCTCACTTAGTGAACCCATAGCCTATGAAGCCGTAAATAATTATCTTTTCAATCTATTCCCTTCAATAATCAAGGATATTTCAGTTTGCAATAATACAAACATCTAAAATTAGCAAGCTTCAAAAATAATGAACTGATGATAATGTAAAAATGTTGAGATTATTGCTGTTGTGTTTGATCGAGAAGAGGATAAGCCTTGTTATGTTTAGTGTAGGGCGTACGTGCTACGTTTGCGTTTAAAGTTTAGTTTCATGTCTTATTGTGTCTATTATCAACTCCATTTGGATATATTTCACCGTGCACTACAGTCAAAGTTAGTATTTGAGTGATTGTAGCCCCAGTTCTTCGCTTTGTCAGGACTAAAACCAGAATCTCTGACGTGCTACACCACTTCCAGTAACAAGATATAGTATACTATACTTATCATAAATAAAGGCCGTTGCACGTTGGTTAAAGTTGATTTTCCTATGTTTTTCCGGTGCATTTAAGGTCAAGAATATGATTGATAACTTGTTTAAAGTTATGCACGGCTGTAAATTTATTCATTGAATCGAAAAATGGTTTAAAACAGTCATTTATTCATTATCAAACTCTGAGAAACAGCACTGTAGCACGTTGAGAACTCGCCCAATGCTATAATCAATTCAATTCAATCTCACTGTTTTATCAAAAGCTTGCAGATGGGATTTCTGACGTTAGACTATACTTATTAATCAACTGACGTCACAATCAAAATTCAGTACAAAAAACTCAAATATCTTTCTCCTGATTAAACTGTTGCATTTGTATCGAAATCAGTTAAAGTGAGGATCATTTGATTTCAGTTCGCCAATGAAAGATGAAGCACTGCCTGCCGAATGAAACTGATTTGTTCAGGATGTTAAATCGAGTTCAAGAACAGACAGGTAAGCGAATATGTTTCATTCCAGTTTAATTGAATACTTTAGATTTCATGTTTACAACGAGATTACCTTTGAATTATAGTTCCTGAGTGTACTGGCTGTAGTTTGACTGATAGGCCAGGATCAGGAGAAACGAGTAGACTTGGCCTCATGTTGATAAAAACATCGATAGCCTACTAGCTATGCATATCTCATAATAGTAGGTTGTTTTACAAGAGGAAATCAGTAGAATAAATAGATATCTACAAACTTCACCACCAAGGCTATTTCAAAAAACACTTTTGCCTCTGAATAGTCTTTAGCAAGATTCTCTGTTTATTCGAGGATTGAAAGCTATACTATCTGTGTGTTGATATTAGCAATGGTAGTGCAGCAGTAAACTTAAAAGGCGTTTCACCACTTTTCAACAACTACTCTAAAAAATGTAAGACTACTTCCCCTCTCCCCTCCCCCTTCAAACAATGTTGCATTTCACCAAGTAGGAAGTTTGGGCTTGACATGCACAAAATACAGTGAGGAATAGCGTTATTTTCAAACAACATTCATCTGAGAGGAGAGAGCTTGACAATATTGTTTTTGGAATAGATTATATACTATAGTGAGGATAGTTGAAACAATACTAGGTTTTGCCGAGTAGGGGTTTGAGCCCCAACATGTGAAGTGCAAGATGCAGTGCAAGCTGCGTTATTCTCAAACAACATTGTTCTGTGGGGAGGGAAGGAAGTTATGTTGTTTTTGGCTTTCATTATAAACTATATTAACGATAAAATGACTTGGTACCAGTTCTCAAACCATCATATATCAAAAGGGTTAGTGACTTGTATAGGCTTAGTCGCAACCTAACTAACTAAGGACTTGGAGATAAAAGTTGTAAGATATGATTTGAGTGTTGGGTATTGCCAAGTAGAAGGTTTGTACCTTAACATAAGCAAGATGCATCAAGGAAGGGTTTTATCCTAACAGCATTGTTCTGAGGGGAATGGGAGACGAGAGGAAGGTATCCTTTTTGGATGGATAGTATACTTTCTAAGGAGAAAGTGAAATAATACCAGAATCTTAAAGTATCGTTTGTCGAAGAGAGTTGTTGATCTGTAGAGGCTTTATTGCACCTTTACTTACTAAGGTATCGAAATAAACATTTGGTACCACAAAATTCAACTTTCCTCACTTAGTGAACCCATAGCCTATGAAGCCGTAAATAATTATCTTTTCAATCTATTCCCTTCAATAATCAAGGATATTTCAGTTTGCAATAATACAAACATCTAAAATTAGCAAGCTTCAAAAATAATGAACTGATGATAATGTAAAAATGTTGAGATTATTGCTGTTGTGTTTGATCGAGAAGAGGATAAGCCTTGTTATGTTTAGTGTAGGGCGTACGTGCTACGTTTGCGTTTAAAGTTTAGTTTCATGTCTTATTGTGTCTATTATCAACTCCATTTGGATATATTTCACCGTGCACTACAGTCAAAGTTAGTATTTGAGTGATTGTAGCCCCAGTTCTTCGCTTTGTCAGGACTAAAACCAGAATCTCTGACGTGCTACACCACTTCCAGTAACAAGATATAGTATACTATACTTATCATAAATAAAGGCCGTTGCACGTTGGTTAAAGTTGATTTTCCTCTGTTTTTCCGGTGCATTTAAGGTCAAGAATATGATTGATAACTTGTTTAAAGTTATGCACGGCTGTAAATTTATTCATTGAATCGAAAAATGGTTTAAAACAGTCATTTATTCATTATCAAACTCTGAGAAACAGCACTGTAGCACGTTGAGAACTCGCCCAATGCTATAATCAATTCAATTCAATCTCACTGTTTTATCAAAAGCTTGCAGATGGGATTTCTGACGTTAGACTATACTTATTAATCAACTGACGTCACAATCAAAATTCAGTACAAAAAACTCAAATATCTTTCTCCTGATTAAACTGTTGCATTTGTATCGAAATCAGTTAAAGTGAGGATCATTTGATTTCAGTTCGCCAATGAAAGATGAAGCACTGCCTGCCGAATGAAACTGATTTGCTCAGGATGTTAAATCGAGTTCAAGAACAGACAGGTAAGCGAATATGTTTCATTCCAGTTTAATTGAATACTTTAGATTTCATGTTTACAACGAGATTACCTTTGAATTATAGTTCCTGAGTGTACTGGCTGTAGTTTGACTGATAGGCCAGGATCAGGAGAAACGAGTAGACTTGGCCTCATGTTGATAAAAACATCGATAGCCTACTAGCTATGCATATCTCATAATAGTAGGTTGTTTTACAAGAGGAAATCAGTAGAATAAATAGATATCTACAAACTTCACCACCAAGGCTATTTCAAAAAACACTTTTGCCTCTGAATAGTCTTTAGCAAGATTCTCTGTTTATTCGAGGATTGAAAGCTATACTATCTGTGTGTTGATATTAGCAATGGTAGTGCAGCAGTAAACTTAAAAGGCGTTTCACCACTTTTCAACAACTACTCTAAAAAATGTAAGACTACTTCCCCTCTCCCCTCCCCCTTCAAACAATGTTGCATTTCACCAAGTAGGAAGTTTGGGCTTGACATGCACAAAATACAGTGAGGAATAGCGTTATTTTCAAACAACATTCATCTGAGAGGAGAGAGCTTGACAATATTGTTTTTGGAATAGATTATATACTATAGTGAGGATAGTTGAAACAATACTAGGTTTTGCCGAGTAGGGGTTTGAGCCCCAACATGTGAAGTGCAAGATGCAGTGCAAGCTGCGTTATTCTCAAACAACATTGTTCTGTGGGGAGGGAAGGAAGTTATGTTGTTTTTGGCTTTCATTATAAACTATATTAACGATAAAATGACTTGGTACCAGTTCTCAAACCATCATATATCAAAAGGGTTAGTGACTTGTATAGGCTTAGTCGCAACCTAACTAACTAAGGACTTGGAGATAAAAGTTGTAAGATATGATTTGAGTGTTGGGTATTGCCAAGTAGAAGGTTTGTACCTTAACATAAGCAAGATGCATCAAGGAAGGGTTTTATCCTAACAGCATTGTTCTGAGGGGAATGGGAGACGAGAGGAAGGTATCCTTTTTGGATGGATAGTATACTTTCTAAGGAGAAAGTGAAATAATACCAGAATCTTAAAGTATCGTTTGTCGAAGAGAGTTGTTGATCTGTAGAGGCTTTATTGCACCTTTACTTACTAAGGTATCGAAATAAACATTTGGTACCACAAAATTCAACTTTCCTCACTTAGTGAACCCATAGCCTATGAAGCCGTAAATAATTATCTTTTCAATCTATTCCCTTCAATAATCAAGGATATTTCAGTTTGCAATAATACAAACATCTAAAATTAGCAAGCTTCAAAAATAATGAACTGATGATAATGTAAAAATGTTGAGATTATTGCTGTTGTGTTTGATCGAGAAGAGGATAAGCCTTGTTATGTTTAGTGTAGGGCGTACGTGCTACGTTTGCGTTTAAAGTTTAGTTTCATGTCTTATTGTGTCTATTATCAACTCCATTTGGATATATTTCACCGTGCACTACAGTCAAAGTTAGTATTTGAGTGATTGTAGCCCCAGTTCTTCGCTTTGTCAGGACTAAAACCAGAATCTCTGACGTGCTACACCACTTCCAGTAACAAGATATAGTATACTATACTTATCATAAATAAAGGCCGTTGCACGTTGGTTAAAGTTGATTTTCCTATGTTTTTCCGGTGCATTTAAGGTCAAGAATATGATTGATAACTTGTTTAAAGTTATGCACGGCTGTAAATTTATTCATTGAATCGAAAAATGGTTTAAAACAGTCATTTATTCATTATCAAACTCTGAGAAACAGCACTGTAGCACGTTGAGAACTCGCCCAATGCTATAATCAATTCAATTCAATCTCACTGTTTTATCAAAAGCTTGCAGATGGGATTTCTGACGTTAGACTATACTTATTAATCAACTGACGTCACAATCAAAATTCAGTACAAAAAACTCAAATATCTTTCTCCTGATTAAACTGTTGCATTTGTATCGAAATCAGTTAAAGTGAGGATCATTTGATTTCAGTTCGCCAATGAAAGATGAAGCACTGCCTGCCGAAGGAAACTGATTTGTTCAGGATGTTAAATCGAGTTCAAGAACAGACAGGTAAGCGAATATGTTTCATTCCAGTTTAATTGAATACTTTAGATTTCATGTTTACAACGAGATTACCTTTGAATTATAGTTCCTGAGTGTACTGGCTGTAGTTTGACTGATAGGCCAGGATCAGGAGAAACGAGTAGACTTGGCCTCATGTTGATAAAAACATCGATAGCCTACTAGCTATGCATATCTCATAATAGTAGGTTGTTTTACAAGAGGAAATCAGTAGAATAAATAGATATCTACAAACTTCACCACCAAGGCTATTTCAAAAAACACTTTTGCCTCTGAATAGTCTTTAGCAAGATTCTCTGTTTATTCGAGGATTGAAAGCTATACTATCTGTGTGTTGATATTAGCAATGGTAGTGCAGCAGTAAACTTAAAAGGCGTTTCACCACTTTTCAACAACTACTCTAAAAAATGTAAGACTACTTCCCCTCTCCCCTCCCCCTTCAAACAATGTTGCATTTCACCAAGTAGGAAGTTTGGGCTTGACATGCACAAAATACAGTGAGGAATAGCGTTATTTTCAAACAACATTCATCTGAGAGGAGAGAGCTTGACAATATTGTTTTTGGAATAGATTATATACTATAGTGAGGATAGTTGAAACAATACTAGGTTTTGCCGAGTAGGGGTTTGAGCCCCAACATGTGAAGTGCAAGATGCAGTGCAAGCTGCGTTATTCTCAAACAACATTGTTCTGTGGGGAGGGAAGGAAGTTATGTTGTTTTTGGCTTTCATTATAAACTATATTAACGATAAAATGACTTGGTACCAGTTCTCAAACCATCATATATCAAAAGGGTTAGTGACTTGTATAGGCTTAGTCGCAACCTAACTAACTAAGGACTTGGAGATAAAAGTTGTAAGATATGATTTGAGTGTTGGGTATTGCCAAGTAGAAGGTTTGTACCTTAACATAAGCAAGATGCATCAAGGAAGGGTTTTATCCTAACAGCATTGTTCTGAGGGGAATGGGAGACGAGAGGAAGGTATCCTTTTTGGATGGATAGTATACTTTCTAAGGAGAAAGTGAAATAATACCAGAATCTTAAAGTATCGTTTGTCGAAGAGAGTTGTTGATCTGTAGAGGCTTTATTGCACCTTTACTTACTAAGGTATCGAAATAAACATTTGGTACCACAAAATTCAACTTTCCTCACTTAGTGAACCCATAGCCTATGAAGCCGTAAATAATTATCTTTTCAATCTATTCCCTTCAATAATCAAGGATATTTCAGTTTGCAATAATACAAACATCTAAAATTAGCAAGCTTCAAAAATAATGAACTGATGATAATGTAAAAATGTTGAGATTATTGCTGTTGTGTTTGATCGAGAAGAGGATAAGCCTTGTTATGTTTAGTGTAGGGCGTACGTGCTACGTTTGCGTTTAAAGTTTAGTTTCATGTCTTATTGTGTCTATTATCAACTCCATTTGGATATATTTCACCGTGCACTACAGTCAAAGTTAGTATTTGAGTGATTGTAGCCCCAGTTCTTCGCTTTGTCAGGACTAAAACCAGAATCTCTGACGTGCTACACCACTTCCAGTAACAAGATATAGTATACTATACTTATCATAAATAAAGGCCGTTGCACGTTGGTTAAAGTTGATTTTCCTATGTTTTTCCGGTGCATTTAAGGTCAAGAATATGATTGATAACTTGTTTAAAGTTATGCACGGCTGTAAATTTATTCATTGAATCGAAAAATGGTTTAAAACAGTCATTTATTCATTATCAAACTCTGAGAAACAGCACTGTAGCACGTTGAGAACTCGCCCAATGCTATAATCAATTCAATTCAATCTCACTGTTTTATCAAAAGCTTGCAGATGGGATTTCTGACGTTAGACTATACTTATTAATCAACTGACGTCACAATCAAAATTCAGTACAAAAAACTCAAATATCTTTCTCCTGATTAAACTGTTGCATTTGTATCGAAATCAGTTAAAGTGAGGATCATTTGATTTCAGTTCGCCAATGAAAGATGAAGCACTGCCTGCCGAATGAAACTGATTTGTTCAGGATGTTAAATCGAGTTCAAGAACAGACAGGTAAGCGAATATGTTTCATTCCAGTTTAATTGAATACTTTAGATTTCATGTTTACAACGAGATTACCTTTGAATTATAGTTCCTGAGTGTACTGGCTGTAGTTTGACTGATAGGCCAGGATCAGGAGAAACGAGTAGACTTGGCCTCATGTTGATAAAAACATCGATAGCCTACTAGCTATGCATATCTCATAATAGTAGGTTGTTTTACAAGAGGAAATCAGTAGAATAAATAGATATCTACAAACTTCACCACCAAGGCTATTTCAAAAAACACTTTTGCCTCTGAATAGTCTTTAGCAAGATTCTCTGTTTATTCGAGGATTGAAAGCTATACTATCTGTGTGTTGATATTAGCAATGGTAGTGCAGCAGTAAACTTAAAAGGCGTTTCACCACTTTTCAACAACTACTCTAAAAAATGTAAGACTACTTCCCCTCTCCCCTCCCCCTTCAAACAATGTTGCATTTCACCAAGTAGGAAGTTTGGGCTTGACATGCACAAAATACAGTGAGGAATAGCGTTATTTTCAAACAACATTCATCTGAGAGGAGAGAGCTTGACAATATTGTTTTTGGAATAGATTATATACTATAGTGAGGATAGTTGAAACAATACTAGGTTTTGCCGAGTAGGGGTTTGAGCCCCAACATGTGAAGTGCAAGATGCAGTGCAAGCTGCGTTATTCTCAAACAACATTGTTCTGTGGGGAGGGAAGGAAGTTATGTTGTTTTTGGCTTTCATTATAAACTATATTAACGATAAAATGACTTGGTACCAGTTCTCAAACCATCATATATCAAAAGGGTTAGTGACTTGTATAGGCTTAGTCGCAACCTAACTAACTAAGGACTTGGAGATAAAAGTTGTAAGATATGATTTGAGTGTTGGGTATTGCCAAGTAGAAGGTTTGTACCTTAACATAAGCAAGATGCATCAAGGAAGGGTTTTATCCTAACAGCATTGTTCTGAGGGGAATGGGAGACGAGAGGAAGGTATCCTTTTTGGATGGATAGTATACTTTCTAAGGAGAAAGTGAAATAATACCAGAATCTTAAAGTATCGTTTGTCGAAGAGAGTTGTTGATCTGTAGAGGCTTTATTGCACCTTTACTTACTAAGGTATCGAAATAAACATTTGGTACCACAAAATTCAACTTTCCTCACTTAGTGAACCCATAGCCTATGAAGCCGTAAATAATTATCTTTTCAATCTATTCCCTTCAATAATCAAGGATATTTCAGTTTGCAATAATACAAACATCTAAAATTAGCAAGCTTCAAAAATAATGAACTGATGATAATGTAAAAATGTTGAGATTATTGCTGTTGTGTTTGATCGAGAAGAGGATAAGCCTTGTTATGTTTAGTGTAGGGCGTACGTGCTACGTTTGCGTTTAAAGTTTAGTTTCATGTCTTATTGTGTCTATTATCAACTCCATTTGGATATATTTCACCGTGCACTACAGTCAAAGTTAGTATTTGAGTGATTGTAGCCCCAGTTCTTCGCTTTGTCAGGACTAAAACCAGAATCTCTGACGTGCTACACCACTTCCAGTAACAAGATATAGTATACTATACTTATCATAAATAAAGGCCGTTGCACGTTGGTTAAAGTTGATTTTCCTATGTTTTTCCGGTGCATTTAAGGTCAAGAATATGATTGATAACTTGTTTAAAGTTATGCACGGCTGTAAATTTATTCATTGAATCGAAAAATGGTTTAAAACAGTCATTTATTCATTATCAAACTCTGAGAAACAGCACTGTAGCACGTTGAGAACTCGCCCAATGCTATAATCAATTCAATTCAATCTCACTGTTTTATCAAAAGCTTGCAGATGGGATTTCTGACGTTAGACTATACTTATTAATCAACTGACGTCACAATCAAAATTCAGTACAAAAAACTCAAATATCTTTCTCCTGATTAAACTGTTGCATTTGTATCGAAATCAGTTAAAGTGAGGATCATTTGATTTCAGTTCGCCAATGAAAGATGAAGCACTGCCTGCCGAATGAAACTGATTTGTTCAGGATGTTAAATCGAGTTCAAGAACAGACAGGTAAGCGAATATGTTTCATTCCAGTTTAATTGAATACTTTAGATTTCATGTTTACAACGAGATTACCTTTGAATTATAGTTCCTGAGTGTACTGGCTGTAGTTTGACTGATAGGCCAGGATCAGGAGAAACGAGTAGACTTGGCCTCATGTTGATAAAAACATCGATAGCCTACTAGCTATGCATATCTCATAATAGTAGGTTGTTTTACAAGAGGAAATCAGTAGAATAAATAGATATCTACAAACTTCACCACCAAGGCTATTTCAAAAAACACTTTTGCCTCTGAATAGTCTTTAGCAAGATTCTCTGTTTATTCGAGGATTGAAAGCTATACTATCTGTGTGTTGATATTAGCAATGGTAGTGCAGCAGTAAACTTAAAAGGCGTTTCACCACTTTTCAACAACTACTCTAAAAAATGTAAGACTACTTCCCCTCTCCCCTCCCCCTTCAAACAATGTTGCATTTCACCAAGTAGGAAGTTTGGGCTTGACATGCACAAAATACAGTGAGGAATAGCGTTATTTTCAAACAACATTCATCTGAGAGGAGAGAGCTTGACAATATTGTTTTTGGAATAGATTATATACTATAGTGAGGATAGTTGAAACAATACTAGGTTTTGCCGAGTAGGGGTTTGAGCCCCAACATGTGAAGTGCAAGATGCAGTGCAAGCTGCGTTATTCTCAAACAACATTGTTCTGTGGGGAGGGAAGGAAGTTATGTTGTTTTTGGCTTTCATTATAAACTATATTAACGATAAAATGACTTGGTACCAGTTCTCAAACCATCATATATCAAAAGGGTTAGTGACTTGTATAGGCTTAGTCGCAACCTAACTAACTAAGGACTTGGAGATAAAAGTTGTAAGATATGATTTGAGTGTTGGGTATTGCCAAGTAGAAGGTTTGTACCTTAACATAAGCAAGATGCATCAAGGAAGGGTTTTATCCTAACAGCATTGTTCTGAGGGGAATGGGAGACGAGAGGAAGGTATCCTTTTTGGATGGATAGTATACTTTCTAAGGAGAAAGTGAAATAATACCAGAATCTTAAAGTATCGTTTGTCGAAGAGAGTTGTTGATCTGTAGAGGCTTTATTGCACCTTTACTTACTAAGGTATCGAAATAAACATTTGGTACCACAAAATTCAACTTTCCTCACTTAGTGAACCCATAGCCTATGAAGCCGTAAATAATTATCTTTTCAATCTATTCCCTTCAATAATCAAGGATATTTCAGTTTGCAATAATACAAACATCTAAAATTAGCAAGCTTCAAAAATAATGAACTGATGATAATGTAAAAATGTTGAGATTATTGCTGTTGTGTTTGATCGAGAAGAGGATAAGCCTTGTTATGTTTAGTGTAGGGCGTACGTGCTACGTTTGCGTTTAAAGTTTAGTTTCATGTCTTATTGTGTCTATTATCAACTCCATTTGGATATATTTCACCGTGCACTACAGTCAAAGTTAGTATTTGAGTGATTGTAGCCCCAGTTCTTCGCTTTGTCAGGACTAAAACCAGAATCTCTGACGTGCTACACCACTTCCAGTAACAAGATATAGTATACTATACTTATCATAAATAAAGGCCGTTGCACGTTGGTAAAAGTTGATTTTCTCGTGCTTTTCCGGTGCATTTAAGGTCAAGAATATGATTGATAACTTGTTTAAAGTTATGCACGGCTGTTAATTTATTCATTGAATCAAAAAACGGTTTAAAACAGTCATTTATTCATTATCAAACTCTGAGAAAGAGCACTGTAGCACGTTGAGAACTCGCCCAATGCTACAATCAATTCAATTCAATCTCACTGTTTTATCAAAAGCTTGCAGATGGGATTTCTGACGTTAGACTATACTTATTAATCAACTGACGTCACAATCAAAATTCAGTACAAAAAACTCAAATATCTTTCTCCTGATTAAACTGCTGCATTTGTATCGAAATCAGTTAAAGTGAGGATCATTTGATTTCAGTTCGCCAATGAAAGATGAAGCACTGCCTGCCGAATGAAACTGATTTGTTCAGGATGTTAAATCGAGTTCAAGAACAGACAGGTAAGCGAATATGTTTCATTCCAGTTTAATTGAATACTTTAGATTTCATGTTTACAACGAGATTACCTTTGAATTATAGTTCCTGAGTGTACTGGCTGTAGTTTGACTGATAGGCCAGGATCAGGAGAAACGAGTAGACTTGGCCTCATGTTGATAAAAACATCGATAGCCTACTAGCTATGCATATCTCATAATAGTAGGTTGTTTTACAAGAGGAAATCAGTAGAATAAATAGATATCTACAAACTTCACCACCAAGGCTATTTCAAAAAACACTTTTGCCTCTGAATAGTCTTTAGCAAGATTCTCTGTTTATTCGAGGATTGAAAGCTATACTATCTGTGTGTTGATATTAGCAATGGTAGTGCAGCAGTAAACTTAAAAGGCGTTTCACCACTTTTCAACAACTACTCTAAAAAATGTAAGACTACTTCCCCTCTCCCCTCCCCCTTCAAACAATGTTGCATTTCACCAAGTAGGAAGTTTGGGCTTGACATGCACAAAATACAGTGAGGAATAGCGTTATTTTCAAACAACATTCATCTGAGAGGAGAGAGCTTGACAATATTGTTTTTGGAATAGATTATATACTATAGTGAGGATAGTTGAAACAATACTAGGTTTTGCCGAGTAGGGGTTTGAGCCCCAACATGTGAAGTGCAAGATAAAGTGCAAGCTGCGTTATTCTCAAACAACATTGTTCTGTGGGGAGGGAAGGAAGTTATGTTGTTTTTGGCTTTCATTATAAACTATATTAACGATAAAATGACTTGGTACCAGTTCTCAAACCATCATATATCAAAAGGGTTAGTGACTTGTATAGGCTTAGTCGCAACCTAACTAACTAAGGACTTGGAGATAAAAGTTGTAAGATATGATTTGAGTGTTGGGTATTGCCAAGTAGAAGGTTTGTACCTTAACATAAGCAAGATGCATCAAGGAAGGGTTTTATCCTAACAGCATTGTTCTGAGGGGAATGGGAGACGAGAGGAAGGTATCCTTTTTGGATGGATAGTATACTTTCTAAGGAGAAAGTGAAATAATACCAGAATCTTAAAGTATCGTTTGTCGAAGAGAGTTGTTGATCTGTAGAGGCTTTATTGCACCTTTACTTACTAAGGTATCGAAATAAACATTTGGTACCACAAAATTCAACTTTCCTCACTTAGTGAACCCATAGCCTATGAAGCCGTAAATAATTATCTTTTCAATCTATTCCCTTCAATAATTAAGGATATTTCAGTTTGCAATAATACAAACATCTAAAATTAGCAAGCTTCAAAAATAATGAACTGATGATAATGTAAAAATGTTGAGATTATTGCTGTTGTGTTTGATCGAGAAGAGGATAAGCCTTGTTATGTTTAGTGTAGGGCGTACGTGCTACGTTTGCGTTTAAAGTTTAGTTTCATGTCTTATTGTGTCTATTATCAACTCCATTTGGATATATTTCACCGTGCACTACAGTCAAAGTTAGTATTTGAGTGATTGTAGCCCCAGTTCTTCGCTTTGTCAGGACTAAAACCAGAATCTCTGACGTGCTACACCACTTCCAGTAACAAGATATAGTATACTATACTTATCATAAATAAAGGCCGTTGCACGTTGGTAAAAGTTGATTTTCTCGTGCTTTTCCGGTGCATTTAAGGTCAAGAATATGATTGATAACTTGTTTAAAGTTATGCACGGCTGTTAATTTATTCATTGAATCAAAAAACGGTTTAAAACAGTCATTTATTCATTATCAAACTCTGAGAAAGAGCACTGTAGCACGTTGAGAACTCGCCCAATGCTACAATCAATTCAATTCAATCTCACTGTTTTATCAAAAGCTTGCAGATGGGATTTCTGACGTTAGACTATACTTATTAATCAACTGACGTCACAATCAAAATTCAGTACAAAAAACTCAAATATCTTTCTCCTGATTAAACTGCTGCATTTGTATCGAAATCAGTTAAAGTGAGGATCATTTGATTTCAGTTCGCCAATGAAAGATGAAGCACTGCCTGCCGAATGAAACTGATTTGTTCAGGATGTTAAATCGAGTTCAAGAACAGACAGGTAAGCGAATATGTTTCATTCCAGTTTAATTGAATACTTTAGATTTCATGTTTACAACGAGATTACCTTTGAATTATAGTTCCTGAGTGTACTGGCTGTAGTTTGACTGATAGGCCAGGATCAGGAGAAACGAGTAGACTTGGCCTCATGTTGATAAAAACATCGATAGCCTACTAGCTATGCATATCTCATAATAGTAGGTTGTTTTACAAGAGGAAATCAGTAGAATAAATAGATATCTACAAACTTCACCACCAAGGCTATTTCAAAAAACACTTTTGCCTCTGAATAGTCTTTAGCAAGATTCTCTGTTTATTCGAGGATTGAAAGCTATACTATCTGTGTGTTGATATTAGCAATGGTAGTGCAGCAGTAAACTTAAAAGGCGTTTCACCACTTTTCAACAACTACTCTAAAAAATGTAAGACTACTTCCCCTCTCCCCTCCCCCTTCAAACAATGTTGCATTTCACCAAGTAGGAAGTTTGGGCTTGACATGCACAAAATACAGTGAGGAATAGCGTTATTTTCAAACAACATTCATCTGAGAGGAGAGAGCTTGACAATATTGTTTTTGGAATAGATTATATACTATAGTGAGGATAGTTGAAACAATACTAGGTTTTGCCGAGTAGGGGTTTGAGCCCCAACATGTGAAGTGCAAGATAAAGTGCA
Source organism: Pelagia noctiluca (assembly GCA_963924455.1). Taxonomy (NCBI): domain Eukaryota; kingdom Metazoa; phylum Cnidaria; class Scyphozoa; order Semaeostomeae; family Pelagiidae; genus Pelagia; species Pelagia noctiluca. The sequence goes on along the minus strand of OZ004328.1, from coordinate 9,675 downwards.
AGCTGCGTTATTCTCAAACAACATTGTTCTGTGGGGAGGGAAGGAAGTTATGTTGTTTTTGGCTTTCATTATAAACTATATTAACGATAAAATGACTTGGTACCAGTTCTCAAACCATCATATATCAAAAGGGTTAGTGACTTGTATAGGCTTAGTCGCAACCTAACTAACTAAGGACTTGGAGATAAAAGTTGTAAGATATGATTTGAGTGTTGGGTATTGCCAAGTAGAAGGTTTGTACCTTAACATAAGCAAGATGCATCAAGGAAGGGTTTTATCCTAACAGCATTGTTCTGAGGGGAATGGGAGACGAGAGGAAGGTATCCTTTTTGGATGGATAGTATACTTTCTAAGGAGAAAGTGAAATAATACCAGAATCTTAAAGTATCGTTTGTCGAAGAGAGTTGTTGATCTGTAGAGGCTTTATTGCACCTTTACTTACTAAGGTATCGAAATAAACATTTGGTACCACAAAATTCAACTTTCCTCACTTAGTGAACCCATAGCCTATGAAGCCGTAAATAATTATCTTTTCAATCTATTCCCTTCAATAATTAAGGATATTTCAGTTTGCAATAATACAAACATCTAAAATTAGCAAGCTTCAAAAATAATGAACTGATGATAATGTAAAAATGTTGAGATTATTGCTGTTGTGTTTGATCGAGAAGAGGATAAGCCTTGTTATGTTTAGTGTAGGGCGTACGTGCTACGTTTGCGTTTAAAGTTTAGTTTCATGTCTTATTGTGTCTATTATCAACTCCATTTGGATATATTTCACCGTGCACTACAGTCAAAGTTAGTATTTGAGTGATTGTAGCCCCAGTTCTTCGCTTTGTCAGGACTAAAACCAGAATCTCTGACGTGCTACACCACTTCCAGTAACAAGATATAGTATACTATACTTATCATAAATAAAGGCCGTTGCACGTTGGTAAAAGTTGATTTTCTCGTGCTTTTCCGGTGCATTTAAGGTCAAGAATATGATTGATAACTTGTTTAAAGTTATGCACGGCTGTTAATTTATTCATTGAATCAAAAAACGGTTTAAAACAGTCATTTATTCATTATCAAACTCTGAGAAAGAGCACTGTAGCACGTTGAGAACTCGCCCAATGCTACAATCAATTCAATTCAATCTCACTGTTTTATCAAAAGCTTGCAGATGGGATTTCTGACGTTAGACTATACTTATTAATCAACTGACGTCACAATCAAAATTCAGTACAAAAAACTCAAATATCTTTCTCCTGATTAAACTGCTGCATTTGTATCGAAATCAGTTAAAGTGAGGATCATTTGATTTCAGTTCGCCAATGAAAGATGAAGCACTGCCTGCCGAATGAAACTGATTTGTTCAGGATGTTAAATCGAGTTCAAGAACAGACAGGTAAGCGAATATGTTTCATTCCAGTTTAATTGAATACTTTAGATTTCATGTTTACAACGAGATTACCTTTGAATTATAGTTCCTGAGTGTACTGGCTGTAGTTTGACTGATAGGCCAGGATCAGGAGAAACGAGTAGACTTGGCCTCATGTTGATAAAAACATCGATAGCCTACTAGCTATGCATATCTCATAATAGTAGGTTGTTTTACAAGAGGAAATCAGTAGAATAAATAGATATCTACAAACTTCACCACCAAGGCTATTTCAAAAAACACTTTTGCCTCTGAATAGTCTTTAGCAAGATTCTCTGTTTATTCGAGGATTGAAAGCTATACTATCTGTGTGTTGATATTAGCAATGGTAGTGCAGCAGTAAACTTAAAAGGCGTTTCACCACTTTTCAACAACTACTCTAAAAAATGTAAGACTACTTCCCCTCTCCCCTCCCCCTTCAAACAATGTTGCATTTCACCAAGTAGGAAGTTTGGGCTTGACATGCACAAAATACAGTGAGGAATAGCGTTATTTTCAAACAACATTCATCTGAGAGGAGAGAGCTTGACAATATTGTTTTTGGAATAGATTATATACTATAGTGAGGATAGTTGAAACAATACTAGGTTTTGCCGAGTAGGGGTTTGAGCCCCAACATGTGAAGTGCAAGATAAAGTGCAAGCTGCGTTATTCTCAAACAACATTGTTCTGTGGGGAGGGAAGGAAGTTATGTTGTTTTTGGCTTTCATTATAAACTATATTAACGATAAAATGACTTGGTACCAGTTCTCAAACCATCATATATCAAAAGGGTTAGTGACTTGTATAGGCTTAGTCGCAACCTAACTAACTAAGGACTTGGAGATAAAAGTTGTAAGATATGATTTGAGTGTTGGGTATTGCCAAGTAGAAGGTTTGTACCTTAACATAAGCAAGATGCATCAAGGAAGGGTTTTATCCTAACAGCATTGTTCTGAGGGGAATGGGAGACGAGAGGAAGGTATCCTTTTTGGATGGATAGTATACTTTCTAAGGAGAAAGTGAAATAATACCAGAATCTTAAAGTATCGTTTGTCGAAGAGAGTTGTTGATCTGTAGAGGCTTTATTGCACCTTTACTTACTAAGGTATCGAAATAAACATTTGGTACCACAAAATTCAACTTTCCTCACTTAGTGAACCCATAGCCTATGAAGCCGTAAATAATTATCTTTTCAATCTATTCCCTTCAATAATTAAGGATATTTCAGTTTGCAATAATACAAACATCTAAAATTAGCAAGCTTCAAAAATAATGAACTGATGATAATGTAAAAATGTTGAGATTATTGCTGTTGTGTTTGATCGAGAAGAGGATAAGCCTTGTTATGTTTAGTGTAGGGCGTACGTGCTACGTTTGCGTTTAAAGTTTAGTTTCATGTCTTATTGTGTCTATTATCAACTCCATTTGGATATATTTCACCGTGCACTACAGTCAAAGTTAGTATTTGAGTGATTGTAGCCCCAGTTCTTCGCTTTGTCAGGACTAAAACCAGAATCTCTGACGTGCTACACCACTTCCAGTAACAAGATATAGTATACTATACTTATCATAAATAAAGGCCGTTGCACGTTGGTAAAAGTTGATTTTCTCGTGCTTTTCCGGTGCATTTAAGGTCAAGAATATGATTGATAACTTGTTTAAAGTTATGCACGGCTGTTAATTTATTCATTGAATCAAAAAACGGTTTAAAACAGTCATTTATTCATTATCAAACTCTGAGAAAGAGCACTGTAGCACGTTGAGAACTCGCCCAATGCTACAATCAATTCAATTCAATCTCACTGTTTTATCAAAAGCTTGCAGATGGGATTTCTGACGTTAGACTATACTTATTAATCAACTGACGTCACAATCAAAATTCAGTACAAAAAACTCAAATATCTTTCTCCTGATTAAACTGCTGCATTTGTATCGAAATCAGTTAAAGTGAGGATCATTTGATTTCAGTTCGCCAATGAAAGATGAAGCACTGCCTGCCGAATGAAACTGATTTGTTCAGGATGTTAAATCGAGTTCAAGAACAGACAGGTAAGCGAATATGTTTCATTCCAGTTTAATTGAATACTTTAGATTTCATGTTTACAACGAGATTACCTTTGAATTATAGTTCCTGAGTGTACTGGCTGTAGTTTGACTGATAGGCCAGGATCAGGAGAAACGAGTAGACTTGGCCTCATGTTGATAAAAACATCGATAGCCTACTAGCTATGCATATCTCATAATAGTAGGTTGTTTTACAAGAGGAAATCAGTAGAATAAATAGATATCTACAAACTTCACCACCAAGGCTATTTCAAAAAACACTTTTGCCTCTGAATAGTCTTTAGCAAGATTCTCTGTTTATTCGAGGATTGAAAGCTATACTATCTGTGTGTTGATATTAGCAATGGTAGTGCAGCAGTAAACTTAAAAGGCGTTTCACCACTTTTCAACAACTACTCTAAAAAATGTAAGACTACTTCCCCTCTCCCCTCCCCCTTCAAACAATGTTGCATTTCACCAAGTAGGAAGTTTGGGCTTGACATGCACAAAATACAGTGAGGAATAGCGTTATTTTCAAACAACATTCATCTGAGAGGAGAGAGCTTGACAATATTGTTTTTGGAATAGATTATATACTATAGTGAGGATAGTTGAAACAATACTAGGTTTTGCCGAGTAGGGGTTTGAGCCCCAACATGTGAAGTGCAAGATAAAGTGCAAGCTGCGTTATTCTCAAACAACATTGTTCTGTGGGGAGGGAAGGAAGTTATGTTGTTTTTGGCTTTCATTATAAACTATATTAACGATAAAATGACTTGGTACCAGTTCTCAAACCATCATATATCAAAAGGGTTAGTGACTTGTATAGGCTTAGTCGCAACCTAACTAACTAAGGACTTGGAGATAAAAGTTGTAAGATATGATTTGAGTGTTGGGTATTGCCAAGTAGAAGGTTTGTACCTTAACATAAGCAAGATGCATCAAGGAAGGGTTTTATCCTAACAGCATTGTTCTGAGGGGAATGGGAGACGAGAGGAAGGTATCCTTTTTGGATGGATAGTATACTTTCTAAGGAGAAAGTGAAATAATACCAGAATCTTAAAGTATCGTTTGTCGAAGAGAGTTGTTGATCTGTAGAGGCTTTATTGCACCTTTACTTACTAAGGTATCGAAATAAACATTTGGTACCACAAAATTCAACTTTCCTCACTTAGTGAACCCATAGCCTATGAAGCCGTAAATAATTATCTTTTCAATCTATTCCCTTCAATAATTAAGGATATTTCAGTTTGCAATAATACAAACATCTAAAATTAGCAAGCTTCAAAAATAATGAACTGATGATAATGTAAAAATGTTGAGATTATTGCTGTTGTGTTTGATCGAGAAGAGGATAAGCCTTGTTATGTTTAGTGTAGGGCGTACGTGCTACGTTTGCGTTTAAAGTTTAGTTTCATGTCTTATTGTGTCTATTATCAACTCCATTTGGATATATTTCACCGTGCACTACAGTCAAAGTTAGTATTTGAGTGATTGTAGCCCCAGTTCTTCGCTTTGTCAGGACTAAAACCAGAATCTCTGACGTGCTACACCACTTCCAGTAACAAGATATAGTATACTATACTTATCATAAATAAAGGCCGTTGCACGTTGGTAAAAGTTGATTTTCTCGTGCTTTTCCGGTGCATTTAAGGTCAAGAATATGATTGATAACTTGTTTAAAGTTATGCACGGCTGTTAATTTATTCATTGAATCAAAAAACGGTTTAAAACAGTCATTTATTCATTATCAAACTCTGAGAAAGAGCACTGTAGCACGTTGAGAACTCGCCCAATGCTACAATCAATTCAATTCAATCTCACTGTTTTATCAAAAGCTTGCAGATGGGATTTCTGACGTTAGACTATACTTATTAATCAACTGACGTCACAATCAAAATTCAGTACAAAAAACTCAAATATCTTTCTCCTGATTAAACTGCTGCATTTGTATCGAAATCAGTTAAAGTGAGGATCATTTGATTTCAGTTCGCCAATGAAAGATGAAGCACTGCCTGCCGAATGAAACTGATTTGTTCAGGATGTTAAATCGAGTTCAAGAACAGACAGGTAAGCGAATATGTTTCATTCCAGTTTAATTGAATACTTTAGATTTCATGTTTACAACGAGATTACCTTTGAATTATAGTTCCTGAGTGTACTGGCTGTAGTTTGACTGATAGGCCAGGATCAGGAGAAACGAGTAGACTTGGCCTCATGTTGATAAAAACATCGATAGCCTACTAGCTATGCATATCTCATAATAGTAGGTTGTTTTACAAGAGGAAATCAGTAGAATAAATAGATATCTACAAACTTCACCACCAAGGCTATTTCAAAAAACACTTTTGCCTCTGAATAGTCTTTAGCAAGATTCTCTGTTTATTCGAGGATTGAAAGCTATACTATCTGTGTGTTGATATTAGCAATGGTAGTGCAGCAGTAAACTTAAAAGGCGTTTCACCACTTTTCAACAACTACTCTAAAAAATGTAAGACTACTTCCCCTCTCCCCTCCCCCTTCAAACAATGTTGCATTTCACCAAGTAGGAAGTTTGGGCTTGACATGCACAAAATACAGTGAGGAATAGCGTTATTTTCAAACAACATTCATCTGAGAGGAGAGAGCTTGACAATATTGTTTTTGGAATAGATTATATACTATAGTGAGGATAGTTGAAACAATACTAGGTTTTGCCGAGTAGGGGTTTGAGCCCCAACATGTGAAGTGCAAGATAAAGTGCAAGCTGCGTTATTCTCAAACAACATTGTTCTGTGGGGAGGGAAGGAAGTTATGTTGTTTTTGGCTTTCATTATAAACTATATTAACGATAAAATGACTTGGTACCAGTTCTCAAACCATCATATATCAAAAGGGTTAGTGACTTGTATAGGCTTAGTCGCAACCTAACTAACTAAGGACTTGGAGATAAAAGTTGTAAGATATGATTTGAGTGTTGGGTATTGCCAAGTAGAAGGTTTGTACCTTAACATAAGCAAGATGCATCAAGGAAGGGTTTTATCCTAACAGCATTGTTCTGAGGGGAATGGGAGACGAGAGGAAGGTATCCTTTTTGGATGGATAGTATACTTTCTAAGGAGAAAGTGAAATAATACCAGAATCTTAAAGTATCGTTTGTCGAAGAGAGTTGTTGATCTGTAGAGGCTTTATTGCACCTTTACTTACTAAGGTATCGAAATAAACATTTGGTACCACAAAATTCAACTTTCCTCACTTAGTGAACCCATAGCCTATGAAGCCGTAAATAATTATCTTTTCAATCTATTCCCTTCAATAATTAAGGATATTTCAGTTTGCAATAATACAAACATCTAAAATTAGCAAGCTTCAAAAATAATGAACTGATGATAATGTAAAAATGTTGAGATTATTGCTGTTGTGTTTGATCGAGAAGAGGATAAGCCTTGTTATGTTTAGTGTAGGGCGTACGTGCTACGTTTGCGTTTAAAGTTTAGTTTCATGTCTTATTGTGTCTATTATCAACTCCATTTGGATATATTTCACCGTGCACTACAGTCAAAGTTAGTATTTGAGTGATTGTAGCCCCAGTTCTTCGCTTTGTCAGGACTAAAACCAGAATCTCTGACGTGCTACACCACTTCCAGTAACAAGATATAGTATACTATACTTATCATAAATAAAGGCCGTTGCACGTTGGTAAAAGTTGATTTTCTCGTGCTTTTCCGGTGCATTTAAGGTCAAGAATATGATTGATAACTTGTTTAAAGTTATGCACGGCTGTTAATTTATTCATTGAATCAAAAAACGGTTTAAAACAGTCATTTATTCATTATCAAACTCTGAGAAAGAGCACTGTAGCACGTTGAGAACTCGCCCAATGCTACAATCAATTCAATTCAATCTCACTGTTTTATCAAAAGCTTGCAGATGGGATTTCTGACGTTAGACTATACTTATTAATCAACTGACGTCACAATCAAAATTCAGTACAAAAAACTCAAATATCTTTCTCCTGATTAAACTGCTGCATTTGTATCGAAATCAGTTAAAGTGAGGATCATTTGATTTCAGTTCGCCAATGAAAGATGAAGCACTGCCTGCCGAATGAAACTGATTTGTTCAGGATGTTAAATCGAGTTCAAGAACAGACAGGTAAGCGAATATGTTTCATTCCAGTTTAATTGAATACTTTAGATTTCATGTTTACAACGAGATTACCTTTGAATTATAGTTCCTGAGTGTACTGGCTGTAGTTTGACTGATAGGCCAGGATCAGGAGAAACGAGTAGACTTGGCCTCATGTTGATAAAAACATCGATAGCCTACTAGCTATGCATATCTCATAATAGTAGGTTGTTTTACAAGAGGAAATCAGTAGAATAAATAGATATCTACAAACTTCACCACCAAGGCTATTTCAAAAAACACTTTTGCCTCTGAATAGTCTTTAGCAAGATTCTCTGTTTATTCGAGGATTGAAAGCTATACTATCTGTGTGTTGATATTAGCAATGGTAGTGCAGCAGTAAACTTAAAAGGCGTTTCACCACTTTTCAACAACTACTCTAAAAAATGTAAGACTACTTCCCCTCTCCCCTCCCCCTTCAAACAATGTTGCATTTCACCAAGTAGGAAGTTTGGGCTTGACATGCACAAAATACAGTGAGGAATAGCGTTATTTTCAAACAACATTCATCTGAGAGGAGAGAGCTTGACAATATTGTTTTTGGAATAGATTATATACTATAGTGAGGATAGTTGAAACAATACTAGGTTTTGCCGAGTAGGGGTTTGAGCCCCAACATGTGAAGTGCAAGATAAAGTGCAAGCTGCGTTATTCTCAAACAACATTGTTCTGTGGGGAGGGAAGGAAGTTATGTTGTTTTTGGCTTTCATTATAAACTATATTAACGATAAAATGACTTGGTACCAGTTCTCAAACCATCATATATCAAAAGGGTTAGTGACTTGTATAGGCTTAGTCGCAACCTAACTAACTAAGGACTTGGAGATAAAAGTTGTAAGATATGATTTGAGTGTTGGGTATTGCCAAGTAGAAGGTTTGTACCTTAACATAAGCAAGATGCATCAAGGAAGGGTTTTATCCTAACAGCATTGTTCTGAGGGGAATGGGAGACGAGAGGAAGGTATCCTTTTTGGATGGATAGTATACTTTCTAAGGAGAAAGTGAAATAATACCAGAATCTTAAAGTATCGTTTGTCGAAGAGAGTTGTTGATCTGTAGAGGCTTTATTGCACCTTTACTTACTAAGGTATCGAAATAAACATTTGGTACCACAAAATTCAACTTTCCTCACTTAGTGAACCCATAGCCTATGAAGCCGTAAATAATTATCTTTTCAATCTATTCCCTTCAATAATTAAGGATATTTCAGTTTGCAATAATACAAACATCTAAAATTAGCAAGCTTCAAAAATAATGAACTGATGATAATGTAAAAATGTTGAGATTATTGCTGTTGTGTTTGATCGAGAAGAGGATAAGCCTTGTTATGTTTAGTGTAGGGCGTACGTGCTACGTTTGCGTTTAAAGTTTAGTTTCATGTCTTATTGTGTCTATTATCAACTCCATTTGGATATATTTCACCGTGCACTACAGTCAAAGTTAGTATTTGAGTGATTGTAGCCCCAGTTCTTCGCTTTGTCAGGACTAAAACCAGAATCTCTGACGTGCTACACCACTTCCAGTAACAAGATATAGTATACTATACTTATCATAAATAAAGGCCGTTGCACGTTGGTAAAAGTTGATTTTCTCGTGCTTTTCCGGTGCATTTAAGGTCAAGAATATGATTGATAACTTGTTTAAAGTTATGCACGGCTGTTAATTTATTCATTGAATCAAAAAACGGTTTAAAACAGTCATTTATTCATTATCAAACTCTGAGAAAGAGCACTGTAGCACGTTGAGAACTCGCCCAATGCTACAATCAATTCAATTCAATCTCACTGTTTTATCAAAAGCTTGCAGATGGGATTTCTGACGTTAGACTATACTTATTAATCAACTGACGTCACAATCAAAATTCAGTACAAAAAACTCAAATATCTTTCTCCTGATTAAACTGCTGCATTTGTATCGAAATCAGTTAAAGTGAGGATCATTTGATTTCAGTTCGCCAATGAAAGATGAAGCACTGCCTGCCGAATGAAACTGATTTGTTCAGGATGTTAAATCGAGTTCAAGAACAGACAGGTAAGCGAATATGTTTCATTCCAGTTTAA